>CM033471.1:76420746-77020746 GCA_019447015.1 Hymenochirus boettgeri | reverse complement strand
ACCAGAGAGCTTATGTCACCCAGCCCTGTTAATAGTAAAAGCAGCAAGGTAAAGGGAAATTCTAGATGGGTCTGATAGACATCAGTTCCCCAGCATAATTACTCTAAAACTTCATACACATGTGCGATTGCGGGGGCCGACCCGCTATGCACAACGTGTATGCACGGCCGTTAGGGCCGATAATCATGCTGTGTATGGGCATTTTGTTGGCCGAGATGGACGTTCAATTCGGGCTGAACTACAAGCAAACAGTCGTTTTGCCCATCAAAGTGTCCATACATGGCATGATTATTGACCGAAATGGCCGTGCATACACAATGTGCATCGCAGGTTGACACTCGCGATCGTTCATGTGCATAAACCTTAAAGCAGTACCACTCTTTGAAAGGTGACAGACGGAATCTTACATATTTTTTCCGTCATCTTTCAAAGATGAGGCAACACTCAGTCCCCAATGTTCTCCCTATATAAAGTATAACTATAAGGAAAACGTTGGGGACTGAGACATTTCCTCTGACCGCAGCCGACTCCTTATGCTTTAGTACAGGGGGAGACCGTAGCAAAGGAAAAAATTTTGAAAGTAGCGATCTGAGGAATTGTCCCTTCGTCCTTTCTTTATTGTGTGTACACAGTTTAAGTCAGACATAAAATCATCATTTGTGTGCTTATTACTGATAATACATGTTTTTGGACAATGGTTACTCTACCTGTTTTTAAAGTATATGCCACAGCAATCCAAAGAAGTTATAGGATGGTTTGAATGTGTACTACTGCACCTTTAATAGTATTCAGTGCTTTATTGTGCCATTGTGTCCTTATGTTTCTGACATTTCTTTCTTTTTTTGTAGAAAGCCTTTTCCT
The DNA here is from genome assembly GCA_019447015.1 of Hymenochirus boettgeri. NCBI lineage: Eukaryota > Metazoa > Chordata > Amphibia > Anura > Pipidae > Hymenochirus > Hymenochirus boettgeri. Next base: position 77,019,885 of record CM033471.1, on the reverse strand, counting down.
ATTGGAGACAAGGTGACATTTAGAGGCAAAGACTGTGTGTGTCAAAATTGTTCCCAGTCTTTAGTTAGTGAAAAGCCCATCAAGATTCATGGCCCAAGTCGTAAGTCAGAGAAAGAATTGTGTACCTTATTTTTGAGCATTTATAAAAATATCCATAGATGTCATTCTGAGACCATGGAATTAGTTTTCTCATTATTTTGTAACTTTTTTTTTTAGAAACAAACCGTATTTTGATTGCTTTCTTTGATACACAAATTATTTTATATTTTTGTTATTACTGATGTCAGCGAGATAATGATATACAGCTATTTGTTATTACGCAAATATGGAATCATTTTTATTCGTTTATATAGACTCTCACACACCTGATGAACAATAAATAAGTGGGCAATGAATAGGTTTTCCTCTGATAATCGAACGTGTAGCTGTTTGGTCAGGTTTCGTTTCATTGATCCGATGGGTTGAACCACCAACGCCGCCTAACCAAGTGGCCACATACATGTAATTATAACCCTTAAAGGATGTTGGTTGTTCGATTAGCTGCTGGGCCGCAAATTACATGTGTGTTCAAGTCTTAAGTTGTGCTTTAAATCTGCTAACACCCAGAAGTCATCAAGATTAAATTCTGTTTCCAAGTTACCTTTATCTTATTAGTCATCTGAAAGTATCTCAGTGCTGCAAAGAACTTCATAAAACTCACTGAACGTTTCCATATGAAGAACAGATACAATTACATTTCAAAGTTATTGTGAAAAGCACCAAACCCCATATGGTATTCCCTTACTTTTGCAGCTGTAGCTTAACAAGCCGTAGTTGTCAGAGAGTTTGTAGTTGTGGGGTTGTCACAGCTGGAGGGACACAAGTTTTATATCCTTGATCTATATTGTTAAATTAGATTCAGCACCATGGAGAGCAAATAAGTTTCCTTTGTGGCAAAAACAGCAGGACAACTTACCGGGAAAACGTGCAACACTTACTGTATGTAAAATATGGATGAACATTAAAGATATTTCTAGATGGGGGTGTTCATTTAGTTTCTAGCTTCCCTATTTCCCACTTATTCCGCAATGCTAAAGTAGATCCTATTGGAATATGAATAGGGCAAAAGCCTGCATTATTAGTGTCTCTCTCCAGCATTGCTAAGGTTCAAATGCTGACATGTGTAGAACAGTGATAGACACGGATTTCATTCCTTCTCTCTCAGTAGGTTATAAAGCATTAAACAAGGACTATCACAGGATCCAGAGGCTGGGAGGAGGCAGGAGAATAAATCCAATAAATGAGTTCATGCTCCTTAGGTGTCACTGTGTTTTTCTGCTCCCCACCCCCACTCTTTCAGCCCTGTGCCTTTCTCTACACTGTACTGTAGTTACATCCTGATTTGATTTATTTATTACTCCATCCGTTTTCTCCTCAGACTCAATGCACAGTATCCCTGAGTCAACCAAATTCTATGCTTAAATAAACTCTTTAGCATGGTTGCCCTTTCTCTCCCTCCCATTAAAGATCCTGATGTTTTAATCCTAATGCCTGGTACACATGGATTGGAATTTCCTGATATTTACCCTCCACTAGCATACTGTAGCCTGTTGGTCAGAAAGAAAGCACAAGCGTCTGTATGTTTAATCAGGACTGCTCATTCACACTTCAAATGCAAAAAAACCCCAATATTGCTGGAAAAACCTTTTAGGAACGAATTGTGGGCTGCTGAGTTCACCCATAATCCACAGCCGATCCCATCAAATGATCAAACAGGACAATCAGGCCGAATAATTCATACCATGTGTATCAGTCATAACTCTGTATTTCAGGTTCAGCTCTGAGTTCCTAATTATTTTATTTGATATTCACTGTTCTATGTGTTTTATTTATATTTATAATTATCTAGTGAATTATTAGAACATTCCTAAATTTGCTGTCCCTTTCTCGGATATGTTGCTATAGGATGCTGGTAGTTGTAGAAGATGCCTTCTATTTCTGCTTTCTCTGGCCATTAACGTACCATCTTTCCCTTTAAACTGTGTTTGTTTCCATTAAAACTATCCTACACTGCGTAGATAACCAATTCATTTATGTATTAATCCTCTGCTACTGTTGTTTTAGAATGGCGAGCAGTCGTGGTTACCATTAGCTTTCATATTAGGGTTGACAATTCTATCAGTGGGCTGGTTACAGTATTGGTTCCCAGAGATACTCCTCAGGCTAGATGCTTGGGGGAAGGTAACATAACTGCGCCCATCTGGAATTACACAGCACAGACAAATACAGAACTGGGACTGACAAAACCTGGAAGAAAGGAAATCTGTAAAAGCATCAGTTACAAACAAATTAGAGAATAACTTCCTGGGAGTCATGTAGTGATGACAGCAAACTGCTGCTTAGCTGGATATTATCTGAACTTGCCTCTGTCCTGTAAGCTATAAGGAGATATATAAGTATACATATTATATATATGTGATATAGTACAAAGATCTCGTCAATAACTTTATTGTGTCAATGAATTGCCTTTACATTAAATTTATTGGATCACAACACACCCAGTTTTGTGCACTGATTTGTTCATGGAAAGGTAAACGATAAAAATCTCAGAGTGAGCTGTATATTCAGGTGATATATTACGATCCCATAAAGCCAGCTTGTATCCTAAAATATGAGAGGCCATGGGGAGCGTCATAAATCATTGTGGCAGGGATGTGCTGCTAGGAATCTGGAATTGCAAGAATGTTCAAAAGAGTACTTCTAGTATTATACTTTATGATTTATTACATTTACATTGTGTTTGTGTATTTTCTGCATTTAACCTGGGAGTGGGATCCTGCAGTGCTTTACATAGTGTTTCCAGCATTTCTGTAAGATGCAGTTCAGCTGGATCCTTGGGGGAGTGAAGTCTACTCAGCAGCAATCTTAACCTTGATAATCTTGAAGTCCTCTAAAAGTTTTTTCACCATGACAATATATTCTATCTTTGTCTTTCAGACTGTGCAGGATGTAAAGAGGAAATTAAACATGGCCAGTCCCTCTTGGCATTAGAGAAACAGTGGCACGTCAGCTGCTTCAAGTGTCAGACGTGTGGCGTTGTACTGACTGGGGAATATATCAGCAAGTAGGTCCTCATTGTTGTAGTTATTCTATATTTCTGATTCTATTATTTCTGATTTTCACAAGACTAAATATTATTGTATCTGTGATAATAACCCAGATCTTTTTTAAGCTGGGTACACACAGTACCAATGTCTAAAAGATGACAGAGAGTCTGTAAGATGTGGCTACACACAGTCACAAGCAGTCTCCCTATATAAAGTATAGTTAGACCATTCTTGACTGCACACACACCTAATGAATGCGGGCAATTCCCCATACTACTGCACAGGTTAACGACCGTTTCTGATGCCAACAATGACATTCATCTGCATCAGAAATGGACCTATGCACATTAACGAAAAAGGATTGATGGGATTGGCCCTTTCTCGATAATGTGTGTACCCAGCTTTAGGCTTTCACGGGACAAGAGATCTACTAATTGATTGGGTGAAAAAATGGGTAAAAAATATCGGTTGCAGAGAAATTCCCAGGTTAAATTTTGAACAAAATATTGCTCCAGGCAGTCAGTTAGGCAAAAATATTAACCATGTATATCTAGCATTACACCGTCCTCAAAAAGTAGCCCATAGTTTGCTATGATATGCCTATCCACATTTTCATATCCTCAGGACTCATTCAAAACATTTTACTATAGTCAGCAACATCTGATGTCAGACTAAAGAATGACCAACAGCGACCGGCAAATATTTACTCTTGATATTTCAGCCTGTGTGTACCTAACCTTAGGGAAGATCAATGTAAAGCAGAGTTTTACTTATGCTCCAGTTTCATTTGGAGTGTAGAGTGTTTTCATTTATGTTTTGAACATGGGACTTGAAAAAAGTTACCTTTAATAATAGGTACACAAGAAAGGTATGCATATAATTGTGACTAGACCTCCTGTAGCATGGTGGGGAAAAGGCATTGTTCACTGACGTCCTCAATAAGTAATCCGCCAGAACAAATCACTAAACAATGTTGGTAATGCTGGCCATACACTTGGCAAATGTTACATTCAATTCGACATTCAATCCAAGGAACAACAAATTGACTGTAGCATCTGCTGAACAGCTAGTTCTTACCTTGTGATGTTCCTTGGCCTGAACATGCTGTGGGATCAACTTAGTGGGGGGTAGTTTGAGGAATGTTGGAAGGTAAGTTTTTAGTGTGTGGGCATTAAGAGCCTGTACACATGCTAGATTAACGGGCAAATCGGACGTTCGTTGGCCTTTTCATCCTACAATTATCTATTGTGTTTACAGTAAGGGGGTGCATTCGACAAAAGATGGTTAACTTGTTTTGAGATGCTGTGTACCCCTAAATAAAGAGGTGAATTATGGTAGCTGACCCATAGTACCTACTGGTTAATTTCATAATTCACCCCGCATCCTCAGCAAAGGTAGATATGAGACACAGCTTGTTGTATCTAAGTGAATGTCCTCTGTCTTTTGGGGTAATGTTGTATGGAACAGTAGTTCCCCTTAAACAGCCGTGTTCTTCTTTCTTTCAGAGACGGCGTGCCTTATTGTGAGTCAGATTATCATGCTCAGTTTGGAATTAAATGTGAAACCTGTAACAAATATATCAGTGGAAGAGTCCTGGAGGTACAGTATATATATAAAGTATAGTATATATATTATATGTAGTACACATAATTCAGCATCATTGAAACTGTTCATCATATATTTCTTATGTATGGTTTGTGGGAATTTGACTTGTTCAGTGGAAATAACCTGTGGCTTTGGTGATCTTTTTCAATTATACAGTTGAGAGGAGGAACCTTTTCAGATTTAGCTGTCTAACACACGTCATATAAATAATAGTATTTTATAATATTATTGTAGAATTAATAATTCTATAATGATAGAATAATAATTATATATAAAATATATATATAATAAGAAAGGGCTAAGGGTTAGATTTTACTGCACTACAGTGAATCTTACGGCACCACATGTCATTTATAAGCATTCCCATACACCGTTTCCTCCATATTCATTCAAGACAGAGGACATTCATTTGGCGGAACTTATTTTCATATAGATCCTGTTTCATGAAATCAAATGAATTATTCAACTTAAGACATAAATTTTTTTTTTAAAGATAATGGGCAACATACGTTATGTGTAATAGCTTTATAAATATCGCAGCACCATCGGCAGAAGGAAGAATTACTAAGTGATGGAAATTAGATGACAGCAAACAATTTACTGTGCTAGTGTGTTTGATAGAGAGAGATGTATATATGTATTTTTTTTGTGATCACTGATGTGAATGGCTACTAAAAGAAAAATGGGTTTTTTTTAAGTTCTTTTCATCTCATTTAACAGTAAAATTTATTAATTATAGATTTTTCTGTGAACTGAACATGTCTTCTCTGCAATTAGGAATAAAGAAATATTCAGACTAATTTCCCCAGAGGAGCTCAGCAAAAAAAGCCATCTTAAAGTCGCACTAACTTATTTAATATAGGTTAGCACGACGTTTTGGCTTCATTTACATACCAATGTGCAACACATGAAAACGCACATGTTATCATGCAATGTTGTGTGCGTTGTTGTACGTTGTTGGAAAGGCAGTGAGAGGCTAATAGTAATGCTGGGGGAATATGGAGAGGCAGGGCTAGGCTTATAATAATGCTAAGGTAATTAATAGTACTAATAGTAATGCTGAGGGAATATCCAGGGCTATGTACCGAAAGCCGCAAATGTCTTTTTCCATCTAAAAGTCACGTTAACCCATGCGCCAAGGGTTAACGTGACTCTAAGACATAACTTGCAGCGTTACGCAAAAACTGTGTAGCGCAACCGCCACAAGCTATGTACCGAGCCGATAATGGCTCTTTAAGACAGAAACTTTAACGCCAGCACATAGCTGGCGTTAAAGTTTCGGATAGGGAAAACCCATTCACTATGCACAGAGAGCCATAATCAGCTCAGTGCACTGCCTAGAGTAGGCAATAGAGATCGATAACGGCTCTCGATATATAGCCATGATGGAGAGGCAATGTGAGGCTAACAGTAAGGCTAAGAGAATATGGAGAGGCATTGCAAGGGTAATAGTAATGCTGAGGGAATATCCCTACCTTTTTTTCCCACTTTAATGTCCCTTTAAGGATGTCCACATGTCCTCTGACATGCTCAATTGGTTAACAATGCATTGAACTTATCCAATCTGTCTTTAAATTAAGCTCCCCTATGAGTGGCATTTCTTTTTCGGGCCACTGTGCTCTCGCAAGAGGTAAGTTAAGGCGTGCTTACTTTATCTTACAAGGTTTAGAATGACCAGGAAGTTTTTGTAGAAGTTTTGTCTGACCTTGGTGCCAGACGCACATCTATTAAACCGACTCTAAAATTCTTAATACGTCAGTGTTCTCTCCAGAATTTTTTTGCCATCTGGTGGGCATGAAAAAAAAAATTAGTCAGGTGGGCCATCCGGCTAAAAGACACTAGAGAGGAGACACACTGCCAGTGTTTTGTACCATGGTGGTTCCTGCTTTGGGGTCTTTGAATTTATTGAACAACTAATAGATAAAGCCACCTTTAATGTTTAATAGAGCAGTGGTTCTTACTTTCGAAGTTCCCAGGCAAGAAATCACTTTATGATTGATGTTATACCTGTAACATCGGTGGTAAATCTATTGGGCTGAAGCTTTTTTTAAAAAACAGAGAAAATCATATGAATAATGTAGAATGCTATTGAGCGTCCATAGTAAGAAATGTTTCAGGCAGATATATAAAACAGCCAAGAATGGAAACAGCACGCTTTACTCACTTTTAGTTTCTCTCTGCACGAGCCGCCTGTTTACAAATTGGATGCCACACTTCAGAGCCTGGGGAAGAATTCATCTTTTTAGTTGATGAAATTAACATGTCGCTAAAAAAAAACAAGCTAACTGCACTAAAAACAACAATGCAGAACTAACAACAAATAGAAAGAAAGTGTCAAACAGGATTAACCCAACTAAAAAGAAAAACTCTTTCTTCTTAAAAAGTATTGTAGGAATAAACCAGGCCTGCTTGGTCAGCCTCTTTGAAATGTGAAAAATGATGTATTAAACAAATTTCCTTAAATTGACAAAAAATAATGGGGTATTTAATGCAGACACCAGTGTTGAAGGTCACCTTGAATATAAAGATGCTGTGAACTCTCCTCGGGAAACCTTGATAATTGCTCTGTCTGAGTTCTCCATGCTTCCGGCGAGGAAGGCATCATCGTATTAGCATTCTAAATTGCATTGATGCAATACACACAGGGAAGGCATCTTCATCTTCAAACATTGCTAACAACCCCGTTCCATTAGATATTCATGTTTGAGGATGAATGGGTAAATCCCAGACCCTTGTTTTTTTGGTTGATTTACATGTATTTAAAAGGGAATTTCACTCTGTACATTTCAATGGCTCCATGACACTTTGATTACATTTTACATTGGTCTGAATGTGTACCGAGCAGTTAAGATGTTAATGTAGTTTTGAAAAAACATCTGCTGATTTTGACTGACAAAGATTAGAGATGACTATGGGCTGACTGTCACGGACTTTAGTGACAGCTGCCATACTTATCGTATATAAATATTGATTTGTTGTGAAACACACCAACAATAATATTATGGGATGTGTCCTGTTTTCTCTTATGCAATTGTGTGTGTATGTGTAAAATGACATAAAGAACTATAGTTCAGTGCTCCCTTAATACACAGCTTCATTACTGGCAGGCACAGCTGTATAATGAGGGGCTAAACTCATGGCGAATAGGTTAGTGCGATTTTAACCGCACCCTTCTGGTGGTGGCACGATATTGCAAAAGACACCAGTACAGGCGCTGCAAGGGATTCATTACGGTATTAGCGCTAGTTTTAGTGTGACTGGGGGTAAATCCCAAAATTGCGGCTTTGGGTAACACGAGCCAGTGGGGTAATGCAATCTAGGTGCAAAAGTTTTAACAATTAGATATTATTTTTTTACTGGGTTACTGTGTTCTTTTTGTTGCTGCATATTAAAAGTAAGGGCAAACTTTTGCATTAGCCCCAGTGCATGCTGCAGCATCTACCAGAAACCCTCTCTGCCACAGACAGAATAACACATTATTCAGGCCTGGATATACCATTAGGTACAGGCTTTTTTTTGTGCCAGCTTTTAGTGAAAACTCCCTAATTCTCTTTCAATTTCCAAGCAATTGGACTAATTCACAGCAATGGTATTAATGTACTCTCCAGAATAAAAGGGCTCAAACGAGTAATGTTAACAACTGATGCTTGCTGCAGCTGCGTAGCTGAATTCCGTGCATCAATAAATAGTTTGGACCACTACTGCTACTAAGGCTCTAGGTTGGTCTCAGTAATCCACCAGGGTCTCCACTTTTACCCTTAACACATATTTGAATTAAAGAACAGGTAGATTGAGACACTTCAGACAGGCTGTGCTGTAAGGCTTTAATTGTAGTTCCTGCACCACTACATGTTTCGGATATCAAGCAATCATTAAGGATTGATCGACATATGTCAGACTACAATTAAGCTTACAGCACAGCGTTGAAGGGCTAACTACGTTCTTTAATTCAAAAGTTGAATTCCGTGCTGAGCTTGGGGCTGCAGAGATTACATATGTTAGCATGAATTTAACACCATTTTTTGGTTCTTGGTGCATCGCCCTGTTAATATCTGGATTCGGGCCTATGTGTATAAACGTTTAGTGATAAAGTCTTTGTGGTGATTTATTCCAAAGCAAAGTGTTTTTTCTATACTACTGTATTACAACAGAACATTTTATTTGTATTCCTATTTATTATGAACATAATTTGCAGGTTTGTAAATAGGAGAATTTAACTTTCAATTCCTCCATTTTATAATATCACCCATGGTTAGTATAAAGTCGCCTTGTGTACCAAAAAACACTGAACACACTCAGACATTTTTATAAACATCGGAACCTCCCATTGCTTTTTGTTTTAATCCCATGTCTGTAAAGTTATTCAATACCTGCCACTTAACTAGGATACAAAAGATTTTCCAGCAGGGAGCTAGGACATAGCAGTCTAGGATGGTATGTACATAAAGGGAGGAAACATGTGCAACATTACCTGTGAGGTACATTTCTTCTCCTTCTGAAAACATATGCTGGCAACGCACACATCGTGCGCATGTGATGGGTGATAGTGTTACCACCTGCCTGGAGGAAGCAATAACAACATTTATAAACACAGCATCCTACAGTCATTTCCCTGCATACTTTCTGTTTGCTTTTAATGTTCCTCAAATTATTTTTCACTATTGTGTTGGAGAGATATTAAAGTGTATTGGCTTCTGCTTAGATTGCTCTGGTGTATGTTTAGCAATAAAAAATAAATACAATTTTAAAGCTTTCAAGATGTTCCCTGCAAATAAAATCAAAATAACCCAGTCATCCAACAGGGTGTGGGTGACAAAATGCAGCTTTGTTGTGCCAATCCCACAATCCTGATTCCACTTTGTCATAGAATAGTTAAATCCAAGTTGGTTTAATGTTAAGGGGCATGAAGTCATATAGTCATCCTAATGTACATTTCCATCCCCTATGTAAGTGATTCTGTATGTAATTTATTTATGATAGGGGAAAACATTATTGCAAAAACAATAGTCAATAGTTAAAGTGTTTCTAACACTACTTGTTTATATAATTCCTTTGGGTTGGGAGAAAAAAGAGCTTAAAGACTCTGAATTTTGATGCAAAATAAAAAATACCAATAATACATCTCCATTCCACAGCAATACATTGCATTAACCAGCTCCCTAGGTTTATCTTACACATCCTCTACTTTCCGGAGCAGTGGTAGAATCTTAGAAATGGTTCCAGACTGTGCATGGGATACAATGAGGTATATCACTGCATCTCCATATTCTCTCAGCATTACTGTTAGCCTCGCACTACTGCTCCATATTCCCTTAGCATTACTATTAGCCTCGCACTGCGCTCCATATTCCATATTCCCTTAGCATTACTTTTAGCCCGCACTGCCTTCCATATTCCATATTCCTTAGCATTACTATTAGCCTCGCACTGCCTCTCCATATTCCATATTCCCTAGCATTACTATTAGCCTCACACTGCCTCTCCATATTCCATATTCCCTTAGCTTACTATTGCCTCGCTCTGCCTCTCCATATTCCATATTCCCTTAGCATTACTATTACCCTTGCACTGCCTCTCCATATTCCATATTCCTTAGCATTACTATTACCCTTGCAAGCTCTCCATATTCCATATTCCCTTAGCATTACTATTAGCCTTGCAATGCCTCTCCATATTCCATATTCCATATTCCCTTAGCATTACTATTAGCCTCTCACTGCCTCTACATATTCCCTCAGCATTACTATTACCCTTGCACTGCAGCTCCATATTCCATATTCCCTTAGCATTACTATTACCTCTCACTGCCTCTCCATATTCCATATTCCCTTAGCATTACTATTAGCCTCGCACTGCCTCTCCATATTCCATATTCCCTTAGCATTACTATTAGCCTCTCATTGCCTCTACATATTCCCTCAGCATTACTATTACCCTTGCAATGCCTCTCCATATTCCATATTCCCTTAGCATTACTGTTAGCCTCTCACTGCCTCTCCATATTCTCTCAGCATTACTGTTAGCCTCTCACTGCCTCTCCATATTCCCTTAGCATTAATATTAGCCTTGCACTGCCTCTCCATATTCCATATTCCCTTAGCAATACTATTAGCTTCTCACTGCCTCTCCATATTCCCTCAGCATTACTATTACCCTTGCAATGCCTCTCCATATTCCATATTCCCTTAGCATTACTATTAGCCTTGCACTGCCTCTACAGAATATGGAGAGGCATTGCAAGGGTAATAGTAATGCTGAGGGAATATGTAGAGGCAGTGCAAGGCTAATAGTAATGCTAAGGGAATATGGAATATGAGAGGCAGTGCAAGGCTAATAGTAATGCTAAGGGAATATGGAATATGGAGAGGCATTGCAAGGGTAATAGTAATGCTGAGGGAATAGCATCCTCAGCAAAGGTAGATATGAGACACAGCTTGTTGTATCTAAGTGAATGTCCTCTGTCTTTTGGGGTAATGTTGTTTTGGAACAGTAGTTCCCCTTAAACAGCCGTGTTCTTCTTTCTTTCAGAGACGGCGTGCCTTATTGTGAGTCAGATTATCATGCTCAGTTTGGAATTAAATGTGAAACCTGTAACAAATATATCAGTAAGAGTCCTGGAGTACAGTATATATATAAAGTATAGTATATATATTATATGTAGTACACATAATTCAGCATCATTGAAACTGTTCATCATATTTTCTTATGTATGGTTTGTGGGAATTTGACTTGTTCAGTGGAAATAACCTGGGCTTTGGTGATCTTTTTCAATTACAGTTGAGAGGAGGAACCTTTTCAGATTTAGCTTCTAACACACGTCATATAAATAATAGTATTTTAATAATATTATTGTAGAATTAATAATTCTATAATGATAGAATAATAATTTTATATAAAATATATATATAATAAGAAAGGGCTAAGGGTTAGATTTTACTGCACTACAGTGAATCTTCGGCACCACATGTCATTTATAAGCATTCCCATACACCGTTTCCTCCATATTCATTCAAGACAGAGGACATTCATTTGCGGAACTTATTTTCATATAGATCCTGTTCATGAAATCAAATGAATTATTCAACTTGACATAAATTTTTTTTTTAAGATAATGGAAAACATACTTATGTGTAATAGCTTTATAATATCGCAGCACCACGCGGAGAAGGAAGAATTACTAAGTGATGGAAATTAGATGACAGCAAACAATTTACTGTGCTAGTGTGTTTGATAGAGAGAGATGTATATATGTATTTTTTTTGTGATCACTGATGTGAATGGCTACTAAAAGAAAAATGTTTTTTTTTTAAGTTCTTTTCATCTCATTTAACAGTAAAATTTATTATTTTAGATTTTTCTGTGAACTGAACATGTCTTCTCTGCAATTAGGAATAAAGAAATATTCAGACTAATTTCCCCAAGGGACTCAGCAAAAAAAAGCCATCTTAAAAGTCGCACTAACTTATTTAATATAGGTTAGCACGACGTTTTGGCTTCATTTACATACCAATGTGCAACACATGAAAACGCACATGTTATCATGCAATGTTGTGTGCGTTGTTGTACGTTGTTGGAAAGGCAGTGAGAGGCTAATAGTTAATGCTGGGGGAATATGGAGAAGGCAGGGCTAGGCTATAATAATGCTAAGGTAATTAATAGTACTAATAGTAATGCTGAGGGAAATTCAGGGCTATGTACCAAAGCCGCAAATGTCTTTTTCCATCTAAAAGTCACGTTAACCCATGCGCCAAGGGTTAACGTGACTCTAAGACATACTTGCGGCGTTACGCAAAAACTGTGTAGCGCAACCGCCACAGCTATGTACCGAGCCGATAATGGCTCTTTAAGACAGAAACTTTAACCGCCAGCACAAGCTGCGTTAAAGTTTCGGACAGGGAAAACCCATTCACTATGCACAGAGAGCCATTATCAGCTCAGTGCACTGCCTAGAGTAGGCAATAGAGATCGATAACGGCTCTCGATATATAGCCATGATGGAGAGGCAATGTAGGCTAACAGTAAGGCTAAGAGAATATGGAGAGGCATTGCAAGGGTAATAGTAATGCTGAGGGAATATGTAGAGGCAGTGCAAGGCTAATAGTAATGCTAAGGGAATATGGAATATGGAGAGGCATTGCAAGGGTAATAGTAATGCTGAGGAATATGGAGAGCATTGAGAAGCTATATTATTGCTAAGGGAATATGGAATATGGAGAGGCAGTGCAAGGCTAATATTAATGCTAAGGGATATGGAGAGGCAGTGAGAGGCTAACAGTAATGCTGAAGAAATATGGAGAGGCAGTGAGAGGCTAACAGCAATGCTAAGGAATATGGAATATGGAAGGCATGTGCAAGGGTAATAGTAATGCTGAGGGAATATGTAGAGGCATGAGAGGCTAATAGTAAGTCTAAGGCGAATATGGAATATGGAGAGCAGTGCGAGGCTAATAGTAATGCTAAGGGAATATGAATATGGAGGGCAGTTGAGAGGTAATAGTATGCTAAGGAATAGGGAATATGGAGCTGCAGTGCAGGGTAATAGTAATCTGGAGGAATATGTAGAGGCAGTGAGAGCTAATAGTAATGCTAAGAATTGGAATATGGAATATGGGAGGCATTGCAAGGCTAATAGTAATGCTAAGGGAATATGAATATGGAGAGGCAGTGCAAGGTAATAGTAATGCTAAGGGAATATGGAATATGGAGAGGCAGTGCAAGGGTAATAGTAATGCTAAGGGAATATGGAATATAGAGAGGCGGAGAGGCTAATAGTAACGCTAAGGGAATATGGAATATGGAGAGGCAGTGTGAGGCTAATAGTAATGCTAAGGGAATATGGAATATGGAGAGGCAGTGCGAGGCTAATAGTAAGCTAAGGAATATGGAATATGGAGAGGCAGTGCGAGGCTAAAAGTATGCTAAGGGAATATGGAGAGGCATTGCAAGGGTAATAGTAATGCTGAGGGAATATGTAGGGCAGTGGCAAGGCTAATAGTAATGCTAAGGAATATGGATATGGAGAGGCATTGCAAGGGTAATAGTAATGCTGAGGAATATGGAGAGGCAGTGAGAAGCTAATAGTATTGCTAAGGGAATATGGAATATGGAGAGGCAGTGCAAGGCTAATATTAATGCTAAGGGAATAGGGAGGCAGTGAGAGGCTAACAGTAATGCTGAGAGAATATGGAGAGGCAGTGGAGGCTAACAGTAATGCTAAGGGAATATGGAATATGGGAGGCATTGCAAGGGTAATAGTAATGCTGAGGGAATATGTAGAGGCAATGAGAGGCTAATAGTAATGCTAAGGGAATATGGAATATGGAGAGGCAGTGCGAGGCTATAGTATGCTAAGGGAATATGAATATGAGAGGCAGTGAGAGGTAATAGTAATGCTAGGGAATAGGAATATGGAGCTGCAGTGCAAGGGTAATAGTAAATGCTGAGGGAATATGTAGAGCAGTGAGAGGCTAATAGTAATGCTAAGGGAATATGGAATATGGAATATGGAGAGGCATTGGCAAGGCTAATAGTAATGCTAAGGGAATATGGAATATGGAGAGGCAGTGCAAGGGTAATAGTAATGCTAAGGGAATATGGAATATGGAGAGCAGTGCAAGGGTAATAGTAATGCTAAGGGAATATGGAATATGTAGAGCAGAGCGAGCTAGTATATAACGCTAAGGGAATATGGAATATGGAAGGCAGTGTGAGGCTATAGTAATGCTAAGGGAATATGGAATATGGAGAGGCAGTGCGAGGCTAATAGTAATGCTAAGGAATATGGAATAGGATAGTTATGGAGAGGCAGTGCGAGGCTAAAAGTAATGCTAAGGGAATATGGAATATGGAGCGGCAGTGCGAGGCTAATAGTAATGCTAAGGGAATATGGAGCAGTAGTGCGAGGCTAACAGTAATGCTGAGAGAATATGGAGATGCAGTGATATACCTCATTGTATCCCATGCACAGTCTGGAACCATTTCTAAGATTCTACCACTGCTCCGGAAAGTAGAGGATGTGTAAGATAAACCTAGGGAGCTGGTTAATGCAATGTATTGCTGTGGAATGGAGATGTATTATTGGTATTTTTATATTTTGCATCAAAATTCAGAGTCTTTTAAGCTCTTTTTTTCTCCCAACCCAGAAGGAATTATATAAACAAGTAGTGTTGAGAAAACACTTTAACTATTGACTATTGTTTTTGCAATAATGTTTTCCCCTATCATAAATAAATTACATACAGAATCACTTTACATATGGGGATGGAAATGTACAGTTAGGATGACTAATATGACTTCATGCCCCTTAACATTAAACCAACTTGGATTTAACTATTCCTATGACAAAGTGGAATCAGGATTGTGGGATTGGCACAACAAAGGCTGCATAGTTTGTCACCCACACCCTTGTTGGATGACTGGGTATTTTGATTTTATTTGCAGGGAACATCTTGAAAGCTTTAAAATTGTATTTATTTTTTATTGCTAAACATACACCAGAGCAATCTAAGCAGAAGCCAATACACTTTAATATCTCTCCAAGCACAATAGTGAAAAATAATTTGAGGAACATTAAAAAGCAAACAGAAAGTATGCAGGGAAATGACTGTAGGATGCTGTGTTTATAAATGTTGTTATTGCTTCCTCCAGGCAGGTGGTAAACACTATCACCCCACATGCGCACGATGTGTGCGTTGCCAGCATATGTTTTCAGAAGGAGAAGAAATGTACCTCACAGGTAATGTTGCACATGTTTCCTCCCCTTTATGTACATACCATCCTAGACTGCTATGTCCTAGCTCCCTGCTGGAAAATCTTTTGTATCCTAGTTAAGTGGCAGGTATTGAATAACTTTACAGACATGGGATTAAAACAAAAAGCAATGGGAGGTTCCGATGTTTATAAAAATGTCTGAGTGTGTTCAGTGTTTTTTGGTACACAAGGCGACTTTATACTAACCATGGGTGCTATTTATAAAATGGAGGGAATTGAAAGTTAAATTCTCCTATTTACAAACCTGCAAATATGATGTCATAATAAATAGGAATACAAATAAAATGTTCTGTTGTAATACAGTAGTATAGAAAAAACACTTTGCTTTGGAATAAATCACCACAAAGACTTTATCACTAAACGTTATAACACATAGGCCCGAATCCAGATATTAACAGGGCGATGCACCAAGAGACCAAAAAATGGTGTTAAATTCATGCTAACATATGTAATCTCTGCAGCCCCAAGGCTAGCACGGAATTCAACTTTTGAATTAAAGTACCCTTTCTCAAGTGATGTGCTTGATATCCGAAACATGTAGTGGTGCAGGAACTACAATTAAAGCCTTCACAGCACAGCCTGTCTGAAGTGTCTCAATCTACCTGTTCTTTAATTCAAATATGTGTTAAGGGTAAAAGTGGAGACCCTGGTGGATTACTGAGACCAACCTAGAGCCTTAGTAGCAGTAGTGGTCCAAACTATTTATTGATGCACGGAATTCAGCTACGCAGCTGCAGCAAGCATCAGTTGTTAACATTACTCGTTTGAGCCCTTTTATTCTTGGAGAGTACATTAATACCATTGCTGTGAATTAGTCCAATTGCTTGGAAATTGAAAGAGAATTAGGGAGTTTTCACTAAAAAGGCTGGCACAAAAAAAAGCCTGTACCTAATGGTATATCCAGGCCTGAATAATGTGTTATTCTGTCTGTGGCAGAGAGGGGTTTCTGGTAGATGCTGCAGCATGCACTGGGGCTAATGCAAAAGTTTGCCCTTACTTTTAATATGCAGCAACAAAAAGAAACAGCAGTAACCCAGTAAAAAAATAATATCTAATTGTTAAAACTTTTGCACCTGATATTGCATTAGACCCACTGGCTCTCGTTTACCCAAAGCCGCAATTTTGGGATTTACCCCCAGTCACACTAAAACTAGCGCTAATACCGGTAATGAATCCCTTGCAGCGCCTGTACTGGTGTCTTTTGCAATATCGTGCCACCACCAGAAGGGTGCGGTTAAAATCGCACTAACCTATTCGCCATGAGTTTAGCCCCTCATTATACAGCTGTGCCTGCCAGTAAATGAAGCTGTGTATTAAGGGAGCACTGAACTATAGTTCTTTATGTCATTTTACACATAACACACACAATTGCATAAGAGAAAACAGGGACACATCCCACATAATATTATTGTTGGTGTGTTTCACAACAAATCAATATATTATATACGATAAGTATGGCAGCTGTCACTAAAGTCCGTGACAGTCAGCCCATAGTCATCTCTAATCTTTGTCAGTCAAAATCAGCAGATGTTTTTTCAAAACTACATTAACATCTTAACTGCTCGGTACACATTCAGACCAATGTAAAATGTAATCAAAGTGTCATGGAGCCATTGAAATGTACAGAGTGAAATTCCCGTTTTAAATACATGTAAATCAACCAAAAAAACAAGGGTCTGGGATTTACCCATTCATCCTCAAACATGAATATCTAATGGAACGGGGTTGTTAGCAATGTTTGAAGATGAAGATGCCTTCCCTGTGTGTATTGCATCAATGCAATTTAGAATGCTAATACTGATTGATGCCTTCCTCGCCGGAAGCATGGAGAACTCAGACAGAGCAATTATCAAGGTTTCCCGAGAGAGTTCACAGCCATCTTTATATTCAAGGTGACCTTCAGACACTGGTGTCTGCATTAAATACCCCATTATTTTTTGTCAATTTAAGGAAATTTGTTTAATACATCATTTTTCACATTTCAAAGAGGCTGACCAAGCAGGGCCTGGTTTATTCCTACAATACTTTTTAAGAAGAAAGAGTTTTTCTTTTTAGTTGGGTTAATCCTGTTTGACACTTTCTTTCTATTTGTTGTTAGTTCTGCATTGTTGTTTTTAGTGCAGTTAGCTTGTTTTTTTTTAGCGACATGTAATTTCATCAACTAAAAAGATGAATTCTTCCCCAGGCTCTGAAGTGTGGCATCCAATTTGTAAACAGGCGGCTCGTGCAGAGAAGAAACTAAAAGTGAGTAAAGCGTGCTGTTTCCATTCTTGGCTGTTTTATATATCTGCCTGAAACATTTCTTTACTATGGACGCTCAATAGCATTCTACATTATTCATATGATTTTCTCTGTTTTTTAAAAAAAGCTTCAGCCCAATAGATTTACCACCGATGTTACAGGTATAACATCAATCATAAAGTGATTTCTTGCCTGGGAACTTCGAAAGTAAGAACCACTGCTCTATTAAACATTAAAGGTGGCTTTATACTATATAGTTGTTCAATAAATTCAAAGACCCAAAGCAGGAACCACCATGGTACAAACACTGGCAGTGTTCTCCCTAGTGTCTTTTAGCCGGATGGCCCACCTGACTAATTTTTTTTTTCATGCCACCCAGATGGCAAAAAAATTCTGGAGAGAACACTGACGTATTAAGAATTTAGATGTCGGTTTAATAGATGTGCGTCTGGCACCAAGGTCAGACAAAACTTCTACAAAAACTTCCTGGTCATTCTAAACCTTGTAAGATAAAGTAAGCACGCCTTAACTTACCTCTTGCGAGAGCACAGTGGCCCGAAAAAGAAATGCCACTCATAGGGGAGCTTAAATTTAAAGACAGATTGGATAAGTTACAATTGCATTGTTAACCAATTGAGCATGTCAGAGGACATGTGGACATCCCTTAAAGGGACATTAAAGTGGGAAAAAAAGCACTTTAAAGTATTTTTAGTGCTTCCAGGAACTTTTTGCTCTCAGTGCTCTATGTCACTAGATCTCCTCATGTCTTGTTCAGCTCACTCCAAGTTGGTATGCATGTCTCCTCTCTATGTATCCACTCCTCCCAAAACTGAGGCACAGCTACAGCGTGGAGCATGTGTAGTGGAGATGATCTGTGTCCCACTACAGCCAATAGCATTCACCCAGTGATTTTGTGTTATAGTGAAACTGCTTTGCTAATGGAAGGTAGGCAGCACTGGCAGCTGTTATCACTGCTTGAATCAAGTAATCCAGCTTACTGCAGGATTGGGTGTTAGGTTACCTTCCTCTGGATCAAATGGCTAGAAATGTGGGTATTGCTGAGGAGGATGCACTAAATGGATGTATGTCTTTATTCAACTACAAAAACTATACAATTTTAAATTTTCCTGGCCTGTCCCACCTGACTACTTTTTATGGCGACTGGCTGGAAAATTCTGAGGAGAACACTGACTGGTGTTTAACATATTAAATAGAGTTGATGGTTGAACTGCAAGGGCCTGACACACACCCCTCCCTAGCACCAAGCCAGGTGCTGAGATTAGTTGCTGAATATTTTAATAAAGGTGCGCACAATCAGCTGTTTTAAACACCAGTACCAGACCGGCAGCTAATCGCATACAGCTTTAATAACAGACATTTAGAAACAGCTGATTGCAGTTCCTGGCATTTAGATCGGTGGGCCCTCTTGGTCCCCGGGCCCCCTGCAGGGCTATAGTTACACCATTGAACAATGGCTCTAATAAGTGGATAGAAAGCATTAGACTGTTTGACCTCACTTTATTCTAATCTAGGTGACCGTGATTTTTTTTCTTAGATTGCTTTAAAATGATACATTATCTCAAATAGCAATAATTTCATAGGTGTCTCCCAGTTTATCCATGAGCTGCTTTTTTTACCATAGACCAAAGTCAAAGAAGTATTTTATCAAGCCCTTCCAAAAGGGTGTTTATATTACAAATACAGTTAAAAAAGTCCACTTCACCAAGAAAAAATTCAGATACAGAAAGCAGACCCGCCATTACATGTTCACACTTCCAGCAGCTGAAATCACTCCCATTTACAACCATGCTACCTTCCCTTAGATATCACACAGCAAATATGAGTACTAAAAGCCCACCTCCTAGATGGCCCTGATTAACATATCACTTGTCATTGGCTGGTGGGAATGTCTGTACAACCTCTCTCCTCCTCCTATGCCAATCAAACAAACTTGAAATGTCCTGTTGCTAGGATACAGCCTACATAATCAAGCTTATCAAGGGTGGGTGGAGGGGTGTTTTCTCGCATGCTAGCTTTGAATGACAGTTAGAGGCTGACAGAATCGTTGTGTACCTTTCACAGCATGGCTAATTGAAGGCAGAGAGAGGCTCGAAATCAGGAAAAAATGTATGGGGAGGGCTGCATACCTTTACTCTACCATACTCTTTTCAAAGCAATTTTTTTAAAAATGCATTGAGGCAATACAGTTATCCTTTAAAAATTACTGTATTATTTCACAAGTTGATCCTGGATCTAATTTGTAATTGTATCTTTTCCCCAATGTTTGTGTTGGAGTTCCTTTCTTTAGACTCTGCTGACTTCTTACTACTCTCCAACAGTTGGTGTGTTGTAGCTTTACTGCATTCCTATTAAAGTGCCCAATTTTAAAGGGCATGTCCACCCCATTTGTAATCTTTTTCTGTAGTGTAGGGCTCCCTCCCCCAGCCTCAACCGCTATATTCCTTTTTACAGAAACTCCCTGGATCTATACTTACATTACCTCTCTCTTTTGACGTTCAGTCCCGGCCCTCTGCTTGCATGAAATTGCAAGCAGGAGGCCGGACCGGCAGGCGCGTCCGTGATTGGCTGCCGGCTATCCAGAACGTCGGGGGAGAGAGGTAATGTAAGTAGAGTTCGGGGGAGTTACTGCTAAAATTACTATAACGGTTGGGGCTGGGGGAGGGAGCCCTACACAACAGAAAAGGGGATTTGAGAAAGTGGGAGGGAGAGGAAAACGGGAGGAAGAGGGAGGGCTGCAGTGTGCATGACGCTTTTCTTCCGGAGGGGAGACAGGAGGCAGAGTCCTATATGGACTCGGCCAGGCTCCTGTTGGTCAGTTTTTGGGACTTTACAGGGACATTACAGGAGAACCATTTGGAGCTGGAATGTAAGGTAAGGATTTTACTACACTACACAGTGGGGCCAGTAGTGGGGGAAATTTTAGTTTTGGGAGTGGACATGCCCATTTATGGGGATTTCATTAATAGAGCTACATTTGGTAGCTCTTAAATATGGCTCCCATATTCCACTACCCATGACCCTGTGCTACCTAAATATGTTTTTATTGTAATTTATCATTTTGAACAGCTTCATGACTGCTTTCTATTAGCTTAGCTGCTGCTTTGACTACTCCCGGGAGCACTGGAATGCCCTTTATCATGCTTACTTTTCTGGGGGGTATGGGGGATTTGCCATGACTATCTTTACTTTTCTATTCTTTTGGTTCTTTTTTCCTTATTTTTTCTAATCTCCCTATTTCATGGATAATTTTTTATCACCGACATGCATAATGTAAACCAGATGAAATAAATGTACAGTAAATGTGAATGCCTTCTTGTTTTTTCTAGTAATAATTACAGAATGGAAGGGTCATATTCTTTTCCTGTCTTCACAGTACAGAAGAGCCTCTGAGACATCTATATCCCCCCCAGGATCCAGTATTGGCTCGCCCAATCGTGTTATTTGTGTAAGTAGCAAGGAGCTAAGGGAAATACGGAATTTTCCTAGATGTGATTCTGTTTCCACCTTTTGTTTGACAGTGACACAATGTACAGTCTCCTTCCCTGAGTAACTAAAGCCTCGTACACACATTGGATAATTTTCGTACGATGCACCCGACAAAGGTTCAACGGCATTATCGTTAATCCTCAGAATTGAAACGACATCTGTACACACAGCAACAATAGTCACCACGATAGTTGTTAGATGTAGATGTTCGTACATAATGTAACATTCGTAATTACGAAAATCAGCGCAAGCGCCTTTTATATGTTTTTTCGTAGAACGTTAACGATAATCTGCCGACCATGTATAAATATACGACATTCGGCAGAACAAATCTGCCAGGCTGATCGTCGGGAAAAACCGACAATAGTCGACGGACGTTGGTCTTTGACGATCGTTGATGCTATATTTTCTTACGAATATCGTACGATTGCTTGTTCATCGGCTGCATCGTACGACAATTATCCAACGTGTGTACGAAGCTTTAGGATGGTTACACATGTGCAAATTTTTTCTAGTGTCAGCCCAAAAAATCTGCAGTATTTGCAGGCGGCTACGAACAGTGTCAGCCGCCCGTTAGTCTGAATAGGATGAACTGGCGATCAGACATTGTAGTAAAACACGTGCGATTAGGCGGTCCAATGTGGACCAGTTACTTTCACCTCAACCAACAGTGATTCGTCTCAGCCAATTGCTGGCTAGTGGCGAACAGTCAGCCGGGACTAATAATTTTATGTGTGTACCCAGCCTAACATATCAGAACTGTTTATTTAAACACCCATAATTCTACCACCATGCAGTCAAGTGTCTGTTGTTTAACAATCAATGAAGGTTTCTCCATTTGTAAATTCCAGTTTATTTTACTCTAAAAACTGAGCCTTTAAAGAGCTGATCTAAGTAATGCTGTAGTTTGAATATGCAGCATCATCTGCTGGCTAAGAGTGGTATTAAAGGAGGTGCAATCACATTTTTTAACTCTTCAAGTTACTTTTGCTTTTCCCTGTTCCTTGTGCCTCTAATCCTTCTTGGGTCGACCGTTGCAGATCATAAGTTATAGTAATGTTTTGTCAGAAAAATCTACATTAATGCTGGTTTAGAGGAGCAAGTCTATGTCAGATAGCAAATGGGACTTCTAAACTACTGAGGAAATTTTAGGGGCAGATTTACCAAGAACCCCAATTGCTCCTAGCTCTTTAATATAGCAGTTGTTGCTCTGGGTAAATTGCGATCAGGTGCTATGCCTCTTGGTAAATCTGTTCCTTAATGTTTAATCCTGGTGCATACAAGGTATTTTGACCCAATTGGGGGTCCAGAAGCCGGGGGGCATTATTATTTTTCCTTTGACCGATATAGCCTCAACCCAGATAACTACTGTAGATGAAACAAAGTTGTAGGTCCCATCATAGTTTTGCTAGGGGGCTCCGTCATTCCTAGTTACCCCACTGAACCTAATTTACTAGTTGGTGTGATATTTTAGTCAATCGGATTAGAATATCAAATTTTCAGGCACTAAAAAACTTGATCGACATGTCTGTAAATTTCCGCTGGTGGCGATAGTTGAAAATCTGTGGCATTTGGTGGGTTTGCACTTACTGCTCCACTCTTGTTATTTCTCGCTCAGTGTCCTGAAATGTGGTTTTTGACTCCTGGGTGATGCTTAATTTCTCAGAGTTGAGCCCTTCAGTCAGCTTCGTCAACGGACTATGGCAAGACTAACCAATGTAAAAAATTGAAAAACTGAACATCAGATAAACTTGTTGAGCAGAACTTTTAGACCTGAGCTCCTACTGTCACCTTGAAATGAATTCAGGGTCCCTAGGGACAGTGAGGGACAATTGCAGGGTAATGCAAAATTGTCTATCAGCATTGCTTACCTTACCGTAATTCCGTGATTCAGTAATTAAAGGACAACTGTATTGTTGCTCCGACCCCCTTCTGCCCAGGCCATAACCAATGAGAAGACATCCTCCTCAATAAGCCACTTTGCCAGTTGGATAAATACAGACTGAAGTGGGTAAGAAGTGATTGTTTAAGTGGTCTAACACCCTGACAAAATACATGTCAAGTTTTGTACTTTATAGAGCAGTGAGGTAAGGTAGAGATTGGCCCTTGGGGAGTGGTTAATATCCCAATGGAATATAGTGAGATGCAGTGTATGCCCCCCTAAATGAGTGTAAAATCATGCTTACCTGATATTACATTGGATTTTACACTAATGTGGGTGAGATTGCACTATATGTAATCACCCCAATAGTGGTTTTCATGTCAGGATTTGACTGAACAATCTTACTTCCTAATGGATTGTGGTATTTAGAATTACAGACTATGGTCTGTTAGGCCCTGAGCCGCCTGGGAGATTCTCTGGTGGTCGGATATGCCACTTAAAGGTGAACAGAAATGCTATTTGGATATAGATGTGGAGCGACCGGAAGATTAGATGTGTTTCTGCAGAGCAGTTATTTTCTAGATACATTTTTCATTCCATTTCCTTTCCTGATTTCAACCACAATAACATTTCTGCCTTATTACTACGTTCATTTATCAACCAATGGAACAAACACTTGTATCTGTCATGTAAATCTCAGATCTCCTGTGTGTTTACTAATTTCCAGTTTTAAAAAGTAACATGAATATTCAGGTTTTTTTTTTTACATACAATGGCAATACTAATTGTAAAAAATCTTAAGGTGGCCATACATAAGGACGATTTTACTTACCCGAACCAAGTGACCCCACGACATTAGACCGATCCTGCCGGAACCGCATTTCCTGTTCTTCATTGCAACCGACTTCAAAGAAGAAAAGGAAAGGCGGTTCCAGCAGGATCGGTCTAATGTCGTGGGGTCGCTCAGTCGGGTAAGTAAAATCATCCTAATGGCCACCTTTAGATGGAATTGTGTAATTAATGTTATAAGCTAAAGGTTGTCACCACATTGGTTATAATTAAATTTAATAGTTTGAAATCTGAAATATATAAGTCTAACCTTAAATCCTGCACAATGTCCTTTCCCCCCTGTTTCTGCTTCCTGGTTCTTCCATTTAGCAACTGTCAGTTATGGATTTGACAGTTGACATCACAGCCAATGACTGAATGTTAATCCCCTGTCTGCCTCTTCTGAGCATGCCCAGGCTCAGTACAGGCTCAGTACAGGTTTCTAAATTGCTCAGTTTCCATGAGGCCTCCAGAAGCATAGCAGGCATACAGTAATGAATTCATAGGACAAACTAGGATATATCAACATATTTTAAACAGGCCATTCTTTCTAAAAGATGTTATTATGAGGGTGGAGTTGTCCTTTAATTACAATATACACTATAAAAAAACTAATTAGAACATTAAGGAAATAGGTGTGCCACAAGAAGAATTTGCATTGTCAGGTGTACCACAGTCTGAAAATGTCCACCCTTAAAATAAATTTTATTACATGCATTTGTAACAAGATGTTTTTTGATAAGTTCTCTTCCTTAATGGCAAAAATATCAGCCTCCTCCTTCTGCTCTAATAGCTTTATACATGCTTGAGCATGTACAGAGGAGGGAGTGAAACAGCAGTCAATCATTGGTTGGGATTTCAGTAGTCACATCCTTGATTGACTGCATGGAGGGAGAGGGATCAGCTAACTCTGCCAGAAATGGGACAATTATTATCCTTAAATTTCTGGTTAGTAACGCAGGTAATAAAGTGCAAAAAATATGTATAAGAAGGAATAGGGAAAAAGATGTACTTTATACCTGTACAAAAGTACACAGGTATAAAGTAACACTATATAAGTGGGTGCGTGACCTGGTAAATAGTAATAAATACAGGGATAGAAAAGTAGCTAGAAGCAAGAAAAATATGGAAAGAAAGTTAGAAAAAAAAGGGAATAATAGAACCAGGTTAGTAAAGGGGCACAAAGCCCTTAAGGCACTCAGACTGTGTCAAAGGTAACACAATAATAGATAAGAGGACAATCAATCCTCAAAAATTGAGCAAGGCCCAGTGGTGGACAATAAAATATGAATAATGCAAACATATCTTTAGTATATATAATCAATAAAAACAAGTGAATAAAAACACCCTTTGCGCAATGGACCACCTAAAGTGGCAAGTCTAATACTGCTGGATACACTTATTAAGGAACCTAAATTGCCTAATAACCTAAATCTTAAGTTAGGCAGTCTTAGTAAATAGCAAAATGTTCCCAAAGTCAACAGCGGGTGAGTAGCTGTAGCATGGTTAGAAAGAAAGGTAAAAAAGCGTAGCCCTTGGTCGGTGTCCCCACAACAAATTCACTCCAAGCAAAAAGTGCACACACACCCAGAAAGGGGAGAAAGCAGCAGGGGGTAAACCCAAAAATGGGAACAATCTGACCAAAGGTTGTGCCGGATGGATCCAAAACACTGACCAGCATAATCCTCCTGTTGCAAAGTCATGGACCAAGGTTCCAAAGTCCTGGTAAGCAACTTCACCGTAATAAGTAATAAGATTCCAGAATAAACGGCCTGTTTAGATGGGAGTTGAGCGCCAAACAATGGATCGACACCTGAAAAAAATATCAGTTGGGATTGGGGGCAGGTAACTGACAATTGTTCCTTTTTTTGGTTCAGCAATTGTGAATGAGCAAACTAGAATATTAATCAATATATAGGTTAACTTTGCTCAACTGTTTCATTCACTTAAAAGGGTAAGCCTCCATATAATACTTTTCAGTATGGTTCACCACGTAAATTATGTAAACATTGGTCTATTTTTATCATACAGTGCTGTATACATAAGGATGAAAATAAAGGGCAAATAATCTTGTCTTTATTTTGTTCTGCATTCATTATTCTTGTTCTTCCTCCTGGGTACAAAGCAATAGAGATCAAAGTCACTTATACTTAAATGTGGCACCCTGCAGTGTACTGTATTAAAAGGCACTGCATGGCAGCCATATTAAAACATTCTCATAAACACCCATGTGTTCATGATCAATGGTAAATAAAGCACATATTAAAGAATGGTTATGTGATTCTTGTCATCACAATGTCCTCCTCATTTGTGCACTGCAATACATTTCAGATATAATTTCCTCCTGTCGTTGCTTTTCTTGTAATTTGTATATATTTCTTTATCTCCTTGCATATCCACTTTAAATACTAATGACTGTACTTCTTAAACTTCAACCCATATTTAATATGTGCTGCTTGTTCATAAAGAACGAATCATGTAATTTTTCATAAGGGAATATGCCTTTTTTAACATTAATACATACACACACTCACATGCATTTATTTTTATAAGCTGAAACTAAAGCCACTAGACAACATTGCCCCCAATAGACAAAGCACATTCACAATTATACAACAAGCATGTCTTACCCTCTCCCTTTGCTGCAGCTGTTGGTTTTTTTATGAAATTAAAATGCATCTTTCTAGGAATGCTGGGAGTCTAAGTGTAAGCTGTACACTTCTCAATATGCTCTATAGCTCACAGCATATCAAAACAAAGAAGCTGCAGCTTGTCCTGCCCTCTAGAAGCTGACAGACAATTGTGTTACAGAACAGCAACCTGCTTCTGTTAGGCATAGATCATGTTACAGCACAGAGATTCTACTTCTCTCAGGCACAGAACAGGGATTTTACAGGTGTATTTGCAAACAATCACCTTTCAATTACACATTCCTTTGATTTTCAATCTAAAATATATATATATATATATATATATATATATATATATATATATATATATTTGCAGTTTATTTCCTAGCCACCATGGTTGGCTAAAGCTAAATTAAAATTTAATAAGTAAGTTCATGGATTAAAAACTTATTTCTTAAGGGAGAGCATTAGTCCACTAACCTACCAGAGCAAACCTATAGAGGATGGGCACATTTATATTGTATTTTGTTAGGATCAAAATGGCTCCTGATAAGTTGTTCTTGGTGCCACCCATGGTGGCTGTAAAAAAAAACTGCAGGGTAACAGCAGTTGTTAATGTTTGTCAGTGGCTTCCATATTGGTGTGGAGACATCTGTATAGTAAATACTCGGTGAACACAAGGCAGGAATGGGGTTGGGGCAATGGCCACATGGTGCACATGCTCACAAGGCTGTTTGAAGTCTACATGGAAAGAGACATGTACTGGTAATAACATGTAAGCTAAATTACAGAAACCACTTCTTACATGTATGTAAATGCAACTTCCTGTAATATCTTCCAATGCATGGGTAATCAGGGGAGGAAAGCATTCATATTAGGAGGGAAAAATACAATTATCATGTATATTTTAATTATTATATAATAATCCACAATGCAAAGTTAATAAGACGTATACTTTGGCAAGTGATTATACATCTTTGAAAGTGACTCACTTCCTTTTGAGCAGTAGAAAAACAGAAGCCTATAGAAAAACGGTTTCCTATAATCTTAAGGAAATTGTTTGTATATAAACGTTTTAACATTTTAACATTCTTCCTTTGAAAGGTCCTTTATGGTTTAGCAGCACTTGGTAAATGTGAGCTTTCAGCTTCTGCTTTTTCTCTATCCTTTTTCCAACATCTTTTTAGGCCAAGGTGAACAATGAAATTCTAAATTACAAGGATTTAGCAGCTCTCCCTAAGATTAAAGCAATCTACGCAGTGCAACGTCCTGACCTCATTTCTTATGAACCTTATAGCAGATACACCTCAGATGAGATGCTGGAGAGATACAGCTATGGAGAGGTACAACTTCTCCATATCCATCACTACTAGACGTCTTATGTTTAATGTAAACTTCTTAAAGTAATTGGATGAAATACCTAATCTTTACCTTTTTGGTGTTTGCTGTGTTCTTTGTTGCACAACATTGATGGATTGATTAAATATAAAAGGATAAAGTCATCATGGAAACATGCAAATCAGTTACTGAAAACTGTTAATGTCTCTGCAGATGTGGGGACATTAAATATTAAAAATAAAAAAGAACCACCAATGATAACTATTTAGATATTTATTACTTAATTCCAGAAAAGGTGACCCCCAACCCCCCACACCATACTGGGGTCACTTTCACCACTAAACAAAAGGAAATATAGGGGGACCCAGCGCTGCAAGAGCTCCAGGTAAATTTCCCAAACCATATTCAGGGGGTTTGCGACTGCAGGGAAATCTCATTTCGGGATTTACACATTACACAACTTTAAAGCCATCAGTTGGCATATAAAAGTTGCTATAAATCCAGTGCAAATGGAATTTTGTTGTGCAGTTGTCTTTCAAATACATGCGCAGCCTGCTCAATGAAGGAGTTAAAGTCGCGCTAACCGTTATGGAATCGGTTAACACAGCTTTAACTCTTTTATAGTGTGCTGCAGCTCTGGTTACATGAGCCTGATAGTGTATAAAAGCAGACCATCGAGAACAATAAGAAGTGGTAATGTACAATAATTTTTTTCTTTTTTCAATTACTACCGGTAACTTTTTGAAAAAAATTGTGTGTTGTCAGTGTTACATATTGTGTTATACAGTATTTATCCTTTTCTGTACTTTAGTAGTAAACATAGAAATAATTACCAGTTATTTTCCTTTTTATTAAATTTGTTATGATATATAGTAAATCAGTCATTCGATGGCTACAAGGAACCTCCTGATTACTACTAAATGCAAAACGTTCAATCAAAATTACCAAAACATCTGACCAAAAAAGCAGATGGTAACAATGAATCTGCTGTTGACTTATCAACAATCCACTCTGTATATATACCTAGAGTATGTATATTCATATAGTGTAGGGATGGACTACTTAGGAGTCTATGGAGCTGGTTAGCCTAAAAGTATGCAAATGGTTCCTAGTGTCAAAAATAATAAGTCCACTGTCCATCCCAGAATTAATAAACTGTAAATGTGAATGGCTTAGATGTCATTCCTAGAACCCTGCAAAGTTCTTCTATATGTGGTATAAAGTAAACATTTGTTAATAAAAGCAATTACGTTTCCCTTATTATAAAGGATATATATGAAGGGATGGACCTGCGGCAAAGAAGGTCTTCTAGCCCTGGTTATATAGACTCTCCACTGTACAGCCATCGCGACCATCGTGAAGTGTCCTTCACCATGCCACGGAATCCTCATCATTACTACATGTCGGGTAACTTGTCAACTGACATTATTGTGTAGTGTTATTTTTTTAACAATAAGTAGAAGCCTGTGGTACATTTAGTAAAGATTAATACCAGTTTCTAAATGAACCTGGTTTTGATTTGGACTTTTCCTTGAAAATTCCCATGAAAATTGGGTTTGAATCAGACTTTCGAAGCCCATGGAATATTAGGTAGAAGACCAGGGTTTATAAAATTGAAGCCTATAGTATTTTAAGAAAAAGCCCAGGGTATATTTAAGTAGAAGCCAGTGGTATTTAAAGTAGAAGCCCAGGGTATTATAAGAAGAAGCCCAGGGTATATTAAGTAGAAGCCCAGAGTATTTTAAGTAGAAGCCTAGGGTATGTTAAGTAGAAGTCCAGGGTATGTTAAGTAGGAGCCAATGACATTTCAAATAGAAGACCTGGATAATATAAGAAGAAGGCCGGGGTATTACAAGAAGAATGCCAGAGTATGTAAAGTAGATGACAATGGTGTTTTTAGTAGAAGACCAGGGTATATTAAGTAGATACCCATGGTATGTTAAGTAGAAGACAACAGTATTTTAAGTAGAAGACCAGGGTAAATTAAGTAGAAGCCCAGGGTATGTAAAGTAGAAGACAATGGTATTTTAAGTAGAAGACCAGGGTATATTAAGTATAAGCCCAGGGTATGTAAAGTAGAAGACAATGGTATTTTAAGTAGAAGACCAGGGTATATTAAGTAGAAGCCCAGGGTATGTTAAGTAGAAGACAATGTTTTTTTAAGTTGAAGTCCATGGTATTTTAAGAAGAAGGCCATGATGATTTAATGTCCTTATTATCATGTTATGGTATTTAACTACCTATGTTTTCAGTCTCTGGAGCTTCACCTGTATTGTCCCATCAATGTTATGATGTTTGACTGTTTCTTAGTATTTTACTATTTTTGCTTCTGTTTCTCTCTCTCTCTTTCTTACTGCCTCTCATGGTTTTTCCTTTTGGCTTTATCATTCCACATGTTTATTCTCCCTAATTTCTCCTTATTTTAATGCTTTACTTTTTTATTGATCCTCATTTTCTGTGGCATTTAATTTCCACCCATGACAACATTTATTCTCCAAATACCTTCTTTCCTTTTGTGTCTTTTGCTATTTCTGACCCTGCATTTCTTTAATCGACTGTATCTCAGGCACAGAGAGTGGACGTAGCTCACCTTATTATAGCCAGTTAGATGTACGTTGCTCCATGCCGACTCTTTACCAAGCTCCGCGCCATTTCCACATACCAGGTAGGCCATTGTAAGAAAGCTTTAAAACCACACAGGACTTCCGTAAGTCAACGAGAAGGTCAGATGAACCGTATTCCCTTCAAAAATCAACACAAGAGGAATTTAAATGTTTGACCATGTTATTATTCAAAAAAGGCAGTTGTTTTCATTAATGCTTAAGGCCACTGCCCTTTAGTCTGTCCTGCTGGGGTAATTTGCAATGGTAACATGGGAGCTTTTACTTGTGTGTCTAATAGATCTACAGCAAGTCCGACTTACAGTCAACTCACACTTACCAACAGTTCCATAGTTGCTAATTTTTTGTGGAATTTAACGGACTTTAACTTACAGTCTCACAATCTGTTTGCCCCACTCATTGTCCCACAGAGATTTTCTCACTTACGTACAATTTTGACTCAACGACATTCTAAAAAATTGGACATCAGGCGTAACTCAGAGACTGGCTGCCTGCAGAGATGAATGTTGCCTGTATGTGATAAAAGCAGCCACATGTGGGCTAATGTATGTGATTCCCATTATTAATGATAGATATAGTAACATTTTGTGTAACATGGATAACAAATTGGCCTATGGGTCGAAAACTGGATTCAGAAATTACAGATGGAATTTTTTGTTGTATGCATTGTATGAAAACCTGTTTTGTGGTCACCATAATACTGTGGCTATAGCACGCAGTTTAGATCCATAGGGTATTTATCCATAAGAGATCACATTTTGATGCCTCACTAGTAGTCATTGATCACATTGCCCTATATTTATTGTATAAAGTCTTTTACTAATTCACAGTCACACCCGATCCCTTTCACTATCCAGCATCTTTCACTGTCTGTGTTGGCTCTAATAGATACTATTTTGGCTAATCTGATGCAAGCACACTGGATAATGTTTAATGGAATATAAAACCTCTAGAATTCGTGCCGTGGGTTTAAGCCCCCCCCCAAAAAAAAAAAAACACTGTGTCACTTAGCCAAATGTTAGTTTACAGATTTATAGCCAATACACTTGACAGTCTACCACCCTTTAACTGATCCAGCCCTGCATATGCTTTGAACGGGGATTGGACAAGTTTTATTGTTCCAACCGTCATAGACTACTCATTCAACCTCCAATCTACAGAGGAATGCTGGGATTGGTAGTCCTTCCACTGCTGGAGCTTTTAAACTGGCTTATCCCTGCCATGCTTGTTTGACCTATTTCTATTGCATTCATTTTTTTTCTTCCTTTTGGTTTTGTTTGTTTTTTATTCATTTGCTACTCTTGTTCACTATTCCCGTGTCTTGTATACTATTCCTTTCACTTTTCCTCTTATATTTTCCTCCCTATTCCTGTTCTCCTCTTACTTTTTTCACAGCTGCAGCAGAGAGTAATATTTACCGGAAGCCCCCCATCTATAAACGGCATGGTACTGTTGAGACCCTGTTTGCATGTCACATACCGCTGTGTAGTATTCAGAATAGTGCATTGCCACTTCATTTATTGGTATACTGAGCTTTCTATTATCCATAGTTGTGATTTTAGAGACTATGCCAGTAAGTGCCGCTCTTGCTGGATTACGACTCCCAATGGCTCCTCACTAATTCAGCAATCAGAGGGTTCAAGGGTGTTGTATTTTTGTAACTGCGAGAAAGGCACGTGTTGTCTGTCCTGTACTATATCCATGCTAAGCATGTCTCACATGAGCTTTCTTACTGCTTTTATAATACTTAACTTTTTAAGCTCTTTTCAGTTCTAGAACTGTGAGCAATTGAATCACTGATGATGCTGGGAACTGTACACAATGATGTACTGCTGTTTGGATATCTCAGGTCTTTTAATAAGACCCCATGGTTAGGGTTTCCAGATCACTGAAAAAGCAGAGCACGCCTATTACAAACACATGCAGCAAGACTGAATCAGCAGTAATGCTGTTTAAATGTAATCAGTGCAGCCCTAACTACAATTAGCAGGTGATCTGGAACCCAACCAATAGTTCATCATATCTAAATCAAAATACTAACAATCATTAACTTATTTCACTAAATCATCCTTATAGACACAGAAATGTTTTAATACGCAATCTGTGACTTCCCCATGCAATCTATGGATGTCCTTGGCTGGTCATTTCATTTTCTGTGACAGTTTATTTCTTATTTGAAGGGCCGGTAAAATATAAAGAAAGCAGATGTGTAAGTCACAAAATTTTGAAACTGCTCATTTTTGGGGGTTTTGAATTTATAGGTGGGAAGGTACCTGTGTGATTTGATGTATCTGCAGTTAAATTTGCTGTAGTGTGACCTTTGTTATCACATATAGAATGGACGTTGCGGTGCCTGTTTGCGCTGCATCTGTATCATTTTTGGGGATCGGAACGCATGTGAATTGCACCAGAAATGTTGATCACATGCGCTCCGGTCATCGGATCACAGCGCACCGGGCCCCAGCTCACCTAGTGTGGCCAGTGCCAGCACTAGTGTGCGCTTTTTAACACATGATCGAATCACGATTTAAAATGCTCTTGTGTGGCCTAGCCCTAATTGAGTAATCATAGGCCAGTGGTGTCAAACTAGCAGTCGGTATTAAACTATCAGGGAGATTCAATAAAAGTTCTTATCGTTTAAAATGGTGCTAATTTTGCCCCAACCAATCAGAACTTATTTGACATTTGAAAGCTAACATCTGATTGGTTGGGGCAAAACTAGCACCATTTTAAATGATAAGAACTTTTATTAAATAACCCTGTATGTATACCAGCATCCTCAGAGTTGCAAGTTGCTGATAAGTCTCAAATTGGTATGAGAATTTTTTTTTATTTTTAAAGTTTTTTTTTTTTGTTTGTTTTTTTTACAATGAAGTTTCACGATATTGACTAAAGGCTGTTGCTGTATTTCTTTTCTCCCATTTCACCCTTGTCTCTCCTGGCCGGCTCTGCTCTGATGTAAGTAAGAGCTTCTTCTTATTTTCTTTACAAGAAGCTTGGCTCTTTTCCAGCTACTTACTTACAAATGCGCTGATCTCTGCAAAAAAAATAAATAAATAAAAATGTGTGTCCTTGGTTTTCTCCCCCTTTGTGTACCTCTGTGCTTGCTTTGTAAATGTAAGATATCTGCATGCCTGTTTGTATGTGTCCCTATTTGTTTTTTTTATGCATCCGTATTTTTAAAAAAAACTTTGTATAATACTATATAAACACTTAGAATACCCAACCTTTACAATATCCCTAATAAAAGTAATTCTTCTTTAACAAAAGTTCTCACACAAATTAATAGTCCACTTTAGGTGAAAATCTTTAACCTGTGATTGGACGTCTTCAGTTTCCCGAGAAGTAATGGCTATTGAGCTTTATATCTCAAAAATGTTTTTCACTTTTAGGGTTCCTTCAATATTATATTGCATTATAGGTAGTTATAAATACTACAATATGCAACAGCCATGAATATTCTGCTCATTGATGGTATCAGTTATAGTCATGTACAGCAGTATTTCCTGTGTAAAATGACTCTCCAAAACAAATAAAATGTCTAAATGTAAATAATGTATTTTAATCCATAAGGATATTAAAAGTAAACTTTTTTTGTGGCATATAGAAAAGCATTTTAAAAGTATTGGTGAATTTTTATATCATTAAAGTTTAAAATAAGGTAATAACGCAAAAATTATTCTTGGGGTCCCCATTGTGTACACTAGCTAGATATTAGATAGATTACATATTCGTTAGTAGGCATAGGCAAATGTCTATTCTATCCCATATCTATAGTGCTAGCGGTTTCTTACCATCTGACATTCCTATGACAGTCCCACCTAGCCCATTAATTTTCTGATGGCAGAAAAGTAAGGGTCAGGCAGTTCTTTCAACATCACTGGAATGTCAGAAGGTGAGTTCCTAATGTATGGGCACCTTCCAAGTAGTTTCTTATAGTTAGTTTGAAATTGACCTAAAGCCTAAGCTGACAATTGTACTTACACTAGCTAGATATTAGATAGATTACATATTCGTTAGTAGGCATAGGCAAATGTTATCTGTGGCTCTTTTATGGCAAAATGTGGTCACCAGTCAATGATGATTTTAGTTAACTTGCGGCACATGATGCCTAATAAAAGATGGCTTGTTGGTGATGCTGGTCAATAACAAGTTTTGCAGAATTATAAACCTAAGTTGTGCATAAGGGCTGGTACACACAGACTCCAGCCCAATATTTCAGCCCAAACAGACTACCCACCGATTAATAAAGTGATCAATAGTGGGACAGTTGGGAATAAAAGCAATACTGCCAATATTTCAGCACGACCAATCACATGACCTATTAAAGACCAAAAATTACCATCATATTCAATCTGTTTTGTTGGTCGTTGTAAAAATATTTAGACCCGATGGACCAATATATCGCACCAGGAGGCCAATTTAGACAAAATATCAGGAATTAGATAGATTAGATGTTAATTGAATGTCTAATCCAATGTCTAATTAATAAAATTTCATCTTAGTGGTTGTTACCTTCCAACGTTCCCATCTGGCTCATTTATTTTTCGGTTGCAAGACATTCAGGCATCATGCGAATTTCGAGGGAAAAGTTGTGGGAATGTCTAAAGCCCCCCCCCCCCATACACGGGATTTATATTTTCAGCGATTCGGTAAATTCAATTGAAGCTCTCATAATATCTATAACTATTTCCGACAGACCACTCCATAATATTGAGAGGTTTATCAGAAAAAGGATTGTTGCAGTTGAACAGAAATCCTATCAGAAGAACATCTGCCCGTGTATGGGTACCTTAAAGGTAAAGTGTAGTATATGGGTACCTTTAAAGTGGGCAAACAGAAAGCCATTAGATAAAGCCATAAGATAGCTGCATAAAGCTAAATAAAATGATTTCTACCCAATTTGGTTGACTTGTCATATTACTATCCAAACAATAACATTTTTCTTGGTCTATTTTCCTTTGTAAACACACTCATTATGGCACAAAGAAACACTGGCAGATAAAAATGTTAATGTAAACAATGCCCCAGGGTAAATAATACACATATATTGGAGGGTATAATGATTTCATATGTACATTACACCAGCACGGATATTTCCTGATGATACCATAAATAAACACAGTAGCAAGTTGTGAAGAATCGGGCACTGTTATTACAAGTACAAACATGTTTTCCCTCAATTCTACTTCTGATATAGACAGATAGATTCTTGCTTGACCCATGGGTAAAGATCTGTCTGTGGTCTCCATTCCAGTGGCCTCTATTAAAAAAGGCACACTCCTACCTTTGGATTCAGGTAAGTAAGAGGGTGAGGATCCGCACTCCAAGTCAAGTAATCAAGGTGACTCGGCAAATTCCCATTAAAGGGTATGTCCACCCCATTAATTTTGAATATGTTGTAGGGCTAGTTCCCCAAGCCCCAACCGCTATATTGTATTATCAAGAAAGTCCCCCAATTGTTACTTACCTCCCCTCTCTCCTCCGCCGCAATGCCCGGCCTTCTGCTTGCAAGGAACTGCAAGCAGGGGGCCGGACCAGCAGCCGCGTCTGTGATTGGCTGAGAGGCAGCCAATCACAGACGTGGCTGCCGGCAGTTCAGAATGCCGGAGGAGAGAGGGAAGGTAAGTAAAGATCAGGGGACTCTCTTATAAATATTTTATAGTGGTTGGGGCTGGGGGAACTATCCCTACT
Organism: Hymenochirus boettgeri; assembly: GCA_019447015.1. NCBI lineage: Eukaryota > Metazoa > Chordata > Amphibia > Anura > Pipidae > Hymenochirus > Hymenochirus boettgeri. The sequence goes on along the minus strand of CM033471.1, from coordinate 76,983,683 downwards.
ATCTGGGAAAGGGATTTTACACTAGGGGGAGGGAGAACAAAACGAGAGGGAGGAGGGTGGGAGGGAGTGAAGGGCTGCTCTGAGCAAGCCAAAAACCTCTGAGAGGACAGCTCAGAGGCGGAAACAAATTCCCTGGTGGCCAGGCTCCTGGTGGGCAGTTTTTTTAACTTTGGGGGGAAATTACAAGAGAACCATTTGGAGCAGGGATGTAAGGTAAGGATTTTTATACACTACACAGTGTATGTAGTGGGTTAAATTATAGTTTTGGTGGTGGACATGCCCTTTAAAACATCAACTGTATTGAACAAACATTAAAAACGTACACACCTAGTCGTGTAATTTACATAAGCATGTACGTTTTTAATGTTTAATAAAGGTGATGTTTTTATGGGAATTTGCAGAGTGACCTTGATTACTTGACTCGGAGTGCGGATTCTCATCCTCCTGTATCCAGTACGTGCGGACCGAGCGAAGGGTCTGGGGCGATCCAGCACTCAAACCACCACGAGTGAAGGGTGAGTCCTGAAGTTTTAACCATAACCGTATATGTCAAGATGGATAAAGGAAAGTTATGCTAGTAGGAAGATAAGCATATTAGTGACAGATCTGGGGTTTATACACCCAGATCTCCACATACACACAGAAGTAATTGTGTATTGCAATAGAATATAATTAGATATTGTTATGCATGGATTTGTAAGAGGGGCAGTTGACAAGGATTGCTTAATAATTTGTAATTAATATTTGATTTACACTCCAACCTTTAAAACAACTACTCCAGTATTATGCTTCTAGCTGCAGTCTATTCAAAGTTTTTTTTCCTGCTAGCACAATCAGCTGTGACACAACCAGCACTTGAGGTCTGCCTCCAAGTTTAAGGTTGGAGCATGCCCACTGCTGGGACAGAGTATCATCAGCTGTACTATAAGCCCCACCCCCAAACTTCTAAATCATTTTTAAGCTAGCCACAAGCCTGAAAATGTGTTTTTTCCTGCCCTTAAGATGCCTATAGGTAGAGGAAAGTACAGAAAATGTTTGCAGGCCTGTAAATAGATTAACAAAAGATCAATTTTAGGGGGTGTGTTTTGGCATAACTTATAACACATGCCTTTTCAAAAAGACACAGAGACAGGACATGTTTTGAATCCAAAGATGCTCTATCACACTTAATAAAGAATCTTTGGATCCGAAACATGTTGTGCGGTTAATAAATAACACTTGGCAGACAACTTTGCGTGTCCATTAGTCCTACAAGCATCTTCCAATTTACTGTTGATTAGAGATATTGGAGTGCTTGAGCAGAACAGAAAGTAGGTGGATTCTAACATATTTACAGTGACAGGACAGTCTGGATAGTGTAAAGGATGGTACACACCATGCAATGGTTCCTCCGGACTGACCGCTCGGCTCTTCCATAGAGGACTGCACGTGCTTTTCCGCCTTGTCCGATCATCCTTTCGTCCGATTCGGACAAACTGTTGGTCGGATACGATTATTTCGGGCCATTCGAACAACACTGAACTATCGGCCGATCGGACCAAAATATAGCATGGTATGGTCCAGCCTTAATAAGCATATATCTAGAGAAGTTAGAGAGAGTTAATTTCTTTGAGATCACAGTTTCCCTTTAATGCTGCATGTTAACCTAGGCACATCTGAGCTGCTTTTTGATATACCCATATTTATTTTTACAATATACTTATTTCTGTACAGGGGAGTTAACATCGAGTTTCCACTGCCTGAGAGTGGGTCACTGCAGTAGTCTATAGATAATTTTCTTCAGAAAGATTGTTACAATGACAATTATCTTTAAATCTGTACATAGCTTTAAAGTTCAGTGCAAATCCATATTCTTTTCAGAAAAAAATAGTAGTATTTAACTGCCCATTCAGCATTTTGTCTGTGTATACTGTAAATAAATGCAACCGAAATACTGACTTCCTGTTTGCAGGACCCCTAATAGAGACTGTTATGATTTTGCCCTTGACCCAGCGCCTGGGTTGGTTCAGTTGCTCGGTAGAGATCTGAGCATGTTTGACCCATCCAACAGCCAATCAGTAAAAATTACTGTTAGGAACATTCCAAGGATGTGGTGCATCCTGGGAAGAAGAAGGACCATTAGAACCTGAAAGCTCACTAATGTCAACAGCAGGGAACAGCAAAGGGTATGAAATCAACTGATTTTTCAAAATGGGAGAGTATATGTAGAATAGCTAAATATGCATTACAAAAACTAACAATTAAAAAAGTAATAATAATTTCCACTGAACTGTCCCTTTAAGGCTAGTTCTGCTGTAAAATTTCAGCTTGAAAATAGTCGGGGGGGAATTAAATGACTGATATTCCAGCAGCGCAACCGTTCGGCTAAAATTTACTGGCATGTTTTCAACCATTTTTTTGTTGCTTTTTTGTCTGGACAACCAAAATATTGGTTTGGGTGGTCGAATAGGTCAGATTTACATTGTGTGTACCAGCCCTTAGTACCTTAATACAGATCTGTAAAGGCAGCTGAATTGCTTTGCTACTTTTCATCAATCGCTTTCATGTTCATGTTTTATGAATGGCCTCTTGCCATAACCTGGGGCTTCCTTCTTTATTAGATTTTGGCTACTGCAGCCATATAATATTGTACAATAAAAGACTGATGCTTGAACAATACATAGAGATATGGGTTGTTTTCATTATACCGCATAAAAGGAAATGTGACAGTTCAGCGTTATAGATGCTTCTATGAACAAATCAATGAAAAACCATACGCTGTACATAAATATGGTTTAGGTGGCAGCTCTCACCTATTTGTATGAATCTGATTCAGAAAAAAAAAAAATATTTGCCCTGTTCAATTCAGGCAATTCCCGGCAATTGCCTATGTAATAATAAACTAACCTGTGTATTTTTACCACTAAAACTGCTAAAGCTTACTTAAAAGTTGGTGTGAGGCTTTTTTTTTTTATGTTTTTTCTCCCATGATACTTCTGGTCAGCCAAATATTTATTTTGGAATCAGCCCCAAATAGTATTGTATTGGGCTAACTTTATTATCCAGAGAGGACTATGGGAAACAGGATGAAAGGCAATGTCGAGGAATGGATTGTTTTTACGTTTTATTTTAGTGTTTTATAGTAAAAAAAAAAAAAAAATATATATATATATAGCAATTATAGTCACCATTCCAGCTACAACTCACAGAAGAAAAGTTTATGACAGCAAGGCACTTGATTGACAGCTGGAATGTTAAGACGTTTTTGATTAGATATCTAAAGAAATAGGGGGCAAATTAAAAAAGCGGTACAGTGGTGGTTGGGAAGAATTACAGCTTCCAGTAATAGTCAATTAAAGAATTTTTTTTTAGTTTAGATGCCCTTTAAAGGGTTATATGACTAGGGCACCAAATGTAAACTATATTTCTGAGCTGTGTCATTAAGTTTCTAATATTTTTTACATGATTTTTTTTCAGATGATCCTTTTGAAGCAACAAAAAGCAAAACAAGTGACGATCTTGTGCAATCCTCTAAATATCCTCCAACGTACCCTCCTGAGCCCTACTACCAAGTTGAAACAGAGTACTGGATGTATTCTCCAAAAGGTACAACAAATTTCATACAAATTACATTATAAAGCTGCAGTATCACCAAAATAATAACATTCCATCATGCATCATTTTAAAAGACAACTAAAGCTTTAGAGCAACACTGATTCAAAAGTATGCTTGTGAAGGTTCTCATTCATCCAGGCCATGGTATATCTGTTGTATTCAATTAGATCAACTGGACTTGAAGTTTAGTTCTTGAAGACGTTTCGCTAGTCACCCAACTGGCTTTCTCATTTCAGAATGACTTGTACAAGAATCTGTGGCAATTATGTACCCTGGAAAATCCCAATTAGCATATCACAGCCAAGTGTTAAGGGCGTGATTAGATAGTGGCTAAGAGGTGTTATAGGAACGCCCAGAGTAAGGTGTCAAAACAGCATTGTACATGGCAGACAGATGATGTCGAACCCCCCCACCTCTATTTAGGCTTGGTTTCTTTATTTTCACATAAATGGCCTCCTTAACACCTCTCTTGAACCAGTCACGTTCCTTTGCCAATATTTTAACATTACACTCTTCAAAGGTATGTCGTTTATCCTTAAGATGCAGGTACACGGCTGAGTCCTGACCCTAGGAATTGGCTCTTCTGTGCTGGGCCATACGTTGATGCAGTTGTTGTTTGGTCTCCCCCACATACAAATCAGAGCATTCTTCACTGCACTGCACTGCGTATATGATGTCGCTTTTCTTGTGTTTCGGTATTGGGTCTTTTGGATGTACCAATTGCTGCCTCAGCGTGTTGCTGGGTTTAAAGCAGACAGGGATACGGTGTTTTTGAAAACTCTTCTTAGTTTTTCGGAGACCCCTGCTACATATGGGATGACCATGTTCTTTCTCCTGTCTTGCTTTTCACCTTCAATGTTGGTATTCGGGTTCTTTTCTTTCCTTCTGCTTCTTTTGACAAAGGCCCAGTCTGGATATCCACAAGTTTTAAGGGCTCCTCTGAGATGTTTCATTTCTTTAGCCTTCGCCTCTGTGCTAGTGGGGATGTTCTCAGCTCTGTGTTGCAGGGTTCTGATGCAGGGTTCAACGTATGGCCCAGCACAGAAGAGCCAATTCCTCGGGTCAGGACTCAGCCGTGTACCTGCATCTTAAGGATAAAGGACATACCTTTGAAGATTGTAATGTTAACATATTGGCAAAGGAAGGTGACTGGTTCAAGAGAGGTGTTAAGGAGGCCATTTATGTGAAAATAAAGAAACCAAGCCTAAATAGAGGTGGGGGGGTTCGACACCATCTGTCTGCCATGTACAATGCTGTTTTGACACCTTACTCTGGGCGTTCCTATAACACCTCTTAGCCACTATCCAATCACGCCCTTAACACTTGGCTGTTATATGCTAATTGGGATTTTCCAGGGTACATAATTGCCACAGATTCTTGTACAAGTCATTCTGAATTGAGAAAGCCAGTCGGATGACTAGCGAAACGTCTTCAAGAACTAAACTTCAAGTCCAGTTGATCTAATTGAATACAACAGATATACTGATTCATACTGAGTCATAAAAGCAGTAATCTACAGTATGTGTCATCTCTCATTTTGATATGGTTTCTGGTAAATTTACTTTACTAACATAAGGTCTATGTGCTTTTTCTCCCAGAAATCCAGTATCAAAAGTTTGGTCACTGAGTGTTATGTTATTTGCACATGCCTAATACTTAACTACTGTAGGAACCTGTTGCGGCAGGTCACACCCACTAGTACCCTCAAGACAATACTGTTACAGTCCATGTTAAAGGGCAAGTCCACTCTCAAAACTATAATTTTGCCCCACTCTGTAGTGCATAAAAATCCTTACCTTACATCCCAGCTCCATATGGTTCTCCTGCAATGTTCCCCCAAAGTCCAAAAAACTGGCCACCAGGAGCCTAGCAGAGTCCATATAGGACTCTGCCCCTTGTCTCTCCTCCAGGAGAATTTTGCTATGCGCACTGCAGCTCTCCCCCCCTCCCTCTCCCTCCCGTTTTGGTCCCCCTCCACCTAGCATAAATCCCTTTTTATATGTTGTAGGGCTTCCTCCCCCAGCCCCAACCACATTATTATAATTGCCAAAAACTCCCCCGATCTTTACTTACCTTCCCTCTATCCTCCGCCGTTCTGAACTGCCAGGAGCTGTGTCTGTGATTGGCTGCCTCTCAGCCAATCACAGACACAGCTGCCGGTCCGGCCCCCTGCTTGCAGTTCCATGCAAGCAGAAGGCCGGGCAGTGCGGCGGAGGATAGAGGAAAGGTAAGTAAAGATCGGAGGACTTTCTGGCAATTATAATAATGCGGCTGAGGCTGGGGAAGGAAGCCCTACAACATATAAAAAATGTTTTAGAAGGGTGGACATGCCCTTTAAATAAAGGTGTGTATTCCATTTTTAGATTATTGGTTATAAAATGTTTGTATTCCTGACCACTTCCTGGTTATGATTAACTATAGAGTGTATTATCGTGCATGCGCACTATAGTTTATCAGCACCAGGAAGCGGTCGGGACCTGTCAGTGTGACAGCGGAGGATCGCGTGAAAGGTAAGTTTCTTTTATCTTCGTTTCTGGCTCCACAGGCATTGATTGAAAAATGGAAGGTAAGGCATATCTCCTTAACCTCCTGGCCCTAAATCAATGCTGTTTTGCAGTGAACTGTTCCTTTAAGGATGTAGAAGCCTTTACTGAAACGAAGAATGGAAGGCTTAAAAAATATGTCATGTTCTATAAGAACATGACATTCTGATTTTTTAATTGGATTGTTGTAAATTTGATTTAACAGGTTTCTGAGACATTTTGATCAATTTTTATTTGATCAAATTAACAAGCATGCACATTTATATTCAGTCAAGTATTGTATTTAGAAAAGTATCACACCCTTGTTTGGTCCTATGATTCATTTATATTTGAATGATATTGGATCGATTTGGAAATTAATTTGAACACAACGCAATTTGCATATGGATATCATTAGCTGAAAAGGAGAGAAACAACCAAGAACCTGATGAAGCCCAAGAGTTTGGGTGAAACAAGCTTATCTACGGTGATAGAAAGGCATAGGCGATAGAGCTTGAGAAGAACAGTCTGGAATGCAAGGAGCATGGTGTCCGGAGAAATATGAAGATAAAACTGATTGATACTCCCAGCGTTAAACACAATTACAGAAGAAATGCAATCCTATTTTCTAGCCTTAGCTATTGCATCAGAATATTTCAATCCCGTACATTGATTCTGCCTCCTAGAAGTGTTGCATGTTCACCTAGCTAAGTTATAAATAGAAGGCATTCTTAAAGGGTAGCTCCACTCGTTTTTATAAGTTTTGTGAATCCAGTTCTATTGAAGAACGGGAGGTAAAGGAGCTGTGCCTTACCTTCCGTTCTTCAATAGAACACACAGGAGCCAGGAGACAAGGTAAGAAACTTACCCGCTCGCTCGCTCCCCCAGCGCTTGGTCTGACAGGTCCCGACGGACCTTGTCTTCTATGCGCATATGCGTCGGGACCTGTTAGACCAAGTGCCGGGGGAGCGAGCGAGCGGGTAAGTTTCTTACCTTCTCTCCTGTGTGTTCTATTGAAGAACGGAAGGTAAGGCACAGCTCCTTTACCTCCCGTTCTTCAATAGAACTGGATTCACAAAACTTATAAAACGAGTGGAGATACCCTTTAATAGTAAATACTGTATATGTAGCCTGGTACCAGGAGTGGCTCACCAGGATACAGGATAAACTCTCTGTGGACCCACAGCAGTGGTGTTCCTAGACTTTTTGTCACCTGAAACAAATATTTAATGCCGCACCAGGATCTTCCTGGTGCGTGCAAAGCTGGAAAAGTGAGTGTGGCTTGTGGCGGTGGGAGGGGTGGGCTAAATAACACTTACTGGGTTACTAAGAAATGGCAATGCAGGAATGGGTCTGATTTAATAGAGATGTTGTATATAGTTATAGTTACACAACAGCTGGTTAGGTGCAAAATGAAAATCTCTGGTCTTAAAGATATAGACTAGATGCTAGATTTAAAATGACAGGGAGTTTAGTGCCTGGAGCCACTATCGCATGCTGCTCTTTTATAATGTCTTGCCTTTTCATTGTTCCTTCAATAAGTCCTTTGTTGGATCTTTCAGAATAGCATAAACAACTAAACAGTGTGTAAATGTATTGATAAAAGGCACCACTGACTTTTTATTCCCCACACAGTGCCCCGGGCACGCAGATTCTCATCAGGCGGAGAGGAAGACGGCTTTGATCGGAGCATGCATAAGGTATTTGACAAATGGATATTCAAAGGGGTGATAAAGGTGTTGGAATTGGAGCATCGTGTGAAATCTGAGAGCAGCTGTGAAGCTGGATTTGTCCAAAGGAACATGAAATGGAAACGAATGCTAAAGAACTTTTTATTGGTTTCATCATTGCTGACGATTTACTTTTAATTAGCAAAATATCTATAGAGAGGCAATTACCATTTCTTATTTAAATTAGAGATTTGGTCACAATCAAAGTTTCAGGTATTATACTGAATGCCAGAATTTACTGGTATAAACTGTTCATTACAGTATGTTTGCTTATAGATCCAGGGAGGGATTGGCCGAATGATATTGAAGGAAGAGATGAAAGCTCGATCATACACTGACCCTTGGACGCCTCCTCGGAGTTCTGCAGGGAGCAAGGAAGCTCTCCACACTGCTGGATACGATGCTTCTCTTAATGGATGTAAGCCAAAACCTGAATTAAACAGGATACATGAAAAGGCTGACTCAACAGAAGCAAGAGGCTTTGTTGGTTCATCTCTGGTTCATTGTCGGATGACTTTTTAGGAAAAACAACCTATAGGTTTTGCTATTATTGTTACTGATTATTATATAATAGACAGGAATTTCTAAACTAAAATACTGGTAAAGTATGGTGATTTTTAAACATAATAATAATGGATTTACAAAATAAGGGGCAAAGCAACTTAGTACTATGGTGGCTTTCTACGACTGGATTAGCAAAGTTTTTGTGGGTGTTGGATACGCCAGCAACGTGGCAGCAGCAAGTGATTTGATATTTTGTTTCTGACAATTTTTAGTGACTATTCTGATGCTGGTCTCATGACTGTTTTAAAGTCACACAGGAGATAAAACAAACATGATACTTGCATGAGGAGAGAAAATTGCAATGTTAAATTTTTTGTCCCTCTGTTAATGCGCACAAGTACTTTAAGAGCCATGAATTGTGTCCACCGGAGCTCATTACCTTACCACGCTCCTGGAATGCAGCAATAAGTGGACAACAGTTACTGCATCTTGGGAGTGAAATAAGGTAAGGAGTGCCAGGTTGTGGCTCTTTAACTGACAGATGGAATAGACACTAAAGGTTCGTATACACGTGCGATCGCGGGTCCCGACTCGCGATCGCATGTGTGTACGAACTTTAACAGGGAGATTCAATAAAAGTTCTTATCATTAAAAATTGTGCTAATTTTGCCCCAACCAATCAGATGTTATTTAACATTTGAAAGCTAACAACATGATTGGTTGGGGCAAAATTAGCACCATTTATAATGGTTTTTCAGTCATGTGAGTGATGGTGCCCTTTACTGCATCTCCCCATTGATGTTTCCACTTTCCTGACTCAGCCAGTCTTGTCTCTAGGTGGGCAATGTAGATTATATACTATTTTAGTGATATAACGAGAGGCAGTGCTGTACAGTGTTCTAAAACGGAAAACTAATACAGGGTCAAAAAGAAGATAAAATACATAAATGTGTATATAATTATATATTAAAAATACCATAACAAAGGACTGTCTCACTGTCCCAGAGAGCTTACAATCTAGGCAATTCACTGGAAAGTACAATGTATTGTTTATTTATTAAAATAAGTAGCACATTTGTGGATTCCTATGTAACGTGTTCAATAGGTTTAGTAATACGTGAAGTAGATTTCAAAATCCTATTCATTTCTAAAATATTTTTACAGACGTGGCTTAAAAGGGAAGTTCAGTGCAAATACAGGTACTTTTCAGAAAAAAGAGCAATATTTTTCCATCCTAATGACCTTAATCTGCCAATTCAGCATTGTGTCTGTGTATAAATAAATACAACCCAAATACTGACTTCCTGTTTGCAGGACCCCTAATAGAGACCATTATGGTCTTGTCATTGACCCAGCACCTGGGTTGATTCAGTTGCTCATCCAACAGCCAATCAGTAGAAATTACTGATAGGAACATTCCAAGGATGTGGTGCATCCTGGGAAGAAGGACCATTAGAACCTCAAAAGTCAGCTCCCTAATGTCCACAGCAGGGAACAGCAAAGGGTATGAAATTAACTGATTTTTCAAAATGGGAGAGAATATGTAGAATAACTAAGAAGGCATTACACAAACTAACAATTTAACAAATATTGATAATTTCCACTGAACTGTCCCTTTAATATGTCCACAGAGACTTTTTCAATTATTTATATGTATATTTACAATAATGTGCATTTGTACAACCTGCTGCACATTTTGTCACAATTATCTCCATCATTGCTGCCAACTTGAGGGAGGCCAGGAAAGTGACATGGGTGGGGCCTATTCACAGCCCACCCAAACTGCCCTAGTCCCATCCAACATTATCCTGGTTCTCCACTACACCTGGACATTGCAAGGAATGACAACAGCTTTATAACAGTGTAAACCTGTCGTATGTACCCTAACTGTTCTTTTTTCTTTCAGCTCCTACCAAGCGCTATCTGGCTGACAGCGGTAAATATACTTTCCTTTTACCTTAAAACAAGTCATCCTGACTCAGATGTGATCTAGTACCAGGATAATCTGTGACTGTTTACAATTATAGGTTTAAGAGTTATTAATTGGCATGTCCACCCCAAGTATCAATAATAATTATGTGAAGGACCTCTCAAACTCTGAAATCTCAATAATCACCTTCTTTTCTGAAGCGAGATATTCCTCACAAACTCTGCACTGTTTGCAGTTGTCTTCCTTCATCGTAGCAGCCGTCTGTCATGGCTATGCTCCTCCTCTGTGGCTGTGTGAGCTCCTAAAGAGCTTGTAGATGTATGTATGTATGTATGTATATGTTTTATGAAACTTTCATGCCTGTGCCAGCAAAATCAGGATGAATATCTTGCTTCAGGGACCCTGGGGGAAAAGTTTCGTATTCAGGGGCAAAACTGTAGGGGCCCCTGACACACATCCCTCCTCTCCCCGATCTTCTGACTGATGCCTTGACCCCCTGCTTAGAAACAGCTGATCACGTGTACGTAAGTAAGTTACTAACTCATTGCAGTCTTAGTGGGGGAGGAACATACCCTTTAAGCACATGCGTACCTACACACATTGGCACAACCTACTCATGCCTTATCGAACTTCACCACTGGAATGCCCAACCATGTAGCCAATGGTTTCCCCGTCCATCTGGGACAAGACTCGGCTGTCTGGGGAGGTATGAATTAGTCTATAGAAATGTATTTATTGTCTGCTCACATAACCATTACAAAGAAGTCATTACTTTACTGAATTTTTAACTATTTTTTAATTATTTCTAGATCCCTTAATTTCAAAATCAGCCTCACTTCCAGCTTACAGGAGGAATGGACTACACAGGGTAAGAGGAAGTTTCTGCCAGCCTCGAAAAAAACATGCAGACACATGAATTTTATTCCTAAAATCAAAGGGAAATATACCTTAACTATATGCTTGGTTTAAAGCAGTTAAGATATAGATAGAACAGACTCAGTACCTGGTACAAACTGCAATTATTCATTGCAGTGGGAAAATAATTGAGCTGTTTGTGTGTCCTAAGCATTGATTGTTTATTAATACATACATACTGTAAACAAAATTAATGTAACAATTTCTGTAACCTGTAGACAATGTTCCCTCTGACTTTCTATTTGCTGTGCTGTGTGTGTGTATATAATCTTCACACTGGCTTACATATATAATATGTTTATATAAACAAAGGAGTTTTAGTATGCATTACTGTGATCACCTGAATGAAAATTCATTCATTCTATTTTCAAGGTCATGCACAGAAATCTTAGTCTTAGTGAGGCAAGCGATACATATACCAAGAGTTAAGATGAAAACAATGCGACTTTTTTTAAAGCCAGCGCAGATGATAAATCTTAAACACACGCAAAGCATCAATCTTAATGTCTTTAGTGTGTATTCCGTCATGTCAGTTATCAACTTTCAACCTTCTAGTCTGGCCCATTTATTTATTATCGCATGTCGATTGCATTAAAGATGAGACCGCTGGGATTTGGGAAGGTGAGTTTGTAGTGTATGAGCACCTTAAGACAAAAATTGCAATTGAGAGCAATTGTTGCTCTTTGGTCTATGTGTGTCACCAACCATAATGTATATAAGATACATTTACATAAGTTTAAGCTTTTCAGTTTCCTAGCAGTCCTAGTCAGTTGAACAGTAATTTTTATAGCATGAAGTGTCCCACCAGTGGTGACTGTCTGTCATGACAACCAAAAGCTGCATATACATATGATTGGAAAAATGAGTAGATTGGCACTTTGGTGCATTTTGTAAAAGTAACACTCTTTGTCCTTTTTTGTAGCCTCCCAGCACAGAACTTTTTCACTATGACAGTGCCAATGCAGTGAACTGGGGCATGCGAGGTAAGAGTTAAATGAGACTCAGCTATTTTTAACAGCATTAAAGTAAATATATTTAATAGCTGGCATTAGAACCTATAATTCACAGGGAGATGATAGCTTATTCCTACCTCCCTGTGTGCAATATAACTAAACCGTGGCTTCCACTGCTGCTTTAGCCATCTGGTGGGCAGTTCTGACGTCCCTTGTATCATCTGCACATGTGCACCTATTGTAAACAGGAATGCTGTTCAGTTATAGCCAACTACAACAGTTTTATTGTGATATGTTCAAACCTGCACAATTCTACTTCTCCACCCTGTACTATGTATTCAGTAGTTAACAACTCCTTAGGATTTGTGATATCCTATGATGTGCTGTGATTTGAAGCAAATCCATGGTCTCTGTATTCTATTAGGTTCTTAAAGGTTCAGACTATGACATGTATGGCATCATTTCTTGGACTCAGTAACTCCACACAAGTGTCAGTTTTAGCTTCTAGTCTCTTTGGAATAGGGTTTGCAATAAAGTGCCATGTATAAGATATATCTGTTGTATTCAGTTAGATCAACTGAACTTGAAATGTAGTCCAGTTGTAGTCCAGTTGATCTAATTGAATACAACAGATATACCATGACCTGGATGAATGAGTACCTTCACAAGCATGTATAAGATAGATTTACTAAGCTGGAAATATATTTCAATATATGCGGTCGGCCAAAAATATTGTTTAGTGTGTACCCAGCCTTAAATAAACTAGCTTTAGAAATGGATTTATCTTAACAACAATTACTATATTTAGAATGAACGTGTTTAGAGTTCGCTGTATACTTCCCCTCTCCCTGAGGGTTGTATTCTTCCCTTTTGTATCTTATTCCTGTCTCTCTTGTTTTTATTTCCTAACATGCAGAATACAAGGTAAGAAGATGATTTATTCTAAGACTGGAGATGGCTGCTGTAACGTTGAACCATTACTGGCCAGTTAAATTGTTTTGGGTGCACTTCTTTTTTTGTAATGGCCATTAAGCCACGGACCTAAGGAACTTAAATAATGTAACAAAGATTTTAGTGTTACCCTTTCTCTACATTCTCCCTTTTAGTTTTTAATAGCAATAAGGGCAAGGCCACGCTGCTGCCTTTTTTTGGGGGGTTTGCGCATGCGTTTCTTTCATGTCATTGAAAACGCGGCAACGCACCGAAAACGCTAATTTTCAGGTGCATTGCAATTACGATTTGCATTCCGCATTTTAAATCGCAACCGCATGCGTTTTCAATACTTAATGAAATAAACGAATGCGCAAACGCAATGAAATTACACATGAAATCGCATGCGATTCCATGTGCGATTGCGTTTGCGTTGCAGTGTAGTGGTGCCTTAAGAATAATCTGTATATTCATTAATTAATCCAGGGCCCAATATGGCCCAATAAAATTCAATATAAATGCAGAGTACAATGGAAGCCTGTTTGTGTTTATTTGCCTTCCCAATTAGAATTGCGTGTTCCATAAAATCCTGTATATACACAAATAATGACTGGCTTTTATTTGCGTAACAATATAAATTGATTTATTAAATACAAATTTTTTTAGCCACGGATAGTGCCTGCAAGTGAATAATAAACAAAGGCCGCAAACACTGAAGGAACTTGTTTAATATATACTGTAACATCTCTCAATATGACAGCAAGAGTATTAATATCACACTGCGATGTCCTTAACAGTTAGTAATCTAATGAGAAATATCGCTAATCAGAAAAATCAATAACTTTAATTATTAATCAATTCATGAATCAAAAGTAAATAGAGACTATGGGGCATATTTACTGTATAAAACTGGGGGTTTCTTAAATAAGGAGCCTTTAATAATAATACCAGTTGGTAGTGAACACTTCTCATTCATAAATAATGATACCTAAATACTGATCCTTAAATAAAAACTCCACTCCTTAAAAACAAATTCCCCTTCCCCCAAATACTGGCCCTGAAATAAGACTAACCCTCCTAAAATTGGCAATAAAACATAAATCACAGTCCTCAAATATCCTCTAAACCCAATCTCTAAACCAGATTTGAGACATGTAACCGTGCGTTAGGCTAATAGGCTGACTATTAGCCTATGACTAAGAGCGGAGGTTACGCTCGAAACGCGTAAGGCTATGGAAGTTTCTTGTTTGCTATGTTACTGGTGTGAATAAAGTTTGTTGAATTGAAGAGTCACAGATGCCTTGTATTCCGGTGTGCGCCAAAGCTCCTTGTGTATCCCTTAATTAAATAAGGATACCTCTTCTTAGGTAACACTACAGATCCTTAAATAATGATACTTAAAAAAGAATCCTTAAATAGGAATACCTATGGTTAAAAAGTGATTGGGAGCAATATTTTACAACAATATTTATTTACAGATATCCCTGTTTTATAAGTGTTTCATTTTAACAGCTCCTTTATTGTTTAAAATGACACCTTGTTTTACTTTCAAAATAATAATTAAGATACACCTGTTAAGTTAAAATATTATACTACAGCAACCCACTAATAACTTCCTCACAGGAGCAAAACTGCAGACACCCCTGCCTAACAACATGCCCGATACTGCTATCTGATGCAATTAAAAAGACTTTTTCTGAAGTGTAGCCCACCCCCAATCGCCAAGTTCATTTTGTAAAAAAAGCAGCACAAATGTACACTCCTTCATTCCCCTGGCACTCTGCATTGCCGACAGACGCGTCTGTGATTGGCTGCCTCCCAGCAACTTCTGATAGAGGGCCGGGATCAGAGTGCCGGGGGAACAAAGGACTGTAAGTACATTTGTGCTGCTTTTTTACCAAAACGTACTTGGCGGTTGGGAGTGGGCTACACTACAGAAAGAAAAAGGGGTTTTTCAGGGTGGAGATACCCTTTAACAATTCCTTTTTTTTTTTTTACAAAGGATTTTACTTACTTAAATCAGGTGTATCTATTACATAGTCCAAAGTCCAAATTGTATTAGCCAATCACTGATCATAGCAGAATGTAAATGTATACCTTTTTCTGCTTATTCAGATTTATCCTTATGAATTACTTGTTGTTACCACTAGAGGGAGGAATAGACTGCCTAAGGATGCAGACAGAACACGCTTGGAGGTGAGTAAGCATTTTGCTCCCTTTAAAAAATCTAATAGTAGTTTGCTGAAACTAGAACATACATGGGCATATCCAATCGCTACAAACCTCTGTATTAGTATCAGAAGTAGAGATCTCTACTCTTCTATGCTTATTCAGTTTCTTCACCATAATAGGAGCTGTGACATATACTTATGTTCCTTTTAGTTCCTGTGATGGTCCATTAGTAGGCATAAATAGTAAGGTATGGGGTCCCTTCCAGTTATTATGTATATGTTTGGCCAACAGTTGTGAACTTATATGTGTATTTGCATTTTCCACTTTTTTGTCAAACCTCATCCCCTGCTTCTAAAGAGCCTTATACACTAACTTTTGATGTGACCCTGACCTCTTAAAAATAGCTAGCGCTAACCTGGATGCAGGCTACTACTCCACACCTGAGTGTGCGGAAAGCAGCTGCAAACAAAACTCCACCCCACAAAAAGATAATGTTTGCCCACAGGGGATACCCAACCAAGTATGAGAAGATTTGGTAAAGATGGTAATAATCCTCCAAGCCATGTAACAACTGCGTTCTACCATTTATGTTATATGTGTGATGCTCTGAATCCCTGAGTATTCTTTTAACACAGATACCCTGATCTAAAACCACTCGCTTCACAATACACAAGCCCCCACACAAGAAACAAGTTGGGTATATGATATTTACTTCTGCAGTAGAAATGTCATAGGCGAGTAAGACCTCATTTTGCCTATGTTTTGGACTAATTGTATACTTACTTTCACATCTTTTAGAAGTGTTGAGCAAAAGTTATACTACGTTAAGTACAACCCCATTTTGTGCTTGACAAATACAATTGGGTTTTACAGAACTGCAATGCAAGATGGCAGACACTGAAGAGTATTTTTTAACCTATACATTTTGTATTAGTAAACAAATATTACCAACTGCTTTTAACATATTTGTGTACATAGTGGAAATGATTCCTAGAGTACTATATTTGAGGAGATTAGTAAACACAGTCCTCCGTGCTGATTTTGTCTTTTTGTCTCTCTCTAGCGCCACCTATCATCTGAAGAATTTTATCAGGTCTTTGGAATGACCATATCAGAGTTTGACCGCCTGGCACTGTGGAAAAGAAATGAGTTGAAAAAGCAAGCCAGGCTCTTCTAATAAATTCCAACATGTGCCTCAGCTATAAATAAACACTTATATAAATATATTTATAAATATATACATATATATATATATATATATATAGATCTTCTGTATGATTACCACTTACCATATGTATATTGTATTATAGGATAATCCTGCTGTAGGCAGAAACATTTGTTTTAACCCTTTCAGAAGTGGAAAGGAGTACAACCTATTTCTATGCAATGCGTTGCAATCCATTTTACCACTGAGAAGGTTATCCTGATTTGAGAGATATTTTGAACTCTCGCTTATATTTTTTAATGCTGGTTTTTTTTCTATACGCTGCTGTTTCTGGGACTTTAAACATTCACTTACGCCCACAGCCCCCAAAATGGGAGAATCTATACAACACATAAGCTGGGTTTTACAAAAAAGATCAACAGACTATTTCTCACTGACATTATTCGTTGTCATGTGGTCATTTGAAGGTATATGTGTACTGTGTGTCTTTTGTGAAGAAGATTATTGAAAGAAGTCAGTTTGTTAACCATGGGTAATATTGCATGTTGCACAGAGGGATGTTGCTTGAAAAGTGAAAAGTTGTCTTTATGTTCACAAGCGAATGCAAGTTGGTGACTGAGCTTCTCCAGCAACAATCCTTGCTTACAAGAAGGACACGGCCTATTTATTGAGGATAACAAACTGGAACTCCTCTCATTGTCACATGTTCGATTAGCCACTCACAACTCACTTTGCAAGCAGCGAATAACATTGAGACTCTTAGGATATTATCAGTGTGATTGGTGATTTTTCTTCCCTTAGAAACTGGAGAGAAAACAATTGCTTGCACCATGAATGTCACATTGGGCAACACTTACTGCCCCCTCCTCAATGCCTTCTACCTGATTAGATTGTATATTGTCTGGAGCAATACATTGAAGCTCTCCACTATAACTGCGGCCTTACAACACATAGAAACCAACAGATAAGCGAAACATCTAAAGCTCTGTACACACAGACGATTCGGGCCATGATGCACAATGAACGATGAGGCGATGCACTGATATTTTGCCCAGTAATCGCACATGGGCAGCTGTTCAGTAGGGGTGTTTTTGTTGATCCGCGGGGTCGGATTACCAATGCCCGTTCGTCATGTCGGGAGTCAAAATCCGATTATACTGTATGTACGAATCAAGGTTTTCTTACTTAAACATGCTCATGCACTACTCTGTAAAACCCTTAATTAATTTATATATTTCGCATATTTACTGACCCCATGGCTCTATCCAGTATTGATCTAGCTAAATGTTGGACTAAACTTCCCATGGCAATTAATAGAAGTTCATCTATTTTAATCCACAGTTCATGTGTACGTTTTACCATAGTAAACAATTAGATAAGAGAAGGGGTGGGACTGGGGCCATCAGCGGTTAATTAGGGATGTTTGTCCATATTTTACATTTCATTGTTCAGGACCCTTTCCTGTTATTGTAGATATAACAGGAGATTAGCCATAGTGGCATTCACTTGGTTCAATATCACTAATCACCTGTCCACCCCAGCAAAGAGAGCAGTTAGAATAGTACCACAATTGTAAGGTTTGCCATGGACCCACTGACTTTTAAAATAAAATTACTTTTGTATCAATTCATTACACCTTTTAATTGGCAAGATTTAAAAGGAGGAATTAAAGGGTTAACACCCCTCCTCCTCTTTGCTGTACTCAGGGTTAACACCAAACCACTATATACCTCTGAGAGAACTGCATGTTAAGTGAGAAGTTCCCATAATGCCATCCACTGTTTAAATGTTAAAGCCGATTAGACATTCCTTCCTGTCCAGCAGTCCCCCCCCCATCTGGATTACACGTTGGTGGATTGAGAAATCCAGTTTGGGGAATGTTGTGGAAACATTGTAGGTTAGTTACTAGTGTATGGGCACCACACACATACACACTTGGGCCAGTGATTAAAGTTTTACACAACGTTGGAAGAGGGCAGCACAGGGCCATATTTATAAAGGCACGTATTGCTATTTTGCGATGCCACACCTTTAAAGATCGTGCAATTGAATCATACATTTACGGTCACGTTCATAATTGTACGCTGGCCTATACAATACCATTACAGTATTGTACGGCTGAGCAGTTGTAAATGTATGACCACAGCCCTTAATCTACATTAACAATAACCCGCAGTCTGAGGTTTCCAAACATGGGCTTTAGAAAGAGTTTTTTCCTGTTTCCCAGAGGTGAGTATAATAGTGTTTAAGTTCTTCACCCTGGGTACAGCAGATTGGAGGTTTAATCCTTTAGTTCCCCTTTAAATATGAGTATTTCAGTTCTCCATGAACAAGGGAAAATCATATTAGTATAAAAAAACCAAGTGTATTAAACTTGTTTTTGTTAATTACAAACAACACCTTTGAAAAGTAATTCCCTGCAGCTAACCCCCTAGACTGGTTTGTGTATTTTTTTTGTTACTGTACATTTTACGTGGACAACAACCTAACGGAAATATACTAAATAATCACACTACTTTTCCTTGTGCATTTCCTATGTTAGTAAAGGAATTATTCTTATGCTGTATTGTAAAAAGTAGATTAATGCTTTGACATGACAAATGGATTAGAACCCCCAAAAGCTTGTCAGACAAAATAACCCATGATAACTATAATCAAGCAATGTTTCACTTGTCTTTACATTCCTTCTGGTTCCAATCAAAGTTAAGGCTCGTACACACATGCGATCTCGGTTCACGACGCACGACACACGATGTGTACGTACGTACAAATAATCGGCCCGTGTGTAGGCGCTTTATTGGCCGAAACAGTCGTTCGTTCGGGATAGTTGAACGACCGACTTGGCGGATTTCCAAATGAACGACCGCTTAGGCCTACACACGGGCCGATTATCGCCCAAAAAGTTGATATGTACACATCATGCGTCGCAGGTCGGGACCCGCAATCGCACGTGTGTACGAGCCTTTAGACAAACCTAGTATAAAGGGACACCTGACATCACTGCAGTTATTAAATCTATTGACTTGGTTGCAGAAAAAATTAAACTGTAAGTGACTAGAAGTGATGTTGAAGTAATCCTGAATACATAAATGAATCCTGCGGGTAAATAATTTAAGAAGGACTTTTTTAGTAATGTCAGATGCTCCTTCTACTTGTACTTTTTTTTGGACAAGCTACAGTATACCAGTCACCACTTTATCTAACATGAACAATACAGAGTAAAATTAGTATTCGGCCTTAACATACACTGAATGGTTATGTATGATCCACATACCACCTGATTTTAATGTCCCCGTAACCCTCTGTCATATGGTGTGCTTCAGTATGTGTATCTGCACACATCCCAACACAATTATACTAGCCATATACTGGAGTTGCATCAATTCTGATGTTTGATCTGACCTAAAGCCCCGATACTGTCGGATACCTTGCTTTTCCGAACAAGCGTGCACCCGCCGAACGTTCAGGTCGAGCGCTCATTTGGAAAAGAGGGAAAATTTCCCTCAGCTGCGGTACATTTCCTATAGGGGAGTCGGCCGTGGCCGAGGGAACACACAGTCCTGAGCGTTCTCCCTATGCTGTGTATAGGGAGAATGCTTGGGACTGTGTGTAGCCTGATTTTTTATTGCAGATCCTGTCTATCATCTTTCAAAAATCTGCCAGGTGTGTACCCAGCTTAAGGCCATTGGGTTCTGGTACCGGTTTTTACCTTGCGATGTTTCCACCTTAATAATGCTTTGTGACTGTCATTTATACCTGTAAATTTTGTTGCAAACTAATCATGACACGCGGTTTCCCAGAACATTGCAGGAACAACGAGGTAAGTCATATAAATGTTTGGGCACCTTAATTCAATCCGTTAGTACCTGTCATATAAACTGGAGGATGTCGCAAGCATTTTGCAGTACACCAGACCTATGCAATAATACATATCGGGGCTGTATATACAGCAGCCATGCAGAAATACTTTAACAGTGCAGTATTAAAATAACGTGTTTTTCCCCTAGTATACTAATGTTGTTTTTTCCAGATATGAAAACACAAGGTAGTGAACGTTCACGCCAGGATAGTCTTGAGAATATTTAGAGGTGTTAAAATTCTTCTTATCCTTTTAAATGATAATGTGAAACTAGCAAAAATGTCATTGTGTTGTAACAGTGGGGAAAAAAAGATGTATGTACGTAACTAACGGCACAATGTCTGTGTGTAATAGGAGCTTTCCCAAAGTGCGTTTAAAACATAAAACATTCACTTGCCTTGTTTGTCTGCATGTTTGTGGTTTTTTTAAGCTAATGAGGGGTATGTGAAATCAGCCTAATACCGGTCCCATATAATAGACCGACAGAATAATCTTCTGTGTTGTACGCAGCCATGAAACAAGCACATGGTTTAGTGGAGCTCTATTGACATCTAGTGGAAATTCCAGCGCCATTGTTTTGATTGTTGCTGATTGTCTTTCTCCTTTTTTCACATTTAGGGCCCTATTTATAAAAGATCGATAACGTTATCGAAAAAAATAACGATCGTTATCGTTAAATAACGATCTGTATTTTCCGATAAAGATCGGTATTTTCCAATAACGATCAGAATTTTTTCGATAACGATATCGATCTTTTATAAATAGGGCTAGGCCACACTATCGCGTTTTTCTTGCGTTTGCGCATGCGATTGTGCTTGCATTTATTCAGATCATTGAAAATGCGGCAATGCACCGAAAACACGTGTTTTCAGATGCATTGCAAATGTGATTTGTGTTCCGCATTTTTAATCGCAATCACATGCGTTTTCCTATACCTAATGAAGAAAACGCATGCTCAAACGCAACAAAATCGCACATGAAATTGCATGCGATTCTGTTTGCGTTTGCAGCGCAGTGCCCTTAGGGACGTATTTGTAAACCAACAGCATAGGAAAGGTCTGCGGCCAGTGCCGCAGTGTCGTTAACGCAGACTGGCGTTAACAACACTACTTCTAGCTGTCCTTTTACAACCATGGCTGCTCAATACTGTATGGTTGATGCTAAAGCAATATACCATGCCATATTGTAAACTTATGACTGCAGTACAAATGCAGGACACAATGTAAACTTCTGGTCATTACCATTAGCGTTAAAAGTGCAGTATCACAAATCTGCAATAACTAACTGCCTTGAAGACCCTGCATAGACATTGTGGGTAGTATTTATAAAGGAGCTTTATTGCTGAAGTGCAATATTTCGGATGCAAAGTATTTTGTAGAGCAGTCATAAAACACCCTTCCCTTTGCTTATAACTAGAGGTGGACCAAACCCAAGTTCGACCCCAACTTTAATAGTTCAGAAGAACTCTAACTCTTCTGAACTATGAACTAGTTCGAGTTTTCAAACTCATGGAATTATTTTTGATAATTATCGAATTTTCGAATTGGTAACCCTCAAATGTATTGTTCGATTTGGTAACCCTCAAATATAGCCTTCAATTTTAGTTACCCTCAAATGTATAATTCGGTAACCTAATGTATCGTTCGGTAACCCTCTAATATATTGTTCGGTAATCCTCTAATGTATCGTTCGGTAACCCTCTATGTGACACTACCCTCGAAAGTAGTGTACGGAACCCCAACAATTGCCAGATCATAGGGAAAGGTAGTGTTTAAACAAGTTTTGATAAGTTGATATGGACATGTTTCCCAAACCATTTCCCAGGTGCCAAAGCCATTTACAGTAAGTGACCATTGCTATTTTCAAAATATCTGGTCCCTGTTGACTTTAATGGGTTTGTTTTCGAATTTCCGAATTTTTCCGAAGTTCGAAAACAAACTGAACTTCAGGAAGTTTGTCCA
This sequence comes from Hymenochirus boettgeri, assembly GCA_019447015.1. Taxonomy (NCBI): domain Eukaryota; kingdom Metazoa; phylum Chordata; class Amphibia; order Anura; family Pipidae; genus Hymenochirus; species Hymenochirus boettgeri. The sequence continues at coordinate 76,961,448 of CM033471.1, read as the reverse complement.
TCTCTACTTATAACTAAGCAGTTAGAAATGACTGATAATGATGAGTATATTACAACAGGATTAGTTTTTCATGCCCTGTCTTTAATACTGGCCCTGGTGGTAAAGGGGTGATATCAGTCTTTTTCATTATTCTATATAAATACCACCCTCTCACAGAAAGTGGCCATAGCATTCCATGAAGGAATTGAAGCTCTTGGAGCAAATGAAGCGGCCTGGCTCTGTCTGATTTAGTGTTTGCCCCTTTTAATTTTGGAGACTATTGGGGTTATGTCATGAGAGCCACTATCACTCCCTATTGCCCCATTTAGGCAATGCACCAAGCCGATAGCAGCCCTCTGTGCATAACGAATGGTGTTAAACCATTCCAAATCTTTTTAAGAATTCATCCTAAGGAGCCTCTTATTGACTCTGTACATTGGTTGCACAACCGTGTTAACCCTTGGTACCAATAGTGGCTCTCAGTACATAGCCTTATATGTCTGCTCTATCAGGCAGCTAAAGGAGGCCATACACTACAGATAGTACCACTTATAAAATACAGTGCGGTACTGGATCAATATTGTAATTTAACAATATCACACCTTTATAAATATTGTCCTCTTAACATAGTATCCACAGCCCACATTATAATTTATTACTTTCATTGTCGTGGGCTAGATTTCATTTATCTATTTGCTAGCAGTTATTTAGTGAAACCAGAAAGCATATTTCCTGTTGTTGGCCTTCTGTTTATCCAGCTTTTATCCTAGTCTGCTTTTACCTAAATAAATAACTTACAGACATTGGTTTTATTAGTCTCCTGCAACTTTTAACTGAAAGTGGTGCTAAAGTCAAATGTTGCAGAACTACAACTTCCATAATCTTCCCACAGCATCTATTCAGCTCTAATGGCCATTATAATAAGCCATAAAAGAGGCGTGAATTCTATTTTGATTTTTTTTGGTTAACTTAACGTGTTTATTGTTAAATAATTTTTCTGCAGACATTGCAGTTGGTAACTTGAGAAGAAATTTGGGTACTTCCGGTTGTTGTTAATCTATTGTTCTCAATGTGCCATCCAAGTTGGGTCTGCAAGTTAGATATTAGTTACATAAAAATATTTTCAGGCCATAGTACCTCTTTATTTAAGAACAGGCTTTACTATATTAAAACTTCTCAATGTAAAAAGAGTGATCATAACTGATCCCAAGATGCACTATGTTTGTGGCACTTTTTTTACAACCTCGCCAACCCCGTGTGTCTCATAGCAATACACGTAGGCAGGGCCAGCATCAAGAACATACAATATTGGGTTCTCTAACTTCTGCACTAATTGAAAATACCGATTGGTGGGAAATTGGGGGCATAGGAGAGGCGGATTTAAAACTGAACCACCCGATTGGCATTCTCTTTGGCAGGGTCAAAAAAAATTGTGTTTGATGCCAAAAGTTGCTTTTCACATTTCTAAATCTGATTTATTTTATCTGATACATTATTTGTGTTTGTTAGCCATGAATTTGGACTACAGAAATGTCAAATATTAAAAAAAAAAACGTCTCTTAGATTTTGTATATATGTCTTTCATTGAATTACAAACACTGTGATCAAGGCTGTATATGTTTAACACACTATTTTCCTATCTATTATAACTTAGAATAGACCAAAGAACATTGTTTGACTAATAAAATCCCTCCTGCCAGGATAAAAAAGAGCGGTGCTTCAAAGAAATATTATATTTCAGAGTAAGGTATTCTGATGTCATGTGTCTTATCCTGCTGCGGATAATATGCTGGAATTTCCCAAAATATTGACAATTATTCCTGGAAAACCACCAGAGGGCAATTTGTTTGGCCATAACAGAAGATGTTATTAGGAATAGGTCATATAAAGATGTAACCCCATCTAATTCAAAATATTTTCCTTTCATTGAATTTATTTTATCCCTCCTGGGGTTCACTGTAGAAATAAACCACTTTATGGCACAGATGTTAAAAGTAAAATTTAAATCCCTGCTAAGAGTCATTTATCCCAGACCCCTCTGCATTATGATTTCAGCATTTATAATTTTGTCAATGGCATTTCTCGGTTGGCATGGCCAAACGCTAAAATGGAATACTCTTGGATTAAATATAAGGTACAGTATGATTGCAAGAAGTCTGTAAGACCCAAGATTTTTTATGTAACCTTGTGAAAAAAGTAAGAAAAGTATTGCATCAAACTGCAAAAGATGTGCAGGACACTGTGTTACAGGTTCAAATCCCCAGACTTTTTTTTTTGTTTCCATTATGTTCCTAGCAAAAGATTCTACATGTTCTACCTAGTAGTGCTTGTACGATAGTGATTGAAAGCTCTCTTTTGAACAAAACACGGTACATGAGGTTGCAGGTTCCATTCCACAGACCTACTTTTACTTTTTTACATAAATGTTAATATACTGTTTCTTACATCCACAGTAGCTAAGAAATACACTGCAAAGATTGAATATCTGTTTTGTTTGAAAAGCAAAGGAATTTATCATTGTTAGGGATAGGAGCATTTGTTATATGTTTGCACAAAAACTGCACTGAAATCTGTGTTCTGTGTCAGAGGGATTAGCAGGGCGCCACTTTACTTGTTTAGCTGCACAATTCTCAATACCAATAGATACAGGGGAGGTGCTTGTAGAAATAAATAATGCATAATAATAAAAGGAAATAGTTTCTACATTAAACACTAGCACTCTCTTATTTGTGCAAAAATTTGACTATTGTTACAATTGTTACAATAGTCAATGATTAAAAACATTTACAGGGTTATTCAATAAAAGTTCTTATAGTTTAAAATGGTGCTAACTTTGCCCCAACCAATCAGATGTAAGCTTACAAATGTTAAATAAGTTAAGATTGTTTGGGGCAAAATTAGCACCATTTTAAACGATAAGAACTTTTATTGAATCTCCCTGTTAAAATGTAAACAAAGTGTAAAATAAGCTATCAACCATATATACCTCCTAGTTCAGAACAATAAATAAGTAAATGGTATAACAAGCAATACTTGTTAATACTTGTATACAAATACACGGAGGTGGAGAACACCATACAAAATGTAGCGGAGCACGCTTCGCCACACCAAGAGGCTTCTCACGATGGCTAATCAGAGGGAGGGTTGATTTTTGAGCTGTGACATGATTGGCTTTCAACTACCAGAAAGCAAGGCTGCAGCTTTCTGTGAAGTGTACAGCGTACATTTAGCAGAGGATTATGGGAGCTGAACACTAGTATTTACAGATTCATTTTCATAATTCACCCAGCAGCCACAGCAAAGGGAGAGGCGAGACAAAGCTTTTGGTATCTTTTTGAATGTGCAATCTAATAGGAAAATATTGACCTTAGTTCCCCTTTAAATTTTTTGTCTTTTTGTCCCCAGATTTGCCAATCTGAGCTTCTTGGTGGCAGATCAGGTTGAAGGGTTAGGGGTTTCCTGTACAATTAGGTAAAGTTAGCCATACCCTACAAACTTAACTCTTGGGGGCATATTTATTAAAAAAGCGCAAAAAAAATTACCGCAAAAAAATTACACATCGCGGCCGTGAAAATAGCGCTATCGCCGTATTTATAACGGCGAGTGCCATTTCCGCGATATCGCGGACCGATGTGTTGCGGTAATTTTAAGTCCTTTCGCGCGATACTGTCCAGTATCGCCGCGAAGGGACTAAAATCCCTTCCCGACGCCTCGGCTAAGGGGGCGGGGCATACCCCACCCCCCACACCCCCCGCGGCGGCGGAGACAACCCCCCGCCGCTTCCCAGCAGCCCCTCCCTACCCTTCCCCGCTCACGGCAATCTCGAACGGAGGCTAGGAGGGGCTGCCGGAAGGGGCCGCAGCAGGTGGTCGCGACCACCCGCCCACGGGCACCCCCTTCCCGGCAACCCCTCCAAGCCCCCCGGCCGCTCCCGGGGAGGGGAAGGGAGGGATCCGCTGGGAGGGGTGGAGGCACCCTCCAGCGGGGCCCTGAGAAGGGCCTTTTGGGGCTTAAGGGGTCCCGCAGTGCGATGGCATCTGAGTTCCGCAGCAGAGTGCACCTCTTTATATAGGTTTTCAGAAAACCCTAATCCATTTCTGATTGGTCAATTTTTTAATGCTTGGTTTGCATGCTTTACATTAACCAATCAGATTTCAGAACTTTCTAGAAATCTGATTGGTTAATGTAAAGCATGTTCCGCAGCGGAGTGCACCTCTTTATATAGGTTTGCAGAAAACCTTAATCCATTTCTGATTGGTCAATTTTTTAATGCTTGGTTTGCATGCTTTACATTAACCAATCAGATTTCAGAACTTTCTTTAATGTAAAGCATGTAAAGCAAGTATTAAAAAATTGACCAATCAGAAATGAATTAGGGTTTTCTGCAAACCTATATAAAGAGGTGCACTCCGCTGCGGAATTCAGATGCCATCCCAGTAGATGGCTGAAGATAGAAGAAAGAGCGGGCTCACTGGCGGCCGCAGTGAGTCTGCCTGGCATCGGCGACCTGAGTGGGGTTGGTGTCACCAGCCCGAAGACATTGCGTCGGATCAAGACACCGGCAACATCGGCCTCGTTGAGGTCGCCGGCCCCCGCCGGGGGTACCCCTGGCGGCCGCAGGGGTACCTCTCGGGGGTCGGCGGCCTCGGCGGAGCTGGTGTCACCGGGACTGGAAAAAAGAAGACGCCCCCCAAGGGCTCTTTTAAGAACCGCACACTGGGGGTGACCCCGCCAAAGGCACTTGTAAGTGCCGCAAAGGCCCTAATAGGGCCGGGGAGGGGGTCCGGTTCGCGCTGCGGGACCCCTTAAGCCCCAAGGCCCTTCTCGGGGCCCCGCTGGAGGGTGCCTCCACCGCTCCCAGGCCTCCTCCTTCCTCTCCCCGGGAGTGGCCGGGCTGGGAGGGTTGCTGGGGAGGGGGTGCGCGGCGGGTGGGCGCGACCACCTGCTGCGGCCCCTTCCCGGCAGCCTCCTAGCCTCCCGTTCCGAGATTGCCCGAGCGGGGAGGGGTGGGAGGGGCTGCTGGGAAGCAGGGGGGTTGTGGGCGGGGTGGGCGTGCCTCCCGGGGCGGGTGCGACCACCCACCGCGGGTTGCCTGCCCATGCCCGCCGCGGGGAGGCTAGTATCGGCTGTTTTCGCCACCTTCATACCGCCACTTTATAAATAGAAGCGGCGGTAACAGGTAAGTATCGCCACGAAGGGTTAATGCTTCGTTAACTTGCGCGGCTGTTTTCGGACATTTATAAATCGTGTTAAACGCGATTTATGCGTTAATGTCAGTGAAAATGGCCGCGAAAACTTAACGAAGCTTTATAAATATGCCCCTTGATGTTCCAACAACTGCCTGGACCAATTTTGTGCCAGGACCCTGACACACACTCCACTTTTCCCCGATCGGTACCTCGGCCCTCTGCTTTAAAACAGCTGACTGCTCGTATGTAAGTAAGGGTTGCACAATCAGCTGTTTAATAGTAGGGAATCAAGGTACCAGTCAGGAGATCAACAGGTCCTCTTAGCCCCCCACCACCACCTGCAGGGGCTGTAGTTACACCACTGGTGGGAATGGCAGCAGGTAAAACTGCTGCTCCATTCGACATTACAATCCATTTGACATTCTTATGTGTGTTGAGGTAGTGTATGGCCAGCGTAAGGGTGATCCATTTGGACCTGCACATATCTCTTGGCTTTGGCCAGCAGGTGAGTAGGGAGCAGCTATTTGCACAGCGTGGTAGCTGCATGTTATGGTTAATGGTTTGGCTTAATATGTGGAATAACAAATTAAGCAGCTAAAGGTTTGTACACATGGGCAATTTTGGCCACTATCTGCAATGAATGAATGGCTGATAAGCTGCTGCAGGTGATAATCGTCCGTTTGTATGCGTTCGGTCGGGCACCATTGGTTGATCTGCTCAGTGGATCATCCATCAAACTGTTTTATTGCATTTTAATTTTAATATTTTAGGGCCCAAAAATACTTAGCTGCTCTTAGCTTGGAATGGAGTTTATATTGTGTGATAGCATTAATCAGCACCAAAAGTCTTTATGTAATACTGACTAGCGAGAATGGAAAGAAGAGTTTGTTCTATTCATTTTAATTAAATCTTAGCCTTAGGTTACGGCTGGTTTGATTCTTTGGTGATTGCCCATTTTCTGCCTATTGGTCTGGGTGCCTTTCCTTTAAATCTTTACTACTTGGACCTACTATACCATTAGCGATAGCTTGTGATTTTTCTGTACTTTCCCTGGCAGTATTGGACTTGCCCATAGTGTAACAGAGGAATCCCCCGGTGGGCCAACAGCTCATTCACCCAAGAAAACAGAGAACACTTCAACATTTTAAATACACAGCTAAAGGGACAGTGAAGGTTCGTACACACATGCGATCGCGTGTGCCGACCTGTGACGCACGATGTGATGAATGGCTCGTTCGGGGACCCGCCCGGCAGATTGGGCAACGATCTCCAAACGAACGCTCCATATATGGACCGATTATCGCCTGAAACAGGCATTCGTACACATCGTGTGCCGCCGGTCGCTCGTGTGTACGAACCTTGAGCAATATATTACATCAGTAGGAGTAAGATAGATTTGTAAATGTGTTATAATAGAGATATGAAATGTAAGGTGGGCCCCAAAACTCATCCTGGTGGGCCCCTGGCTTTAGATTTCCCGGTGGGCCCCAACAGTCCAGTCTGACATTGTTTCCTGGTCTGACTGATTCCTGTGTACGACCCTGACTATTTATCTGTACTTCACTTTGTTTATGTGTGTGATGCTCTGCTCCTGTGAGTCCTGGAGGATTCTAGGGGACATATTATAAAGGTTAGCAAACTTTTTGCCTCCGGTTATAACTGACAGCAAAAAGTATTACTGCTGTGATCGCCATTTTGCTTACCAATGCTTAAGCGTGAATAAGTGTTACCTTGCATGAAGTTCGCCCATTTAAAATCGTCTTTGCACCCATATATGTAGCCTGTCAGTGGGTCCTTGGAAAGTGTCACTTCATTGTGGAGTGTTTCTCAGTACTACTAAGGGCCCAAGGGGGGGGGGGTAAGACTATTTTCCAGCATTTACTCTAATATAATATATACCGCCATAAGTGAGGTATCGTGGTGAAAAGAGAAGATACCACTGTTGCAAATCGCTGTGGTGTTACTTAATTTGCTGAAAAGTTCAGCTTTATAATTATGGTGAAAATAACTATATTTGCCATTGTGATGTCCTGCAATAGCGAAACTTGGCAAAAATAGCGATCATTTATAAACATGCCCCTAGGTCTCAGAGTGAATCAGGGCAGTAATTATTAAGGTTGTCAATGGACCACACAATTCAGGCCACCTAATATATCAGCCCTTGTTTACCCAACGTAAAGGTGAAGCTAGTTGCATCCTAATTACACGTTGCATCCTGATTGCCTTCTGTAAGTATTTTGCGTACAAACAAGAACATGTCATGAACATGTTACCTGATTAGCAAGTTGTCACAAAATACTACAGACAGGACCATCTTACCTCTGCTGAAAACAGAAAAGAATATTGGTCCTTCCCAAGTATAAACAATATAGATAATCCACCTTCTGTTAGGGTAACCAAAGTTTTAAAAACTTACAGCTTAAGGTAAAAAGTGAAATGGGCATATTTATTACCGAAAAAATGTATGGAACAATTGTACATCGGTTTGCACAACTGTTATCTGTTTCTTTAGATCATTTTTCTTACCCTCTGAGTCTTGTCACAATTCAGCAGGTATTATTCGAACTTCACAAAAATTGGACATGTTTGACTTCCAAAAAAGCCAGATCACACAACCTTACATGTACAATTATCGTGGGGTACGTTCGCCGCCCAACATGTGTAAAATTGCACATCTGTACTTAGCTTTAGTAGTTGCCTATCATCAATATTCCCTATCATTTTTTTATTGGTTGTATAGGCAGGTCTTAAACTTAGCATAAACTTAAGGTTCGTACACACGTGTGATCATGGGTCCCGACCCGCAACGTACGATGTGTAGGAACGAACGTTTCGGCCGATAATCGCCCCGTGTGTAGGCACATTATCAGTCGAAACGGACGTTCAGTCAGGGACCATTGACCGACCTGGCAGATCTCTGAACGAATGACCGTTTCGGCCGATAAAGTGCCTACACACTTGCCAATTATCGTTCGTTCGTTCCTACACATCGTGCGTCGCGTGTTGGGACCCGCGATCGCATGTGTGTACGAACCTTAAATCCTTTTATCAATGGAAAGGTAAGCATAGAGCAAAGATGCTGTCAGAGGTTAAAGGGTAATTAATGGTAAAGTTAAAGTAAAATCAACACTAAAGGTTCGTACACACGGCTCAACCGGCCGTTTCGGCCAATAAAGTGCCCATACATGGCCCGATTATCGGCTGAAGCGAACGTTCATCGTGCTGCCACTGTTTAAAGAGAGAAAACTGGAGACAGGATCCCAGGAATACTGAATCTTAAGGCGCCAACCCGCGACGCACGGTGTGTACGAATGGCCGTTTTGGCCGATAATCACACTCCTTTCTGGAGATCCACCGGGCAACATTCCCTGAACAAGCGGCCGTTTCAGCCGATAAAGTTCCCATACACAGGCCAATTATCGCCCAAAATGGACATTCGTACACATCGTGCATTGCGGGTCGGCACCCGCGATTGCACATGTGTACGAACCTTTAAGCTGGGTACACACCATCATATATTTTCGGACAAAATACATTTTTTTAAATTAAAAATCTATAGTATAGTTTCCCTGCATCCCAAAATTTGCAGGGAGTATTTAATAGGGTAGGGGGTTACTTAGGGCGTTGATATATTGTGTGCAGTCTTTTAAATAAAAGTAGCCAGGGGACCCCTCATGGGAAGAGGCATAAAGCAAGCATTCTAAGTGTGCAATATCCTCTAGCACTGCTGTCAGGTGAAGGCTTGTGACCCAGGTCTCTTTCAAAGTTACTGTTGTTTAGTAAACAAGCAGTTTGTTTTATCTTTGCAAATTGCAAAATTTAAGTTCTGTTTGTTTTGTCTTTAAGCAAGGCATTTCCCAAAATGAAGTGAAGAATGCGATCATTATACACTATATTTACACTCAGCTGTTTATGCAGAAAATGGCTGAAGGCCTATACAGCTGTGTGATGTGCTTAGGCAGTTTCAGCCATTAATTGTGCATCTATGGATGACGCAGGCGTTCTTTTGTGCGTTTGCTGCTTAATGTGTGTATTGAAGATGGTTGGGTTAGGTGGGGGTGGTTGGTGTAGATTGATTCAGAGCAATCAGAATCATAAATACCTTGGAGAAGCCCCAGTGACTACTGGGAGGTTCATGGTCTAGAGGGGCCAGCATTCTTAAAGGGTATGTTTACTGAAAAAACATTATGTTAGTACATGTCTTCAATCCAGTGCTTGTTTTACCCAGGCTTAGTATCCCCCTTCCCTATTTTAACCAACATCTAATTTCCTCTGACCTGACTTTCTGTGAGGGTAAGCATGCTCAGTAATCGCTATGAGGCACCACTTGGAGAGGGAGTTTTTCACAATGCAATTTACACACACTAACTCTCACTCTTACAGTTACAGAAAAATTGCACACAGCAGAAGAGTTTACAGTATAATAATAAGGCACTTGGATGACTGAAATAAAAGATGCCTGAAATTGAATATTTGAATAAAAAGACAGTTGGGAAGAATTACAGTGTCCAGAAACTGTAAAAAAAAAATTCAGTGTAGATGCCCTGTGAGTAAGCTGGCTACACACACTCCCAATGATCTCCCTATCCTTTGTATAGGGAGATCTTTGGTGTGGACAGTAGCTAATATATATTTGCTAACGGCAGAGCTAACTACTGTCATCGGCTGCAAGATCAGATGATTTCTATTCACACCCATGGCCAATAAAAAACTATTGTAAATAAAGCAGCTTGGGGTGCTGGTGATATTTTGTTACACTAAAAGAGATAGGAATTATAATGGCACATAAATAAAATTCTAATAAACTGTGTTGATTCACAGCAATACCACAATGAAATAACCATGGATCCTATGCCAAACCAGGCACCCAACTCACACAAAAAACTATTTACCTATATTACTGAATGTGTCTTGGTAGCATGTCAATGCATAGGTTGGGAATTGCCATAAACTCTACTGCCCAGTGCCTTTTTCTGTAATTTGGCACTTAAAACTATATATATTCCATATAAAAATTAGAATGGCCTATTTTACCTATTGTACTATTGTATATTTTCTCTCTGGATGCAGAGAAATCTCCTTAATCATCCACTGGGTGAATTAGGGACAGAATGTTTTTCTTCCAAGCTGTTTTATTACTACATCCCCTGGAATTCTTATACCACACAATCAGCCTTGTCTGTCCCATTCATAAATGTTTCTGTGTGTGTTGGATTGAGAACCGTAGTCTCTCCACAAAGAGAGTGGATTCTGATTTTTTTGTGTTGCTATAAATGTGTTAATAGGTAGATTTAAATGGTGGCACCCATTACTGTTTATGTTTTCCATGGTGCTGTTTGCAAACACAGCCTGTTTATAGAGTGCATACGATTTTTAACAGTTCTCAGTATTTAAGGAAAGCCTGTGGTCACAGATGAAAGGTTTATTGTGTAGCAGGATGATCGTAGTGATACACAGAGTCTTCTTTCTTTGGGCAACAAACTCCAGTTATAACAGCAGAACTGTTAAAGCCACATTTTCTATCCTATGAGACAGGGCTTGGCTAAGAATGTGGGGGTGGTAGAAGGGGGTCCGTAATGTCACAAAATGGAAAAGGACACACAAAAGGATGTCACAAATTAAAACAGCCAATAAATGAATATTAAATATGGATAACATTATGTCCTCTGACAAAATGGCCACTGATGCTGCTATTGTTAAAAGACTGGGCAAGGATAATTTAGCCTCCAATGTGACAATCAATGTGAAGGAGAAATGTAAGGGACTCACATTAAAAGCTTCATTCATTGTCATACTAAAGAGCTTCTGTCAGGGGCCTTCCCTGTAACCGTGCCTCTGGGTCACAGTACCCAGCTGGGGATGCTACAAGCTGCCATTCAACAGCACAATGCCATGAATTACTGATCAGTTCGTACACACGTCCAATTTGGCACCGAGCCACGACCCCCGACACATTCGTGGGATGAACAGCCATTTTGGGGCGAGAATCGCGTGTGTGTATCCTTTCGGTCGTGGGTCGTTCGTCAATCCACCTGGCGGTTGGCCAACCAACCCCGACCGAATGAATACACACGCGCGATTCTCGCCCGGAACGGCTGTTTATCACGTGAATGTATCGGCGACGGGGGAGTCGTGGCTCAGTGTACACATCGGACATGTGCACAAGCCTTTACTGTCTAACTTTTTACATGATGCACATTTTCCCACTTTACTCCCTGCTGGTCCTCAATGGTATCAATCAACACACAATGATGACCATTTACATGTGTAGATTCCTAGGTAGAGACATTACTGTGTGTAGTGTTTATACTGAAAGGCAGACATAGATTTGTTGCAGCTATTTTCATTAAGGGAAAGAAATACTGCAATGTTGCATTTCATTTCCATATTAAATATCCCGTATTACCAGTCTGTGGAGGTGATTTCTCTGCATTAATATTAAATGCAAAAGACAAATCTACAGCTGGAGAGTTCTCCCAGGTTTCTTGCACCTTGAATGGAAGTCAGTTTGTATTTTCCATCAGCCCACTGTTCCTCTATTGCAATTGAAGGTGCACAGTTCCCTGAGATCTCAGCATTTGCACTATTGTGATTTGTGAGATCTCAATTTACAATTGTCAGGAAGGGGGAGGGGCTTTCATACAACGTTTCATTCATGATCTTCAGGCCCTAAATGGCTCAGTAGTTTGTACAGGTAAAAGCATCTACAAGACTTTTGGGGAGTGGCAGGTAACCATAACCTTAGAACGCATAGATCTCTCTTTTTCCTGCCATGTAGTTCTGAAAGGAGATACACTTAACTCAAGCAGACGTCCTTAGTCCTGGTGTTAAAATCACAGTCTATGTTTTTGTTACAAATAGGGATCCCAAATTCTTTACATGTTCATCACCAGAGATGTCAGTTGGGAAACATTCGTCATAAAAAGGCAGCAATATGCTGGCATTAAAAATGGCATTTTAACATCACTTGAGACGTGACCCGACACACGCAAATCCTTAGCAAATTCTCAGCAAATCCAGACATGTACATTTCAGGTTACAGTTTAACTAATGATGGCTATACAGCTACTGCTGGGCATCCTGTTCCTCTATGTAGAGGGAGAAAGTGTAGTGACTGTAGCAGAGAGAGATCAAAACAAGTATAGATTCACTCTAGCACACCAAGGCTGACAATTGGCAATAATTAGTAGGTGCAATCCTCCAAACACCCCTTACCCTGGGGTTGATAGAATTCAACATCAAATCAAAGTAAGAGGAGCACACTACATCATCACTGTATCAAAAAGTATTGTGCAAACAACATTCCCCTGGCACCAAACAGGGGAAAGGGAATTTCTTACCCAAATAAAAGGAATTCCATTTTATGTTTGTGTGTAAAGTTTAGCTCTGCTAAGTCCCTGTTTTGGATCTCAAACTCTTGTCTGATAATGTAGGGGTTAATAGTCACTGTTTTAGATCTCAAACTCCTGAGTGGTAATGTAGAGGTTAATAAGTAATCTTTTATCGATTCTATTGACTGTTTCTGTTTGAGTTGTTTTTTTTTCTAAATTAAAACCTCTGTATTCAGATTAAATTATCGTGTTGGCACTATGCAATAAGTTGGGTTGCAGTTTGGGCACTGCCATCACTCGTGTAGCCAATTGATACTTTCCAGTCAAAAGAATTGTGTGGATGAGCCCTATGGCACCCAGTAATAATTACAAGACGAAAGTCAAGAAACAATCAGCTTCTGTTAAACTAATAATACCTCAGAGATTTCTGACAGCTAAGTTTGCCTTTGATTTTGGTTTGAATCAATGAAAAATGCAAATAACATATTTATCAAAAGCTCACCTTACCCGTATGTAGACACGCCATTAGGGTTTGGTCCCACTATGTGCTTTGCGTTCTGTTTTGCCTGCGTTTTGCGATTTGCAATGTAATTTAAAATGTAATGGAAATCGCGAGAATCAGTTCCCACTATATAATTTGCGTTCTGAATCTATGTAGCCCGTTTTTTATCTGCATGTATGCACGACTTTCAGTTCATGTGCGCCAGAATCACACTTTAATAATAGTCTATGGGAATGCAAACACATACCGAAAAAATGTATTATTTTGTGTTTTTGTTTGCGTTTCGATGCATCACAAGATGTTTTCTTTTTTGTTTTTTTTAAACGCTTACAGACCAGAAATGCTGATACATGCGGACAAACGCATAGAAAATTGCATGCCTGTTAATCCGCAAACTTACCGGAATGAGGACAAAATCCATTGTTCAAAGCGCACACAAAAAAACGCAAAGCACATAGTGGGACCTAACCCTTAATTGGGGGATCTAATGGGACCTAAACCTTAATTGGGGGATCTAATGGGACCTAACCCTTAATTGGGGGATCTAGTGGGACCTAACCCTTAATTGGGGGATCTAATGGGACCTAAACCTTAATTGGGGGATCTAGTGGGACCTAACCCTTAATTGGGGAATCTAATGGGACCTAAACCTTAATTGGGGGATCTAATGGGACCTAACCCTTCATTGGGGGGTCTAGTGGGACCTAACCCTTAATTGGGGGATCTAGTGGGACCTAACCCTTAATTCGTTGATCTAGTGGGACCTAACCCTTAATACAGTGTAACTGTCAGTAAATACATTCAATGTACATACACATTTTTTGTAAATCATGTACCCTGTACAACTGGCAGACACAAACTGCATGAATCCTGCACATTGAATTCAAGGCTGGGTAACAGCTGCTGGGAGCTGCACACCTGTCCTTCACTCCAGGGGACATATTTTTGGAAAGCAAAGCCCGATAATTCCAAAGGGAGATTATGTGAGAGGTTTTGTAGAGTGGAAAGTCTCTTGTTTCCTTTTGCAGGGTGAGGCAGGACACTCCTCAAACATCAGACCCTCCCTAGAAAGACTTGTAAGTAATGTGTGGGCTAGTGAGTGTAATGGGGAGGGGGAGGCACTAAGACCCTGTGGCCTCTGAAGATGGGGCAGAGGAGGAGGCACAGGAAAAGCTGTGGAAGTTGCAGTTGACTTTTGCCTCTTGATTTATCTAGGAAAGGAGGGGAGAGGGGAAGAGGATTGAGATCACAGCCACTAATTCAGATTCCACCATTCAGATCCCTGGCTAATAGCAAGTAGCAGTTCTACTGCCCCCTCATAGGGAAGTTATCAGGACCAAGGGGAAATGTTTAGACCATGCAAGATTGGAAAGGAGATCAATGTTACTGGTTAACCTGCAAAGTGACAGCACATGGACAGCCACACTGTTCATCTATCCCAAGGGGTATTGCAAATATTCTGACCAATCAGTCAGTTTAAGAAGAGTTTTCCCTGTGCCCCACAGCTGCACAAAACGCTGGGCACACCTGGGCATACAGCACTGAGCGTTCAAATGGAGAAAATTAAGGGTAAGATCTCTCAACCCCCTATAGCAATGTATTTAATAGTTTTATGTGTTTCTGCAAGATAATCTCTGGTGTGTGTGTGTGTGTGTGTGTGTGTGTGTTTATATATATATATATATATTAGGTCTTAGGACACCTCAATTATAAAACCACCATTGAAACACACAGAGGTATTACCGTAAGTACCCTGTTAGTTTAAAATTATGTTGACTATCACTGATCATTAATACGCCTGGTTACTACTCCTTCATTTGCTGTTTGGAATGTTGCCTGGACAGGATTCTTGCACTGGATGAGTTTGGATGTAAAGAATTGTTTAATAGCGCTTTAACAGACACACTAACGTCTCTTTAATCCTCCCAGTACTGTCAGATTTGAGACTTTACAGGTGCCCTAGAACCACACACATGGTGAACATGATGTACAGGCAGTGATATACAACTATAGCCCTTAAATGGCCTATTGTACAGCTGATTTCAAAATCCTTTGCATGATAATGAAAACTACCTACAGAGGACAAAACATTGTACAGTAGCCCCCCTAAAAACAATATAGATATATTATCACTTAATAATAATTCCATATATTATCACATTATCACAAATGTGTTGTCCATCCTATGTGCGGATATTTACAGTTTATATAACTGGGATTATGGAACAGCACAGGTACTTTCAGTCTTGTGTTCTCTTAAATCTCCTAATTCAGCGATTTTAATGCAGCCATCCCACCTCTCTTAATGGCAGATCCCTGACTCCCTGAAATAATATACAATCTCCCTGAAATGTGTTGTTTTGAATTAGAGTGAGGGAGCACAATGATGTCAGAGTCTTTTAGCCATTAACAAGTGACAAATACACTTAATAGTGACATGACTTGTTGTATGCATGTGTGTCTGACTGTTTTCATGTGAGTGTGTCTGTATACATGGATTATGCGTTAGGGCTCGTTCACACTACATCAGTTTTTATCTGTTTTTCAAACGCAGGTGCGTTTAAAAAAATGGACAGACAGTAAAACCCCACAGGATTTCATAATATCGTTCACACCTGCTGCGTTATAATCCGTTCTGTTCCAGTCTGTTTAAAAAACGCACTGCATGCAGCGTTTTCTATAGAAATCTATGGAATACACATTGTTAAAAAATGGATACAAACTGACAGAAACACATGCTGTGCATTTCTGTCAGTTTCTAGTGTGAATGAGCCCTTAATCTTGTGGTGGGGCTTTAGGTGGTGGGGTATCCTCCCTGAAATGTGTGGGTATCCTCCTTGAAATGTGTGGGTACCCTCCCTAAAATGTGTGTGTACCCTCCCTGAAATGTGTGGGTACCCGCCCTGAAATGTGTGGGTACCCGCCCTGAAATGTGTGGGTACCCGCCCTGAAATGTGTGGGTATCCTCCCTGAAATGTGTGGGTATCCTCCCTGAAATGTGTGGGTACCCTCCCTGAAATGTGTGGGACCCTTCCTGAAATGTGTGGGTACCCTCCCTGAAATGTGAGGGTATCCTCCCTGAAATGTGTGGGTACCCTCCCTGAAATGTGTTGTACCCTCCCTGATGAGGTACTAAGAATGAGATGACAACACAATAAGGTGGACCATGCATTGAGTTGCATTAGTAATAAAGACATTTGTGGGGTTTTTCTCCTTGTTATCCCCGTCTCCTTGTGACAGCTGGTGATGATTCTCTCTTTTTCCTGACATACAATTGAGTATTGTAAGAAGCAACAAAACAACATGGTGCTCATTCATACAGGGACTCTAGGCAGTTAAAGCTGCGCTAACCAATTCAAAATCCTTCTTTGCGCCGACTGTGCGGGTTTTGCAATAGACACCCTTGCAACAGGTCCTTGTGATTTAATATCGTGTTTGTGCTACATTTAATAGCCGGCTAGTAACTGTCGTTAAACTCGCGGTGTGAGTAAATGGTTTTCACGATTTGGCAGATAAGGGGGGAGCCCCTGAGGAAGTGGATTGGTTCCATGAAACGCGTAGGGCGGAGTTATCTGAGTGTGTCCATGGGTCTGTTTCAATGGTGCTGTGTTTTTAATGTATCCAATAAAGTAATTTTGTTTTTACTTATCCATTCCAAGTCCGGTTGCCTGCCTCATATCACAGGGGTCTTCCCTTTCTTATCTTGTTCAACCGCTGGAGAGATGTACTATCAGTGAGGCGTGTGTAGCACCAGGACGTTGTGGGGTTTTAGACGCCCCCGGTCTTGAGCAGGGCGGGACTGCAGTTTGCCTTTCACGATTTCCTTACTCTCACAAATCCGACATTTAATTCCGATGAGGAGATTTACTTAGAGCAATTGGGGCTCCCCGCATGACTTTGAGAAATATACATGAATATACAGTGTACTGTAATAAACAAAAATATTACTGTTGGATATGGCAGCAAGCTAGCACTTAATAATATGTTAGTTAATATTTTAAAAGCTACTTACCGTACTTTCCTGCTATAGGTAATGCTGTGTGCCAGCTGTCCTCTATCCTCTATGCATAGATCAGATGTCTTGCTCTTCAGATGCTGCTGGGACCAATGCTGAAGAACTTCCAAGTGCCTTCAGGTGCCCTGTGCACAGGAATGAAGGCATCTTTAAAAAATGTTAAGTTTAAGGCAGAGATCTTGGATGCTGGGTTTCTGTCTTACCTTACCCCAGGTTAATATTTCTGCTTTCCTTCTCCTTGAAGCAGTAATTCTGGGAATACATTTGGAAACCTACAGTATCTCTTGATGTTCCCGCATCTAGTTGGACCAGGCATCTAGTTGGTATTTTGCTACACAGTGAATGGGACAGGTGTTTGTAGATATCAGATAAATATAATGAACTATCTAATAGGTTTATGGACAGCATAACAAAGGGTTGCTATGGTTTTTTTGTAAGTCTGTTATAAATATTTCCTCTTATGTATTTATTTGCCTATTTTTACAAGGCAGGGTACATACATGTTTTAAGGCATTAACAATGGTGATGACCGTCCTATGCCAAATGCATTCTAATTATAGTTTAGATTTAGATAGAAAAACCAAACTAGTGAATAATACAACAAAGCAAACAAGCCATGACAAGTGTTCCAACATCAGGAGATCTTACCAGCTCCAGGAATTTGATACTAACGTGTCTTTCAACAGCTACGAGGTTAAACTGAACTTTAAATAATGATCTCAGCACACAGGATTCTCAATTGTTTCTTCTGCTGATAATGTGATTGTCCTAGGGAAGCGTATAGCTAATGACCAATCTTGATAGGATGATTGTGTTGCAAGTCAGCCCAGGTAGACTTTAAACATGTTCACATCAGAAGAATTAAGTTTTTATCCCTGGTAATTGAATATGAGATGGTAATGAATAATGGTAGTATAAACCATCACCGTTGATTTCCTTATAGTTAATCCATTACTTTTCCTACATATCACGGTGGCTCAGTGGCTAGCACTGATGCCTTGCAGCGCCCTTGGACACATCTGCAAGGAGTTTGTATGTTCTTCCCGTGTGAGTTTCCTCCAGGCACTCTGGTTTCCCCCACAATCATAAAGACATACTGATAGGTTGTATGTGTCAAATAAATGTGCTTAGATTGTAAGCTCTTTGTAAGCTCGGATGTGAATGTATACATGTAATTGTAAAGTGCTAAGGAATATGTTGACGCTTTATATATCCATAATAATAATAATCTATGGTATTCATCTACCCTCAGTTATAAAGACATACTGTAGATTGAAAACTCTTTGGGACAGGGCCTGATGTAACTAAGTGTAAAATGCTGCATAATTTTCAGCTTTATAGAAAAATGAATAGAATACTTAACTAAAAGTGGTATGTTAAAGGGCAACAAACTGTTCCAACCCACCACCCCTTCCATTAAAACTTAAAATTTGTAATTGCCAGTCTAGTTCAGCCCCCCGCCCTGAGTCCAGGACCTGCCAATGGGAATATGCCCTATTTGCAATGGACCAGGTAGAAGCTGGGGATGGGGTAGACTTGACCAGCTAACTTTCAAATAAGATTGCTAGTGATCATAGGCTTGTGAATGTTCTCATTCATCCAGGTCATGGTATATCTGTTGTATTCAATTAGATCAACTGGACTTGAAGTTTAGTTCTTGAAGACGTTTCGCTAGTCATCCGACTGGCTTTCTCAATTAGAATGACTTGTACAGAAATCTGTGGCAATTATGACCCTGGAAAATCCCAATTAGCATATCACAGCCAGGTGTTAAGGGCGTGATTAGATAGTGGCTAAGAGGTGTTATAGGAAGCCCAGAGTAAGGTGTCAAAACAGCATTGTACATGCTGCAGACAGATGGTGTGAACCCCCCCCCTCTATTTAGGCTTGGTTTCTTAATTTTCACATATAATTAACACCTTCTTGAACCAGTCACGTTCCTTGCCAATATGTTAACATTACAATCTTCAAAGGTATGTCCTTTATCCTTAAGATGCAGGTACACGGCTGAGTCCTAGTGATCATAGCTTACCGTAACTCAGGGGTGAGGACCTGACTGTTTTAGATTTGTGTGACACTAACGATAATGTGCTCATTTTTACATGGTATTAACCTGCTGTTTTGCTGAATAATACAATATCCTTATTGTATAAATGAGTATAAACCATGTTGTATTCCTTTCCTGGTCTAATCATGTGTAATCCCTTGTTTCCACTTCTAACACTTGTGTGAAATGCGTCAACATTATTTTATGGGCACCCCTAACTGTTATATGATGTACTTAAAGTTTTGTAACTGCTATTTTTTTAGAACCGGAAGTCTAGTGACATTTATTGACATCTTACCTTATCTTTCCTAGCAATCGCTTGCCATGGTGTTTTATCAAGCCACTGTGCTCATGTTAGTAAACAGTACCAGAATTTTTTGTCTCCATGAAACTTTTGTATGTAGGAGGCCATTTTGAAATTACAGTTTCCAGTGCGATTGCCAACTCCATAGAAATTAAGAGAAGATTTGGCAGCTTAACATTGTGCAGTTCTTCTACAGTTCAGCCAATATCCAGTGAACGTGGGTAATCCTGTCATCTTCCACCTCCACCCTAGCCTTTTGATTTGACAGGATAGGAACATTTCCTCTTTTCCGGCTCAGTCCCCCACCCCTTCATCCTGACATGTCCCAGACTCATATAAGGATGCGCCTGCACAGGAAACGTATGAGCTTTCAAACACCCTGACATTCACTGCACCTGATCAGACTCTCTCATATAGACATGCAAAGGGACCACTGTAGGGACAGGAACAGCAGCTTCAATTAATATAAAGTGCCTTTTGGAAACTTCTTCTAGATCCCCACTACTGTCTTATGGATTGTTAAAATGTACAACATCTCAGAACAGTTCAATGTATTTAAAGGGCATATTCACCCCAAAATGATTACCCAGTGTGTAGAACCCCAACCCTAAATCCGTTGTAATTACAAAGCCCAGCATCAGGCGAGTTATCTACCCTGTTTGAAGCCACACGTTTGTAGGGTCTTCTGGTTAGACCTGTCGTCACGGAAAATGACTTGCGCGTCTACCTGGCTGGGATTGGGCTGAATAACTCACTTCACATGCACTTCTGGGATCTTAAGTACAACAGATTTATGGTTGGGGGAGGGGTCTACACATTAATAAAATATCATTATGGGGGTGCATTTTCCATAACTGGAAGAATCTTCAGTGGGAATGCACTGAGTGTTTAGGTGTATCAGATACTGAGTTGATATTATAGATAGATATTCATGGGGGTGGTTGCATGTGGGGATAACACATCGGCCTTGTACTGGCCTTGCCCATGCTGTTAATTTGCAGCACCCAATCAAATGATACCTTTTCACTAGTCTACTACAGTTAGAAAACATTAGCTGGGTACCAGATTTTCGAAAGATGAAACAGTATCTGCAAGATCCCCTATAGGGAGTCTACCGCGGCTGAGGGAAATTTTCCCTCTTTCCCAAAGGAGTGCTTGTTCAGGAAAGCGCTAGTTACACACAGTACTGAAAAGCCCTGATCTGTTGATCCAATGGTATGGGGCTTTATCAATACTGTGTGTACCTACCTTAACAGTCCAGTACCGCATTTTAAACAAGCCCCTGCATATGTTTTTTTTACCCCCTGAATTAGATAATTAAAACACTTGGTTTTTTTTTGTCATGTTGCATTTTGTAGTTTGAATGAGGCCTTTGTTTTTGTGAATAATAAGAATCAGAACATAAGTATAATGAGTATAACTAATCTTTCTCCAGCCCCAACCAGATGGTACGTAACCTCCTTACGATGTGCAGTTTCTGATATGGGTCACTGTGTGAGACCCCCTGTGCAGTATTAAACACAGAAAATCAAAAATACAGTTGCTGTTTATTGTAGCACATTAGACTTTGTATCAAATTGAAGTTTCTTTCCTGTAACTGTTGGTAGTTCCTTGTGATGGTTCATTCCTTAACCCCAATCCTGGCACAGTCCACAATGACACATTTAGTCATCCACTGCCCTCCCCAAGGTGGTCCTGATCTGTCCCTGTACATAGCTGTCTCAGTGATGGACAGAGCAGGAGCCCTGTGTTTACACTGAATCCTCTGTGGCTGTATAAGCGAGCAGTCTTTAAACTGTCCTCTTCATCTTTAACTAATCTTAGTTTGCCAGACTCCTACCATGCCTACATGACAGGCAATTAAAGAATGCTGTGCTAAAAGTACTAACATTCCATTTCAACCCTTTTAGGAAGACTTTCCGCTCATTATTTCCACAGAAAGATACAGTTGAATGAGGTCGCCTTTGTTATGTGCATTTACAGTTTTATCTTAATATTTGTATTGAAGCATAGGGTTGGGAGTTGCCATATAGCCCACATTTAATATTTTAAAGTATAAAGTTGGCCATACACATAGCAATACTATAACGGATAATATTGCTACAACATTTTCAACATGACCAATTAAAGCAATTTTGGCCATAATATTACTACATGTATGGCCACATTAAAGGGCATGTCCACCCCAAAACTATAATCCCCCCAACTACTGGCCCCATCATGTAGTGTAGTGTAATCCTTACCTCACATCCCCACTCCATGGTTCTCCTGTAGTCCCCCCCCCAAGTCCCAAAAACTGCCCACCAGGGCTAGCAGGTCCATATAGGACACTGCCTGCTAGCTGGCCTCAGGTAGATTTTTGCCATGCGTACTGCAGCCCTTCTCCCCCCCTCCCTCCCCCTCCCTCTCCCTCCTCTCCCTCCCGTTCTGCTATCCTCCCCCTAGCATAAAACCCTTTAATATCCTGCTCCCCCATGTCCCCCAGCCCCAACCGGGTATTTTTTATTTTTAGAAAGCTCCCCAAACTCTTACTTACCTCTCCTCTTTCCTCCGGCGAAGTGAGCTGCGGCAGCCGCGTCTGTGATTGGCTGCCGCTCAGCAATACAGACGCGGCTGCCGGTCCGCCCCTCTGCTTGCATTTCCTTGCAACAGAGGGCCGGGAGCGCGGCGGAGGAAAGAGGGGAGGTAAGTAGAGTTTGGGGGGCTTTCTAAAAAAAAAAATATAGCGGTTGGGGCTGGGAGCCCAGGGGGGACCTTATATAAAAAGTTCCATTTTAGGGTGGACATACCCTTTAAGGCTAGTTACATACAAGTCAATATTTTGATCCTGTCAATTGTTCATTATGATCACAGTTGTTCAGGACAAATGTCAGTGAATATTTTCAATGTAACCAACAATTTTGTTAAAAATATTTGGTCAAAATCGGACATGTCGTTGCTTTGTCCAATTGCAATTAGTAAGCCACATGATCGGTTGCACCAAATATTGGCAGTTCCATTCCATACATGGCCCATGGTTTTCCAATTGTTTTTTTATTGTCAAAAAAAATCGAGATCCGATCGGAAGAACCTATCGAAATTCCTCCCTGCGCCACTGATCTTCCATGTATTTCAGCTTAAAACTATAGAAGATTTGGTTCTAGTAGATGTGGTTGATGGAAAACTTTCTGTCATGCGCAATTATGTTTTTTTCAATAGGCTGCTCGATATCGCCAATATCGAAAGACACTGAAAAATGTCCTCGATAATCAATTTGATAGAATCCTTTGAATTGATGGAATATCCATGCTTTAGTAAAAACGTTACAATCAATATGTTTAGTTTCCTTTACCTATAAAAACCTTGTTTTTGGCTAGCTTTCAAAACTATAATAAGTTCAGGGGCTGATGATGCTCTGTCCCAGCAGTAGGCTACAATTGGGCATGCTCAAGTCAGGGGCCATGCTGATGCTGGTGAAGGCACAGCTCACTGTGTAAGCAGGAAGCATCATCCTTTATACATCTTTCAGTTTGAAAAACTGCAGCTAGAAGCAGCTAGAAGAGAGTAATTTTAAAGGTATATAATAGAGAGCGCTTGTATGAGGACCATAAGTTCTTTAATCTATTTTATTACTGCAAGTAGAAAATATATTTTCTAGAGTAGAATTAAATAGAGTTAATGTTTTGGAGGTAACTAAAATAATTAAAAAAAAAACTGTTAGATAGGTTTGTGTTGGCTTGAATCATTATCATTTTTAAGCTACCTTGGTGTAGCTTTAAACCCACAGTGTACATTCTACATTTTGGAAAATAGCCTGGATTATATTTTGGCAACACCCTAGTACAGTTAAAATATTTCATTCTCATAATGAACAAACTTACACATTTGAATTGTGATTGTGTTAGGAAAAAGATAAATATGATTTAATGGCTGCCTACAAATAGTTAATAGTAAGTAGCTGCTAGCATTTTCCTTATGTGCAGCTGTTTTCTTACTAATGGACTTTACCCTCTTGGTTGTTTATTAATTATATTTAGAACTTCAATGCATGCATGTGTAACTTTGAAATATATTTAGCCCGCGTTGCCAAGCCCTCTAAGGATGTCAACAGGATAACCAACTGTTGGAAAATTATTCTTTGTGAATATGATCCTCCATCAAAGATGGCGTTATCTGTGACTGCAGATAGCAGCAAGAGGGGTTCGTGTTTATTAAAGGTTGAGAAGTGTCACTTTGGGATTGAGAGATTCAGTTTCCCCAAAAAAGCCGTGTGTCAAGTTCTGTCAGCCAGACATCACAGTTTGTAATCTCTCTGTCCTTCTATGGCATCATCTGTTATTAAAATTATGTTGCACTTTCTGTCTATTTTGTTCGTTGTTCTCTTCAATAGATGGTAGTTGTGATGTGACAGTTTTACTTGGGACAGACAAGACTTCTCTGATAGAGCCAATACTGGGAACATTGAAGGTAAAACTGACACTGTTTTAATATGCTGTACATTAAATCAATCTGATATTTAATAAGTGTATGGCAGAATAGTACTGACAATTTAGATTATTCCATTGTCCAGAATGATTGGAAGACTAAAGGAGAAGAGTTTCAGAACTAGATGTGCAAGTCTGAATACAGTTGCTACAGAAAAGCCGATATTTCGGTCCAACATGACGATATTTCCTTATTTTGCGCAGCCGACCCAATATTCTTCCATTTTTCGTCCATGTCCAAATTCGATGGAAGGACATATCAGTAAATCATAATAATTGTGCAGTCTCCTAAGGACCATCTGAGGTATCAGACAGTCAATAGTGGTGAACAGTCTGGCAGGGTTGAATTATTTGACCGTTTGAACCAGCCTTAAACAAATGATGGAAAGAGTAGAAATTAGCTGGGGAATGCTTGCTACCTCCGACAGGTCCAGATACTCCTTGCAGTGTATGCGCATACAGGTACATTGGAGGGCTTGTCGGGACCTGTCTGAGGAACAGCGGAGGAGCATGGTCTAAGTAAGTTTCCTGCTTGTTTAATTGGAGAACAGGAGGTAAGACATAGCTCAATTATCTCCCTTTCTCAATTATCTCAGTTCTTCAATTAAACTGAAAAAAGGAAAGTTACTTTGTTGAGTGGAAATACCCTTTAAGAGGGTTGAACCATTATTTTGAATGTGTGCACTGTGAAAGCTGGGTACACACATGCAATATTTCAGCCCTATCGACTGATAGTTTAGTGTGGCTATCGGGCCAAAATATACCATGGGTTTTTGGTCAGGACTGGCCGTTTGTTCGTCCGAATGGGACAAATGGACAATTGGACACGTCCAAAAACCACGGCCGATCATGGGTGCTCTATGGCCCCCACTCTCGATTGTGGGAACTGTCAGTCGTGACCAGCTATTGCCGCGACCGACAATCCTTCCTCCTGGCCGACCGGTCGGTCATGAGGAAGAATATCATGGTGTGTAATATGCCTAAAAGGCATGTCCACCCCCAAAACTATAATCTCCCCCCACTACTGGCCCCACTCTGTAGTTTAATAAAATCCTTACCTTACATCCCATCTCCAAATGGTTCTTCTGTAATCCCCCCCGAAAGTCCCAAAAAAGTGGCCACCAGGAGGATAGCAGAGTCCATATAGGACTCTGCCTCCTGTCTCCCCTCCAGGAGAAGTTTAGCATGCGCACTGCAGCCCCCATGCCTCCCTCTCCCACCCTATTTGGTCTCCCATCCCCCTAGCCAAACCCTTATATATATTATAGGTATTGGTCCCCCAGCCCCAACCACATAACCTTATATCCAGAAACTCCCCTGATAGTTACTTAGTTACTTACCTTGCCTCTCTCCTCCACCGTTTAAGCAGCCGGCAGACCGCATCCAGTGATTGGCTGCCTCTCAGCCAATCACAGACATGGCTGCGGTCCCGCACCTGCTGCAGTTCCCTGCAAGTAGAGGGCCGGGATTGTGCAGCGGGCGAAAGAGTAAGGTAAGTAACAACCGGGGGATTTCTGGATATAAGGTTTTGCGTTTGGGGCTGGGGGTTTGAAAGGTGGACATGCCTTTAAGTCAGGGAATGTGTATCCTATTGCTTAAACTTAACCATAACTTTCTTTTGGTAAGGTGCATTATAGGTAAAGTAGTTATTTTTGGGACTTTTTTGTTTATTGACAATAAAGCCCAATTAAACTTATTTAATAAATATTGACTATGTTCCATTTAAACCAAATAAGTTGATACTACTTTAAAGCACTAAGGGGCATATTTCTAAAGGAACGATGTTAGCGCAAAAAAATTACCGCCGCACATCGCGCCGCGAAAATAGCGCTATCGCCGTATTTATACGGCGGAGCGATATCCCGCGATAACCTATCGCGGGCCGCGATGGTGCCTGCGGTAATTTTTAAGCCCCTTCGCGGCGATACATATATAGTATCGCCGAAAGACTTAAAATCCCTTTCCCAGCGCCGCTACAAGGGGCGGGGCATACGCCCACCCCGCCCAACCCCCCGCGGCGGCAGCGGCGACCACCGCCGCCGCCGCCAATTCCAGAGCCCTCCCAAACCCGTCCCCGTTCGCGGCAAATCCGGAACGGGAGGCTAGAAGGGGCTGCCGGGAAGGGGCCGCAGCAGGTGGTCGCGACCACGCCGCGCACCCCTCCCCGGCAACCCCTCCAAGCCCCCCGCCCCGGCCGCTCCCGGGGAGGGACGGGAGGGAGCCGCTGGGGGGGTGGAGGCTCCCTCCAGCGGGCCCTGAGAAGGGCCTTTTGGGGCTTAGGGGGTCCCCGCCAGCCCGAACCGGACCCCCCTCCCGCCCTTATAAGGGCCCTGGCGGCCTGACAAGTGCCTTTGGCGGGGGGTCCCGCGCTGAAACCGGGAACCCCCCAGTGCGGCTCTTTTTAAAGAGCCCTTGGCGACGTCTTCTTTCTTCCAGTCCCGGCGACACCAGCTCCGCCGAGGCCGCCGACCCCCGAGAGGTACACCTGCGGCCGCCAGGGGTAACCCGGCGGGCGCGGCGACCTAAACGAGGCCGATGTGCCGGCGTCTTGATCCGACGCGACGTCTTCGGCTGGCGACACCAACCCCACTCAGGTCGCCGATTGCAGGCAGCTCACTGCGGCCGCCAGTGAGCCGCCGCTGGCAACCGCCGGCATCAGCGGAGCCGATGTTGCCAGCCGCTTCTTTCTTCAGCCATCTACTGCGATGCATCTGAGTTCCGCGGCGGAAAGTCCCTCTTTATATAGGTATGCAGAAATCCATATAAGTTTCGTATTGGTCAATTGTAATACTTGCTTACATTAACCAATCAGATTTCTGGAAAGTTCCAGAAATCTGATTGGTTAATGTAAAGCAAGTATTAAAAATTGACCAATCAGAAACGGATTATGGATTTCTGCATACCTATAATAAAGAGGAGCTTTAGCGCCGCGGAATCAGATGCCATCGCATAGTAGATGGCTGAAGGAAGAAAGAAAGAAAGAAGCGGCTGGCAAACATGTGCTCCATCCCCCGCCGCGGGGAGGTTAGTATCGCTGGACTTCGCCTCCTCAAGGTGGAACGAAGTAAAACAGACGATACTAGCCGAGCGAAACACAGTACCGCCGCCTTTATAAATAGAAGCGGCGGTAACGGGTAAGTATCGGCACGTAAGGTTAACGCTTCGTTAACTTTTTCGCCTGGCCGTTTTCGGGCCTTTAATAAATCGCGGTAAACGCGATTTATGCGTTAAGGCCGCGGAAAACGGCGCGAAAAGTTTTAACGAACCATATAAATATGCCCTAGTTTACAGAGAGAGGCAAAGGAAAGAAGAAAACATTTATTTGGGAGGAATCTTCTTTCATGTGGATTTCTTTGTTTAGCTGAAAAAAAGACCAAAGCTAAATAAAATATCATGTAATGGCATACTGTGAAGATGAGAGAAAACCCTAAACTTAGCTCTTGTCCAATTTCATGGGTATCTGATCCTGATTGCTCCCCAGAGTTCACAATGTCAAAGTAATTACCATCACTAGTACAAAGTCACCTACTACTCCTCCCTCTGACCTCTAGGGCAGTGTACTTTGATTTTAGGGGATTAGAATGTCGGGAGTTTTAGCTAAACCGTACAGACTACAGTTGTAGAATCGTGAGAAGCCATTAGTAGTAAAGAGAGATAGTAGGCTCATTTACCAAGAGCCACAAGAGCTAATTCTGGACTTAAGTAAACACTTACAAAAGTAATATGCAGTCCAGTCTCCACCAGTAATTATAATATTACATGTGCAGCAAGGCTTTTCAAACCCAGGTATTGCAGGCAGGGATAAAATCCCAAACAGAATTTACCAGAGCCACAACATCATGGATGCAGCGCCCCTCGGTATGAGTTAACATTTTATAAATATCAGAATAAGTTGTTTCCTGTACACTAAGAAGGTGTTGTACAAGTTAGTTAACAGTAAGTACATACAGAAAGACAGAGATTCCTGTCAGGATATTAGGAAGCGTGGATTTATGTTATTTAAAATATTATACACGGGCTTATGTACCAAGAGTTGCAAAAGTTTACCTTTGCTACTAATCATCAGCAACCAATAAAATGTTATCATAATATGGTATCTACTGTAGTAGACAGCAAATCTCATTGGTTACTGCAGATAAATTACACTGCACATTTTTGCACCTCCTGGTACATAAGCCTTTTAAGTTGAGGTTTGCCAAGGGATTTCATCATGAAATTCACTCAAGATAATGTGACTGCTGATGGATTGTTGGAACATTCTCCAACTGTCTGATCAGTTTTTTTTTCGTCTATTAAAACAGAAGCCACATTTTTTTTTTAAACAAGCAGGGTCCACCCCTACTAAAACAAAAAGCTGGTGACCATGTCATTATCTACCGCCAGCCCCAAGTTCTTTTTTACCAGTTTAATTAATGCATTTGTAACCAGATATTTAATGATAAGTTCTCTTCCGTTCTGGAAAAAGTGTTGATCTTCTCGCTCTGCTCAATGGGCTCTTTATTACCTTGAGCATGTGGAGAGGAGTCAGCAGGGAAAAACAGTCAATCATTGGTGTGATGTCAGCAGAGGAGGAATGACCAGCTTACTCTGCCAGAATGGAGGCCATAATTATCCTAAAATATCTGTTCAGTGATACACCATAATAAAGTGCTGAATGTATCAGTTTAGGTTGGGGACAAGTGACCAGTTTATTGTTTTAAGGGTAGACTTTTCCTTTAACTATTTGTGACAGTAGATATGCAGAGATGTTCTACAAAAAGGGGACAGAAAAAATAATTATATAGTAAATTAGCAGAACAAAATGGCCCGTACACGATCCTCAACCAAGCATTCTGGAGAAACGTTCGGTGGATGTTCGTTGATCCGTCCTAGCGAATCAATGAACGTCCACTAACTGACCACCCTACACGTTCAATCCTTGGCTGGAATGCGCAGTGACTGTTTGTACCGGCCTTTAGGACTGAGAAGTGAAAGATAGAACAGCCTATGCAGGCAAGCACGTAAATAATTCCAAACGTTTAGTTTCTTACAAAAAAACGAGCAGCTAGTTTATGCTCCATTATTTTTAGGTTTCTTTATGGGATATTTAAAAAAAGTTTTGGTGGGTTGTGTTAATCCATCAACGGTAGTCCAATGGTGTGATATCATTCAATCACTACTTAAGCTGTGTACACACATTTCCACAATGGGATGATTTGCATGGATCCAACTGATTCACCCCTTTATCGGGAAAGTGTGTGTACCGTGTAAACAATCATTCCCAACGCTGACAAAAGTTGCCTTCCAAAAAATTCCCTTGCCCATGGTTGGCCAGCTGTATTAAAGTATAGGATTGGGCCTGCGATCATAGGGAATGGTGTCAGTCCCAAACATTCTTCCTATACTTTATATAGTAAAAGAGTAAGAGTGCTTTGGGACTGTGTGTAGCCCATCTTTGAAAGATGACAGAATCTCCAGTATTTTATCTTTTAAAACATTGGTACAGTGTGTACCCAGCTTAACAAAGGCTTCATATTTGCCTGTAGTCCTGGATAGGGATGGCATAAACTCGATCAAACCCGGAGTTCGAGCCGAACTGTTCGAGTTCGAACGGATCCGGACTTCTCGAACTATCTCGGACGGGACTTTCGATATTTCCCGGACTTCGATGATTTATCGAATGTTCGAATGTTCGATACGGTCGAAATCTACGAGTAAAATGTACATGTATCTAGGCGGAACATCGAAATATCTGCGAGAGTAAAGTCTCCATTAAAAGCCTATAGGCGAGCATCGAATCTGCGAGTAAAAGTCCATGTTACCTCGAACGGTCGAACGCGAAAGCTCTGAAAGTAGCGCGTGATGAGAGTAAAATGATTTTACGAAAGTCCTGGATATTGGAACATGCTCTCCAGACCATTCCAGGTCCACAGCCATTTACATTAAGTTACCATTAATATTTTAGTTGTATTTGACTCGAACTTTCGAACTATTTGGCCTCCCAAGACTTTAATGGGTGCGTTTCGAACTTTCGAACTTTTTACAATAGTTCGAAAGTTCGAAAACGGACCGAATTTCAATAGTTCGACCACTCTCTAGTCCTGGATTCCACTGCCACACAGTCCTGCTTTCCCTTTGTAACTTATATCCCAATAATGTATACTGATCTTCCTACAAATTCTTAAGGACAAATCTTGTTTGATACCTGGACTGACTTTAATTTTTTACTTTGGCAATTGGTTGATAGTACATGAATTCTCTTCATTTTATCAGTGCTTCCCCCTGGGTTTTCATTCCAAGCAGTGAAGTGACATCATAGTTTGCTTCCTCTATGATTGAAAAACATTCCCTTCTATTCAGGGGGGAAGCAAGAGCTTGGTGCTGATATTTAGTTTGTTTTGTGCTTGTTTGTCTGTTTGCTTCTTCAGAACATATTTATCCGTTCCTATTTTTATCTTGTGTGCTATTTATTTTGGGGTTATCCTGCCTATCAAAACAATAGTTCCTCTTCGTTCTGCACTACTTTAAAAGCAACATTTTCAGTCTATTTCCACATAACAGTGCCAGGGACAAATCCCGCACAGGCCAGGACCCAGTTAAAGGGGGCCCCATCCATCCTCGGCCTGACTCAGTTTCCCCAACTGTCAATCCAAACTTTAGAAGACCTTGCATTATAAAAGAACATGACTTTGCAGGTTTGTATCATCAAGATTTTCTCAGAAGTTTCCAAAGCCATAGTACCATTAAGTTCATAATGCATGGGTCATTTTGAAGTGACTGTTTGACAAGAAAGTCTGGAGTTCTTTGGTAGTGTGTGGGTGGGGGGCCTATTTTGGGACAGTTACTATTATGGGTTTTTTTATGCATGGTAAATTTTACTCATGCAGGATATATGCATTGACCACAGGGGTAACAACCAGGGGAGAAGAACAGCAGGGGTGGGGGGGCATCCTTTTTACTTTCCCTATGACAAAGATACAGCCTACCCCAGATAACCACTGTAGATGATGCAGGGATTGGACCCTATTTCGTTTTGGTTACTCAAATTAAATGTTGCAGATCTGAAAGTGATCTTCATAAGCATTAGATTTAATAGAGGAGATGCAGTAGTAGAGTATAAATATGGTATTGTAAAAATCAGTATACCCCAATGTATGGATTAGCATGGGACTGGGTTTTAAACCTTTTTACGGTGTCGAAATTGCACAGTGAACTTAATGCAATACGGTTCTTGCACTTCCTCATAGCACAGAATAGGTAATTGTATTGGGTAAACGATTCAACAATCTCCATAACTGACTGCACTCGCCTCCCCCATGCATAAAATGCTGCAAACTGATTACTGGTAAGAAGATTGGTTTGGTGTTGCATCTCCCCCTTAATTCTTTACTAAAAGAAATGTCATCCTGTTACTAGGTACTCTCACGCGGCTATGGAATTGTCTATACTCCATCTTGTCTATCGCGGCAAAAGTAACCGGGTGCGGAACAGTTCGCCATGACCAAAGCATGTGGTCGATAGAAGGACCGCAGACTCGACCATGGTTTTCAGATGCGTCTGATCATCCATTGTCGATTGGAACATTACCCCTGGAAAGCATCCAATAAGTTATCCCCAATCAACCAAAACACTGAAATGTAAGTCACGGCCCGAATGATTGGATGGTGTGTACCACAGCTTAAATGTTTGAACCTCTGATGAGAGATAGACTGGTTTTCTTAACCATAGATACCTGTACATATCATATGACTTATCGTTGAAACTATACAAATACCCATGGTTGACTGTCTGGTGCCAGTAACAAACGACAAAGGAAAATACAGAAAAGAGAATCTAATTGGTACATTTCCAGGGAAGTAAAGATGTGTGTTATTAAGAAGGGCCTTTGTTTTTTCCATTGTGGAATCTTATTTTAGAAGAAAATTTCCTGATTACTTCTTATATAAGTATGGATTCGATCTGAGTCTTCCTGTACACGCTTGGACAATGTTCATTTGCCTTTTCTATTTTCTATCTATCTTACTAAAGGTTTTAATATGTGTATACCAACTAGTGTTTTATACAGCTCCAAATCATATATTCAAGCCAACAAACAAACATTTGATCATCCCATAGAAGTCGGTAGTAGTATTAATCAAGATAAACACAAACAAAAAAAATTTTAGAGCTTAAACAAACTCCAAGAGCAATTAAGAAAAAAAAAGAACCCCAAAAAACCAAAAATAATTTTAAATTAGTACCTTGCAGGAACATTGTAAATGGAATTAGTATGTAGTTTATAGCCAAGACCAAATCCAAATAAGCAGCTCACACACAAAGTAGTAGTAAATATAAATTGCTCATCTGTGCCAAAAAAACAGGTACGTTATATTTCAGTCATACTGTATACTTCAGGTTGTATAGAACAGCATAGGTACGCTAACGAATTTTTTCCGAGTTTACACAGGAATAAGTCCTGCTAAACCTAGAGAAACAATTCACGAAATGCTTACGTTGTCTTGAGAAGCCAAAATTTACTGTTCTTTCTATTTCTTCTTCTTCCAGTGTTATTATTAGGCTCTTTTTCGGACTGTATCCTCCTCCCACAGTTTTTTTGAGTACAGAAACGAAAATTCGGCACAGATGGGCGGCTGTGCGGAAGGGGCATATGGAGAGGTTGTGCTCTTACTAGCTAGGAATCTGCGGATCGTTACTGTGCCATCGCGAAATTTACGGGACAATTTCTCCATTAATCTATAATGGTAACATCCTTAAATGTATGGATATTCGAGCTTTAGGGTAGTGATCAATACGTTAGTTTCATGGTCATTATAAAACACAAACACTGAGGCCAGCCCAACCCCCAACAGAGTTAGGTTTCACCCAACCTAACTGACCCCTACCCTTCCATTCCCAATAGCAGTGATCTTAAAGGATAAACTATAGTCAAGAATAAATTTTGATCTCTCATCAATCTAAAAGTTAGTTTGATGGGTCATACAATCACAATAACGTCATTACCTCCTAACCTAACACAGGTAACACACCACTACTGCACAGACCTTCTATTCTTCATGGCGGCCATATCGTAATAGGGTATAAAGTCCAAAAAAAAAAAATAATTTTGACCAATAATCAAAAAGTTTTATCCCCCAAACTGGACACAGGTAACAGCGCCCTTCTGACTAACCGGTCCCATTAATGTGGCAGCACACATATTTAAGGGTTAAACTATAGTCAAAAAATTGTATTTTGTAATCTTATCGTCAGTAAAAGTTAGTTTGTATGGTTCATACATGCACAAAAAAAAAAACATGACCTCCCCAGGCCTGTGAGAAACAGGGTCACAAACCTACTGACCTTACCCTCCATACCCCCCAACCGAACCAGGTACACCAACGCTGTGGTAGACATTTTTGTGAGCAAGAATACTTAAGGTAGGTAACTACTGTATAGGTCAAAAAAAAAATTTCACCAATCATCAAATGGCTTTATTTTTAACCCCCAAAAAACACAGTGTACACACCACCTACTGACCGACCCATCCATTCCCCGGGCATCTTACTTAAAGGGTAGCTATGAGACAAAAAAACATTGATTTCGGCATCAATGCAGCAAATAAGTGTTTTAGGGGGGACCTGCCCAATTGGACACAGGACAACACACCTTGGGAGGACCTACCTTCCATTCCACTGCAAGTTTATGCCTGAGGAAGGGGGCAGAAGCCCTCCACGAAAGTGAATGTCGTTGCAACAATAAAAAACACTATTTTGTTGCAAGTTGTGTGTGGTTCCTCCATTTTTTGTTTTGTTAAAACCAACTTAATGAGGCTTTTAGGTATTTGGCATTGCAACAATATAAAGGGTCCTATTTAGGGCCTGTACAAACATTCCATCTGAGGACTCCACTTTCTGAACATTGTTTCTTTTTTCTACTTAAGGCTGGGTCACCTGAGGGATATTTGTCCCGGACCAAGTGATCGCTGGCCTGGGGACAAATGTTCCGTAGGTCGGGCAATTCTGCCTAGGGCCGAAAATGCAAACGACGATTCGAAGCCGGTCCCATAAGGGGCCGCACGATCTATAACGTAATTTTGCAGGCACGTCACGATCAATCGTCGGCCGATCCGCGACGACATGACACGATTAGAGGTCTGGGCTGCCCTGCCCCACTACAAGCCGATATTTTCGGCCCGATCAACCGGAAAGTGCCGTGAAATGGTTCGGTTGGCCAAAAATATCATCAGATGTGGGTTTAAGCATGCAGGCATTTTGTGGTGTGTTGTGGCATGGTTGCCCCGTTATGCAGATGAAACAATGTTTGTGGGTCAAAATATTGTCTGCCTTCATGTATTTGACAAGATCTACTAATACTTAGGTCATCCATAAAACAGACGATCTGGGATCGCTATATGTACCAAAGTCATACAGGCTGGTGCAGTCGGGACTCTGTAACAAGGCTGAACTGAGCAGCCATTTTGGCCAACAAAAGAGCCCATGCACATCACGATTGTTAGCAAAAGCATCGCATAACACATAGTAAAGCTAGGTATACACAGTACAGATTTCTGATGAAAGATGACAGACAGGATCGCAAGATCCTGTCTGCTACTTTCAAAGACTAGCAGATGGTTGTGTTTCCATCAGCCACCACTAGATCCTCTTCTATAGCGAGTACTAGCGCGGGCCGATGGAAATTTTCGGCTTTCCGAACGAGCGTACGCCCGACCCAAGTCGTTCGGCGCAGCGGCAGGCCAGCCATTCGAGGAAACGCGCGTACCACACATACAATAAAGCCCATCAT
Organism: Hymenochirus boettgeri; assembly: GCA_019447015.1. Classification (NCBI taxonomy): domain Eukaryota; kingdom Metazoa; phylum Chordata; class Amphibia; order Anura; family Pipidae; genus Hymenochirus; species Hymenochirus boettgeri. The sequence goes on along the minus strand of CM033471.1, from coordinate 76,926,857 downwards.
ACCGCGGATCGCCGGAGGCGGTTTGCTGGGGCTTTATCGTTGCTGGGTGTACCCAGCTTAAGTCACAGGTCAAGCCCACTGGATTGGTCCAAATCTGCAATGGATTGTAACATAGCAGTTAGGGTTCATTGGGTAGAGAGGGGATATTTATTTGCATTTATTATAGAAAGTCGTTTTTAGTTGCCTTTCATTTCTGTGATGATTCCCAAAAATAGAATCCTAAATATTTGCAGCAACATTACCACATTTCATGGGAATTGGTTTTTTGCGGGGGCAGTTATCACAGGATGATTGATTATGATCAGTGGACTCAGTTGCCAGTGGGGGTATTTACAAATATCCTTCTCGTAACCATGATAAGAAGAAAAAAAGCTGCACAAAAGTAAAATGCTTGACCAAAGGTATCAGAAACAATAGGTCTTGTATATTCAGGCCAATATTCCTTATCAGTTGCCTTAGGGAATGGAATAATAAAAAAAGAACGCGTCCAGGGGATATCTTCCTTTCACTCCATTTCACCACCATTCTATTTCTTTGGTACTTCTGAGTTCCACATTTGTTTCCACTTAGGTCAGATATGCTAGATGGTAAAGAGTGACAAAGTCATTTATTGATACAACGGGTCTTGTATACAACAGCGGAATGGAACCCTATTACCGTGAGTATTAGATTTTCAACAAAAAGGTTACAATTGTTTTGACTCAAACCCTCTAACGTAGATCAATGATTATAGCAGAGACATAGTGAATGAGAAAATGAGCTCCAAGTCCATTACTGTGCTGTTGTACTGACCTTATGAAAGATCTGAAAGGAATTTGAAACAGTTTTAATTTTAAGTTTATCTGAATTTTTTATAGTCTATTCCTACCTCCCTGGGTGTCCCACGGCGGACGAAAGGCTGCAGCAGCTACTTTAGCCTATAAAATAAGTAGGGCGAAAACATTGGGTCGAGGAACGAACAGGAACCATGGGTGTTGTACCCAGGCTTAAGGCGACAAATAAAAGTAAAATACTGTCAGCCGGCAATTTGCTTTGGCCCTTTAATGTCTATGTTAAATATTAAGAATCATGTGTATATGTCTAGCTAGTTTATAATAAGAATATGAGGACATAGCCCTCCAGCAGCGTGAGAACTAAACTCTATCACTGCCAACAGCTGCAAGCTTGTGGGCTTGGACATCATTGATATAAAGAAGCTATAGTCTTGTCTTGAGAACTTGCTTATATAACAAAGTTCATGCTCCGTCTCCAAAACCCCCCAAAGGCATTCTTTAAATTAGGTCTCACTTAGTGCAAGAACTGTTGTCTTCACTTTTTACAAACCAGTTATAGCTTCAAATGGGACGCACGTGGTTTCATTATAGGGTTGTTGTGTTGTAGTATTGATTTGACCTGATTGTACTGATGATTCTAACCATTGAGTACGGGAGCCTGCAATGTGTCTATGCAATGCCATCATGTGAGATATGAGGAGGGATTGCACATCCTTTTACAGGAAGAGTGGAGGCTTGTGTCGGAACACTGGGCAATCTTCCCATTTTACTAGGTCAGACAAGCGGCCTTCTTAAATACAGTATGCCCCCATGCAGTGTGCTGAGAGATATCACAGTGTAGACTTGCTACAGTTTTAAAGTCACAAAGAGCAATTAACTTTGAATTGCGCCCAGTATATACCTTAAACTACTAAAAGTTACTACTTCATCAGGATGGATTTGCAGACTTGTTCTGGTTGACAACCAGGATGGTTTGCAGAAGAGAGGCGACCCACCTCAGCCATCAGCCAGGTGTGGCACCACACACTGAAGATCACCCAGCTACATATTCTAGGAAGGAATCTGCTCTATCGCTTAAAATGAAAAAAAATGAGATTCTATGGGGGGGAGGTCCTGTGATTAAGGGTTTAACATTATAGAGAACGATATAGTAAATAAGGACACACATGGGGCTTTTGATTCTGTTGTTTTGACATACAGAAAATTGTATTTGATTTAAATCCCCCAGATCGTCCCAGACAATTTGTACACAAAATTCCTTATTTAATGTGGCTTGCTACCCTGTATTACAGCTATGCTGTTATAAAGTAAAGGTCTTTAGAATCATATAGTAGCCATGTTCTGCCTATGGGCACCAGCCAATTGTCCTGTAGAGCAAAAAAAAACCATGATTGCATTTCCAACCCCTTGATTAGGCCTGGTTATCTGGGAATATTAAATCGACTGAGTCGCAAACAAAAAGACTTCAAAAGGAAACTTGTTTCCCCCGCTGGGTACGTATCGATCTTTATAGACAAAGCATTTTCAAACCTAGTGAACTGTTGCTCGGGGCAGGAAATTAGAATGTTTAATCTGTTCCCATCCATGCTGTTGCCAATGCTTGCTGGTCCAGCCTCTGTATTGGTGCATTAGTGCCTCAATGTGAAATGGATTGTCTGTCTACCACAAATTTAAATATATGGAAAGCCATCTTCCTGTTAATGGGCAGGGAATGGAGGGTGTCACACTGATACTGCAGAAAAACTAAGAATGTCTATGTATGGCCAGCATTAGACTTGCATTGTTATTTTATTATTATGGATTTAATAGCGCCAAACATCTTCTGTGGTGCTTTACAATTACATAGTTCATACATTTCATACAGGGTATGACAGTTATATAAAGTCATACATATTACATATGTATGTATGAGAGGAGTTGTGAGTTCTTACAGGCAATAATACCATGATACAAGAAAGAGAGAGAGGGACCTGCCCAAAGAGCTTAAGTTCTCTAGAGGATATGGGTGTGGGTGTGGTGAGACATAGGGTGCTAGTGAGGGAATCGTGGTTGGATTGTAAATAGGATGGCCAGTGGAGTGTGAATGAAAGGCGGGTTGGGATCATATTGGCAGTAGTAAGAGTGGGTTAATTGTAGGCACAGGTATATGGCCTGCTAACTGAAGAGGTGGGTTTTAAGGTTTACGGTTGATGGTATTAAGGGATGGTAAGGATGGGGAAACGATGGACAGACTTGACTTCCGTCTCATAATTATGGATAGCTAATGTCTGTCATGCCAGTACATCATCAGTATAACAGTTAGAAAAATGGTTGAAAATGGGTTCTCTTTTTGAAATCAGGATGACTGGGGAGAGAACTGCAAACCAGACAAAATTTGCGAATTTAAAATAGCTGGTTATGCTATGTATCACTTTTCATATTTTACTATAAACAATATCAGGGCTATGTACGAAGAGTCGCACGCTACTCTATAGGCCCCCTTTAGGCAATGCACTGAGCTGTATAGTGCCTTTTAGTGCCATTAATGGCTCGTACCATGGTTTGGCATCTCAGTTACATGACATTAGGTAGTGTGTATTAAAGTCACGGTTAAACGCTTGATTACATTGGTGAACGTGACTTTAAGACACAAATAGCGAGTACCGGCTATCGGTTACATAGCCCTATAAAGGGTCGTAGTGCTTTGCTCAATACTTGGCAAGCCAGTAACTGACTAAGAAACCGGCAATGCTGTTAGATGTTAGAATTCCTTAGCAGGAACTTCTGCCCGAAAGTTGTGTTGTCTTTTTGTTTTCTTCGTTGTGAAAAAGTGATAAAACATAATGGACCTCGTGCTTAGCATGAAAACCAAAACTAAAAATCTGGCGGCTTAAAAATATTGCATTGATTTTATTAAGTTGTCCCACTGTTTTTTTGCTGGGCATGGGAGAGCTGGAAGGCAGGAACAGAAGGGAGCCACAGATAGAGGTTTTGCTATTTGCTGCTCTGATCTGTTTGTTTAGACGGGGCACTGGCCGGAAGGAAGAAAAGTTTAGGGATGATCAGTTTAGTATCCAATACAGTAGCAAACATGGGGAGAATGACCTGAAAGTAGTGTCAGCAGCAGCGTTTGTACACAGATTTATTATGCCAGCCATCTTTGTTTTGTGTTTTGTCAATGAGTTTCAGCTTTGTGTGGTTTTTTTTTAAACAAAATTTTTTATGTTTTTAATAATTATTGGCACTCTGGCACTTGAACCCATCAAGTTATCTGGATGTTTCACCACCTACTAGATTGTAGCTCTACGGGGCAAGGGACCTCCTTCCCTCTGGACAAGCTCTAGCATGTCATTTGCAGTAAATCAGTAAGGTGTGTGAAGTATATAGTATGCAGTGTCTGTGCCTACAGCCAAAAAATAGGAGGTTTAGGTACAGTTTTAAAGGAAATTAACTCACCTTCCCTCCGCTCACTCTTCTTAGGGTCAGTATACCTTTTACCCAGGGTGAGTGACCTGAACTCTAGGTTATCATCCCTGGGTTCACGTAACTTGAAGCACAGCGTACTGAAACGATCGTCGGTAGGCATCCGCCCCCTCCTCTCCTTGCACGATGAGCCCTAACATAGAATGCAGCTCGATTTGCAGCAGAGCGTCTCTTCCTATTGGCCTGTCGCTGACCCTAGAAGAGGAGCGTGAGGGAAGGGTGAGGATACTTTCTTTAAGATTCTAAAAACTGAACAAACTGTCAAAGCAGGCAAGGTTGACCTTTTTTTGGCTGGAACGGGATGGCATCAAGGTTAGCACTGATGGGGCCTTGCAGCGCTAAGGTCATGAGTTTGATTCCACCCTGGAACTCTGCAAGAGTATTGTATGTTTCTCCCCTGTTGTGTGCCTTTCCTCCGGGCACTTCCGGGGAAAACTCGGGTTTCTCCCACAATCAAAAAGACCAATACTGATAGGTGTGATATGAATATAAAGTGATTAGATTTGTAGCCTCTTCGTGGACCAGGGTTGATGGAATGAAGTTAAATAATTGTAAAGCGCCGGAGAGAATAAATGTAGAGCTATATAAGAAAATAAAATACATTACATATAAAAGGAGGTGCACAAACAATGATGAAATGATCTTGAGAGGGGGGAAAAATAATAAACGGCAGTGAACCAGGGAGAAGTGGAGAGTATGTGGAGGGGTGCCTAACCCCCCTGGTCTCTACAGCGTTCCCAGCTTGTGTTCTGGACGGAAGGCCTTTTCCCAGCAGGTTGTATTGTAAAGACCTGGTATTGACTCAGGGATTGTTTGTACAGCTTAACCTTCACCTCTTTCATTATGTCATAGTTCAAACTTCCATTGTGATGCCTTTGGACCTAGTAAAAGTGACAGTGTTATTTTAATGTGGTAGCTGATGCCAGTATGATTTAACAACATGATTTATACTTTTATTGCAGAGTGTTCAAAAAACATATATAATAATTGGTTGTAAAATGATGATTGAACATTTCCATGTGGGACTAGACAGTGTGTTATAAATGCCTACACGCTTGTTCATCATTGCTCTGGGCAGTTTCGTCCCATACAGAGTGTGGCCTGAATAGCAGCAGTTTTGATGGATTTATTCAGCGAGGTCACAGGAGATAGAATGTCACTTAAGGTGACTAGTCTGGTCAGGAATTAGTGAGGGTTGTCAGCTTGGGGGACAATAGGGTTGGTGTGAAGTTCTAGTACCAGGTTGCTGTGTTTTCTCATGGAATATAGTGAATTGACTAGAGAACTCAGTTGCCCTGGGCAGCGGGTTTCATGAAAGAAGCAGATGCAGCAACTAGTTAATGGAACTTCTATAGTTGTAAGTGTAACAATAAAACAAGACTACCATAAACTAGAGCTTGGTACAGGTCACCTTGTCTATGTGATAAAAGCCCTAGTGTGTACAACCAGCTTAAGTGCGCTGATTTTTATGGCAACTCATGTTGATACCGTATATTGTAACATGATAACTTTTTCCACTTTAGATAGTAGTGGAACCAAAATGTTACAAGTAATCAACGAAAATGCACTCGCTAAACCATAGAGTCTGGTACAGTGCAGGCAATGCCATCCTGGAAGGCTTGTTCGTAATGCGAAAAACCGTACATTATGTGTATGATACTCCCATATGCAATTGCCAAATAGCAGAAAGAGGGATTTCGCCGACAAAGAAATTAAATAAGCAAATAATACTTCCCTCTTCCAAATTGGACAGCAATGATTAAATGTCTTCATCAGCGAGAATGGGGGGAGCTGTCCACTTATGTAAGAGTGATGCTCATGTTTCTCATGACATCCAAAGGCTCAGCCCCATGCGTCACCAGTCCTTCCCATGTGTTAGTAGAGTGGGGGGGGAGTTCAGGGAGTGGTCAGTAGTACATGAACAGCATTATCTATGCATTTTAGCTGCAAATGATAATGAACATGTTCGTAAACTAGAAGATTGTTTTTCATGACATGGATTTAGACACTAAAGAACAGTAGCTTTTGTTATAGCCCATCCTAGCTAACACTACATGAACTATCGTAGAGTAATTAAAATGTTTAAAACTCGCCATTATTAAAAGCAGGGGTTTTTCTACGTGGCAGGCCAATTGGGACACAGAGGCAGAGGAGAGCAGTAGAGGTTAGATGGTTAAATGTTCTATGGATGCGCAGTCAACACCGTCGTAGAGTAAGAAGTTCTATACCTTTTTTTCGGGGACTGTCGTCATCAGGAAGTTGCCCCATCTGGTTCTGTTATGAATTTATCAGTTAAGCTGCAAAACGGAATGCATTGCACAGAGAAAGAGTGGAGAGGTGGAAATGACATTCCTGTATCAGCCATTCAGCGAGAACAGTGGTTTGAAGCATTCTGTGATTCAATGGTAAAACCAATGAGTCAAAAGGTCTTTAAGCTTGTGTTATTATTTTACTATCAACATGACATTAGGAAGCCAATTGTATTCTAGACAGTGACAACGAGACGAGAGCTTTTTTGCTTCCCAACTTTGTAACTTAACGCATACCCCTTATTCTTTACAACTTGTTTTTTTCTTCAGTTTTGTAGTTCTCTCTTTACTTTAGAGTCATTTAAAAATGATGCTGGGATGGTGATCAACGGGAATATGCATAATTATGTAAGATCTATTACAATTGCACACACTTAAGGAAAGCCTAGAGACCAGGATCATTTTCACCCATTAATTAAATCGAAAAAAAAATCAACCCCCCTGCTGCCATTATTATATTGAGGGGATTTTCAGATTTGATCGAATCGGTTGAATCTGTATTTCCAGAACTTGCCAATGGAACCTCGAGAGCGGCATCATCCAGTCAGCTATCAAAACTGAATAGTATGCCTTACTATGGGTGTTTGGCCAATGGCTTTACACATCATTGCTATATAATTGGCTTCGAAGTATTTATATCTGGATTCTGTACCAAAAATGTTGCCAGAGAGATCCTGCATTATGGGGGGCCTCTACCAAGCTAATCTTCCCTCTTCCCCCACAGAAAGGCTGCTCGGCTCATAGCAAGAACAGAATGGCTGTTACAGAGATTGTTACTGAAGTGTACTGTAAACAATTGCTGCAAACCTCTTCAGTGTCAGCATTCCAAAGTTTTAGTTTGCCTGAATATCCCTAATTAGATCCATCATAAACAATAGCAGTAAATTGGGGCTGCAGAAGCAAATATAGAATATTAACTGGCTAGAGATATGGGTCAGATGAAAGTTAGTTAATAGGCTTATATAAATAAATATGTTTTAAGCTGGTGAATAGCTCTGCCTCCCATACAAAAAATTACCTTTGAAGATAAAGAAAGCCACCTGATTGACTTTGCTATGCTTTTGTTTTACTGGAAGAGTGGTGAGCCGTGTTCCAACAGTTAGAACCGATTACCTGAAGAGGGGAATGCAACATATAGAACTGAGTGCAAGCAGGCGAGTATTATAAAAGAATAGATTGAAAAATAATAACATGGCATTTCCATAGAGAGTAAGGCTTCAGAGGAAAAAAAATGCAGAGGAAAAGCAAAAAGTGTAACAATCCCTTCGGTGTGTATGGCTCTTGATTGTTTATTAGTCATGTGGGTCAGCAACTTGATGTTGTGCCTTTGGAATTGAGCGAGATTAAGACGCTTTACCACATCTACCGCTGCTCTCAGGGCCTGTTACATTAACTCTAACATACCAAATGATTCTCTTCACATTTCCTAAATTCATGTGGACCTTTACTGGAGATTATCAAAACTCCATACATAGGTTCCTGATTGTATTCTAGAGCCTGTTTTTTTTCCCTTTCGCTCTCCCATATTGATGGTTTAATTGGTCTCATATCTTACTCATTCTTCTTCTTGCTTGGCCAGATCTCTTCCATACCCTTGTGTATGTGGATACTAAGGGTCTAATCTCCCCACCCCTTTTAATGTCGTTGTTTATAAAGTGATCATGATTGATGGTTTGCTAATGATGTCTATTCCCTATTGTAGCGTGGTTGCATATGATTGTAATAGAAAAACATGGATTACTTATACAGTCTAGGTTGTTGGTCATGCAACTAGCTGATTATTTATTATAGATATAAACCAACCTTTAGGTGTACCCCTTCATTTCCTCTTATACTTTCAGTTCTAGAATCAGCTGCTGCCTGAGCTAAATGTTATACATCTGAAGCTTCTAGACCACGAGTTCCTGAGCACCACAACTCGAGAAAGCAATGTAGCTGTGTGCAGTTATCCTGCGTCAACTTGCAGCCCCACCTGGTTTGGTAGTATAAATAACATAAATATAAGGATAAGGAAATGTATGTATATACTTAATAGAATATGTAAAGGGATGTTCAAGCTCCCACAATATTATGAACGTAAGTGCGAATCATGGGAAAATGTCCGGTGCTTGACACCAGTACTTAAATAACTTTTGCAGTTATGACAAACCCCTTATTTGGGCTGATCGTCGTCCACAGCATTATATAGCATGTATCCTTTTCCATACAGCAACGGATCAATACATTTCTCATGATGCTAGTACATAGCAAGGAAAAATAGACAAAACAGCAGTCAGCAGGCTGAAATCATTTGCTGTAACATTCCTGTCAGGCGACTCTCTTTCCATTTCTATGTAATGGAATTGCACAGTTGCAATGTTGTAAATATACAGCGTCCGATTTTTACATTTTTTAAAAACCTAATGGGGGTTACACACTGGGTATTAAGGCCTGAAATATCAAAATCGGGCTGCGAAAAATTTGTCAGTTTGGACTAATGTTCAACTAGATTGGCTGCGCAGGCGGAAAATTTGTTCTGATATTTCACCACCATTAAACATCATTTTGGTTTTGATGGTCGAAGGCCCAATATATCAGAAGTGTGTACAACAGCCTAACTGCATTTGTTATGACCTTAGACGTAAATTGAATAGCCAAGCTGTGTTTTTGTTAGAGTAAATGAATGGTACATAAAGGATCTATAACTAGCATTGTTGATTAAATATTCCGTACTACCAAAAGTAGTTTGATGAAAGTTTCAATTCTTAAAGGGACACTAAACAGATTTTATGTACTTTCGGTTAAAAGAACATAGAATGTGTATCTATATTGACAGAGAGGTGAAGAATTTCCCACCTCCCTGTGAACAAAAAAATGACACCAGGGGAACAGTGCAAAACTCACCAACCAGAAATCCACTAACGGTTTCCCAACTGAACACATATCTGCTTGGGCATCAGCCAAGACAAAATTATTGGCGCGTGATCGGACAGCCCCGCATGTCAGCGGGGAAGGAGACGCCGGAGTGTGGTACTGGTAGGTAAGTGTTGCACTGTTACCCCCGTGTCTCTATTATTCAAGGGAGGTGGGGATAAGTGTTCTCACCACCCAGTTGAATAATAGAAGATTCAGATTTCAATTACTTAAATATGGTTTAGGGTCCCTGTAAAATGCTATGTTAATAGATATGTGTATATGGTTTAAAAATTGTAAATGTAATGTCAGTGTGGCATGTAAACGCAAGATAATGCTGGCCATTAGGGATTTATAAAGTAATTTATTTCTGCTTAGATTAAATCATGGAAAAAGTACGTAATATCAGTTTTTGTGTGAATAGACATAAGAAATGTATTTTTTTGTAATGAAGATAAATTGGGGAGGAAAATGGACAATTTAGATTTAATGGAATTCTTTACATTCCGTACTGTGGAAGATGTTTTAGGCAGGCTGAACATGCTTGAAAGGGATTAATTTCCACCCAAAGTAAATTGCCCCACTGTGTAGTGCTGAAAAAATCCGTACCTCCTCTTCTGTCATGATGGTTGTCCTGCAAAATCCTGATTTGTTGGATTGAAAGTTAGTTAGGAGCCTGTCTTTGTGGTCAATATGGGATCTGCCCCTTCCATGTTCCTCTTCAGCGTCCATAAACACATGCAGATTACGGGGGCCCCATCGATGTATCACAGATTCATCAACAAGGCCGGATCGACCTACCACCTGGACGCTAAGCCTGACAAAAGCCCACACACGGAAGATTGTCAGCCAAAATGGGCGCTCATACGCATCATGCGTTGCGGGTCGGCTCCCATGAATGGCACGTTTTACAAACCTTTAGAGGTTTGTACACATGCGCAGGGGAGCTCTCCCCAATACCTTCTGTTTTGCTGAATAATACAATATCCTTATTGTATAAATGAGTATAAAACCATGTTGTATTCCTTTCCTGGTCTAATCATGTGTAATCCCTTGTTTCCACTTCTAACACTTGTGTGAAATGCGTCAACATTATTTTTATGGGCACCCCTAACTGTTATATGATGTACTTAAAGTTTTGTAACTGCTATTTTTTTTAGAACCGGAAGTCTAGTGACATTTATTGACATCTTACCTTATCTTTCCTAGCAATCGCTTGCCATGGTGTTTTATCAAGCAACTTTGCTCATGTTAGTAAACAGTACCAGAATTTTTTGTCTCCATGAAACTTTTGTATGTAGGAGGCCATTTCTGAAATTACAGTTTCCAGTGCGATTGCCAACTCCATAGAAATTAAGAGAAGATTTGGCAGCTTAACATTGTGCAGTTCTTCTACAGTTCAGCCAATATCCAGTGAACGTGGGTAATCCTGTCATCTTCCACCTCCACCCTAGCCTTTTGATTTGACAGGATAGGAACATTTCCTCTTTTCCGGCTCAGTCCCCCCACCCCTTCATCCTGGACATGTCCCAGACTCTTATACAGGATGCGGCCTGCACAGGAAACGTATGAGCTTTCAAACACCCTGACATTCACTGCACCTGATCAGACTCTCTCATATAGACATGCAAAGGGACCACTGTAGGGACAGGAACAGCAGCTTCAATTAATATAAAGTGCCTTTTGGAAACTTCTTCTAGATCCCCACTACTGTCTTATGGATTGTTAAAATGTACAACATCTCAGAACAGTTCAATGTATTTAAAGGGCATATTCACCCCCAAAATGATTACCCAGTGTGTAGAACCCCCAACCCTAAATCCGTTGTAATTACAAAGCCCAGGCATACAGGCGAGTTATCTACCCTGTTTGAAGCCGCACGTTTGTAGGGTCTTCTGGTTAGACCTGTCAGTCACGGAAAATGACTTGCGCGTCTACCTGGCTGGGATTGGGCTGAATAACTCACTTCACATGCACTTCTGGGATCTGTAAGTACAACAGATTTATGGTTGGGGGAGGGGTCTACACATTAATAAAATATCATTATGGGGGTGCATTCTCCATAACTGGAAGAATCTTCAGTGGGAATGCACTGAGTGTTTAGGTGTATCAGATACTGAGATTGATATTATAGATAGATATTCATGGGGGTGGTTGCATGTGGGGATAACACATCGCTGCCTTGTACTGGCCTTGCCCATGCTGTTAATTTGCAGCACCCAATCAAATGATACCTTTTCACTAGTCTACTACAGTTAGAAAACATTAATGCTGGGTACCAGATTTTCGAAAGATGATAGACAGTATCTGCAAGATCCCCTATAGGGAGTCTACCGCGGCTGAGGGAAATTTTCCCTCTTTCCCAAAGGAGTGCTTGTTCAGGAAAGCTAGTTACACACAGTACTGATAAAGCCCTGATACTGTCTGATCCAATGGTATTGGGGCTTTATCAATACTGTGTGTACCTACCTTAACAGTCCAGTACCGCATTTTAAACAAGCCCCTGCATATGTTTTTTTTACCCCCTGAATTAGAATAATTAAAACACTTGGTTTTTTTTTTGTCATGTTTGCATTTTGTAGTTTGAATGAGGCCTTTGTTTTTGTGAATAATAAGAATCAGACCACACTAAGTATAATGAGTATAACTAATCTCTTCTCCAGCCCCAACCAGATGGTACGTAACCTCCTTACGATGTGCAGTTTCTGATATGGGTCACTGTGTGAGACCCCCTGTGCAGTATTAAACACAGACACATCAAAAATACAGTTGCTGTTTATTGTAGCACATTAGACTTTTGTATCAAATTGAAGTTTCTTTCCTGTAACTGTCTGGTAGTTCCTTGTGATGGTTCATTCCTTAACCCCAATCCTGGCACAGTCCACAATGACACATTTAGTCATCCACTGCCCTCCCCAAGGTGGTCCTGAATCTGTCCCTGTACATAGCTGTCTCAGTGATGGATACAGAGCAGGAGCCCTGTGTTTACACTGAATCCTCTGTGGCTGTATAAGGCGAGCAGTCTTTACACTGTCCTCTTCATCTTTAACTAATCTTAGTTTGCCAGACTCCTACCATGCCTACATGACAGGCAATTAAAGAATGCTGTGCTAAAAGTACTAACATTCCATTTCAACCCTTTTAGGAAGACTTTCCGCTCATTATTTCCATCAGAAAGATACAGTTGAATGAGGTCTGCCTTTGTTATGTGCACTTTACAGTTTTATCTTAATATTTGTATTGAAGCATAGGGTTGGGAGTTGCCATATAGCCCACATTTAATATGATTTTAAAGTATAAAGTTGGCCATACACATAGCAATACTATTAACGGATAATATTGCTACAACATTTTCAACATGACCAATTAAAGCAATTATTGGCCAATAATATTACTACATGTATGGCCACATTAAAGGGCATGTCCACCCCCAAAACTATAATCCCCCCAACTACTGGCCCCATCATGTAGTGTATGTAATCCTTACCTCACATCCCAGCTCCATAGGGTTCTCCGTAGTCCCCCCCCAAAGTCCCAAAAACTGCCCACCAGAGCTAGCGTCCATATAGGACACTGCCTGCTAGCTGGCCTCAGGTAATTTTTGCCATGGCTACTGCAGCCCTTCTCCCCCCTCCCTCCCCCTCCCTCTCCCTCCCTCTCCCTCCGTTCTGCTATCCCTCCCCCTAGCATAAAACCCCTTTAATTCCTGCTCCCCCATGTCCCCCAGCCCCAACCGGTATTTTTATTTTTAAAAGCTCCCCAAACTCTTACTTACCTCTCCTCTTCCTCCGGCGAAGTGAGCTGCCGGCAGCCGCGTCTGTGATTGGCTGCCGCTCAGCCAATTACACGCGGCTGCCGGTCCCGCCCCTCTGCTTGCATTTCCTTGCAAGCAAGGGCCGGAGCGGGCGGCGAGGAAAGAGGGGAGGTAAGTAGAGTTGGGGGCTTTCTAAAAAAAAAAATATAGCGGTTGGGGCTGGGAGCCCAGGGGGGACCTTATATAAAAAGTTCCATTTTAGGGTGGACATACCCTTTAAGGCTAGTTACATACAAGTCAATATTTTGATCCTGTCAATTGTCCATTATGATCACAGTTGTTCAGGACAAATGTCAGTGAATATTTTCAATGTAAACCAACAATTTTTGTTAAAAATATTTGGTCAAAATCGGACATGTCAGTTGCTTTTGTCCAATTGCAATTAGTAAGCCACATGATCGGTTGCACCAAATATTGGCAGTTCCATTCCATACATGGCCCAATGGTTTTCCAATCTGTTTTTTTATTGTCAAAAAAAATCGAGATCCGATCGGAAGAACCTATCGAAATTCCTCCCCTTGCGCCACTGATCTTCCATGGATTTCAGCTTGAAAACTATAGAAGATTTGGTTCTAGTAGATGTGGTTGATGGAAAACTTTCTGTCATGCGCAATTATGTTTTTTTTCAATAGGCTGCTCGATATCGCCAATATCGAAAGACACTGAAAAATGTCCTCGATAATCAATTTGATAGAATCCTTTGAATTGATCGGAATATCCATGTCTTTAGTAACAAGCTTACAATCAATATGTTTAGTTTTCCTTTACCTATAAAAACCTTTGTTTTGTGGCTAGCTTTCAAAACTATAAATAAGTTCAGGGGCTGATGATGCTCTGTCCCAGCAGTAGGCTACAATTGGGCATGCTCAAGTCAGGGGCATGCTGATGCTGGTGAAGGCACAGCTCACTGTGTAAGCAGGAAGCATCATCCTTTATACATCTTTCAGTTTGAAAAACTGCAGCTAGAAGCAGCTAGAAGGAGTAATTTTAAAGGTATATAATAGAGAGCGCTTGTATGAGGACCATAAGTTCTTTAATCTATTTTATATACTGCAAGTAGAAAATATATTTTCTAGAGTAGAATTAAATAGAGTTAATGTTTTGGAGTAACTAAAATAATTAAAAAAAAAACTGTTAGATAGGTTTGTGTTGGCTTGAATCATTATCATTTATTAAGCTACCTTGGTGTAGCTTTAAACCCACAGTGTACATTCTACATTTTGGAAAATAGCCTGGATTATATTTTGGCAACACCCTAGTACAGTTAAAATATTTCATTCTCATAATGAACAAACTTACTACATTTGAATTGTGATTGTGTTAGGAAAAAGATAAATATGATTTAATGGCTGCCTACAAATAGTTAATAGTAAGTAGCTGCTAGCATTTTCCTTATGTGCAGCTGTTTTCTTACTAATGGACTTTACCCTCTTTGGGTTTATTAATTATATTTAGAACTTCAATGCATGCATGTGTAACTTTGATAAATATATTTAGCCCCGCGTTGCCAAGCCCTCTAAGGATGTCAACAGGATAACCAACTGTTGGAAAATTATTCTTTGTGAATATGATCCTCCATCAAAGATGGCGTTACTGTGACTGCAGATAGCAGCAAGAGGGGTTCGTGTTTATTAAAGGTTGAGAAGTGTCACTTTGGGATTGAGAGATTCAGCTTTCCCCAAAAAATGCCGTGTGTCAAGTTCTGTCAGCCATGACATCACAGTTTGTAATCTCTCTGTCCTTCTATGGCATCATCTGTTATTTAAAATTATGTTGCACTTTCTGTCTATGTTCCGTTGCTTTCTCTTCAATAGATGGTAGTTGTGATGTGACAGTTTTACTTGGGACAGACAAGACTTCTCTGATTAGAGCCAATACTGGGAACATTGAGAGGTAAAACTGACACTGTTTTAATATGCTTGTACATTAAATCAATCTGATATTTAATAAGTGTATGGCAGAATAGTACTGACAATTTAGATTATTCCATTGTCCAGAATGATTGGAAGACTAAAGGAGAAGAGTTTCAGAACTAGATGTGCAAGTCTGAATACAGTTGCTACAGAAAAGCCGATATTTCGGTCCAACATGACGATATTTCCTTATTTTGCGCAGCCGACCCAAAATATTTCCTTCCATTTTTCGTCCATGTCCAAATTCGATGGAAGGACATATCAGTAAATCATAATAGATTGTGCAGTCTCCTAAGGACCATCTGAGGTAATCAGACAGTCAATAGTGGTGAACAGTCTGGCAGGGTTGAATTATTTGACCGTTTGAACCAGCCTTAAAACAATGAATGGAAAGATAGTAGAAATTAGCTGGGGAATGCTTGCTACCTCCGACAGGTCCAGATACTCCCTTGCAGTGTATGCGCATACAGGTACATTGGAAGGGCTTGTCGGGACCTGTCTGAGGAACAGCGGAGGAGCATGGTCTAAGTAAGTTTCCTGCTTGTTTAATTGGAGAACAGGAGGTAAGACATAGCTCAATTATCTCCCTTTCTCAATTATCTCAAGTTCTTCAATTAAACTGAAAAAAGGAAAGTTACTTTGTTGAGTGGAAATACCCTTTAAGAGGTTGACCATTATTTTGAATGTGTGCACTGTGTAAAGCTGGGTACACACCATGCAATATTTCAGCCCTATCGACTGATAGTTTAGTGTAGGCTATCGGGCCAAAATATACCATGGGTTTTTGGTCAGGACTGGCCGTTTGTTCGTCCGAATGGGACAAATGGACAATTGGACACGTCCAAAAACCACGGCCGATCATGGAGTGCTCTATGGCCCCCACTCTCGATTGCGGTGAACTGTCAGTCGTGACCACTATTGCCGCGACCGACAATCCTTCCTCCTGGCCGACCGGTCGGTCATGAGGAAGAATATCATGGTGTGTAATATGCCTAAAAGGCATGTCCACCCCCAAAACTATAATCTCCCCCACTACTGGCCCCACTCTGTAGTTTAATAAAATCCTTACCTTACATCCCATCTCCAAATGGTTCTTCTGTAATCCCCCCCCGAAGTCCCAAAAAAGTGGCCACCAGGAGGATAGCAGAGTCCATATAGGACTCTGCCTCCTGTCTCCCCTCCAGGAGAAGTTTAGCATGCGCACTGCAGCCCTCCATGCCTCCCTCTCCCACCCTATTTGGTCTCCCTCCCCCTAGCTCCAAACCCTTTATATATATTATAGGTATTGGTCCCCCAGCCCCAACCACAATAACCTTATATCCAGAAACTCCCCTGATAGTTACTTAGTTACTTACCTTGCCTCTCTCCTCCACCGTTCTAAGCAGCCGGCAGCCGCATCCATGATTGGCTGCCTCTCAGCCAATCACAGACATGGCTGCCGGTCCCGCACCCTGCTTACAGTTCCCTGCAAGTAGAGGGCCGGGATTGTGCAGCGGGCGAAAGAGGTAAGGTAAGTAACAACCGGGGGAGTTTCTGGATATAAGGTTATTGCGTTTGGGGCTGGGGGTTTGAAAGGGTGGACATGCCCTTTAAGTCAGGGAATGTGTATCCTATTGCTTAACTTAACCATAACTTTCTTTTGGTAAGGTGCATTATAGGTAAAGTAGTTATTTTTGGGACTTTTTTGTATTGTATTGACAATAAAGCCCAATTAAACTTATTTAATAAATATTGACTATGTTCCATTTAAACCAAATAAGTTGATACTACTTTAAAGCCTATGTCTACAAGAAGAGGCAAAGGAAAGAAACATTTATTTGGGAGGAATCTTCTTTCATGTGGATTTCTTTGTTTAGCTGAAAAAAGACAAAAGCTAAATAAATATCATGTAATGGCATACTGTGAAGATGAGAGAAAATCCCTAAACTTAGCTCTTGTCCAATTTCATGGGTATCTGATCCTGATGTCTCCCCAGAGTTACAATGTCAAAGTAATTACCATCACTAGTACAAAGTCACCTACTACTCCTCCCTCTGACCTCTAGGGCAGTGTACTTTGATTTTAGGGGATAGAATGTCTGGGAGTTTTTAGCTAAACCGTACAGACTACAGTGTAGAATCGTGAGAAGCCATTAGTAGTAAAGAGAGATAGTAGGCTCATTTACCAAGAGCCACAAGAGCTAATTCTGGACTTAAAGTAACACTTACAAAAGTAATATGCAGTCCAGTCTCCACCAGTAATATAATATTACATGTGCAGCAAGGCTTTTCAAACCCAGGTATTTGCAGGCAGGGATAAAATCCCAAACAGAATTTACCCAGAGCCACTAACATCATGGATGCAGCGCCCCTGGTATGAGTTACATTTTATAAATATCAGAATAAGTTGTTTCCTGTACCACTAAGAAGGTGTTTGTACAAGTTAACAGTAGTACATACAGAAAGACAGAGATTCCTGTCAGGATATTAGGAAGCTGTGATTTATGTTATTTAAAATATTATTACACGGGCTTATGTACCAAGAGTTGCAAAAGTTTACCTTTGCTACTAATCATCAGCAACCAATAAAATGTTATCATAATATGGTATCTAACTGTAGTAGACCAGCAAATCTCATTGGTTACTGCAGATAAATTACACTTGCACATTTTTGCACCTCCTGGTACATAAGCCTTTTAAGTTGAGAGTTTGCCAAGGGATTTCATCATGAAATTCACTCAAGATAATGTGACTGCTGATGGGATTGTTGGAACATTCTCCAACATGTCTGATCAGTTTTTTTTCTGTCTATTAAACAGAAGCCACATTTTTTTTTTAAACAAGCAGGTCCACCCCTAAAACAAAAAGCTGGTGACATGTCCATTATCTACCCGCAGCCCCAAGTTCTTTTTTTACCAGTTTAATTTAATGCATTTGTAACCAGATATTTAATGATAAGTTCTCTTCCGTTCTGGAAAAAGTGTTGATCTTCTCGCTCTGCTCAATGAGCTCTTTATTACCTTGAGCATGTGGAGAGGAGTCAGCAGGGAAAACAGTCAATCATTGGCTGTGATGTCAGCAGAGGAGGAATGAACCAGCTTACTCTGCCAGAATGGAGGCAATAATTATCCTAAAATATCTGTTCAGTTATACACCTAATAAAGTGCTGAATGTATCAGTTTAGGTTGGGGACAAGTGACCAGTTTATTGTTTTAAGGGTAGACTTTTCCTTTAACTATTTGTGACAGTAGATATGCAGATGTTCTACAAAAAGGGTGACAGAAAAAATAATTATATAGTAAATAGCAGAACAAAATGGCCTGTACACGATCATCAACCAAGCATTCTGGAGAAACGTTCGGTGGATGTTCGTTGATCCGTCCTAGCGAATCAATGAACGTCCACTAACTGACCACCCTTACACGTTCAATCCTTGGCTGGAATGCGCAGTGACCTGTTTGTACAGGCCTTTAGGACTGAGTGAAAGATAGAAACAGCCTATGCAGCAAGCACAGTAAATAATTCCTAAACGTTTAAGTTTCTTACAAAAAAACGAGCAGCTAGTTTATGCTCCATTATTTTAGGTTTCTTTATGGGATATTTAAAAAGTTTTGGTGCGGTTTGTGTATAATCCATCTACAGGTAGTCCAATGGTGTGATTATCATTCAATCACTACTTAAGCTGTGTACACACATTTACCACAATGGGATGATTTGCATGGATCCAACTGATTCACCCCTTTATCGGGAAAGTGTGTACCGTGTAAACAATCATTCCCAACGCTGACAAAAGTTGCCTTCCAAAAAATTTCCCTTGCCCATGGTTGGCCAGCTGTATTAAAGTATAGTGATTGGGCTGCGATCATAGGGAATGTGTCAGTCCCAAACATTCTTCCTATACTTTATATAGTAAAAGAGTTAAGAGTGCTTTGGACTGTGTGTAGCCTCATCTTTGAAAGATGACAGAATCTCCAGTATTTTATCTTTTAAACATTGGTACAGTGTGTACCCAGCTTAACAAAGGCTTCATATTTGCCTGTAGTCCTGGATAGGGATGGCATAGAACTCGAACTCAAACCCGAGTTCGAGCCGAACTGTTCGAGTTCGAACGGATCCGGACTTCTCGAACTATCTCGGACGCGGACTTTCGATATTTCCCGGACTTTCGATGATTTATCGAATGTTCGAATTTCGAATCGGCGAGTAAAATGTACATGTATCTAGGCGCGAACATCGAATCTGCGAGTAAAGTCTCCATTAAAGCCTATAGGCGAGCATCGAATCTGCGAGTAAAATGTCCATGTTACCTCGAACGGTCGAACGCGAAAGCTCGAAAGTAGCGCGTGTGAGAGTAAAATTGATTTTACGAAAGTCCTGGATATTGGAACATGCTCTCCAGACCATTTCCCAGGTCCCACAGCCATTTACATTAAGTTACCATTAATATTTTAGTTGTATTTGACTCGAACTTTTCGAACTATTTGCCTCCCATAGACTTTAATGGGTCCGTTTTCGAACTTTCGAACTTTTACAATAGTTCGAAAGTTCGAAAACGGACCGAACTTTCAATAGTTCGACCATCTCTAGTCCTGGAATTCACTGCACACAGTCCTGCTTTCCCTTTGGTATACTTAATATCCCATAATAGTATACTGATCTTCCTACAAAACATTCTTAAGGACAAATCTTGTTTGTATCCCTGGACTGACTTTAATTTTTTACTTTGGCAATTGGTTGATTAGTTACATGAATTTCTCTTCCTTTTTATCAGTGCTTCCCCCTTGGGTCTTTCATTCCAAGCAGTGAAGTGACATCATAGTTTCCTTCCTCTGATGAAAGAACATTTCCCTTCTATTTCAGGTGGAAGCCAAGAGCTTGGCTTGATATTTAGTTTGTTTTAGTGCTTGTTCTGTTGTTGCCTTCTTCAGATACCTATTTATCCGTTCCTATTTTTATCTTGTGTGCTATTTATTTTGGGTTTATCCTGCCTATCAAACATATACGTTCCTCTTCGTTCTGCACTACTTTAAAAGATAACATTTTCAGTCTATTTCCACATAACAGTGCCAGGGACAAATCCCTGCACAGGCCAGAGACCCAGTTTAAAGGTGGGCCCATCCATCCTGCCTGACTCAGTTTCCCCAAACTGTCAATCCAAACTTTAGAAGACCTTGCATTATAAAAGAACATGACTTTGCAGGTTTGTATCCTCAAGATTTTCTCAGAAGTTTCCCAAAGCCAAGTACCATTAAGTTCATAATGCATGGTCATTTGAAGTGACTGTTTGCAAAGAAAGTCTGGAGTTCTTTGGTATGTGTGTAGGTGGGGGGGCTATTTTGGGACAGTTACTATTATGGGTTTTTTTATGCATGGTAATTTTACTCATGCAGGATATATGCATTGACCACAGGGGTGTAACAACCAGGGGAGAAGTAACAAGCAGGGGTGGGGGGGCATCCTTTTTACTTTCCCTATGACAAAGATACAGCCTACCCCCAGATAACCACTGTAGATGATGCAGGGATTGGACCCTATTTCAGTTTTGGTTACTCAAATTTAAATGTTGCAGATCTCTAAAGTGACTTTCATAGCATTAGATTTAATAGCAGGGAGATGCAGTAAATATTGGTATTGTAAAAATCAGTACTACCCCAATGTATTGGATTAGCATGGGACTGGGTTTAAACCCATTTTACTGGTGTCGAAATTGCACAGTATACTTAATGCAATACGGTTTCTTGCACTTCCTCATAGCACAGAATAGGTAATTGTATTGGGTAAACGATTCACAATCTCCATAACTGACTGCACTCGCCTCCCCCATGCATTAAATGCTGCAAACTGATTACTGGTAAGAAGGATTGGTTTTGGTTGTTGCATCTCCCCCTTAATCTTTTACCTAAAAGAAATGTCATCCCTGTTACTAGGTACTCTCACCTGCTATCTGAATTGTCTATACTCCATCTTGTCTATCGCGGCAAAAGTAACCGGGGCGAACAGTTCGCCATGACCAAGCATGTGGTCGATAGAAGACCGCATGATCGCCCATGGTTTTCAGATGCGTCTGATCATCCATTTGTCCGATTTGGACATACCCCTGGAAAGCATCCAATAAGTTATCCCCATCAACCAAAACACTGAAATGTAAGTCAGGCCGAATGATTGGATGGTGTGTACCCAGCTTAAATGTTTGAACCTGATGCATATAGACCTGTTTTTCTAACCATAGATACTGTACATATCTATGCACTTATCGTGCTATACAAATATCCATTGGTTGACTAGTCTGGTGCTAGAACAAAGACAAAGGAAAATACAGAAATAGAATCTAATTGGTACATTCCAGGGAAGTAAAGATGTGCTGTTTATTAAGAAGGCCTTTTGTTTTTTTCCATTGTGGCTATCTTTAGAAGAAAATTTCCTGATTACTTCTTATAAATTATGGAATTTCCGATCTGAGTTCTTCCTCTTACACCGCTGTGACAATGTCATTGCCTTTTCTATTTTCTTATCTATCTTACTAAAGGTTTGATATGTTGTATACCAATAGTTGTTATCTTACAGCTCCCAAATAATATTCAAGCCCAAAACATATTTGTATCATCCATAGAAGGTAGTATTAATCAATAAAACCACAACAAAACATTTTAGAGCTTAACAAACTAACAAGGAGCATATAGAACCATATATAGTACCTTGCAGGAACATTAGTAATGTAATTAGTTATGTAGTTTATAGCCACAGACCAAATCCAAATAGCAGCTCACACACAAAGTAGTAAAGATAAATTGCTATCTGTGCAAAAACATGTACTGTATATTTCATTATACTGTATATTATGTTGTATAGAACAGCATTAGGTACGCTACAGACATTTTTTCCAGAGTTTACCACAGGAATTAAGGCCTGCCTAAACCTAGAAACAATTACGAAATGCTTACGTTGTCTTGAAGAGCCAAATTACTGTTCTTTCTATTTCTTCTTCTTCCGTTTTATTCTTCTGCTTTTTTGGACTGTATCTCCTCCCACAGTTTTTGAGCTACAGAAACGAAATTCGGCACAGATGTGCGGGGCATATAGGAGAGGTGTGCTCTTACCTAGCTAAGGAATCTGCGGAATCGTTACTGTGCTATCGGCGAATTTCGGGACAATTTTCTCCATAATCTATAATGGTAACAATCCTTAAATGTGGATATTTCGAGCTTTAAGGGTCAAGTGATCAAATCAGTTAGTTTCATGGTCATAAACACAAACACTGATGCCACCAACCCCCACACAGACGTAGGTTCACCCACCTACTGACCTACCCTTCCATTCCCATAGCAGTGATACTTAAAGGATAACTATAGTCAAGAATTAAATTTTGATCTCTCATCAATAAAAGTTAGTTTTATGGTCATACATCCAATAACTGTCATACCTCCTAACCTAACACAGGTACACACACCTACTGACCTACCCTTCTATTCTCATGGCGGCCATACTTAATAGGTAACTAAAGTCCAAAAAATAATTTTGACCAATCATCAAAAAGTTTTTATCCCCCAAACTGACACAGGTACACGCGCCTTCTGACCTACCTGTCCATTAATGTGGCAGCCATATTTAAAGGGTAACTATAGTCAAAAAATGTTGTAATCTATCGTCATTAAAAGTTAGTTTTATGGTCATACATGCAAAAAAAACATACCTCCCCAGCCTGAAACAGGTTCACAAACCTACTGACCTACCCTTCCATACCCCCCAACCT
This sequence comes from Hymenochirus boettgeri, assembly GCA_019447015.1. Taxonomy (NCBI): domain Eukaryota; kingdom Metazoa; phylum Chordata; class Amphibia; order Anura; family Pipidae; genus Hymenochirus; species Hymenochirus boettgeri. Next base: position 76,903,966 of record CM033471.1, on the reverse strand, counting down.
GACACAGGTACACACACCTGTGGTAGACATTTTTGTGGCAGACATACTTATAGGGTAACTACTGTATAGTCAAAAAAAAATTTCACCAATCATCAAATGGCTTTTTACCCCCAAAAACACAGGTACACACACCTACTGACCTACCCATCCATTCCCCTGGCATCTATACTTAAAGGGTAGCTATAGACAAAAAACATATTTTCATCAATCATCAAATAAGTTTGTTTTTTACCTCCCAATTTGACACAGGTACACACACCTACTGACCTACCCTTCCATTCCCATGGCAAGTTTATGCCTGAGGAAGGGGGCAGAAGCCTCCCGAAACGTTGAATGTCGTTTGCACAATAAAAACACTATTTTGTTGCAAGTTGTGTGTTCCTCCCATTTTTTGTTTTGTTAAACCATTAATGAGCTTTTAGGTATTGTTGCAAACAATATAAAGGGTCCTATTTAGAGGCTGTAACACATTCCATCTGAGGACTCCACTTTCTGACTATTGTTTCTTTGTTTTCTCCTTAAGGCTGGGTACACACTGAGGGACTATTTGTCCCGACCAAGTGATCGCTTGGCTGGGACAAATGTCCGTAGGTCGTGGCAAATTCTGCCGTGGCCGAAAATGCAAACGATCGATCGAGCGGTCCCATAGGGGGCCGCACGATCTATCGTAATTTTCCGGCACGTCCGATCAATCGTTCGGCCGATCCGGACGAATGAACGATCGAGGTCGTCGCGGCTGCCTGCCCCACACCAGCCAATATTTTCGGCCGATCAACCGAAAGTGCCGTGAAATGGTCGGTTGGCCAAAAATACATCAGATGTGTGTTTAGCATTGCAGGCATTTGTGGTTGTGGCATTGGTTGCCCAGTTATGCATGAAACAATTGTTTGGGTCAAAATATTGTCTGCCTTTCAGTTATTTTGACAGATTACTAATACTTATGGTCATCCATAAAACAGGATCTGGGATCAGTCTATATGTACCAAGTCATAAGGCTGTGCAGTCGGGACTCTGTCAACAAGGCCTGACTGAGCAGCCATTTTGGCCAACAAAAGAGCCCATGCACATCACGATTGTTAGCCAAAAAGCAATTGCATACACATAGTAAAGCTAGGTATACACAGTACAGATTTCTGAAAGATGACAGACAGGATCTGCAAGATCCTGTCTGCTAACTTTCAAAGATCTGCAGACTGTGTGTTTCCATCAGCCACACTAGACTCCTCTATAGCGAGTCTAGCGCGGCCGATGGAAATTTTCGGCTTTTCCCGAACGAGCGTACGGCCGACCCAATCGTTCGGCAGCCGCACGCTCATTCGGGAAACGAGCGTACACACATAACAATAAAGCCCCGATACCGTCGGATCCGACGGTATCGGGGCTTTATCGTTGCTGTGTGTACCCAGCTTAAGTCACAGGTCAGCCCCTGGGATTGGTCCAACTCTGCAATAGGATTTGTACTATAGCAGTTAGGTTCATTGGTAGAGAGGGATTATTTGCATTATTATAGAAAGTCGTTTTAGTTGCCCTTTCATTTCTGTGCAGATTCCCAAAATAGAATCCTAAAATTTGCAGCAAATTTACCACATTTCATGGGAATTGGTTTTTGCGGGGGCAGTTACTCCCAGGATGATTATGATCAGTGACTCAGTTGCCGGGTATCTTACTAAATATCCTTCTCGTAACCACTGATAAGAAGAAAAAGCTGCACAAAAGTAAAATGCTTGACCAAGAGTTCAGAAACAATAGGTCTTATATATTCAGGACCAATATCCCTTATCAGTGCCTTAGGGAATGGTAAAAAAATGAACGCTCCAGGAATTCTTCCCCTTTCACTCCATTATCCACCCCCTTCCTATTTCTTGGTCACTTCTGAAGTTCACTATTTGTTTTCACTTAGGTCAGATATGCTAGACTGGTCAAAGTGACAAAGTCATTTATACAACGGGTCTTGTATACAACAGCGAATGGAACCCTCTACTGTGGTTTATATTTTCAACAATAAAGGTTACAATTGTTTGACTCCACCTTTAACTAGATCAATGATTATAGCAGAGACATATGTGAAATGAGCTCCAAGTCCATATTATCTGTGCTGTACTGACCTTTAGCTGAAAGGAATTGAAACAGTTTAATTTTAAGTTTATCTGAATTTCTTTATAGTCTATTCCTACCTCCCTGGGGTCACGGCGAAATGCTGGCAGCAGCTACTTTAGCCTAGTAACTAAGCTAGTGGCGAACATTTGGTCGGGACGAAGGAACCCATGGTGTGTACCCAGCTTAAGGCTGACAAATAAAATAAAATCTGTCAGCCTGGCAATTTTGCTTTGGCCCTTAATGTCTATGTTAAATATAAATCTGTGTATATGTCTAGTTTATAATAAGAATCTTGAGGACATAGCCCTCCAGCAGCTGAGAACTAAACCTCTATTAACTGCCAACAGCTGCAAGCTTGTGGGCTTGACATCATTGATATAAAGAGCTATAGTCTTGTCTATTAACTTGCTTATATACAAAGTTCTGCTCCTCTCCAAAACCCCCCAAGGGCATTCTTCTAAATTAGGTCTCACTTTAAGTGGCAAGAACTGTGTCTCACTTTTCTACAACCAGTTAGCTTCAATGGTGACAGGGTCATTATAGGGTGTAATTGTTTGACCTGATTGTACTGATGATTCTAACCATGAGCTCAGAGCTCTGCAATGTGTCTATGCAATGCCTCATGTGAGATTGAGGATTGCACATCCTTTATAAAGGAAGAGTGGAGCTTTTGTTCGGAACTGGTGCACTTCTTCCCATTTTACTAGGTCAGACAAGCGGCTTCTATAAATACAGTATGCCCCCATGCATGTGCTGAGAGATATCACAGTTGTAGACTTGCTACATTTTAAATGATCACAAAAGAGAAATATTAACTTTGAGCGCCCAGTATTACTACCTTAAAACTCTCAAAAGTTACTACTTCACATCTAGGATGGATTGCAGACTTGATCTGTTGACAACCAGGATGGATTGCAGAGAGGGACACCCTCAGCCATCAGCAGGTTGGCACACACACTGCCAGCTCCCCAGACTACATATCTTGGCAGGAATCTGCTCTATCGCTGAAACTGAAAAACTGAGATTCTATGGGGAGGTCCCTGTGATAAGGGCATTATAGGAGAAGATATAGTAAATAAGGACACATGGGGCTTTGATTTCTGTTGTTTTGTACATACAGAAATTGTTTTATTTTAAATCCCCCATAGTCCCAGACATTTGTAAATTCCTTATTAATGTGGCATGCTACCCTGTATTTACAGCTATGCTGTTATAAGTAAAGGTTCTTTAGAAATCATTAATGTAGCCATGTTCTGCTCTATGGCACCAGCCAATGTCCTGTAGAGCAAAAACCTATGATGCATTTCAACCCTTGATTAGGGCCTGGTTATCTGGGAATATTAATCTACTGGTCTGCAAACAAAAGACTTCAAAAGGAACTTGTTTCCCCCGCTGGGTAATCCGATCTTATAGCAAAGCATTTTCAAACCTAGTGAACTGTGCTCTGGGCAGGAAATGTTTAATCTGTCCCTTCACTGCTGTGCCCCATGCTGCTTGTCCAGCCTCTGTATTGGTCATTATTGCTCAATGGAAAATGATTGTCTGTCTACACAAATTTAAATATATGGTAAAGCCATTCTTCCTGTAATGGGCAGGGAATGAGGGTTTCATCCTGATTCCTGCAGAAAACATAACGAATGTCTATGTATGGCCAGCATTAGACTTGCATTGTTATTTTTATTATTATGGATTTATATAGCGCCAACATCTTCTGTGGTGCTTTACAATTACATAGTCATACATTTCATACAGGGTAATACATGTTATATAAAGTCATACATATTACATATGTATGTAATGAGTGATGAGTTTCTTACAGCAATACCATGATACAATAGGAGAGAGGACCCTGCCCAAAGAGCTTACAGTCTAGAGGATATGGGGTGAGACATAAGGTGATGGGAATCGGTAGGATGTAAATAGATTGGCAGTGGAGTGTGAAAGGCGGGTTGGATCATATTGGGTAGTAAGATGGGTAATGTTTAGGCCAGGTTATATGCCTGCCTGAAGAGGTGGGTTTTAAGGTTACGTTTGATGGTATTAAGGGATGGTAAGAGATGGTGAACGATGGACAGATGTACTTCCGTCTACTAATTTATGGATAGCTAATGTCTGTCCATGCCAGTACATCATCAGATAACAGTAGAAACAATGAAAATGGGTCTCTTTAAAATCAGGATGACTGGGAGAACTGCAAACCAGCAAACTTTGTGAATTTATAAATAGGTATGTATGTATCACTTTGCATATTTACTATAAACAATATCAGGGCTATGTACCGAGAGTCGCTATCGCTCTCTATTGCCCCCTTTAGGCAATGCACTGAGCTGATAGTGCCTTTTAGTGCCATTAATGGCTCAGTACATTGGTTGCATCAGTTACATGACATTAGTTAGTTGTGTCTTAAAGTCACGTTAACGCTTGATACATTGGTTAACGTGACTTTAAGACACAAATAGCCGATACCGGCTCTCGGTACATAGCCCTATAAAGGTCTAGTGCTTCTGCTCAATAATGGAAGGCCAGTAACTGATAAGAAACCGGCACAATGCTGTAGAATGTAGAATTCCTAGCAGGAACTTCTGCCCTAAAGTTGTGTTTCTTTTTGTTTTTCTTCTTGTGTGAAAAGTGATAAAACTCTAATGGACCTCGTGTTACATTGAAAACCAAAACTAAAAATCTGGCGGCTTCAAAAATATTGCTGATTATTTAAGTGTCCACTGTTTCTTTTGGCATGGGAGAGCTGGAAGGAAACAGAAGGGAGACACAGATAGAGGTGTATTTGCTGCTGATGTGTTTAGACGGGGCACTGGCAGGAAGGAAAAAGTTTAGGGATGATCAGTTTATATCCAATACAGTAGCAAACATGGAGAATGACCTGAAAGTAGTGTCAGCAGCAGCGTTTAGTACACAGATTTATATGCAGCCATCTTTTTTTTGTGTTGTCAATGAGTTTTCAGCTTGTGTGGTTTTTTTTTTAAACAAAATTTTTTATGTTTTAATAATTATTTGGCACTCTGGCACTTATACCCACTCCATTGTATCTGTATGTTTCCCACCTACCTAGATTGTAAGCTCTACGGGGCAGGGACCTCCTTCCCTCTTGTGACAAAGCTCTAGCATGTCTATTTGCAGTAAATCAGTAAGGTGTGAATAATATAGTATTGCAGTGTCTGTGCTACAGCAAAACATAGGAGGTTTAGTTACAGTTAAAGGACAATTATACTCACCTTCCCTCCGCTCCTCTTCTTAGGTCAGTACCTTTTACCCAGGGTGAGGACCTGAACCTCTAGGTTCTCATCCCTGGGTTCACGTAACTTGAAGCACAGCGTTACTGAAACGCTGCTCTGGTAGGCTCCGCCCCCTCCTCTCCTTGCACGATGAGCCCAATAGGAATGCACGCTCGTTGCAGAGCGTGCCTTCCTATTGGCCTCGTCGCTGACCTAAGAAGAGGAGCGGAGGGAAGGTGAGTATAATTGTCCTTTAAGATTCTAAAAACTGAAAACTGTCCAAGCAGGTCAAGGTTGACCTTTTTTGGCTGGAACGGTGGCTCACTGGTTAGCACTGATGCCTTGCAGCGCTAAGGTCCTGAGTTTGATTCCACCCTTGGACACATCTGCAAGGAGTTTGTATGTTCTCCCCGTGCTTGTGTGGCTTTCCTCCGGGCACTCCGGGGAAACTCCGGGTTTCTCCCACAATCATAAAAGACATACTGATAGGTTGTATATGAATATAAAGTGATTAGATTGTAAGCTCTTCGGGACAGGGTCTGATGTGAATTGAGTAAATAATTGTAAAGCGCTGCGGAATATGTAGAGCTATATAAGAAATAAAATACATACATATAAAGGAGGTGCACAAACAATGATGAAATGATTGAGAGGAAATATTATAATAAAGGCAGTGCAAAGGGAGAGTATGTGGAGGTGCCTACCCCCTGGTCTCTACAGGTTCCCAGCTTTGTGTCTGAACAGAAGGCCTTTTCCCAGCATTGTTTGTAAGACCTGGATTGATCTCAGGGATTGTTTGTACAGCCTTAACCCTTCACCTCTTTCATTATGTCATATTCAAACTTCCATTGTGCTGCCTTTGGACTCTAGTAAAAGTGACAGTGTATTTTAATGTGGTTATGTCTGATGCCAGTATGATTTTAACAACATTGATTTCTATACTTTATTGCAGAGCTGGTTCAAAAAAATATATAATAATGTGTAAAATGATGATCTGAACATTTCCATGTGGGACTAGAAGTGTGTATAAATGCTACACGCTGTTCATATGCTCTGGGCAGATTTCTCCCTATACAGATGTGGCTGAATAGACAGTTTCTGATTGATTATTCAGGAGTCACTGGGAAGAATGTCACTTAAGGTGACTAGTTCTGTTCAGGATTAGTGATGGGTTGTCAGCTGGGGGACAATAGGTGTTGGTGTAAGTTCTAGTACCAGGTTGCTTTGTTTTTCTCATGGAATATAGTGATCTGACTAGAGAATCAGTGCCACGTGCCTCCCATTGTTGTATGCAGGCAGCAGGGTGTCCTTTCATGGAAAGAAGCAGATAGCAGGCATCAGACTAGTATATTAATGATAACTTTCCATTATAGTTAGTAAAGTGTAACAAAATAACAAGACAAAATCACCTAAAACCATAGAGGAGCATTTGAAGTACAAGGTGCAGTCCTTGGAATGGCTCTGGTCTGTATGAAAAGCCCTTCATAATGTGTTAAACAACTCCTCAGTATTGCTTAACACTTGCCAAAAGCAGAAGAGATTTTGCCACAAAGAAATTAATAAGCAAATATATACTTCCCTCTTCCAATTGGACAGGCATGATTACTGTTCTTCATCCAAGCTGAGAATGGGGAGCTGTCCAATTATGTAAAGAGTGCTGCTCTGTTTCTCTGCATCTAAAGGCTCAGCCCCATGCGTCCACAGTCCGCTCCCATGTGTTAGTTATAGATGGGGGGGAGTGTCAAAGTAGTACATGAACAGCATTTATCTATTGCATTTTAGCTGCAAATGATATGACATGTTCTTAAACTAGAAGATGTTTTCTACATTTGACAGGCTGTATCTTAGTAACCAAACTGTAAAGGAACTAAGTAATAGATTATTATTATTGGTTTATATAGCGCCGACATCTTCCATAGAGCTTAACAATTACATGTATACGTTCACATCAGCATCAGAGTAAAAGTTAAAACTCGCCATTAAAAGCAGGTCTACTGGGCAAATTGGCAGAGAGAGCAGTAGATGGTTTAATTGTTCATTCATGGCTTGCCAGTCAACACCGTCTGTGTAAGAAGTTATAGAAACTGCGGTTCCTCAGGAAGTTGCCCCCTCCTGTTCTGTTGAATTCTACAGTAAGGTGCAAAAAGGAATGCCTGCCAGAGAAAGAGGTGGAGGGTGGAAATGACACTTCCTGTTACAGCCATTCAGCGAGCACAGTGGTTTTGAAGCATTGTTGATTCAATGGTAACCCACTGAGTCACAAGGTCTTTACAGCTGTGTTATATTCAACATCCTGACATTCTGGAAGCCATATTGTATTCTAGACAGCTGACAACTGCAGAGCTTTTTTGCTTCCCAACTTTTTAATTAACTGCATACCCCTTATTTTTACAACTTGTTATTTTTCTTCAGTTTTTGTAGTTCTCTCTTTATTTAGATGTCTTTAAAATGATGCTGGGGATGTTATCAAGGGAATATGCTACATAATTAGTAAGATCTTATTTACAAATTGCACACACTTAAGGAAAGCCTACTAGACAGGATCATTTTCACCCAATTGAATTAATCGAAAAATCAACCCCTGCTGCCATATTATCTTGAGGGGATTTCAGCTTGATCGAATCGGTTTAATCTGTACTTTCCATCAACTTTCAATGGTAACCTCGATGAGCGGCATCATCCAGTCAGCTATCTAAACTGAATAGTATGCCTTACTATGGTGTGCTTTGGCCACATGAGCTTTACACATCATGCTATATAATTGGCTTTCGAAGTATAATCTGGATTCTGTACCAAAAATGTTGCCAGAGAGCTCCTGCATTATGGGGGGCCTCTACCAAGCTTAATCTTCCCTCTTCCACCACAGAACAGGCTGCTCGGCTATAGCAGAACAGAATGTCTGTACAGAGATTGTTACTGAAAGTGTACTGTAAACAATTGCTGCAAACCTCTTCAGTGTCAGATCCAAAGTTTTAGTTTTGCCTGATAATATCCCTACATCTATATCCATCATAACACAATAGCAGTACATTGGTGCAGCAACATATAGAATATTAACTTGCTAGAGATATGGGTCAGATGGAAAGTTAGTTAATAGGCTATATAAATAATATATTGTTTTACAGCTGGTAGAATAGCTCTGCTCCATACAATACCCTTTGAAGATAAAGAAGCCACTGATTGACTTTGCTATGCTTTTTTACCTGGAATGAGTGGTGAAGGCCTTGTTCACATTAGAATGCCTATTACCATGAGATGGGGAATGCAACATATAGAACTGAGTGCAGCAGCGAGTATATAAAATAGATTGCAAAATACTAACATGGCATTTCCATAGAGAAAGGCATTCAGAAAAATGCAGAGAAAAGCAACAAGTGTTAACAATCCCTTGGTGTGTCTGGCTCTTGATTGTGTTATTAGTCATGTTGGTCAGCATTGATGTTGTGCCTTATTGGAATTGGCGAGATAAGACGCTTTACCACATCTACCGCTGCTCTCAGCCTGCTTACATTAACTCTAACATACCAAATGATCTCTTCACATTTCCTAAATTCCTGTGGCCTTTACTGGAGATTATCCAAACTCATACATAGGTTCCTGATTGCTTATTCTAGGCCTGTTTCTTTTCCTTCGCTCTCCCATATTGCTGGTAATTGGTCTCATATCTTACTCCTTTCTTCTTCTCTGCTTGCCAGATCTCTTTCCATACCTTGTGGTATGTGATACTAAGGGGTCCTAATCTCCCCCATCCCTTTTAATGTCTTTGTTTATAAAGTGATCACTGCTTGATGGTTTGCTAATGATGTTCTATTCCCTATTGTACAGTGTTTGAATATTGATTGTAATAGAAAAAACATGGATTACTTTATACATGTCTAGGTTGTTGGTCATGCAACTAGCATGATATTTATAGATATAAACCAACCTTTCTGTTTTATCTTCATTTCTCTCTTATACTTGTCAGTTCTAGATCAGCTGCTGCCTGAGCTAAATGTTCTTCTGAAGCTTCTAGACCACGAGTTCCTGAGCACCACAACTCGAGAAAAGCAAAGTGCTGTGTGCAGTATCCTGCGTCAACTGCAGCCCTCACCTGGTAGTTATAAATAACATAAATGATAAGGATAAAGAAATGTACTGTATATACTTATAGAATATGATAAAGGGATGTCAAGCTCCCACCATATTATGAAACGTAGTGGAATCCTGGGAAATGTCAGGTGCTTGACACCATTTACTTAAATACTTTTGCAGTTCTGACAACTTATTATGTGCTGATCAGTAGTCCACAGCATTATATAGCATGTATCCTTTCCCATACAGCAACTGATCAATACATTTCTCCTGTATGCCTAGTACATATGCAAGAAAATAGACAAACAGCAGTCAGCGGCTGAAATCATGTCTGTAACATTCCTGTCAGTGGACTCTCTTTTCCATTCTATGTAATGGAATTGCACAGTTGCAATGTTGTAAATCTACAGCGTCCTATTTTACATTCTTTTAAACCTAATGGCGGGTTACACACTGGGTATTAAGGCTGAAATATCAACATCGGTCTGCGAACATTTGTCAGTTTGGACTAATGTTCAACTAGCATTGGTCTGTCGCAGGCGAAAATTTGTTCTGATATTTCACCCACATTAACCATAATTTTGGTTGTGATGGTCGATAGGCCCAATATATCAGAATGTGTGTACACAGCCTAACTGCATTTGTTATGCCCCTTAGAGTACATTACTAGCCAAAGCTGTAGAGTAAATTGAATGGTACATAAAGGATCTATAACTAGCATTTTGATTACATATTGCCTTACTACCAAAAGTAGTTTTGAAAGTTTCACTTTAAAGGGACACTAAACAGATTTTATGTACATTTCGTTAAGAACATAGAATGTGTATCTATTATTGACAGAGAGGTGAGAATTCCCACCTCCCTGTGAAAAAATGACACCCGGGGAACAGTGCAACACTCACCAACCAGCACTCCACTCACGGTTCCTCCCAACTGAACACCTATCTTCTGGGCATCCAGCCAATACAAAATATTGGCGCGTGATCAGGACAGCCGCCTGTCAGCTGGGAAGGAGCCGCGAGTGGGTACTGGTAGGTAAGTGTTGCACTGTTACCCCGTTGTTCTATTATTCACAGGGAGGTGGGGATAAGTGTTCTCACCACCCAGTGAATAATAGATTCAGATTTCAAGTACTTAAATATGGTTTAGTGTCCCTGTAAATGCTATTGTTAATATATATGTTTATATGGTAAAAACTTGTAAATGTAATGTCAGTGCTGGCATTGTAAACGCAATGATAATGCTGCCCTCTAGTGGATATAAATGTAACTTTATTTTCTGCTTAGATTAAATCATGGTAAAAAGTAATATCAGTTTTTGTGAATCAGACATAAGAAATGTATTTTTTTTTAATGAAGCATAATTGGGAGGAAAATGTAACACATTTAGATTAATGGCATTCTTATACATTCAGTACTGTGAAGATGTTTTAGGCAGGCGTGAAAACATGCTTGAAAGGGTATTTCCACCCCAAAGTAAAATTTGCCCCACTGTGTAGTGCTGAAAAATCCTTACCTTCCTCTTCTGCTCCTGATGGTTGTCCTGCAAAACCTGATGAAAGTAGTAGGAGCCTGTCTTTGTGTCATCTGGTATCTGCCCCTTCCCTGTCCTCTTAAGCTTCATACACACATGCGATTACGGGGGCCCCATCGACTGATCACAGATCATCAACAAGGCCTGATCGACCTGGCGCTTCAGCCGACAAAGCTCCCACACACGGCACGATTGTCAGCCAAAATGGGCGCTCATACGCATCATGCGTTGCGGGTCGGCTCCCATGATTGCACGTGTGTACAAACCTTTAGAGGTTTGTACACATGCGCAGGGGAGCTCTCCCCATCCCTCCCTTAGTGCTGCTTCCTTCTTTAAAAAAAAATAAAATCACACACTATAGAGGACCCCCCAACCCTAAACGCTAAATGGAAAATGTTTAAAAGGTGGCCACAAATGTTCTTACCCACCATCATTCCCCCGGCTCCCTCTGTTGACCTGCAGCCGCATCTGTGATTGGCTGACTTTTAGGCAATGACTGGCGTGGCTGCCAGTCCCATCCCTTCTAGTCTTCCAGAAGAAATAGAAGAGATAGGGGCAGAGGGAACAAAGGTGGGTAAGTACATTTCTGGGCACTTTTTCAACATTTCAATATATCGTTTAGGGTTAAGGGGGGTCCCTACACTGTGATTTATTTAGTTGAGATACCCTTTAAAGTTAGAATACTTTCACACATATGACTTCCAAATGCAAAAGTAAACTAAATCTAAATCCAATTAATATTTGGTGTGACTAAATTTTGCCTTTAAATCAGCTTCTGTTCTTTAATGTACAGTACACGTGCACAATGATAAAGGGTTATAGTCAGTTGTAGGATCAACTAATTCAAACAGATCATGGATTTCATTTGTAGGCTGAAACATGTACACATAAACAGCCAAACTTTGCTATCAAGGCTGTTGAAGCTTTCCAGTCATACACCATGGCAAGATACATCATGTTTGCTTCCCTTTGAAATTGGAAGTATGTCCAGCAGAGCCATCAGCTCAGAACTGGCAGAAACCTGTTGGACCCAGGTACATCCATCCACTGTCCGGAGATGTCTGTCCAGAAAAAGTTGATGGAAGAATTTTGTCTGAAAAGCCATACGTCCAACATTGAAACAAGGCCAAGTGACTTAAATTTGCATGAAAAAATAAAAACTGGGATGCAGAAAATAGCTGCAGGTGTAGAGTCAAAATATAAAAATTGTTGGCTACCACCAGGGAGGTGTCTGATTGGCACAAAATGTATGAGCAGGACAATGACTCCAAACATACAGCCAATGTCATTAAGATCTACCTTGTAGACCAGTGTAAAGAAGAACAAGGCCCACACAGAGCCCTGATCCCAACACTATCCGGTGTGTCTAGGATTTCATGAAAGATTTGAAGCAGCTACACCAACAGAAGATTTATGGTTAGTTCTCCAAGATGTTTGAAACAACCTACCTGCAGGATTCCTTCAGAAACTGTGTGCAGGTATATTTAGAAGAATGGAAGCTGTTTTCAATGTAAAGGTGGCATGTACAATGCATGTTTATATATTATTCACAGGGAGGCGAGATTGCTTATTCCCATACGCCTTGTATATATTCTTTTTACCTGCATTTTCCCTGTTTTTTACTATAGCAGGTTTGCTTCCACTAGTTTATTGCCTTTTCCAGTAAAGCTCTTTTCCTTTATTACAGGAGATGATTTGGACTTTCAGTATGTGAACACGGCTGCTTATCACAATGGAACCAGTTTTGTGGAATCTCTATTTGAGGAGTTTGGTATGTTTGTCACTTGGCTGTTGACTTGTTCTTGATTGTTGTTGAGTACACAAGTAGTAAAAGTCATTTTATGACCTAATTCTTTGGATCCTCATTTTAAATGTGATTCATCACAGGTTCCTTTTAACAAGCAAGGGACCCTCACTAAAATCCTCTAGTCACAGTTTACAGACAGCCACAAGTATGTTATTAAGGTTTAAACACGAACATATCCTGTCTTCTGGAATATTCAGCTTATGATTAGTATGGGCAATTAGTCAAAGTTTCAAGACTTTCATAGAACTCAGGGGGCCTGATTTGTCCAGACGTGCTGCGCTAATAATAGGGATTAAACTCGTGCTAACCAATATTGAAAAGGTTAGTGCAAGTTTAACTCCATAATTGCACTGGCTGCACCAGTTTCACAAAAAACACCCATGCAACCGGTGCAAAGTATGTAATAAAGGATTTGCACCACTTTTAACTCCAAAATTTAAGACCAGCTAATGGCTGATCTTAAAGTGGTGCTGGGGTAAAATTCCTTTTGGGATTTACAACAAGGTGCAAATCCATTATTTAATACTGAAAGACATATTTGCCCAAACAATTTGTGGTTCTGGGTAAATGAGGCCCTGTATGTTTGATTGACATTTTTGAAATGGCAATCAGAAAAGACTGATATGATTTGCAAATAATCTAAACCTACGGTATGTTGTATTGAAAACAGCGTTCAGACAAGGTATCAATGTCACTGTTTATGAAAATTATATTCTCATTTTAAATCTGACACCAGGAACTTGTTTGGAAAAATGGGCTACCCAGTGTGTTTTATCCGTTCTAACAACACCGAGGAGACTAATTAATGTGGTTTTAATTTAAATTTTGTGTTTTTTGTATTTTTCTCTTCACATTTTGCCAACAGTTTTAGTTGGTGACAAATCTGGACTAAATCAATGTTCTCTGTAATTTTATATCTGCAGTTTGTACAGAATAAATTATCATAAATGTTTTGGACGCAACTACCAAGAACCCCAACTGTGTGCCATTGCCTCCTCTATGGAGGTGCATTATGTCAAATGTGCCACGTATAACATTGTATACTTTTTCTGTGTTTAAGACAAGTGGCTTGTTTTTTCTTTCTGCTTGCTCAGTGCAAACTGTCCATGGATAGACTGTTACATAGTTTGTTACATAGACTGTTACATAGTTTGTTACAAAGACTGTTAAATAGATTGTTACATAGCTTGTTACATAGACTGTTAAATAGATTGTTACATAGACTTCTACATAGATTGTTACATAGACTATTACATAGATTGTTACATAGACTATTACATAGATTGTTACATAGACTATTACATAGTTTGTTACATAGACTGTTAAATAGATTGTTACATAGACTGTTACATAGCTTTTTTGCATAGCTTGTTACATAGACATCTACATAGATTGTTATATAGACTATTACATAGTTTGTTACATAGACTATTACATAGTTTGTTACAAAGACTGTTAAATAGATTGTTACATAGCTTGTTACATAGACTGTTAAATAGATTGTTACACAGCTTGTTACATAGACTTCTACATAGATTGTTACATAGACTATTACATAGATTGTTACATAGACTATTACATAGTTTGTTACATAGACTGTTAAATAGATTGTTACATAGACTGTTACATAGCTTGTTACATAGACTTCTACATAGATTGTTATATAGACTATTACATAGTTTGTTACATAGACTATTACATAGTTTGTTACATAGACTGTTAAATATATTGTTATATAGACTGTTACATAGATTGTTACATAGCTTGTTACATAGACTTCTACATAGATTGTTACATAGCTTGTTACATAGACTTCTACATAGCTTGTTACATAGACTATTACATAGATTGTTACATAGACTATTACATAGTTTGTTACATAGACTGTTAAATATATTGTTATATAGACTGTTACATAGATTGTTACATAGACTTCTACATAGATTGTTATATAGACTATTACATAGACTGTTACATAGACTGTTAAATAGATTGTTAAATAGATTGTTACATAGACTGTTACATAGATTGTTACATAGACTATTACATAGTTTGTTACATAGACTGTTAAATAGATTGTTATATTGTTAACTTAGCTGCTAGTGAGAAGCTATATTTTTGTTTGGAAAATGTATCCAGTCTGCCCTGACATTGAAAGCAGCATAGAGAACTGTATCAATATTCACCCTGCTGCTGTCGAGACTGGGTTTATATACAGTACTTACTGCATCTACTTCACCCGAGTGGTATAACTCAGAGGGCCTCTGCATAAAGATTTGCCTGATCAGCTGTTTAAAACTTCTGCTGGTTTGGTACCAGACTTTTAAACAGCTTATTGCGCGTATCTTTCTGCGGTACGCTAGGGAGGGGGGAGTTTGTCAGGGACACGGCCACCAATCTTTCGTGGCTGCTTTATTGTGATGAAGCTTAGTGCACAGGAAGAGGGACAGTGAGAAATACAGTAGGTGGTTGTATAGCTGACTGTCAACATTGCATTATATATTTATGCAATTATTTATTATATTATATATATATTATGTGTACATTATATATACACAGGAGTGATGGTTCTGTATATTCTTTACACAGAACAATCGTTCGATGCCCCCATACATGGTCCAATATTGTACTGTAGTTAGGAAGCTGTTAATGGAGATTTTCCATCTTGCTCGGTAGATCTCTATCCCAAACAATATTCTATCAGATTCGCCTTCAGGGTCACAGCTCTGACTTTGACAGACACTAATGTCAATGTAGTGCAAATGTGGATTTCTCAGTAAAGCTGAACGTAAATAAACATACTGTATAATAAAAGTAAAGGTGATATCTCTATTGGCTAACTGCCGTGATAATCATGGAAAGTAGACAATATCTATAATATTATTAGATGATCCATATATAATAGAATATGTGCATGCATTTGGTCATGAACTTCCTTTTGGGCTTGTTTGGTGGTAGCCCATTTAGCAACACACACACACCACCTTGAAAATCCTGCGCTTGCCCCTGAAGATCCAGAATTCAGGGCATTCTTGTTGCTATTCAAAAAGTCAAAAGTCACAATAAAGTCCAGCAATTGTTACATTTCTTTCACTCATACCAACAGTTTTGCACACACTTACTGTATTATGCAAATACCACCTGAAATCCATGCTAATTTCTTTAGCATTAACAACAATAGGTTAACATGTGTTTAATATGGGAGTTTCAGCTCCCTGTACATTGTGGTTCCCTGTACCCTTGTAGTCTAGATGGCAGCAAGTGTTACACCAAAACAAACTTTGTTCAGCATTAATGGCGTCTTTCCAAATACAGTCACATTTTAGGTCCTGCTGCCCTGGATAGACTAAACATTTGGAGGTATGCACTAGTGCACCCCATACCATTATGGATGCTGGCTTTTGAGCTGATAAGATGGATAGACCTTCTATTAAGCCTAAATGATACACCACCCATGATTTCTACCATTTTTATTTGTTAGTTTCTCATTTGCATTGTAGAGTTTAAACTTGCATTTGTGAATGCAGTGAGGAGCTGTGTACAACATGTTAAGCATTGGAAGACGGTGCATTAGTATTTGATATGAAGACTATATGGACTACTAAAAAGGTTTAATGTATACTCGTGCTATGTTTTTACAGACTGTGCTCTACATGATTTAAGGGATATGCAGGATGAATACAGAGACAGCTGTGAGAATGTGTCCTGCCAGCC
Source organism: Hymenochirus boettgeri (assembly GCA_019447015.1). Classification (NCBI taxonomy): domain Eukaryota; kingdom Metazoa; phylum Chordata; class Amphibia; order Anura; family Pipidae; genus Hymenochirus; species Hymenochirus boettgeri. The sequence goes on along the minus strand of CM033471.1, from coordinate 76,887,514 downwards.
CCCGCCTCCACCCTCTGTGCCACCTCCACCCCTGCCAACCACACCACCACCTGAGGATTACTATGAGGAGGCAGTTCCCCTTGGCCCTGGGAAGTTCCCAGAATACATCACTTCTAGAAGTAAGTAAAACTGTAATTAAAGTATATTGTATCCTGCACTGTTAAAGTAGCACAAAGTGATTCCACCAAACTGCTACAAACCTGAACTACACCCTGCTGATTCTGAAATTATTATACATTATACAAATTTACAAAAAAATAGCCTGTATTTTGCATTTGCCTAAGATCATAACCAGGATTTATAACTAATTAAAAGAGTTTTGCATGCGCAAGATAATGCGCGCTATTGAGAATTAATAGCTCCTTAACCTTACAGGCTTCAATCAATAAATTGATTAAAGGAATAGTTCACTTTTCGAGTTAACTATTCCTTGAAAAGCTTCGGAAAATAATTAATAATAATTAACTGATAAATATAGTCCATATTTTATTTTTCCCACCACTAAATCGTCCCATCCAACCCCAACCAACTTCATTTTATGTCAGCTGGCTAAAAACAAATTCTGGGGAGTACAATGACAGTAAAACATCTTTAACTGCTATAACCATTTTTTGGGTTATTGATATTAGTTTAATTACGCTGACTCTCCGAGAACCTCTAACACAGACTCTGTTTTTTCTTATTCTGGATTGGTCTTCCATTGTTTCATTACCACAGTTCATTGCATTTAGTGTGTCTTATTCTACAGATAGCTCCAGTCCTCCAAATTCAATAGAAGATGGCTATTATGAAGAAGCTGACAACAATTATCCTTTGACTCACATTAACGGGGAACAGAAAAATTCCTGTAGGTACCAACTTAAAATGCTATATTTCTGTAACCATGTCAGGTAAAAGTTCAAACCCAATGCTTCATAATCTGTTTAAGGGACCCAGAGGCACAGATTTCCCTTTAGAATTATTGTGCTATGACTGCCACTATGGTAAACTATGAAACTGTGGAGAGAAAAAAATTAAAAGGCATCTATAGTGAAATGTATACATTGCTCAAATCCAGACATAAAAAAAGGTTAGTGTATTCTGCCTTATTCCCACCTTCCTCTGTGGCTCCGTGTTTGCACACTGTCTGATTTACTACTCCCCACTCCCCCTCCCCTCTCTGGTCATTCCCCTGTTCAAGTAGTCCAGCTGTAAATTAAGCCTGTAAAACCAGCTGCTCATGCGCATTAATCCTCCTACACATGACACATCACTCTTGTAACCTAAAAAAAACCCTTGTTATGTAAGCCTGTAGAGAGCAAGTATCTATGTTGTTTTGGTTGATTTAGAAGAGACTTGCAGTAAAACTTGTGTATGCCTACACACTATACTGGCATGCTGTTAGGGGATTTGATTGACAGCTCAAGCAGGAGTGGTGTATTGAAATCTTCACTTCTTTTAACCTATATATCTCAGGACAGAGGAGGAAACTGAGGAAAGGTACACTACGGGTTGGGGGAATTATAGAACACAAAAAATTACATTTTCCCACTATAGATGTCCTTTAATGTAACAATAAAAACTGGACATAGGGACAAAGGAAAAACAAAAGGGGAAAATATTAACAAGGGACAGTGTTGCCACATAGACATTGTTTCCCAGTAAGCTTTTTATAAGCTTGAGCATGTGCAGAGGGAAACCAGATGTCAATCATTGGCTGTGAAGACAGCAGTAACAACTTTGATTGCCTAGAGGGAGGAAGGAGTCAGCTTGTTGTGCCAGATTGGAGGCAATAATAATCCTAAAATATATGCAGGGAGATTTAATAAAAGTTCTTATCGTTTAAAATGGTGCTAATTTTGCCCCAACCAATCAGATGTTAGCTTTCAAATGTTAAATAAGATGATTGGTTGGGGCAAATTTAGCACCATTTTAAACGATAAGAACTTTAATTGAATAACCCTGATGTATGCTTGTGAAGGTTCTCATTCATCCAGGTCATGGTATATCTGTTGTATTCAATTAGATCAACTGGACTTGAAGTTTAGTTCTTGAAGACGTTTCGCTAGTCATCCGACTGGCTTTCTCAATTCAGAATGACTTGTACAAGAATCTTTGGCAATTATGTACCCTGGAAAATCCCAATTAGCATATCACAGCCAAGTGTTAAGGGCGTGATTGGATAGTGGCTAAGAGGTGTTATAGGAACGCCCAGAGTAAGGTGACAAAACAGCATTGTACATGGCAGACAGTTGGTGTCGAGCCCCCCCACCTCTATTTAGGCTTGGTTTCTTTATTTTCACATAAATGGCCTCGACAAGTCCAGTTGATCTAATTGAATACAACAGAAATAACCCTGATGGTTAGTAATGCATCTAATAAAGTGTTGACAAGTGACCAGTTTTAAGGGTGGACTTGCTCTTTAAGTGATTTGTCCTGCCGGATGATTTAATAAAGTTGGGGAGCAACAGGCTTTGTTCTTCCTTGCTGTGGGTGGTCTCCTGATCAGCTGCCAAGCTGCCTGTCTTTATGGGGATCATTAGATAAATCCCATTTAGATCATCTAACTAGATTCATCTAACGTGTATACTTAGCTTAATAGATTTACAGATTTGCATATTCTAGGCCAAAGTTGTCACCAAAATGGCTAAATCTTCTACAAGGACATCTGTTTTGTATTTTACTTATATTACCATAAAATGATCTATTTTCCTGCCTCAATAAATACAAGCAGCATTGGCAGATCTACAGTATTTGATGAGGATATATGAATTAGTTAAAGGGAATGTCCACCCCCAAACTAAAATTCGTAAATATGCTTATCACCCCCCCAAACCTTGACCTCATTTCTGTGAGGCATGTAAGTATACTTATCAGTCCTTGTTCCCTTTGGCTGTCTTCTGCCTCTGCTCTGTGCCTTATCTTGGCACGGCAGCAGCAGAAGGGGTCAGACCGGCAGCAGCATCGTTGATTGGCTAAACTCGATGTGTTGAGACAGCTGAGAGATTTATGTATAGGCATCACGGAAATATTTAAACCTAGCAGGGTCAAGGTTTGGGGGGTGGGGGTCATTAGCCTATATACAAATTTTAGCTTGGGAGAAGACATTTCCTTTAAACTTGGCTTAAACCTGGTTACTGTTTAGAACGTAAAAGACAGCTTCTTAAGGCCTCTTCTCTATCCACCAGCACAGTAGCTGAAGGGTTTGTCTAGTAAACGCTGTGTCTGCTGTACTTACTGTTACATTCTTTTGGACATGCAGTTTGAAGAACAAAAAGACTTGCACTTAATCTAAGTATATTTTAAGGGTATACTAACCCTGACTGCACAATATTGTTTTTTATCCACAGATAATGAGTCTGATGGCCTGAGCAGTTCATACGAGTCATATGATGAGGAAGATGATGAGGTTAAGGCTCAGCGTCTTATGCACCAATGGCCTTCACAGGAAGCTTCAATCCACCTTGTCCGCGATAGCAGGATCTGTGCTTTCCTTCTACGTAAAAAACGCTTTGGACAATGGGCTAAACAGTTAACACTTATTAAGGACAACAAGCTTCTGGTAAGATTTTACTCATTATTGAGTCTTGCCCTTTGTCACTATTTTAAGTACAACAAGCATAAAGACATACCTGCTATCCAGTACTGTGACAGAGATTCCATCTAGGGTTGAATTAAAAGTAGGTTGCTGTGTGTTAATACTAATGTAACACATTCAAACCATGGAACGTGAAAACAAGTTCAGCACTCAATTCTACATTCATGCTTTAAAAGGAGAAGGAAGTATTCTTTATCTTTTATTACGTCCTATAAAATGGAAATACTTCAGCTGCCAGAACGAATTGGCTGAATCCAGATTTCTCAGTCCAACTTTCTAGACACAGTCTTTGTGAGCGGAGCTGTGTATCTAGGTTTGGCACATTGCTTGCATCTATCACTGCATTTTTGTACAGTGTTATAAACAGTTGAAGGTGGGAAAAAAGAACAAAGATATAAAGACTTTTAGGGAGATTCAATAAAAGTTCTTATTTTTTCTGATTTTCTAATTCTGCTAATTTTGCCCCAACCAATCAGATATTATTTAACATTTGAAAGCTAACATCTGATTGGTTGGGGCAAAATTAGCTCCATTTTTAATGATAAGAACTTTCATTGGATAACCCTGCTTATTTTTAAGAGGTGCAAGAAATGTGCCCATGTTGTTAATTTGTAGCAACCAATAAGATGATACCTTTAAACTGGTTAGGTTGGGTACACACGAAGGGACTTTTTGTATTAAACGAGTGTTCTGCAATAGCGAGCACTCAGTTGGGACAAATAAGTCGATTGCGGCCGAAACCAGAGAAGGTTACGTAACTTTCGGTCGATTTCAGCCTTAGAAAACAGTTGATAGCTCTGCTGAATTACTTCAAATTAACAGCACAGGCAAAATTTGCATCTCTTGTTAAGCTCCTTGTTATTAAAGCCTCGTTTGATTTTTAAGCGAGGCACGACCCCCGAAGGCAGAACGATATACCCGACGAACGCCCATTTTGGGCGAGAATCGTCTGTGTGTATGCAATCGGTCAGGGTCGTGCCGAGGCTTGTACGAGGCTTAAGCCCCTATAATCTCATTGGTGGGATTCCAGATCTTGTGCTTTCTCAAAACCATTGTTTTTCACTCTTTCCTCAGTGTTACAAGAGCTCCAAGGACCGTCAGCCTCATATGGAAATCTCTTTGTGTCTGTGCAGTGTTGTGTATGTCCCAAAGGATGGGAGGCGTAAAAAGCACGAACTGCGCTTCTCTCTTCCAAATGGCGAGCTGTTGGTTTTAGCTGTACAAAGTTGTGAGCAGGCTGAAGAGTGGCTGAGGGTGAGGAGACAATTTTGTATGACAATTATTATGTATCACTTGACAAAAGATGAAGCTGCTAATGCTGGCAGTAAATACAGTAATATATTCTTAAAGGAGTCCTCCATCTTTCCTGGGACACAGAGCTGTTCACATGCTCAGTGGATCTGGGCCATTCCTAGTGCATACTTTTGCAACAATTGGCATTACCTTGCAGTACTATAAAACTACTTTGGGCACTGATGTCAGCATTGGCATTGTAGGAGGTTCTGGCTATTTTATGACTGGTACATGACGCTACATTTTTCATGGTCTATGTCAGCTCCTAAAAGTGCTTGTGTGGATGCAGCCTTAAGCAGAAGATATGTTATGGAATGATCCTTTTCAGTTGTTGCTCAGGTTAATTTTTTGCATCATTCTCCAAGCAATACCACCCTAGAGCAATTCAGAACCACTGGCTTTAACCAGTCAGAACAGGGGAATAGTATATAAAATAATAAAGATAAGGATCACAAGGGATCAATTGTAAATTTCCAAGCCATAGATACACAGTAGCATATTAAGCACAATGCATGAGGTACATTACATCTGATGCCTGATATACTCCAATAAGGGAAGCTGTGGCAAATGTGATGACATAAATCACCATTAATTTACTTAACTTTAATAGACAATCAGAACAATATACCCATGGGGAACCCTGTATGTTTGAACCTATTATTATTAAAATATGTTTATGAAATTTCAATTCATTTCTTAATATTATCATAAATCATGATCATTGTGTTATCCCATCATTGCAGGTAATAAAAGAAGTCATGGACTCAAGTACAGGAAGTTCACCAGCCTCCCCTGCACTAAGGCATAAACTAGACCTGGACAAGGTAGGAAAAGGACTGTGTGGCCAAGAGGCCTATTCATGAATCTTCAATATTACAAACACTTTGCAGTATTGGCATATTGCAGCAGTGCTGTATTTTGCATTGGCAGATCATTGCATTAAGCGGTTGTAAAATGCTTGTTATGAAATAGTGGGCTGTAATATTTTACATGATGTATCCCCATAAGGAAAGTTACATGTAGTTTCCTGGACACATCGTCAATGTAAATAAATTGTATACACTTGTGGTGCGTCTGTCTGTGATTCTGGCCAACAGTGTATGGTGCTTTACCGTGAAGTATTTTATAGTATGTTATGACAAAGGTGTATGTATTTTTGCACAGATTAAATTAATTCATCACTGAAGTAGTGTGCTCCTCTCAATTACACCTTGCTATGACAAAGGTGCACTGCTCCTGCTCTGGAGTTAGCAGTCACGCTAACTGCTGTTAAATCGGTTAATCGGCGGCTGCGTGGCTAACAAAGGTGTAAACCGTGCAGACGATGCAATGTTATATACCAATAGTGCCACTCTATATTGCCACACTTAAACGCCAGCTAACGGCTGGCATTTAAAGTTCCTGAATAGTTACCGGCAATATACCAAAAGCTGCTATTGCAGCCTGATACCGTCTCTCGGTGTATCTCCCCCATTTGTTACTACATCTTTTTCTGAATATCTTAACATATAACTATGATTGGAAACTACCATACTAAATGCATCCAATGTAGTGAGTAGAAAATTGAATAATAAAACCAGCTTTAAAGTCATAAAGAAGTAGCGCTGAATACATTTTAATGGTATTGAGGCTCAATAAATCTGCACCTGGTTAGCCAATGACACTCTGGTTGTGTAATTCATAAAAAAGACCACAAAAGTCAACACAGGCCATCTAAAAAGTCCCCGCGGGGGCTGTAGTTAAGCCAGTGACAAAACGGCATGTATTTATTTTCTTATACAGCACTGAACATATTACAAAAGCACTTTATACACAGATATTACTAAGCACAACTTTATTATTATCAGGCCCTGTTCTAATCTAAAGGCTGGTACACACAATGCAGTATTTCGATCCGATCGACCGAAAGTTCAGTGTATCGAAAGGACGATTAGACATGGTGGAAAATCACATCCACCATGGTCCGCCGAGGTAAACTGTCAGCCGCAGCCACTATTGCCGCAACCGACAGTCCTTCCTCCTGGCCGTCCTTTCGAAAGTCTCGAATGGTCGGAGAAAGAATTGTAACGTACCAGGACACCATTGTACCATTGTTATGTCTTTATGGTTGTGGGGGAATCTGAAACCCACTCAAGCACAACAAACCATAAACACCGTGAATGCACACCTCCAGGTGAAGTATATTGATTTATTATGGAAAAAACAGAACAATAAATCATAATGGCACAAAACTAATAAGAAAATTATTCTGTAAATGCCTAAATGGATAGGAAATGCTTCAATTAAACTGGAAATGTTAAAAAGAAAATGAAAAAATTATAGATATATCAATATTATATACCTGGGAAGGAAAAAAAATTCTGATGCAATGCACAGTTTAACAGAGCTTCAGAGCTTCAGGCATCAGTGCTGACCAATGAGCAACTGTGCTGCTCTAACTGCTGTTATACAAGAGGAAAAGGGCTGCTGCTGTGGAAATTACTTGGAAGTCTCTTACCTCCAAGTAAGAGAGGTTGTAACAGACATTCCCACCAGCCAATGACAAGTGTTATGTTAACCATGGCCCTGGGCCGTCTAGGAGGCGGGCTTTTATCACTCATTTTTGCTGTGTGATATCTAAGGGAGGGCAGCATGGCTGTAAATGAGAGTAAGTGATTTCAGCTGCTGGAAGTGTGGACATGTAATGGGGGTGATATTGTTGTCCTTTAAGCTTTTTAGCTGCCATGTCTTAGGTAAAAATCTAAGGCCACATTAATATCTTAAACTGATTTAAAGTAACTAATGCAGTTTTGTCTGCTGCGGTAGAGAAACAATTATCAGGGAGATTCAATAAAAGTTTTTATTGTTTAAAATGGTGCTAATTTTGCCCCAACCAATCAGATCTTATTTAACATTTGTAAGCTTCCATCTGATTGGTTGGGGCAAAATTAGCACCGTTTTTAATGATAAGAACTTTTATTGAATAACCCTGTATGTTTTATTATGTATTACAGCATGTAATTTTATGTATTTTTATGTAACTTTCATTAAAATAAAAAAATGCTGATATTTACAGAAAGTAACAAAAGAATTATATATTCACAGAGACTGTCCCATGATAAGACCTCAGACTCAGATAGCATGGCAAATGGAGAGAACAGTTCTCTCAGCAGTGGGAAGGAGAACCGTGAAATTGGTGAGTTTACACACAAATTCTAAACTAAACCATCTCCAAAAAGTTTGTGGAAATGTCTGTAAGGTCTGTAAGCACTAATTATCCATGACAAGGAAATGGCCCCGTAATTGTAGAACACCGGCTGTACAAATAATATTAATGCATAAAATCTAAAGGGGTTGATCATGTTTAATCCAAATCCCTTTAATATATAGATTGGAAGTTAGTCAAAGCAGATCATTATAAACGTAGATAGAAGATAATAGTGTGTAGTATATATTGCCAGGTCAATACGTTATACCTCGCAATATGTTCTATTTTAGCAAGTGTTCTGTTTTAATAAATGATCAGGGAGATTCAATAAAAGTTCTTATCGTTTAACATGGTGCTAATTTTGCCCCAACCGATCAGATGTTAGCTTTCAAATGTTAAATAAGATCTGATTGGTTGGGGCAAAATTAGCACCATTTTAAACGATAAGAACTTTTATTGAATAACCCTGCATATTTCCATTCACACTGGCATGCTGGAGATGTGGCACATCCTGGCGCATGGTGATTCATTCTTTCCTTCTTAGTGCCTGGAGTTGATCTAGATTTCTGTACCACTATTTGAGACTTGACCACAGGCTATTAATGGGATTAAGGTCTGGGGGGGGGATTTCTGTCCATATTTTAAAATTTTCAATGTTATGATCTCAGATCCACATTATTATCAGTTTTCCCTGATTCTCCATCATGCTGGAAAATGCACAGATCATTTACCAGATTACACCAAGATTAATGGAAGTTGGTCTTGGGGTGTTGTGATACCAGTCTTTATTCCTGGCATTGTGAGCCTAATCACTTATATCAGAAGCAACCCCACATGATGATTGTCTTAAGATTCTTCAATGTTCGCTCAACTCTCAGGCTCATGCTGTCCAGTATTTGGGCTTCCCTTTTTTCCTTTCTTTTGCTGTCCTTCTTACACAAGTCTGTTACTGAGCAGGCTCTGCATTGGTACAATGTCTGTTATTTCTAGATCAGGAAATAACAGGCTGACTGTGTGACAAATCAGAGACAGGCTCTATCTTTTGTCACTGTGTTTTTACATAAAAAGGAAAGTGAAATTCTAATAAAGTTTGCGTGTTTTTTTCAGACAAATGTCGGAAGGGAGGCTTGGCAGACTTGAAAGGATCCATGAGTCGAGCTGCAGGGAAAAAAATATCCAGGATCATCAGTTTCTCCAAGAAGAAACAGTCTGCCGAGGAACAGCAGACTTCTTCCACCGAGGAAGACGTTCCCTGTTGTGGTATTGACCAGTTACTCATTTGGATTATACATAATACCCACTGTTTTAGGGATTTGCAGGAACATAAACTGTATTATTTTCACCCTGCTTCTACCTATTCCCTGTCTATGTCTGCTGGACATACTGTAGATCAGGTAGTGTTTCTGCACAACTACAGCATCGTCAATTGCCAAAGACATCATCACTGTCCTGCACCTATCTGGGGAAAAAAGACTAGCTGCTAATTAGCTGCTTTTATGTGACTGGTAATGCATGGTCTCAGACTGGTAACATAGCTACATTTATAATGTCCATGTAAAGCTTCTAGTGTCCATGTATACCAGTCTGACCATGCACTTCCTGTCACATAAAAGCCAATACTTTTTTGTGGATGTTGCAGTTAATATAAAGACTTATTTATTACATTTGTTTCCTTTAGGCTACCTGAATGTGCTAGTAAACAATTGCTGGAAGGAACGCTGGTGTCGGTTAAAGGGCCACATACTCTATTTCCACAAAGACAGAAATGACCTGCGCACACACATTAATTCTGTTGCACTCCGTGGCTGTGAATTGTCACCAGGACTTGGACCTCTCCATCCCTTCGCCTTCCGCATCCTACGACAGAGTCAGGATGTCTCAATACTTGAGGCAGGTATCCCACTAGTAAAGTACTGAAATAATGGTGTACATGTTATAAGGGATATAAAATGAATATATGCATAATTTTAGTTATAAAGTGCCACCTGGGTACGTAGCACTGCAGGTGTACAGTGTATAAAAATGGGGAGCATTTAAACAGATAAATGGAAATTACATATATAGAGTTTCACACATAGGTTAAAGGACAACTCCACCCTCATAAGAACATCTTTTAGAAAGAATGGCCTCTTTAAAATATGTTGATGTATCATACTTTGTCCTATGAATTCATTACTGTATGCCTGCTATGCTTCTGGAGGCCTCATGGAAGCTAAGCAATTGTGAAACCTGTACTGAGCCTGTACTGAGCCTGGGCATGCTCAGAAGGGACAGACAGGATTAACATTCAGTCATTGGCTGTGATGTCAACTGTCAACCAGCATGGTTATGGATGCAGCATGGTTATGGATGCAGCATGGTTATGGATCCAGCATGGTTATGGATGCAGCATGGTTATGGATCCAGCATGGTTAGTTAAAGGGTAACTATAGTCAAAAAACTAATTTTGATCAATCATCAATGAAAGTTAGTTATATAGTCATACATGCAAAAACACATACCAACCTCATATGGGTACACACACCTACTGACCTACCCTTCCATTCCTGTGGCAACCATACTTAAAGGGTAAATAAAGTCAAAAAAACTATTTTTGATATATCCTCAATAAAAGTTAGTTTTATGATTGTAAACACAAAAAAAGCCATACCCCCTCAACCAGGTAAACACACCTATCGATTTACTTATCCATTAATGTGGTAGCCATACTTAAAGGGTAACTAAAGTAAAAAAAAACTAATTTAGATTTATCCTTAATATGATATTTTTATGGTTGGAAACACAAAAAATACATACCCCCTCAACCAGAACCAGGTACACACACCTACTGATCTACTTATCCATTATGGTGGCAGCCATACTTAAAGGGTAACTAAAGTCAATAAAACTAATTTAGATTTATCCTCAATAAAAGATAGTTTTATGGTTGTAAACACAAAAAAGACATACCCCCTCAACCAGACCCAGGTAAATACACCTAATGATTTACTTATCCATTACTGGGGCAGCCATACTTAAAGGGTAACTAAAGTCAAAAAAATACATTTTGGTCGAAAATCAAAAAAGTTTGTTTTTTAACTTCCAACCTGATCCAGGTACACGTGCCTACTGACCTACCCTTCAATTTTCATGGCAACCATATTTAAAGGGTAACTATAGTCAAAATACAAGTTTGACTAATCATGAACAAAGTTTGTTTTTTTTAACCCCAACCCGACACAGGTACACACACCTACTGATCTACTTATCCATTACTGTGGCAGCCATACTTAAAGGGTAACTAAAGTCCAAAAAATTTATTTTAATCAATAATCAAAAATGTAATTTAAATCCCACGTGTCACAGGTACATACACCTACTGACCTATCCCTCCATTACTGTTGCAGCCATACCCAAAGGGTAACTAAAGTCAAAAAACAAATTTTGACCAATCATCAAAAAAGTTTGTTTTTTAACCCCAACCTGACACAGGTACTCACACCTACTGATCTACTTATCCATTACTGTTGCAGCCATACTTAAAGGGTAGCTAAAGTAAAAAAAATGAATTTTGATCAATAATCAAAAAGGTTTGTTTTTTTAACCCCCACAGGTCATAGGTACACACACCTACTGACCTACCCCTCCATTACTGTTGCAGCCATACTTAAAGGGTAACTAAGATCAAAAGAACAAATTTTGACCGATTATCAAAAAAGTTTGTTTTTTAACTTCCAAACTGATCCAGGTACACACACCTACTAACCTACCCTTCCATTTTCATGGCAGCCATAATTAAAGGGTAACTATATTCAAAATATAATTTTGACTAATAATCAGCAAAGTTTTTTTTTTAACCCCCAACCTTATCCAGGTACATACTACTGACCTACCCTTCCATTACTGTGGCAGCCATACTTCAAGGGTAACTAAAGTCAAAAAAACTAATTTTGACCAATCATCAAAAAAGTTTTTTTTTTTTAACCCCCAACCTGACACAGGTACATACACCAACTGAGGTACCCATTCATTCATGTGGCAATCATATTTAAAGGGTAAGTATAGTAAAAAAAATCATTTTGACCAATCCTCAAAAAAGTTAGTCTTTTATCCCCCAATCTGACACCAACTGACCTGCCTTTAATTCATGTGTCAGCCATATTTAAAGGGTAAGTTAAAGGGTAGTTAAAGGGTAAAGTAAAAAAAACAATGTCCTCACTATTGGCATTATTGAGTTTTAAAATCTGCAGCACAAACACACACATTTCCTTCCAAAATGCAGTCTTTCAAGCCAAATTCAAACTTACTTAAAATTTCCCTTTCTAATTTTACCTTCTATACAAACATGGCACAACTTTAAAGCACATGTCTACCCTTATAACTTGATTTTACAAACTGCTGAAGCCCCCCCTTCCAAACACATTTTCATTATATTTACCTTTACCAAATATGCTCCTCTCTCAAGCTTCCGGTCATCAGTCAAATCTGAGATGCTTACGTCACTGCTGCTGGACATACTGTACCTGACGCTGCTTCCTCTGCTGCTGTGTGTAATCCTGTCTAATAGAAGTCAATGGCCGCCTATTGTAAGGGGAGCGTCGCTGGAGGCAACCCGCAATCTAACGGCACCACTCCCCCTAGCGGTGCTTCAGGCTGTGCCAATTTCACATACAGCAGCAGAGACGGCTTATAACTGCTGGTGAGGGATCGGTCTGTGTAAGGTTAGAAGCATTTATGGTAAAGGTAAGTATACAACATGTGTTTGGGGGGCCTAAGCAGTATGTATAATTAAGTTATAAGTGTGGACATGACCTTTAGGGCTAAGCCACACTGGCATGGCAGTGCATGTCCATGTGGGTGCCTAGATTGCATGCACCTCAGTCCTTTTTTTGGTGCCCATGCAATCGTTATTTTTTGCGAATCACATGCACTCTGAAAACACAAAATTTTGCAAACTGCAGCACAAACAGACGGTAACATGTGAAAGGCGCGCCACTGTGCGTACGTTTTTCATGCGCATTACCGTTCGGTGCAGTGTGGCCTCAGCCTAAAGGAGGATTTTTCAGAATAATTTCCCATTCTACTTCGCAACCAACATGCAATGGCAAAATGAATGGATCATGTGGGACCTTGAGATAGTATATCGGTCACAAAGGAGAATAGTAAAGGTGGTTCCAGAAGTATTGATTGCATGTTGCAAGATAGGTCGGCAGATAAGTTCTAAACTATGGGCACCTTAACTATTAAAGTTATGGGGGGATGATTTACTTACATATAATGGATGATGGTATAATGGTGTTCTTGTAATTGAAGGTTAAAAATAAACATTTTCATTTCATTCTCGTGGGGTATAATGTTGACTTTACTTTGTCACTAAAATCTAGGAATGGACTTTGAGTGACCAACTCTTATTGATGAATCTGTTTAGGTAATTCTGTCTGAGGAATAACAAGAGCTTATTGTTGTCATGTCAGGCCAGCTGTTCAGAAGAAATGGGACGTTGGATTGGGCTCCTTTTGGCTCAGACGGGTTCGAAGATGAAGCCAGAAGCCTTGCACTATGACTACGTAGATGTGGAAATGATTCCCAACATTGTAACTGCAGTGCGCCATTCTTTCTTGTAAGTAGTCAGTAAGTAATGGGATTGTTTGTAAATGTCAGAGCTATTTATTTGATGTGCATTACAAATTAACATTATCCAAAGTCAGTATTGATAATTCTCAGGTAGCATATAAAATAACAATAAGCGAATGTAATGAGCCAATTAATTAAACATGTTTTTCTTATTTGATATACATATTAGAATTCAATTCTTTGTCTATATAGTGGCTTACTTAAATAAGTCAGTGGTCTGGGTGCTTCTGCCCCGAACCCTTCGCTAAGTCTTCAGCTCTTAAGGAATTTCCAAAGCTGTACAATGATACAAATATTTTTCAAAATATGTACAAAATATGTGAGTCAAAATCGAACTCACCCGTCCATCTGGGTGGTCCAGGTGCAGCCTGCCCTTCGCTCCGTCCGTTTATCAGATACGATTTTCCACTCCCCAAACACTGGCGCTGGCGCACACTGGCATAAATAATTAACACTTGCTGCGGTGATGAAAGTGTAGAAAAAATCTTACTTTATTGAAGCCATGGGAATCAAACACAACTCCCAGCCTTACGCGTTTCGGATCAACGATCCTTAATCATAGGCACCATGGTCAATCATAAAAAAACACTATAAATACATTTATTGATTCAAACGATTTGCCAAATCTCTCAAAATATCGATGTTGTATATGGGGGCTTTATCGTTTATTTATGCTTTAAAGGACAGGTTTCCTGGACAAATGCAGCAAGGCTAAGCTTTTAATTAAACACAGTTTCAATACAATCAGTACAGCACCAGCTGACTGCACTTGAATGAATATTCAAAAAACATCTGTTTATGTTTTCCAGGTGGGCAACATCATCACACAGCAGTAGTAGTGACTCCCGCGTATATGATGACGTATCCTATGAGAAGGTATAGCAACTGTTAGTTAGATGGTGACCAAACAGCTCAATTAATGCGCAGGAGTCCAAAAAACTCAGGCAATACTGAGAATGTGCTATGCGCCACTTACATTATCTAACAGACTAGAACAGCAATATTTAAGCTTTTCTCCAGACTATACTCCTTAAATTTTCCATACACATTGGCGATTCTCAACAAATCCCATTGGATCTGACAGAATCTGTATGAGCTGGGTGTGGGTGGCAAAAATGACTGAAAACGGTTGTTCTCCATGGAAAATTTCCATTTATCAGTATCGGCTCACTTTACATAGAGGGAGCAAATACACTTGGCTGTGTGTGTGGGGGCATGGGCGACCGATCCACATATGGAGAACATTCTGCACTTGTAAGGGTCTAGATAGCTTTGACGTTCAAACTTTGAATTTATCTAATACAGAGCTCACCTGTTGACATTTTTTAAGGTTCCCTGTCCCAGCCAATTCATTTTGCGATTGACTGACAACAGCAATGTGATTGGGGCAGGCAGTTGTCCTAACATTGCAAGAATGTCAGCAGGTGAGTTGGTAGTATATGCCCAACTTGACCCCAAAGTCCTCACATTACAACTCCAATTTACGGTAAAAATAGCATTCATGGTGTTTTGCTTTAAATGTATAACTTCTAACTGCATTTCTCAATATCAAGTCAGAAAGAAACTTTGTCTGTTTAATGAATAGAATGAAAAGCAAACTAGAGTCACTTTTACTGCTCTTTGTGCATGCTACTAACACTGTAAGCATCTCAATGTAGCAACATGTGCAATCCCAATCCTGTAGTGATGTTATCAGCCGGTACACGGTATCATCCCATAATCACTGTCACAATAATCACAATGAAATGGAGCTACAGAATTGGTCTGTTTTTATCTGACATATTGGTACTAATTGACTGATATCACTACATGTATAACTCATCAGTAGGGGATGAGTTAACTCATCAGTAGGGGAGGTGCAGCATCCATTGTGCAAGTTAAGAGCCGAGTAGAGCCAGGAGAACAATGCGTTAGGCAGGGATTAAAATGGATTCATTTTGCTGAGGAACACAGAAATGCAGGCAATTAAATACAGTAAAAATAATTTCTATCAAATTATACTAAACATACGTAGCTTTAGAGTTCCTAAGTGCTGACTGTTTCTATTTTATAGGTGGAAGATCCTAAACGTGCCTCTGGAGTGGCCCAGGTAAAACGCCATGCCTCATCCTGCAGCGAGAAATCCCACCGTGTGGAATCCGAGACTAAAGTCAAGCGCCATGCGTCCAGTAGGTGATTTCTGCAAGATTAAATATATGTAAATGAACTGTTACTTGATATATCCTTTATATGTACAGATGGAGCATGACTGTTCTTCCTCAAGCACGTGTCCTATCTCAAGCAAGTGTACATCGTCTTTTCTCAAGAAAGCGCTTGAGGAAGGACAAGAAGGTCCAAAACATGTAGCATCTGAGATACCCAGACCAGTACACTGCATGATCCATACACTCCAGTGAAAGAAAGAAGTAGGGGACCACACTACTCAAGTGAATTCACAATTTACAATGTTTCGGGGTGCCCTGTCCCTTCCTCAGGTACCTGCTACTTCTTTCTTTCGCTGGAGATTTATCTGGCCCCTGGGAGTGGAGGGCCTGGGGGACTGGACCTACCTACCTGTCTGGCATACAGCCAACAGAGGTGTGCTGGAGTGTTCTTTTGACATGATCCATACACTCACCTTATACAAAATATAATTTTTTCAGAGATGTTAACATTATTCCACTATGTCCACCACTGCTTGGAATCCCTGCAGATGTTTGTATCTGATTTACATTGGTGAATTTTCCCATGCAGTAGGCACATAACTACTTGTGCTGTAGTTTGTCAGCATAAAGCTGACGCAAATCAGTGTTTTAAACTTCCTGTGGGCCATTATTTGCTTGGCTGATAGTAAAGGTGTAGGAATAGTTTCATAAATGACTGTACCTTATACAGTTATATCTATGTATTAGAATTTGTAATTATTTCTACTAAGATGAAACTTGCTATCTGATCTGTTTTCTTTTATTTCTTCTTTTTAGTTTTCTTGCTAAAATACATGTAAGACTTTTTCAAGAGTGTGTCTCTTTCAGATGCCAACCAGTATAAATATGGAAAAACAAGGGCAGAGGAGGATGCCCAGAAGTTCATTGTTGAAAAAGAAAGACTTGAAAAGGAGAAGGAAGTGATTCGTAACAGGCTGATAGCACTAAAGAAGGAAAGGAGAGAACTTAAAGAAACACTGAAAAATTGTTCAGGTACAACTGCAGGATACACAAAAGACAATTTCTAACAAAGTATTTTTATTTGTCTTGATTTGCACTGACAATCTGTCTCTAGTAACCAGGAATACATAACAAATAACATACCGAGGTCCAGGGCAGGAGCGCTCACCTATGGCGTCTGTGTTTCATCCATGCTGTGCTGTACTCCAGCGTGCAGGTCCCTCCTCCCGAAAGGAGACTTCAGCGAGTCTCACGATACTTCAAACAGAAAACAGATACCAGGGGAGCGGACCGCTCCGTAACTCAGGAATCAGCCATGCAAAGGCATAACGAAACAGTAGTCTTACGCGTTTCACGGTGTCATGGCCGCTTCATCAGAGACTTACTTACTGCCTCAGTAAGTCTCTGATGAAGCGGCCATGACACCGTGAAACGCCTAAGACTACTGTTTTGTTGTGCCTTTGCTTTGGTTCACTGCATTGACTGATGTACACTAGTGTGTGTTTCAAATAAAGCACGTTACGATACCATCCGCCACAGTTGATTCCTCAGTTACGGAGCGGTCCGCTCCCCTGGTATCTATTTTCTAACTGGGAATACATTCCTAATAACGTTAACATATATTACGTTCTATGAATAATAACGATGTGCCATCTATAGAAATAAAATACTGCCCTTCTTCCCAGTATAAAACACGGAAGTTTTAAGAGGGTGCAAAAAGTCATTGCAGTGCTACTGACATTGAGCAGCAGAACATTAGTGATACTCATTCAGAAACACCTAGTAATATTTTTGGACAACTATGACTTTTGGCTGGTAATACATGCCATAAACTGAGGATAGCTACTAGTGTCAGAGCTAATATGTTAGTGTATGTAAACTGAAAAATGACTCATCTTAAAGGGCATCTATAGTGGGAAAATGTCGTTTTTTTTCTATGTGTCCTATAATTCCCCCTAACCCCCAGAGTACCTTTATTTTCTTCAGTTTCCTCCTCTCTCCCGAAATATAGAAGTTAAAAGAAGTGAAGATTTTAATACACCACTCCTGCTGGAGCTGTCACTCGGGTCTCTGCTAACTCACCCCCTCCCACCCTTTATGTAGCAAGTGTCTCCAAAACAACAGATACATTTGCTCTCTACAGGCTTACATTCCAAGTTTTTTTTTTTTACAAAAAAGTGAAGTGTAGGAGGATTAAAGCGCATGAGCGGCTTGTTTCACAGGGTTGATTCACAGCCGGACTATATAAACGGGGGAATGACCAGAGAGGGGAGGGGGAGTGGGGAGCTCTGCAGTAAATCAGACTGTGTGCAAACACGAGCCATATAGATAGGTGGGAATTAGGCAGCATACACTAACCTTTATTATGTCTGGATTGGAACAATGTATAAATTTCACTATAGATGCCCTTTAATCTATAAGTAGCACTTAATCTGAGGTGTGTGTTGCTGCATGCCTTCAACACAATACTTGTTTTGCTAAGGCTCTGACCACTGACCTGACTATTTTCCCACATACCAACTGTCAAAACTGCATACAGCATACAGCACAGCAAATGTCAAACCATTCCAGCTACAGCAAAACTGCTTTCAGAAATGCTAAAACATAAGATGTTTCCGATTGGATATCTGATGGAAAAGGGGGCAGAGCAACAAAAAACTGTACAGTGATAGTTGGGATGAATTATAGTTTTCACTAATGGCCAATTTAATTTTTTTTTCCAGTGTACATACCCTTTATGGCTATATATTCTATACCAGGGTTTCCTAAAGGGTGTATCGGGTTAAACTGGTGTGCCTTCAGAGAGCAAGAGGTGTGCCTCAATAATTTTAAAGTGGAAATATTTTATCAGTATATTTACAGTATATATACTGGTAAATCCCCAGTACTGCAGTTTACCAGGACTACATATACATAATACTTGTCATATACAGTACATAATACTCTTCATATACATAATATTTTTCATAATCATTCAAATATTGTGAAATAAATTATTGTTGTCTCCAATGTTCTATAGCACCTTTGTATATAGTCTCTATATTGATGTTTAGGAAAGCAACAGCACCAAGTTGAAGCAAAGCTGGCATTGTTGGAGGAGCAGTGCAAGGACAGCGAGAGGTCCCGTGTTGACTTGGAAATAAAACTTTCAGAAGTGAAGGAAAATCTAAAAAAATCCTTGTCTGGAGGTCTGGCTCTTGGCTTAACAGTGACTGGGAAATCTGAGAATCGGGTTAGTTTTCTTGAGTTATTGTTTCAACAAATCTACAACCTATTTTATTAAAGAACTCAAAGCAGTTGTTACACAAGGGCAAAGGACTAACATCAAGCAAATGGTAGTTCATGCATTTGCTCTTCTCTCCAGAGCAAACTGAACAATCACACTTTTAGGCCAGGAGTATACAAACACAGTCTATTGCCACGTTGTTAGTGTAATATTAATCACCCAAACAGCAGCCAATATTCTACATTGAGTTCCATGTAAGAATATGCTCCCGTGTTCCTGGCCTTATGCTACTGACTGTCAATCACCAACATCATTTTTCTTATTTCAGGATGCACACACTTCTGTAAATAACATTCAGTAACATTTACATTTTATGTTTCAATAACTTTTAATTATTTTCGAGTAAAATGTTAGTTTGATATTTATTCCACTAAAATATATTTAATACCTTTTACCAGCCTCCAAAAAAGCAACCGTCAAGCAGTGATCGCCCAGTGCCTGTTAACAGTGCAGCAGAGATGAGACGCAGAGCACCTTCCATTGTGGTAACTGGCAAAGGCAAAGTGCTTCAAAAGGCAAAGGTAGTGTTAAAAGACTAACCCCCCCTCCCAAAAAAAAAACTAGTGAGTTTATGGACCTAATCTGTAGCAAGGGTGGGATGATCTATCAACCCTTGGCTTTGACTTTCATTAGCCAGTTCTAAAATCTAAACATAACTGTCCAAATTTAGGCTTCCCCAATACTTTATAATAAAATCCTACTTTCTGCGTCCGTGCATCCATGTGTGTGTGTCCCGCTTGTCCCGGCAGTTTCTATTGCTTCACCACAAGAGGGAGATAGTGAGATTGTCCCTGCAGTTTCAATTGATTCACCCTTAGAGGGAGACAAACACACTGAGGCACGGGCACAGCAGTAACGCAGAGGCATGGTAATGCAGACAGCAGTTAAGGTAGATGGCTTGGGACACTGAGAGGGTACTCTAGGTTTGGGACGCAGAGGGCACTTTGACCTTGGGACACTGAGAGGCGTCTCTGGGCTTGTGATACTGAGAGGGGTCTCTGGGCTTGGGACACTAAGAGGGGTCTCTGGGCTTGGGACACTGAGAGGGTTCTCTGGGTGTGGGACACTGAGAAGGGTCTCCGGGCTTGGGACACTGAAGGGGGTCTTTGGGCTTGGGACATTAAAGGGGGACTCTGGGCTTGGGACACTGATGGGGACTTTGGCCTTGGGACACTGAGAGGGGTCCCTGGGCTTGGGACAGTGAGGGGGTCTCTGGGCTTGGGACACTGAGGGGGTCTCTGGGCTTGGGATACTGAGAGGGGTCTCTGGGCTTGGGACACTGAGAGGGGACTCTGGGCTTGGGACACTGAGAGGGTTCTCTGGGTGTGGGACACTGAGAAGGGTTGCTGGGCTTGGGACACTGAAGGGGGTCCTTGGGCTTGGGACATTGAAGGGGGACTCTGGGATTGGGACACTGATGGGGGTCTCTGGGCATGGGACACTAAGGGTTTTCTGGGCTTAGAAAACTGAGAGGGTTCTTAGGGCGTGGGACACTGAGAAGGGTCTCTGGGCTTGGGACACTGAAGGGGGTCTCTGGGATTGGGACACTGATGTGGGACTCTGGGCTTGGGACACTGATGGGGGACTCTGGGCTTGAAAGACTGTGGGGAGACTCTGTTCTTGGGAGACTGAGAGGGGACTTTGGGCTTCTAGCATCCGTTAATACAATGGGATTAATGTCTAGTGATTAATAAAAGAGATAAACCACAAAACATTTTTAAATTACATTTTATTATAATATTAAGCCTACTAATGTTCAGTTTTATTTACTCCTGTTTGTAATTTTTTCTTAATACAGGAGTGGGAAATGAAGAAACCTTAAATGAATAGTCTCTCAGAAGCTCTTTAGGAAGTAAAGCTGCGATGTTCTGAAAAAGCATATGTGGAGGACATTGAAGTAATGGAATCCAATGTAAAAGTTGTTAGCAGTCCCTCGAGACAGAAAATTAGCAATGTAGACAATAAAGACTGGAACACTGGAAACCAATGTGGCTGCCTCTATAGGATGAGTGAATGAAAGGCATTGTGGGAATTCCTGTTACTGCTGTAGTATATCTCTATGGAGTATCAACCTTAGGTTTTGATGGGAAATTAGATTGTAAATATAGTATTGCTAAATGAACAGATTTATGAAAAGGAATGATGGGAACTGCAGGTGTCAGGTATAGAATGAAGAAATAAGGAATGTTGTGCATGGAAAAATGGAAACAAAAAATACATTTTATTATTTGTGTCACTAGAGTATGAATGTAATGGAGTGGGGATGTATTAAAAGGAAAGATGTTTACTGTATAAATGTGAATCATTGGACTTAAATAATTGGACTATTTATGTTTTTACGCCCATGCTATAATTCTTCAGGAGGCGCCAATGACTATTTATCTACAAATACAAATTTTCCTGTAACCAGGAACTGAGATATCTGATCAAGTGAAATCTTGTTGAAAGGCCAACAGGCCAAGTGTGGTCTTCCTTCATAAATCAGAGCTTAAGCAGCAAAAGAAATGGCATTTTAAAACTGCTTGGGTGGAATAACTACAAATTCATCCCCCACCTTAGCTCCACTTTACTCCCAGTGGTGCACACAGATGCAGTCCTTATGAATCCCTCCGCAAAAGCAAAACCCCCTCTTCATCTATCTGATGATACGCAGCCACCAAAAACAGCACACGCAAGTTGGGTTTACAGAAGGAAGGATAGAACAACCACCAGAAAGGCTCTTAAAGTGGCTGCACTGTCTATACCAATTAAACAGGCTTGAAGTTTGTACCCTTGGAAATATATACAGGGTTCTGACTTTGTGTCCACAGTTCCACAAACAAAAGGTTTAAATTCAGTTAAAATGTTCACCCAAAAGGCACTTTATGTTAACGTCATTAACATTGTTTTTGTTGTTGTGTTTTTCTATTATTACTGCATTAATAAGGTTTCTTCCCAAATGTTTATCTCCACATTAAATTTAGAAGGACTTCAAAGTCAACTATCTAAAAAAAATGTACAGTAGCATGTCCTTTTAATGCAAAAAAAAAAATCTTATGTGTATTAGAAGCATTGTGGGTATTTTAGAACCATTCCTTTTAAATTGTAAATAGAATTTCATTTTGTTTCTGTGTATAAAGTCCTGAATATAAAGAAACAGATCATTGTGTATTTACATCATTACTTTTCTGCACATTAGGATGTATACAGATGGATGTTTGCTGACCTACTGCTTATACTGCAAAGGCAATTTCAGTCTATTACAATAATATGAAATCAATCATAAGCAATAAAGATAGTGCTTCTGCTTATGTTGGAAGTTCCAACTGCTGTATAGATTCAAGTAAGGCAAAATTAATAATAATTAATTTATATACTGAGTAATAGACATGCATTATTGTAATTAACAGATGCTACAAAAAACAATGAGCATGTGAAGCATTGGGTTACATTAGACCAGGCACTGACAATCCTTAAAGGTTATGTACACGGTAAATATAACTTAATGTTATTGGTTAGCTGTGGCTTTAAATGTTTGTTTTTTGTTTTGTTTTAGCATCCTCCCATACCCTACCTTTACTGTAGGAAAGTTGCTGGCTTCCTCCTCCTGTATGCTCTAGTTTTTAGCTCTGCCCCCACGAGATTTGGCAGATCCCTTTGTTGAACAATATTGTTCCCGGCTGCAGAGCGTGAGTGTGCGCACACATGACATCATCACGACAACCTAACACAACGCACCATGATGACATTACGCATGCTCGCAGCAACGCCGCCGTGACACATGCGCGCTCTGCAGCCGGGAAAAGTATTGTTTGACAAAGGGATTTGCCAAAACTCGTTGGGGCAGAGCTAACAAGAGCATACAGAAAGAGGAAGCCAGCAACTTTACTGCAGTAAAGGTAGGGTATGGGAGGATGTTAGAACAGAAAAAAATAAAACACTTTTAATAAAAGTTCTTATCGTTAGAGATGGTGCTAACTTTGCCACAACCAATCAGATCTTATTTAATATTTGAAAGCTAACATCTGATTGGTTGGGGCAAAATTAGCAACATTTGTAACCATAAGAACTTTTATTGAATCTCCCTGTTAACATTTAAAGCTACAGCTATCCAATAACATAAAGGGTATGAACACTGTAAATATAACTTAAACTGACACTGAGCTCTAAAGATTATACAAGTTGTAGCTACAGCTGTGTTAGATCATAAATCAATATACCGTATATACTCAAGTATAAACCATCCCAAGTATAAACCGAGGTACCTACTTTTACCAGAAAAAAACAAATTAAAGTGATTGACCTGAGTATAAACCGAGGGTAGAAATTATGACCATACAGTAGTCCAATATAGTAATAGCCAAATCCAGTATTGCTATTACTGTATGGGAATTCTGCTGTCCATTTAAAGGGCAACTAAAGCCTCAAAACAATACAGAATCAGAAGGTAACAATAGATAACATTCTCCTTCAGATTCTGTATTGTTTTTTTAGTTGCCCTTTAAATGGACAGCAGATTTCCCATACAGTAATAGCCATACTCGATTTGGCTATAACTGTATGAGAATTCTGCTGTCCATTTAAAAGACTACTAAAGTCTTGGCCCTCCAGATGTTTGGAAACTACAACTCCCAGCATGCTTTAGTAGCTGGGAGTTGTAGTTTCCAAACATCTGAACCCTCACCCTTCCACCCACTTAAGTGTGTACCCTTTGTGTGCATGCTTCTGTGGCATTCTTCTGTGGCATTCCTGGATCCTTCCTGGCAGCTTCTGCATGCTCCAGTAAGCTATAGAAGAAATTGGGCAGCCACCCGCACGCTATACTTGACTTTGTCTCCAGAACTGACCTTATTAGTAGTAGTCAGCACGGATTTATGAAAAAGGTTGTGTCAGACAAATTAACGTGGTTTTTATGAAGAAGTGAGTAAGAAGTTAGATTCAGGCATAGCAGTAGATGTGGTATACCGGTACTTGGATTTTGCTAAAGCTTTTGAGACTGTGCCACATAGGCGACTAATGTATAAATTGAGGACTGTTGGCCTAAAAAAAAACATTTATACATGGATAAAGAATTGGATATTGGATCACAAACAGAGTGGTGGTCAATGGAGCTACATCTAAGTGGGCTAAAGTTCTAAGTGGAGTGCCTCAGGGTTCTGTACTGGAGCCGTTTCTTTTTAATCTGTTTATAAATGACTTAGAAGGGGGGCATTGAGAGCAAGGTCTCTGTTTGCTGATGACACTAAACTATGCAGAGCTTCAAATGATGTGCAATTGCTGCAAGCAGACCTAGATAATCAAAATAGGCAGCAGAATGGTAGATGAGATTTAATGTTGATAAATGTAAGGTGATGCATTAGGGGTTTAACAATAAATACACCATAAATGTAGTTAAGTGAATCTCTAATAAAAAAAAAGATTTGGGGGTTCTGGTAGATAACAGACTTAGCTGTAGCAAACAAAGCCAGGCAGCAACGGCTAGTGCTAGCAAGATATTTTCTTGTATAAAGGGGGGAATAGATTCAAGAGAGGAAGAGCCTCTTTACAAGGCTCTGGTAAGGTCTCATTTGGAATACGTGGTGCAGTCTTGGAATCCCATATACAAAAGGGACATCTTGGAAATGGATGCAGTTCAGAGAAGGGAAACTAAAATAATAAAGGGGATGGAGGGACTTGACTATGCAGGCAGATTAGACAAGTAAGGGTTTACATTGGAGAAGTGACATTTGAGTGGGGATATGATCACTTTATACAAATATATTAATGGGCCATACAGTAAACTCTCTGTTCCATTGTTCACTAATAGGTCATATCAGAGGATATGTGGACATCCTTTAAAGTTAGAAGAAAAGAGGTTTTATCTTCAGGTTAGGAAAGGTCTCCACCAGTCTGGGTGCTCGAACAATTTCTGCAGGTTCCCATGAATTCACATCTGGGCCATAACCTCTCCAATTGACCATGGCTACCTCTTCTTCTGGAATTGATTATGGCTTCAGCTTTAAATTCTTCCCTCAACCAGTACTGGAGCTGGAGGAATTACCAAATGTTGTGGAAAAGGATTGGGTCTAGAAGCCTTGAGCAGAGAGACATGAAAAACAGGATGTACCTTCAATGTCTTAGAAAGGGAAAGACCCTGGTTAATTTTCTTTTTAACTGGAAATGAGCCAATGAATTTAGGTCCAAATTTTTTGAATCTGCAGGATCGTTTCAAATTGAATTATTGCAGGGAAATTCTACTAACGGAAGGATTGATACACAATCCTGTTGTGTAAAAGAGGTATAACGCCTTAAATATTGTTCCAAAGTTTGGTTGGTGTATTCTGTTTGGCCATTGGTCTATGGATGTTAAGCAGAAACTCCCAAGTTTGGTGCAGAACTGGACTCCCTTATCAGATGAAAAAGTACTGGGAATGCTATGGAGTCTAATAACTTATTTAATAAAAGCATCTGGGGTTTCTGAGAGAGGCTGAGTACCCCGCATTGGGAATAAAGTAAAACATCTTAGTGAGACATCGACAACCACAAAAATTGTTGAGTGGTAAATGGAATGACTGCCCACAGCTACCGAGGCTACAAAGATTCATATCTTTAGAGAAGCTCTGAGCTGCAGAGTCAATGAGTGCTGAACTTTGAAAGAGATACACAGGGCAAGAACCACAACTAACCCAGGACAGTGGCAAGCTCACATGATTGTAACGTATTTATCTGCTTTATACAGACATCCCACTCCTATTAATACAATGTAATAAATTGTTACATATATTTATATTTAATTCTGTGTCTCGCACTCATGCTGCTACAGGTATGCGCCCTGGTGGTTCTGGAAAGAGCAATCAATACAGTACTTCCTACATATGAAGAGCACTCATGGGTCTTATTTCGGAACAAATATTTTATTGTAACAACATCAACTCGTTTTGGCTAATTACTCTAGCTGTCCTCCTCAAATCTTTAAACCGTCCTCCTAAATTTTTTATGCCTACCATAAATTAATGGGATCCCCAATTCAAATAGGTGCTTATGGGCTATCGCTGAAATATTCACAACGGACATGCTACTGTAAAAGAAACATCAAATTTGTACAATATATCCAAAGGGCTCAGCTGTACAATTACTTCTAGATTGAAACATTTATATCAGTTAATGTCTGCCAACCCTACGGGAAACATTGATTCAATAGTTATGATCTTTAAAAAGGGGTGCAAAACTACTCAAAGTCCAATTGTTAATGGCTTGCCATAGAGCCCTGTGTTTAAAGCACAATCAATAAAATAGAATGTCGGTGCCATATACTGAAAGGTAAAGCCAAGCTAAACAAACACATACCGTAGGGGACTCAAACTAACACAAATGGTAGTCGTAAGTATTACAGAAAGCATGACAAGGAGAACTGTTCGTTAAGGTCCTTAGGGGAAAGAGTGGTCAGTTTCTTAATCCAGAATGCTTCACATTGTAGAAGTAATCTCCCTCTTTGATGACTCTCCATATTTAGTCACTTTACACTGGTCTGTTCCTTTGGCCTCTCCTCTGGTTGCAAGAGCTTAGTGAATGGAGGATTGATGGTTAGCTATTGTGGTTTTCCCAACATAATAAAGGCCACAGAGGCATGTAATAAAATAGATAGCATCCATACTTAGTCAGGATAATCTATGCCTGATCTTAAACCTGCAGCCAGTGTGTGGGTGGGGAAACTCAAATCCTGTGATCATTTATCTACAGGTTTGACAACCCACACATCTATGGCATAACCATGTCATAAGGGTAAAAGTTTTGTGTGGTATAAAATCTGTTTTGACCAATAGATTTCTTATATTACGCCCCCACCTATAAGCATGGGCTTAGTGTTATTATATGGGAGAGAACTATCGCTAGTCAATAACTCCCAATGTTTTACAACTCCCCCTGATGGTCTGCAATAGTCCTATTCCTTTGATTTTCAATTAAATTGGGGTTGTAGCCCCGAGCTAAATAATAAATTTGATTTTTGATGCATTTCTTGATTGGCTAACTCTAAATTGGTATTATTGATTAAGACCCTAAGAAATTGGCTATAGATCACCCCTTTCTTTTGATGTTTCGGGTGAAACTCTGAGAGTGCAATTTATGTATTTTTGTCCGTAGGCTTAGAGTTCAAGCTAGTGTGACGACCACGGGCATCCTTGATCCAAATTGTCAATAGATGAGTCATGGGCAACCACAGTAAATTTTACTGTTAAAGCTTGCTTGTTGAGAAAGTTGAAAAAAGATATGCATCACTCACTTATAGATAAGTAGTTTTTCTCCAAAGTCTGGGTGGATGTATTTTAACTCAACAGCTTCCATAAATAAGTTGCTGAAGGATAATCCTACATTGGATCCCATGGCAGTCTCCACCACCTGATTATAGTACCCTCCCTCAAATCAGAGAGTTATTTTCCAAGAGCAATATTTCATAAGGAATTGGAGGCTCCCAATGGCCAGCTCTAATCAGGGCTTGTCTACACATATCAACTCCGGCTTCTTAAAGGGATAATGGTGTCGAGGCTCTTTACATCCAGGGACAGAAGGGTAGTGTTTTGTAGCGGCCCCTTATAGGAACCTAGGATATCCAACAAATGTCTACTAACACGTAAATAGGACCTCATCCCTACAACTAAAGGCTGAAGATAATAATCAACATACTTGGGACATAGTGGAAGCTTCAGCAAGTGGTAGGTAGGTTTTAGGGTCCCTCAGTTGTGCTAGTTATTCACACCTATAATACTGAAGGTCTAAAAGCACTATGCCCCCCCTTATCAGCTGGCCTTATAATGATATTTTGCTCATCTCTTAACATTTCAAGGCTTGACGTTCTCTATTAGTAAGGTTATGTCTAAACCCACCCCTGGTTTGGCATTCAAAAATACTTTTATGGCAGGGGAAGTATTCGGGGGCTCATACTAGTAGGGGCCCTAAAAGGAGTGGGTGATGTGGAGCTATTGCGAAATTGGTGATCGTCCACCCATGTTTGGGGAGGATACAAAAGTTAATCCCTTAATGAGTACCCCATATTCATATCCAATATAAAGTTGCAGGGAGGCACACTCAGGTAAGTATTTTAACAAAGTTCCATTTATTAAGTGTTCAACATAAAAGCCAGGTTCACAACCTTTTCGAGGCATCCAACACCCTTCCTCATGTGTAGACCACCCAAAACGTTGTGTACCTGGCTTGTATGTTGAAAACGTAATAAATGGAACTTTGTTAAAATACTTACCTGAGTGTGCCTCCCTGCAACTTTATATTGGATATGATACTTACCTGATGTGGCACAGGCCTCAGGGGGTGCACCTCTTAACTTACCTGTTGGGACACCACAAAATATTTGAAAATTACCCCATATTCATCCCTGGACAATACATGGCTGCTCAAGTTATACACAAGGTCTAATTGCGCAGGCGGCGTAGTCGTGGAGGTTTTCCGATGACCTTTGAAGCCTCCCCTCCTGGTGGCTCTCTGCGACTGCCAGATCATTCCCATTGTATCCACTTGCAGTGTATTATCACTATCAGATGGCTATCACAGGTTCGTAGAGTGCATAGGTGGGTAGGCCTCCTATGGCCACTGGTAGGTATATTACCACTAAGCCATCCGCATACCCGTTTATGTATGTAATCATCCTCAAAATTGGTCAATTGTTTCTTTTTAAAGGTTAACAGGCCATCACAGTACTAATTTTACACATCCAATCACAGGATGTATTAGTTACCAGCATTTTGTGTTTGCTTTCTAGAGCTTCAATTTTAGTTCTAACTAGACTCAACTGTTAAGACACATATTCCACTACTAGTAAGATAAGAACAAAAGAGCATTTATGAAGTATCCCGCACCATTTGGAGCAAAATTATTTGTCTAATTTGCAATGGGTGGGGGTATTTCCTACCCTGAAGCCACAGGGGATTTTCCTGCTTTTGTGGTAATCAGTGCATATGTATTTGTATTTATGTATTACTTGTATTACATGTTTTAATATGGACTATTTATAACTTTATTTCTTTACATATAAAGGTACTGCGCTGAAGTAGCATCATGTTGGAAGACCGTTCCAGATGGATGTCAGAAAATACAGGTTCTGGGAGAGCTGGGAGAGTAGTAATGCTGGGTTCTTTAGGCTTGGTACACACCAGCAGATATTTTCGATAAATATCTGCTGGATTGGGGCGGCTGGCCGCGACTGACCTTGATCGTCCGTTCGTCTGGATCAGATGAACGAACAGACGTGTCGGTAATTTCCGATCGATCATGTGGTTCCCTATGGGAACCACATCGCAAATTCGACCGCAGCTCGTAACGAGCTCTTGGTCGGGACAAAAAGTCCATCCGTGTGTACCCAGCTTTACTTTCCAGGAAGGAGTTTATGGCCATGAAGATTACAAAGTTGGACGAACATTCAGAGGAGGTCCACCTTATGGAGAGGAAAACCCTGTGCTGACAGCGGTTCCTGGGTGACCCTTTTTGTGCCACACATATGCTACATTTTAGAGTATGACAGTTTGTATTGAAAGGCAGTGTAACCAGTTTCATAATGTAATGCTGGCCATACACCACAAACTTACATCCCAGCGATATTTTAACAACAGCCTAGCCCGATAATTTTGCATTCAATATTATGATTGTAAAATTGATTAGAATTATGATCTTAAACATGATCTGTGCGATATGTATTTATGAATAATTTTATTTATAAAGCGCAACTTGGGTATGCAGCGATGTACATTAAAAAATAAAGAGTATACAAAGAAGGGGCTAAGTGCAAGATATTACACAGATAGCTAAGAATTAAATTAAATACAATTTCATACATCAGTTAAGAAAGCATATATATAAATTATGTATAAATTGTGAAAAATACAACAAGACTCAACACATTAGGAATGAGATCCCTGCCCCGAAGTGGGAGGGACAACATATGGTAAACGTCAGGAGGTAAAACTGCTGCTCCTTTCCATGTTATTAATAATTCGACATTCATCTCAGATCGAATGTCTAATAACCAGCTTAAGTGAGGTCTGATGCATTATCAGACCTATGTAATATGGATATTTAAAGAACGCTGATAATTAAAATGCTCTTTTCCTTAACAAAAATCTAGTCCAACAAAATGTTATATAGTCAGGCTTTTTCAAAATTACGTTATATGTTAATTGATAATGTCAGACCAACACCTACAACAAAGGATTAGAATATCCTGCCAGGGGGGCGTGGTCTGGATGGCGAGCTAAGAGGACGCAAAGGCAGAGGGCTCCCGCTCCAGTCCCCATAAAAAAAGGGAAATCACCCCACCTACCTCCATAAACATGGGCAGAAGGCTCAAACAGCCCTCCGACAGAACCCCGAGGCTCCAGGGCTTGGCTCCCAAACAGCGGGACCCTAGGGACTGCTTTGGGGCCGACTCAGAAGGCCCGCGAGACCAGGGACCAGCCAATACGGAGACGCATGTGCACTCGCAAGGGCACACTTCCTCCTCAACACAGCGGGAGCCGGCCCCCCACAATCCCCTACCTCCAAGACGCACACTGCCTCAAATCACGGAGGACAAGCCAGAGGAGGCGGTAAGTCTCACTCAAGGGACGCTGGAACAACAGGGAGGAGGCCCACATGGGCATGGCCTAACTGGGAGAGAAGACCCCATGGATCTCACACAGGGGGAACAGCACATGACACCATTCAGCCCAGTGACCTCATTGCATAGCTCCCCAGCATACACAACAGGAGCCTCCCCAACCTGCTCACAAGGGGAGGGAGACAATAGGGGCCCATTCCTACAGACCCTAGGGATGAATACCCAAGGGCCTTACAGTGACCAACTACAGGCCCTATTACAAAACTTACCTACAAAAGATGACCTGGTCAAGCAGACACAGCAGATCCAGACCACATGTAAAACGGAAATATCCACATTAAGGGACAATCTAAAAGCAGTGCTGAACAGGGTTGAGACCCTAGAAAATGACCAGCTGTCCACCTCCACACACCTCCAAACGGTCACACAAGAGCTCAACGACCACTTAAGGGCACTTAGAGACCTGTATAGGCAAGTGGAGGATATGGAGAACCGTGGCCGATGCAATAACATCCGCATACGCGGCCTACCAGAAACAGTCTCGGATGACACTTTAAAGGACACAATCTCGTCCTTATTAGCCACTATTCTGGACCTTAACAACGAAACTTCAATATAATTGAACAGGGTCCACAAATCTCTACACCCTAAAGGTACCTCTAAATATCCCCGGGATATAATCTGCAGACTTCACTATTTCACACAAAAAGAGGATATCCTAACCCGATATCGTAACAGGACTGAATTAATTCATGAGGGAACACCGATACAAATATACCCCAATCTGGCGCCATCCACTTTAGCCCGAAGGCGTCAACTTCGTCCCCTACTTCAAGCTCTGAGGGACAATAACTTATCTTACAGATGGGGATTCCCCTTTCAGCTCATAGTTCGACACGAAGGTCTAACATATTCCCTCAGCTATCCAGAGGAGCTCTCACGATTCTGCGAATCCCTACAATTACCTCCAATTAAGCTGCCCGATTGGAAACCGATTCCGTACCTACCAGACCACACACCTCCAACCTGGACATCACAACAGGGTCCTAACCACTCCCGCTCCAAGAAACGTAGACATCGAAGCTCTCAGGACTCAGAGGATCAGGAACTGGTACAATCCCTTAAAGAAAAGTAGGATATATAATAACTCACCCCGGGCTTACTGACTGGAGCGGAAAATCTACACCTCTACGGATTAGACACCCTCCCCTCCCAACGGAATCATAACCTTCCCCAAGTATTCAAAATCCACCAGCAAAACTGTTCTCACGAGCCTAGATGGAACTTACAAACCATTATTGATAGTTTCTTTCTCTCCCTCATGACCGCCCATTGATAGCTCAAGGTCTCAAGGTTTCTTCCTTTGTGTCATAGCCTAAGAGAGGGAAAAAAAGAGCCGCATCTAGATCCTAGGGAGACAACACAGGACAAAATTTCCAAACCTGGATAATCTCTTCGCCCTGTTAGCCATGATCACCGGATGATGATAACATATTACTCCACAATCAGAGTTTAGGTTTCCTGATATCTTCCCCAAGTAGAGAACCAATGTTAAAACTGAATCTGGCTCGGACAAGGCTAAGTACAATAGTTATAAATGTTACCTGTGACACTTACACAGTAAAGTTTAAGCTGTCTAAAGTTATGTGAATATTTTTGCATTAATGTGGGTAATGTATATTGCAAAATATGTTTTGTTAAGTTTTAACTTATCTATTGTTATATAAACACTCCTGACTCTCAAAATGAAAGAGAATCTAAGGTTTCAGTTTAGGGCTCCCTTCTTTTGGCAGTAAGAAGACAGCCGGCTAAAGGAGAGGAACTCATACTAAATTAGAAGGGGGGGCAGAGGTGCCAGTGCACCCTGATAACTGTACCAATTTTGATAAGGAAAGGAATGTGAAATGTATGAGGCTACTGGCTGTAATAGTTAACAATACAAGCCCTCCAAATCAACACAGGTATTATACCTGACGAGATGGGCTTTAAAGGGTAAAACAGTTATATGCCAGAACAAGTCTATTTTTAAATAAATATCCACCCCTTCCTCCATCTCTACTCAAAATAATGGGATATAATTTATGCAAGGATTGAACAGACAGAAAATTATATCAGACCCTCTCCCCGAGCTGATTCCCCTTCCCTAACCTCACCCAGTCTTTCCCAAACTTATCGTCCCCTTTTTAACAAGATTTTCCCCCTCACAATCGAACCCACTTAAGGTTCCCTGAATTCCAAGGATTGGGGCGGGGGCCCGAATAGACCCGACAAGGCAGCTCACCCATGTTACCCTCGCAGGCAGGATCAAAGAAACCCCTAATAGTATTAGAATATAGATAATGGACGACCCAGGAGAATTTAATCCTCTCCTGGACATAAAACGGACACTTCTTGCCAAACAGATTTTGAGGTGTCTGGAAAGCAGACCCTCCGTCTGTTATGTTTGTTTATTAATTTGTTTTTTATGTTTGTTTGACCTTACAGGTGGCTGGCTGCTCGCGCTGTCCCGGGCTGGCGGGCCAGAGCCCGGGGGCTCCCCCAATCCTATAGACACTTCCAATCTCCAAAACAATGGCAGGTACCATAAAATTTTTATCTTTGAATGTGAAGGGACTGAACTCTCCCGTGAAAAGGCGGCTTCTAATTTAAGAGGCTAAACAATCACGGGCTGATGTTCTATTCCTTCAGGAAACACATCTCCAGGGCCCTGACGCTTTCCGATTTATCAATTATCTATATCCCACAGTCTATGCCACGGCGGCTGGACACAGGAAAGCTGGCACGGCTATCTTACTCCACAAAAACACCCCCTTTCAACTCACCAAACAAATTATACACGCAGCAGGTAGATATATTATTTTACAAGGTACACTACACAATGTAGACATGGTTTTGTGCAATGTCTATGCCTCCAACACAGGCCAACCTTGCTTCCTAAAAAAACCCTTTAAACGATTATCTATATTGGATTGTCCCAATCTTATGGTAGCGGGAGATTTCAACATGGTATCCTCACAGAGACAAGACAAGCTCACAATACACACCAGACCCCCTAGAGAACAAGGAGAAACAATATCTAAACGTTACAGACAACTCATGCGACAATGCCATCTGTATGACACTTGGAGAATAGAATTCCCTACAGCCCGCCAGTACACCTTTTAATTTCCCCCTCATCACACTCATTCCCGAATAGATTATTTTTGGGTAGGGTCAGGTTTCCACTTCCCACATTTCCCTTATCACATGGTCGGACCATAGCCCGATAACACTCACTTTGAACTCCAATCCTCGCAACACAAGAATTTGTCAGTGGAGATTGAATGAGTCCATGCTCAGAAACCCACAGGTTAGTCAAGACCTCACACATATTATAGAGGAATATTTTGAGCTCAACATAGACTCAGTCTCCTCCACCGGAATGTTATGGGAGGCACATAAGGCAGTGGTCAGAGGACACTGTATTAAATGGGGCTCCAGATTAAAAAGAGACTCTAAACATCATCACCGAATATTGAGCAAAGATCTCCAAAGCTTTGAAAAGAAATTAACCAAAACTCCCTCGGTAATCCATCTCCGTAAAGTTTTAGCCCTCCGAACACAACTCAGAATGCTGGAAATTGGGAATTCCCGCACATCTATTGATATTAATAACACCTTCCCCAAAAACCCCCTCCAGAGCGTGTTTTACAGGCTCAATGAAAGTCACATATACCATCTGGGTTAGACTCAACAAATCTCACAATCTGACAAATAAAGCCTCACAACTACACCCTTTTATACAGACCCAGGATATACCCACTAGTTTACTACCAGCACACTATAGGCCATGGCTCAATTTACAAATGGCACGCTATTACGATATAGTGGATAAGGCCACCAGGAAATTATACACATTCAAAGACTTGGTCTCCAGGAAGAAGGTCCCACAAACCCTATCGTATGTCTACTGCCAAATTAAACATAAAGCTGACACCATAACCCGTAACGGGATATTTCCGCATGTCACGCAATTTGAAACTCTTTTATTACAAGGCCCATGCAAGAATGGTATTATATCCTTCATCCCCCATTCCAACACAAATATATGGAGAGATGGGAGGAGGCCCTGGGAACCCCAGTTCCCTTAGATACATGGGAAAAGATATGGGAAAATACAGCCAAAACGTCACTTTACACAGTACATAAAGAAAACGGATATAAAATTCACTGGTATTACACTGGTATCACTGGTATTACACACTGGAGAAACTACACGCCATTAACCCTATACTGCCAGCAACATGCTGGAGATGCAACTCTGCGACCGGCACAGTACTACATATATACTGGTCCTGTCCCTTACTCTCAAACTACTGGTCGGAGGTTAGCACACTGGTTGAAACTTTGATGGGACGGCCAATACATCTCTCCCCCCAATATGTTCTGCTCAATGCTCCACACCCAGATTTGTCGAAAACAGAAAAATCATTACTTAAACACATTCTTACAGCAGCCAAATGTCTGATATCCAAACATTGGAAGCAAACTCTCACTCCCTCTATGCCAGAACTTATAGGTAGAATCAATGATGTTCAAGTTATGGAGCATATGACAGCACAGCTTCAGAATAAACTAAAAAATTCGAATCCACCTGGTACCCATGGTCGAGATATATGGGAGCTACACCCTAGAGGAAAACGACAATATTACTACCAAACGACTATGTAGCTGGATAGCTCAGTAGTCAAGGGTGTAGCAAACCCCCTATGGGGCCCCGGGGGTTCGGCGCCGGGGGATGACCAGCCAGTACGCCTGATAGCCATCTAGAGGTCAGTGTAAGTTTGATATTTTACTTTTTTATCTTTTAATTTCTAGTAATTTTTTTTTTATTTACCGTAGGTTATATTTGTGTGTCAATTAGGTATACACTTTTGTATAACTGTAAAAGTTGAAAAACAGACAGCATTAATAACAACAGAGTGCTCTGAGAAATGTGCAATGTTTTATATGAATAATGCAGAACCCTGTAAAACTTATATTATGTTTAAATTTATTGAGCTGTTAATAAAAATTTACAATTCAAAAAAAAAAAAAAGAATATCCTGCCACATCCATCTGTCTTTGAGAAATAACTCCTTAATGCTGTTGTCCTTCCTGAGTTTATGCATGTTTTTTTTTCAATCTATATCTCTACTTACTCAACGTCTATTTAATATTTTGTACCATGTAATGTTTCCCTGTACATGAATGCTTTTTTCGTAAAGGAGTTTGCCAGAGGAGGAAGCCTGGAAGATCTTCTACAAAACTCAGGCCACCTGGAGATCAACGTCATCAGGTAAGTGTCATTTCCTTACCATACTGTCCATGTATTGACAACTACACAGAGATCGTAAGAAGACTGCAGATTTACTGTACAGTGACAATTATTAGAAGACTTTATGATAGGAAATGCACAAATGTTTATTCACTTTTTTTTTTGTGGAAAGTTTCTATTCAGCTGAGATGGTCTATGGTCTCCAGTATCTTTGTTAAGGTTCTTCCGGAAAAGACTCCTATGAGACCCCTCTGGACACGGAATCTAAGTGCTCTTTCCCAGAGCCTCTGAAGGTGAGGATGTTGTGTAGCAAAGCAGGCACCATGTTGCGGCTCCAGATAAGAGCCCCACAAGAGCCAATCCCACAATGCGGAGAAGGCAGCAGAAATAGAAAGCCGAGACATAGGAAAATCCCTGAACTGTCAGCAAGAGCCAGAACAGCGTGAAGGGCTTACATAGGCCTTGTGACATCATTATTCTGCGACACGTGCGCCCGCAAGCCCGTGTGTGCATGCAAAGACGCCCTGACATTCCCATGGGACCAGGAGAAGGCAGAGACCTACGGGGTCCGCGTGGAAACACCGGCGCACGCGCGCATGGAACAAGTGCCTGACCATGACGCACTTGCCCACGCATGAACGCCGGCGCACACATCAACGGAAGCCTCCTGGTAAGTACAGGGGCATAACAATCTTCACTTGATTGGTATGATAACTTCTGCTATTCTGAAGGGCTTAAATAGGCCTTTTGACGTCATTATTCTGCGACGCATGCCCCCTCAAGCCAGTGCGGACACATTCTGGTTCCATTTTTGTTCTACATTGAATATTGGCCCTCTGGAATGGGTCCTCTGGAATGGGGTTTCAACAGAGAAGCACTGGAGAAAGCTAGCAGGTGTGTGAGTGTGCCTATACACAATCTTCTAAACTTGCTGTTCCAATGTCTTACATACTTCCATCTATTTTGCAGAGTTAGAGGAATATTTATAAATCTGTGAGATTAATTTTTTGCCCATATTTTCTTCAAGGCTAAATTAACAATTTATAAAAAGCAGATTTATCAACCACTGTTCCTATCTTCAATTAAATTTTTGTACATATTGGAAATACACTTTTCTTGGTGTTAAACCTTTCGAGGACCATAGCGGAATATATAAAAAAAATATATGTGAAAATTTGGTCAGTAACTCGCTCCAAATCTGAAGTGGGGAAAAGGCATCTCTGAGGGTCTTTTTTTGGCTAGAAATAGTATTATATTACCATTTGGTAAGAGCAGACTTAGCACCTCCCACCAAAAACAGATGTTCTTAGGTACACCACAGAAAGGTAAGTTCCCTTGTTTAAACTGTGGCAATTGTAACTCTATAATAAAAGGAGACAGTGTGCACCATTCAAGTAAAGGGACCAGAATACAGTTAAAGGACTTTGCCACATGCAATACAAAAGGAGTGGTATACTTGCTAAAGTGCCCCTGTGGAAAGGGATATGTAGGGAAAACAAAACGAGAAATAAAAACCAGAATCAGTAAGCATAAAAGGGAGGTTAAGAACTATAATGGCACTAATTCCAGGTACGAGACACCTATAAGCAGAAACTTTCATGAATGTAAACATCAAGTTAGCAAGTTAAAATGGCAAACACTAGAAGTAGTGAAAGAACATAGCAGAGGGGTGACACGAATAAAATGTTACTAAAAAGGAAGCAATTTGGATAAACAAACTGAATATGTTAAAGCCATGGGGGCTGAATGAAGAATCAGGTCTGAATAGCTTTCTGTGAGGTTATAGAATCCTTTCTGCATCTAGTAACCTAAGGTTGCCGCTTATGTAACATTTTAGGTTTATGTTAGAAATGTAACTTTAGTATAGCAACCATATAGATACAATATACATCAGCATGAAGTGCTTAATACTGCCATCTATGGTAATATATAGAAAAGACACAAAGATAAGTTTAAGGAAATGTATATCCGTTGTATTCAATTAGATCAACTGGACTTGAAGTTTAGTTCTTGAAGACTTCAAGTCCAGTTGATCTAATTGAATACAACAGATATACCATGACATGGATGAATGAGAATCTTCACAAGCAAGGAAATGTATAGTTTTATTCTTTTAAATGTACAAAAATGGTTTATTGGGATTGGTTAAAAGGTAGCACCATATTTTATAACATTATTCAAGTAGGACTTTGTTCTGCTTTATATGATCTTTCACTTAACAGGATCTCTTTCCAAACACCTGTAATGGAAAACAAGGATTAAAGTCAACAATCATGATGGACACTTTAAAATGATGGACATTTTTCTGAACATATATCACTTAAGGACTAAAAGTATTCTAGAAGAGTTGTATTTTTTGCACTTTATGTGTCTTGATTTTGGGGAAACTTAAACCACTCCCCCTGGGGTAAGGTAGGAGTGGCCTATCACAGTGTGGTCTTTAAAAGAGGGTTTGGTTGGTATGTGGGTTACACCTGATGAAGGGGACAGTGTGATCCCTGAAACGTTGTGTGCTGATGTGATTTAATAAAGAAACTTGAATTCACTCAAGAGTGCCCCTTGCATAATCTTTTTGCTTTAGCAGAGGGTCCGTGGTAGAGGACCTGGTGAGGGAGCACCTTGGAAGATATTGGCTAATAGCCACAAGAGGAATGTCTAGGCGCAACATCCAGTTTGCTATCTTTCCTTATTAACATAATGTTATAAAATTGTCCTGGGGGTATTTAAAAGATTTTCCATATTTTTTTTATAAATACAGAGATTTTAAAAAATTTTAAGTGAAGTCTGGCATAAAAAAAATAAAATGCAAAAATAGCGGTCCCTTATAAACATGGCCCTTAGTATATAGTTTGAAGCTGTTCAGGCCAAGCAGCCCCCAGACATCCTTTTTATAAAATTGTTCCTTGTAGTTGGTGAATACATTATATCTTTTGCAGGGACAACAGTCTGCTGAGTGAAGACGGACATGTGCAGATTGCCGGCTTTGTACTGGCAGCAGAGAACATCCCCAGAGGAATCACAGGAGAATGCGGAAAACTTGACTACATGGAACCACAGTGAGGAATTAAATCCTATTGTATAAACAAAATTATATCTAGAAACAGGGAGAGATCTCCAAATTACAAGAGTGTGTGTCATACCCTCAATGATAACTATTGATAGACACTAAAGGTGGGTAAACACTGTAACAATCTGTCAAAGATGACAGACAGAATATTCCTGATTCTGTCTGTCATATTTGACAGAAGGGAGAACACACAGTCACGTACTCCCTATATAAAGTATATGGAAAACGTTTGTGACTGCCATTCATTTCAGCTGTACACACTTTCCCAATGTGTTTACCCAACTAAAATGTGAATATTGTGCCATTTAGTGGAATTTTCCTAAAGGTTTATGGGATTTATTTATGTTTTA
This sequence comes from Hymenochirus boettgeri, assembly GCA_019447015.1. Taxonomy (NCBI): domain Eukaryota; kingdom Metazoa; phylum Chordata; class Amphibia; order Anura; family Pipidae; genus Hymenochirus; species Hymenochirus boettgeri. The sequence continues at coordinate 76,848,141 of CM033471.1, read as the reverse complement.
ACGTATAAGTGTTGATGTAACACTTCAAAACATTCATTTTGATGAATTCATTACTGTATGCCTGCTATGCTTCTGGATGCCTTATGGAAACTGAGCAATTTAGAAACCTGTACGGAGCAGGTTCTGAGCCTGGGCATGCTCAGAAGGGGCAGATAGGGAATTAACATTCAGTCATTGGCTGTTATGTCAACTGTCAAATTCATAACTGACAGTTGCTAACTGGACATTGTGCAGGATAGATTTATTATTGTGCAGGTTAGACTTATATATTTCACATTTCAAACTATTACCGTTTAGGGTTTTGGGGGGTGATTTACCTGTATGTAAGTTTTCATTTAAGGGCTGGAATTGCCCTTTAAACATGAGCCTGTCAGGTACCTTCATTTATAAGAAGGCTGTACTTCATTTTATTCATTTTTTAGCTCCTTTATCCAAACCTCTCCATAACTTATCAAGCTAATCAGAATCCTGTGTTTCCTAACCCCATAGTGACTGTAAATCTGGAACTTGCTGTGGTAATTACTAATAAGTATGAACATAGCATGTTATTCTGGATCCTGTATAGGGTCTCAGGATGTCCAATGGAGTTGTTCAGATTGAATTGCACATTGCAGCAGGATTGCCTGGATATGTGTTCAGATCTGCAGGTTAATACCATTTTGTCTGGATACATATAATACATGTGTCCCAACTGAGCATCTGCTTTGTGTGAGAGCCCTGCCAGGACAGATGACTGTTGTTCACAGTAACAGTGGCTGCAGCTAGCAGCGCATGTGACAGACTGATCATGTGGTCCCATATGGAACTGTATGATTGGCCGTGATTTACTAACTGACTCATTTGTCTGATACGGACGACCGAACTCTGTCGCGGCTGGCCGTCCCACACCATCACATATTTCCAGCCGACTAATCCGTGGCACTATTTGTTTGTTACTGGTGTTTACCCAGCCTTAAGGTTCGTACACACATGCGATCACGGGTGCCAACCCGTGATGCACGATGTGTATGAACGGCCGATAATCGTGCCATGTATGGGCACTTTATCGGCTAAAATGGCCGTTCTGTCGATACACGGCACAAATATAATCCAAAACGTCCGTTCGCACACATCATGCGTCAGCACCGGCGATCGCATGTGTGCACAAACCTTTAGACTTTATAGATTATAACGGCCAGGTAGGTGGTATTTGAAAGTGAATGCAAATATGGTAAAGTTTATGACTCTAACAGGGAGATTCACCCAGAGGCACAAGCTCTCTGGGCAAATCTCCCGTACGGGATTTACCAGAGGCTGTGCGATTTTGGGTGAATCTCACCCGCACATAAGTATTTATCGCCAGCTATTAGTTGGTGTTGGATTGTGGATGACAAGAAATGATAAATCATCTTCATGTAATACGACTTCAAAGATAGATTTAGAGATGAATTCTGAGGCCAAGGGTTTGTTGTCTATGGCCAGATCCCAAAGAGATTGATGCAGGTAAAAAAGAGGAAGACCCAGTTGCGATCCAAAAGTAGAATCAATGAAATTCCCTGCTGCCCCAGAATCAACAAAGGCCTGGGTAGAAAAAGATTTAGAGTTAAATGTTATAGTAGCAGGCTGGAAAAGTTTGAGTGGTTCACATCTGGAAGGAGATTTGAGGTTAAATTAAAGGAGCTCCTCAGTTTCTAGGTCATGGAGTTTCCCGACTTCAGGGGACAGTTTTTAACAAAATGCCCTTGTCTGGCACAATAAAGACAAAGTCCATTAGTACATCTACGTGACTTTTCCTTGGGGGACAGATGGGTGCCACCAATTTGCAAAAAAGAAGTGGCAGGTGGAGAGGGTCTGATAGGATGGAACAAAGTCTTATGAAAGCCAAACCGTGTTGTGGACTTTTCTGCCTCTTGTTCTCGGAAACAGGTATCTAACTGGATGCAGAGAGAGATCAGTTCTTCCAATGGGATAGGTAGCTTTCTAGATACCAAATCATCTTTAAGAGTCCCTGCAGCTACCGTTCTACTTGGTGCATCGAAGACCTTGCGAAACATGACCAGGAAAGTAGTAATATTGTTCCCTATGGGATTAATCTTATCACAGGCAAGAACATTGCCCTCAAGCAAGGCAATGATGTAACCCACCTTGGCCTGGTCAAAGACAAATTGAAGTTTCCAAAGCTCTGTATAGTTTTGTATCATCAGCAAACACACAGGCCTTGCCCTCAAAACCCACTTTTAAGTAATGTACAAACAGATAGAAAAGAAGTGGCCCTGGTACAGAATCCCGAGGCACTCCACTTAGAACTTTAGCCTACAAAGATGTAGCTCCATTGACCATTACCCTCTTTACACAATCCAACAACCAACTCTCTATCCATGTACAAATGTTTTTTCTAGGCCAACAGACCTCAGTTTACACAAAAGTCTCCTGTGTGGCACAGTATCAAAAGTTTTAGCAAAATCCAAGTATACTACATCCACGCCTCTGCAAAAATCTAAATTCTTGCTCAGGATCAATTTGTTATAAATCATCGCTGACTACTACTTATAAGGTCAGGTTTGAAGACCAAGTTTCCACATTAGCCTTTTCGGCATCCCCTGTAAACATTTTAGCTCCATTATTTAATGGCCCCACATTCTATGTTAACATCTTTTTACTATTGATATAATTCAAAAACATTATGGGGTTGATCTTGCTTTGTTCAGCTATCTGTATTTCATTTTCTATTTAACTAGTTTCATTGCTTCCTTCCACTCCTTATTACAGGTTTTATACTTCATGTTCATTCAAAATTCTAAAAGCCATTTTCTTTCTTTCGATTGTTACATAGAATTAATCACTCCTGCTTGTAGATTGGGGTGATATGTTCTTGGGTAAGGATAATGAACAGAAGTGGACTGATTTTAATATATATTGATTAAATGATCTATATATAATATATTGATATATTTGGTCATGAACTTCCTACAGTGTTGTTTGGTGGTAACTAGAGATGTTTGAAACTCAGAAGTTTTGTTCCATGTTCGGATTTACAGAACTCGGAAAAAACGGAACATACTTTTGAGGGTTCCGAACGTATTTTTGAGGGTTATCGAATGTACAGTTATTTTCGAGGGTTACCGAAAATCCCCCCTAGAAAACCCTGTGCTTACCACTATAGAGAGTAATAGAGAAACTGGAGTAAGTATTTTGATTTTTTTGTCTAATTGGTAACTAGATCTACTAAGCTTTATTTTATCTTTTTAAGCTAGGGACACACACTAACGATAAAGCCCCAAAACTGTCGGATCCGATGGTATTGGGGCTTTAAGGGCATCATCATCTTTCAGACATCTTTACTGTGTGTACCCAGCTTTAGACTAAAGGTGGCCATACACACTAACAATAATGTGTAAATCTCGTTGGGGAACAACAAGATTTACCCATTATAGTCAGTGCATAGGGGCTGTTCCTGACTGGAGTAATGACAATCTACCGGTTGGCATTACGGTCGGTTGGTCGTTATAGGCTCCCTTTACTTTAAGTAAATGGAGATGATCCAATAATACTGTGTATGGCCGCACTGTCCCTATACTGCATATGAGGATTGGTTGGGTTTGTGTGTGCGGTTCCCACAGTATGTGATCGGACAGATACCAATGTGATCCATTGGCACACATGCTGTGGAAATCACATGTGTATGGCGACCTTTAGCCAGCAGTGGTGTGCCCTCTACTCAAATAAATTAATACCATTTTACTGGGGGATCAAGGGAAGCGCAGTGTATGGGGCTTACGTGCAACCCAGCGTCGTTCCCATGGATACGGGGAGTGGTAGGGGAATTTCATTGGTCCTCCCCTATCTGACCTAGGCTGCCATCTTTTACTAGGGAATTAGGGCGCCATTTTGTTTCAACACACTACAATAACGTTATGCGTTTTATTCAAATAGCGCAGATTATTTTAACAAACAACCTTTCAATTCACCGGGACAAACCTGCACCCCCTACGACGTGAATTCGACCGATATACAATCAGACGAGTTCGTGTCACGGAAGCGGAGAGGGCGGAGCTTTGCCCCTTGACGTGCTCCACCTCTTCTGCTCAGTAAACCCTTAACGTTGTACCCAGAGTGCGTTGCGCGGGTGGAGGAGGGCATTTTGTGGTGAGGGAGTAGGAAGAAGAAAGCACAAGATGGCGGACTGAGGAGGACAGGACGGGCTGCTGCTGTGATAGAGGGTGGGAAGACGATTGGCCAGCGCGTGGCTGTGGGTTCGTGTGGCCGTCAGTGAGACATCACGCTCTAGGTTACGGGTACGGACAGGAGACACCCGGGACTGTAAGATAAACAGTAGGACAACGACTCCAATCAAACAGCTGCGCGGATAGAGCCGTCACCGTGTCCGGGTGCCCTCTGTTTGTTCTGTGGGTTTGCCTGTGTGTGGGGGTTCCCTACCCCGTATCTTCATAAGATATGGCCAGTAGCAGTGGGTCCAAAGCAGAGTTTATCGTCGGGGGGAAATACAAGCTTGTACGGAAAATCGGCTCTGGTTCATTTGGAGACATTTACCTGGCGATCAACATCACCAATGGCGAGGTAAGGTTCTAATGTAGGACTCGGGGTTCTTGGGTAAACCGCGATACGCCTTGACACCGCCTTATCTGTAGGGGGCGACAGGACCCAGGCGACGCAGTAAAAGTTGAGGTTCAATATCCGGATTGTGTAACTTGTATAGTATGGGGAAGGGAGTAGAAAGGTGGAAGGGAAGTATAAAGCATTACCTGGGTATCAACTGTGCCGAATCCTATGTATTCGACCCAATAAGAGAAAGTTGGAATTCTTCTCAAGAAGGCCGCAGGTGGAGCAGCTCCTCACTAAGTGAAAGCTCGGCACTGCCCCCTACAGCCTGAATCTGGTGTCTCTCGAGGACTTTGCTCAAGTTTTTATTCCTTTCTATTGTTTGTGGGGTTGGGCACTGCCATGGTCTAGAATGAGTTTAGTTCTGTTGTAGTTACTCTTTATCTCCTTGGTGCGTTCTTCACCACCCTGGTGTCTTTTATTCTGATATGTCCAACTTGTGTTCCTTGCCTGTGTTACCTACCTCTATATAACCTACCCCTGTAGTGAATTTCTATGGGAAAACCTGTAAGATTATAGTCTTATAATCCTACAGTTCAAGGAGGAGAAGGAAACCAGAAGCCACAAAAGTGTAGGTTATAATATATAATGCACGCCAACTGTAAATTAAAGGAATATTAGAAGTTCTGTGCCCTGAATAAAAGGTACTCGGCCTGTGGCCCCATAGTTTAATATGGTCACCGAACTCCTCTGTGACTTCTAATATCATTATAGTTTACAGTTGGTGCATTATCCACTATATAATCTCATTGGTTATCATGTTTTCCTTACAAACATTACCTTTATAATGTTTGTAGTGTTAGATATGTAAAAATGACAACCAACTTTTCATTTTATGTCTCAATAACTTTGCAAACTAAATTTTATTTGTCCACTGCTTTGGCACTCTTGTTCCATCTACTTCCTAATTCCACATAAATTGTTTCACCAAGTCATTTTCGATGTAAACTGTATACTCGCATTATGTTTAAACTGTCAAAATACGCTACATAGATTTTTGTGTGTGTGAAATACTGATCGTAAAAAAAAAAAAGTTTAATCAAGCACTTGTTAAAGTCTTCAAACAGGCGAAACAAACCGATAATTAAGAAAGTTGGTACATGGCAGGTTTGGACAAAGTCCAGCAGCAGTCAGTTAGTCCGCACATAAAGTAACTGGCGGCTAACTACATTTAAAGGTTTTGTGTCGATGGCTGTGGAACTGGCTACCTAAAAAAAGATTCTCTGATGGGATTTTAAAATCAAACTATTCCCCCCCCCCCCCCCCCCTTATGTGTCACTACATCGGCTTACTGTTAGGGAATATCACAGTAGTTACTTAATGTTTCTAATACTTCATTAATAATTCAAATGCATGTGGTTCACAACACTTATAAAACCTTATTTTGCAATAATAGGATTGATGCTAAAATGATTGTTTTTTTGATGCATTTTGAATATAAATTCATACATGATGTTAAATGGTAAGGGCAAAATTGATCACATGAGATTTTAAATTGTTTGAAGATAACCAATATTGCTTTTTAACTGATAATCATTTGAAATAAGATTGAAAATATGTTCCTCCCTCAAAGCAAGTGGGTGGGTCACATATGGACACACGAAGTAAGGAGTCTTGTAATTATATTGGAAAACAAAACCTTAACGTGCCTTTAAAAAAAAAAAAAAAAAATGGCCCCAGCTGTTGATGGGTAAATGATAGCCTGGGTGCTGCTACAAGATGCACTCCTAAAAGACTTTATAAAACTTTTATTCAGTGGTTAAACTATTCAGTTTTTGTTGCCTGTGACATAAATATCATAGAAAAACCTTTTAAAAAGTCAGGTGTAAATTTCTAGTTGCCTTGGCTACCTGGCTCTTGCAGTTCACGTACCAACTTTCATAATTCTGGCTACAACAAAACAATACATAACAAGAGTTTATTATACTAAGGAACTTGATTGACAGTAGAAATGTTAAGCGCCCACCCCCCCCCCCCATAAACGCAATCGTAATCCGATAAATTAGATCGGATCGCTCAAAGTATTGATCCCGTGCGTTCCGTTTTTTTTGATCGACCACTTGACAATGTTTATCGGAAAAACAAGGAGATCGCAGCTTCAAGGTAGGGAATTTTAAGTGGTTGTTTCAACTGATAAAAATATAGAGAAAAGGATAGATTAACAGACAGATATTGAGATGTCCGTTTCGCCCGATAATCGGCCTGTGTATGGGCTCTTTATCGGCTGAAATGGCCGTTCTTTCAGAGATCCGGACGGTCGTGCAACGATCTCCGACCGGATGGCCTTTTCGCCCGATAAAGTGCCCATACACGGACTGATTATCGTCCGAAAAGGACATTCTTACACGTAGTGGGTCGGGACCCGCTATCACGTGTGTACGAACCATGAGAAACCGCTGGTGCTAAAGACATAAGATTAGACATTACATCTAATCTTAGCAGTGTATGAGCACCTGTACACTTTTAGTGCCAGCAGACTTACATTTTCTGAAACCACAATTTGAGAGACCTAAAATGGTGGTACTCACATATTTATCTGTTTGCTTTGTCATTAAATTGTTTGTGTACTCCCAATTCCCCCCACCTAAATTACTCAGTGCTTTCTTGTAGTGTTTGCAACATCTATAAGTTCTGCACAGCCTCACCATGGACACTGCTCTGCTTAACACCTCTCCCCCCCCTTTTTTTTTTCTCTGCCGATTCTCTGGCAGGCAAAGATTCTAGTAGTGGTCAGGGGTGGGTCACATTATTTCTGCTTCTGGAGTGACAGGTCTTTCTATGTAAATGCTGTGATTTTAAATGTTGATTTATTAGAATCTACATCTCAGTGTATCTAAAGTTACATTTTTTTTTGGGGGGGGGGGGGTAAAAGATACCTTTTAACTCTGTGCCAGCAGATTTTGCCATTACCATTTACTTCCTCAGTGCCAGCAGACTTTCTAATTACTATTAACTTTCCCAGTGCCAGCATAATAAAGTGACATGATAGGGATCTCAGGATAAAGAGCTTGTTCTGTTATTAGGATTTTCCTGTGTTTAAACTGCTCTCCTGTATGTTTTCCCCACCTGCTTCCGATTGCAACATTATTAGGAAGTGCTTAACTCTGCTCAGTCTATTCAGCAACAGTGTTGCAAAGGTTCTTACAGAACATAGTAAAAGGGAGGGGAAATAGGAGGTAAAAAAAAAATCCAAAAGTTCCCACCAGCCTCACAGTCGTTCGGACAAGATCTTACATTTCCCGCTGCCGTGGGAAATATGCAGTCCCCTACATTCTCCCTATGCTCTGTATACCCTGATCTTTGAAAAATGACAGGATATTTCAGGCATCTTTCAAAAGTCTTTGCTGCGTGTACCTAGCTAAGAATTAAAGATTGAGATCCGGAGTCGCCGAATTGTAGAACAGTACACAGATACCATTTTAAAGCATGAAATAAGAGTTTATTCACACAAGCATACTTGCTAAGGCTGCCTAACACGTTTTGTTCTGCTAGAGTACTTGCTCATAGGTGTGTGCCCTAGAGTAAATACTAGTGCAAAACACGTCAGGGGAATTTGTTCAGTATGCTTATGCATAAAGTCCTGTTTTACTTAAATTGGCTCCTTGTGCCAGATATATTTGGATCCTGATCTTTCAATATTTGTTCCTTAGGCTTACACAATCTCACATTTTAACCAGTTTGCCTAGGGCAAACATAAAAACTACCACAGATGACATTTACACGTACCTGATCATTCAGTCCGGTAAAAACTGCTTGATTGGACAAAACTGACCACCCTGTTTCGTTAAACTTTAGTCAGATTTGGCTGAACGTACAATCTCCATTAGCAAAGCTTAAACTAAAGATTACCAGATGCCTAGGAAAGTATTTTAAAGGTACACTAAAGTGAAAAAACGAATGTTCTACCGTGCATTCAGAAAACTTTATCGTAAGCAGCATGGAGCATCCTTTACCTCCTGTGGGGTCTGTAAGAAGTGTGAGGTGAGAGCAGATATACAGATATGTATCCAAAAAGCGTGTAGCACCCAGGCAGGAACGGTGTGAGGTGCACCCCCTGGAAACCGTACCACACCAGGTAAGTATCAATATACATAAATTGAAGGGAGGCACACTATGCATACAATGAATCAAATACACCAAACAAAAAAGTGCTTTTGGCATGTTTTCAGCACAGAAATAAATGAATATTTGATTCATTTTATGCAGTGTGCCTCCCTTCAATTTACGTATACAGATATCTTTGAACTTGAATACACATGAAATCTGCAAACTGCAAGACTGTAGAAGTTGAATAAATGCATGCTGAATGGCTACATTGCGACTGATAGTCTGTATTATGTCTCTAATGTAAATCCCAATGAGCCTTTGCTTTGTGTCAGGTGACAGTCCTACTACAGTATTTGTAGTCACTCAAGTGATCGATCCCTGTGGAGGAAGACTTAGAATGTGTATTTCCTAAATGTCCCAAGTTGCCTGTTAACTATCCTTCACCATTTCTTGCTAGGGGCAGTTTAGAGTTGGACATGTTTAACTGGGTGGGGTTATGTATTATTTATATTTATTTTTTTGTCATTTTCCAACGCCAAAGAGCCCTTGCTACACTTATGTTTTAATAAAAATGGGGCAGACAATGTCACAGAATCGTCGGCAGGTAAATCTCTGCTCTGCTCAACATAACATTTGATTGGTGAAAAAAATCAAACTATATATGCCTTTCATTCAATAAACTGCCAGAGTGTTGGGCAGTTTATTCATCCTGTCCTGTCGTCCTTCGATTCCATCCTTGGTATAATCGTAAAAGGATTTCAAGATGGATGGTGCAAGGTGGTGTGATTTGATCAGTTTTACCTGATTGAGTTTGTGGTAATCACCCGCTGCATTTACAGCCATATAAAGTGTATTGGATGCCATAGATTGCTTTTAGTCTGTCACATACTTTGCTTTAGGTTTGCAAAATCTCCTAAACTTATGGTGGCCATACATATGTTCGATTTTACTTACCCAACAGAGCGCTCCCACGACATTCGATCGAAACTGCCGGAACCGCCTCTCCCATTCTTCTATGTGACCGGCATGCGATCGCAAAATGAAATCGAACATATGTATGGCCACCTTAAGGCTAGGTACACAAGACAAAAATTATGGTTTATTGGGTCAAAATATTGGCTAAACCTTTTTCTCCATCACTGACCGTTGCTGGTCGAACCTATGCCCAAATCACACTAATTTCACATGTCTGTAAATTTCAGACCCTGGTCTTTTATGGACCACACAATTGATTGTGCTTAAATATAAACGGTGTGGATTTTCACCATGTCTAATATTTAGGCCCAGTCAATGTTCTTGATTGGATTGAAATATCGACCTGTGTACCTAGCCATGTATGATGCATGATTAAACACGTTTTAGCACACTCGCATTAAATTCTATAACAGACAAAAAAAACACACATGCAAGCGGACATTCCTACATTTGCACTATCAAGATAACATAACCAATCCTACATGAAAATCCCCATATATTTAGACATGGTGCCCTTTGTCCCTGCAGCCATACAGAAATGTACCTGGAAAAATTTGCTCTGCGTTTTCTTAATAGCATAGAGGTAATAAAATGATATTAAGCATATGTATTTGTGAATTCTGCCATATTTGGTGATGCTTTTTGTTCCTGCAGGAAGTTGCTGTGAAGTTGGAGTCGCAAAAAGCTCGGCACCCTCAGTTGTTATATGAAAGCAAATTATACAAGATTCTTCAAGGTGGTGTTGGCATTCCGCACATCCGGTAAGAAACGTCCATTTTTCCAACGTCAATATATTTGGCTCTAGAGAACAAGATCTTGTACTTTGTGGCTTAAAGGGCATTTATAAACAAATTTTAAATTACTTGGAATCATTGCAATAATAAACATGGTCATGTACATGTCGTTTTCCAGCTGAGCCTCTTTATCCATGTACAAATGTTTTTTTTTTTTTCTAGGCCAACAGACTTTAGAGTTGCCTGTGTGGCACAGTATAAAAAGCTTAGGCAAAATCTAAATATACTACATCCACTGCTATGCCAGGATCTAAATTCTTACTCGCCTAAAAACCAATTCTTACTTCATAAAAACCAAGCAAGATAGTTTGAAAAGACCCGTTTTCTCATTAATCCAATACTTCAAAGTCCAGAATATGATCCAGTAACAAAGTGTCCAGTACCTTTCCTACCACTGGTGTTAGGCTTACATGTTTTTAGTTAACAGGTATTTGACTACATTTTTCCGTATTGGCATTAAATTCGCCTTTTTTCAATCCAGAGGCACATTGTCGGACAAATGTGAATCTGGATAAGGAACCACGTTCTAGATAAAACTGAACTAAGCTGTCTTAAGATCCAATGATGTATTTCATCAGGTCCTGGAGCTTTATTAATATTAACTTTGTCTCATTGTTTCAGTACCATACCCTCTGTCAGAGTAGTAACTATTCCTCATTTATACCCTTCATAATATTACATTACCCGTTATAAGGACTAGGATTCTCTATAGTAAATATACCGAGAGGTAAAAACTGTTTAGTATTAACTGTCCATCTTTTTACTATTGATATACTTAAAGGGCATGTCCACCCTTTAAACTTTTAATATGTGGTAGGGCTTGCTCCCCCAGCCCCAACCGCATTATTCTTATTTGCAGAAACTCCCCCCGATAGTTACTTACCTCCCCTCTATCCTCCGCCACACTGCCTGGCCCTCTGCTTGCATGATACTGCAAGCAGGGTGCGGGACCGGCAGCCGCATCTGTGATTGGCTGAGAGGCAGCCAATCACGGACGCAGCTGCCGGCAGTTCAGAATGGCGGAGGATAGAGGGAAGGTAAGTAACTATCGGGGGAGTTTCTGCAAATAATAATGCGGTTGGGGCTGGGGGAGCAAGCCCTACCACATATTAAAAGGGTTTAATGCTAGGGAGAGGGAGGGGGGGTAAGGGCTTCTCAGAGCATGCCACAAACCTCTGAGGCGTCATGCCCAATTGCCCGACAGCCGCAACCAGGAAGTAGAGCAGCTGCGAGCACAAAGCCACACTGCTCCTGTTTTTGCTCGAAGCAGACCAGGCAGAGGAGGAGCAGCATGGGACCGCGTCTGGTAAGTCCTTTTGGAGGCATCTTTCACATTTCATTATAATGTGAAACTGGGGTTTGGTGGGGGTGCTCTGCATTTCTATCAAGATCCCCCCACTGGACATACCCTTTAATTCCCATGCACCGCTTCACCCATATTGTTGTTGCCGAACAGTTGGCAATGGTAATATTTTCAATTATATTCAATTTAGATAATTATATATCTTAATATGAATGTGTATGTTTATCTATAGCCATTTCCTGTATGGAAACTGCACCCAGGCGTTGTATCATTGCGGATTGCTGATCGCAATGATAAGATGTATGATTAGGAAAAGTTATATGTGTAGCACCCAATCGGCTGTATACGTATTGTGGTGCATGTGTAAGTTAATGCGTGGGAGAAACCTCACACAAGCTGTTAAGGATATAATATCTCATCACAGATATGTATAAGACAGAGGGATATAAAACTCCCAGTATCAAAACACTTTGTAGGTGCATCCCAGCATGAATCCTTGTTAAGATGTATGGCTTTGGAGTCAGTGGCCAGACCTACAAGGGGTTGGGCTAGGAGCCTGATATGCAAACAATGAGAAACATAGTGGGTACATGAACTGCAGACATTGTCCCCCAAGGGACTAAAAGATTTTTTTATCTGTTTTTGTATTTCGGTATTCTCATTACAGGGTTGTAAACAGGAAGCTGGCATCTCATTTCCTGTGCGTCATTTCCTGCCGGAGTATATACATTCTTTTATAATACGGAGGTTAAAGCAGTAGGCCTTGTGACACCAGGCACTGCAACAACACTATACCAGTGCTGTGCGACCTACATTTACTATATATTGATATAATCTTTATAGCTTTAATTACTAAAATGAGTCATGATGTCTAAACAAGGATTATCCATCCAAATTTACTGCCCAGTCATGTGAATCATTTAGCCATGTTTCTGCTGTATCAATCACATCTAACTTTCTCTTTTAAAGCTATTGGTTCTAGTTCTGCAATTTTTCCAGCCAGACTTCTTGCATTTGTAAACATATATTTTTGATTATAATTTATTTTCACACTTTAACGTGCTTGCCTCCCTTTTCTTCTATGTTCACTCTTCCCATCCTATTGTCTTATTAGCCCTCTGATTCTTTATCCTTCTATCTACCCCAGTGAAATCAAAATACCTCACCATACCTAGTTTAAATTTTTTTCTAACCCTCTAGCCATCTTCTCCCCAAAACAGCTGCAACATCAGTTAGGTACAGCCCATCCCTACTAAAGAGCATGTAGCAGACAGAGAAGTAAGCTCAGTTCTCTAAAAACCCAAGCCCCATAGCCTAACACCCAACCTTTTAGTAACACATTAATACTCCTAAGCTCCCAATGCCTCCCTAACCTAGCATATGGCTGCAGTATTACAATCTGTCTACAGGATCCACCACATGTGGAGATGCATGGTAACAACTCTTTTGGCAATCCTCTGTTTGTACTTCTGTTAACTTGTCTCCGATAGTGACATGGTTGTGGAGGTGAAAAACTGTTAAAAAAAAAAAAAAAAAAAAATTCCAAACTTGTGTGTTCTTATTTTAGGTGGTATGGACAAGAAAAAGATTATAATGTACTAGTTATGGACTTACTTGGGCCTAGTCTTGAGGATCTTTTCAACTTTTGCTCTCGTAGATTCACAATGAAGACCGTTCTTATGTTAGCAGACCAGGTATGCAATTAATTGATCTAATTTATTTAAAATCAGCTGCTAGAAATGCAGAATAATGCATTGCCCCTCTGGTTACCTACATGTTATTTCAGATTGTTTTCCTTTAGTTGTTCATCTTTAAACTGCTTCTTAATCTTTACTTTGTGTGAAATTTGTTATCTAGTTTTATAGTAATTTTCAAAATCCTATCAATCCTTTCACAAAAGCCCAGTGAGTTTTATTTTTAAAAAGATTAATTCTTCTGTGACTGCATCTTTTTTTAGTATTTCTGTATGTGCTGTTTAAGTGTTTATATTTACTATAACTTAGTAATTTTTATTCAAGAGCCACATTCGATCCCCCATCAGTTTCATCTGAAACCAATGTGGGGATTGTGAGATTTTACCCTATTTTGCCGGATCGTACAGTGGAGCTGGATTCACGGATTTCCTTCATGTTTATGCGTTAAGGGAGACCCCAGTGACATCAGAGGACTTCCTCCACCAAAGGGGTCTTCCCTAACTACTTTCCTAGCAGCTCCACTGTACGATCTGGCTAAATAGGGTCAAATCTCACGATCCCCACATCGGTTTTGGATGTTTAATCAGCGGTGCAGTGGGGAAGTTGTAACAGGTCTGCTTGGTAAGCGGTGCTTTGAGGGACAGTCTTTCCAGTTTTTTTTTTCACCAACGACTGACTGAAGAAGCAGTGTTGGAAAGTTAAGAACTATGTAATAATAAGGGCTTCAGTCTTATTTTAGCTAAGTTCCTCTTTAAGCCTTTTAGGTTCTGTTAGGGCGTGGTCTGCTAAAATGTGTTTATGCTTGCTGCATTTGGCATGCAAAGCTACAGAGTAAATGTAATGAAAGCATATGTTACTGTGTTTTTAGAGTCTCTGCCTATATGGATAACATCTGCAGCTTGCAAATCCATTGTGCATTTAAGTCTTTAAGTTAAGTTTTTCTTTCTTTAATAAACCTTTAACTTTAACTGTAACTTCTTTCCTGTTCTTACTTAGATGATCAGTAGAATTGAGTATGTTCACACAAAGAATTTTATACACAGAGACATTAAACCAGACAACTTCCTAATGGGCATCGGGCGTCACTGTAATAAGGTTAGTATAATGTCTTGTTTTATAGAGTTTTAAAGTTTGCCTGCTTTAATTTGTAATCCATGCTCTTATTTTTTTTTTTTTCTTTACTACGAATTTGATTTGTAGTTAATTTTGACACTTTTCAGTAAGCTTTGCTTTCCAAGATCACAATAATAATGTTTGCTATTTAATGTTTTTCCCCTTGCCCAGTTTAATTATAAGCATAGGTTACTGAACAAAGCTGTGCTTAATAATTAAACTGCACAGAAGTGGATTATTATTAAGAAATCAAACAAGAAATGGAACTGAACAAAGCAAATCTTAGGCTGGGTATACTCGGGCCATTATTTCACGACAATTGTGCCATAAAACCGGCGGTTGTGGCTAAAATAATTCTGGCGCAACCGATCATGTGGTCTAAAGTGGACCAAATGATCAACCAAAATTTATTGACCTGTCCGATTTGGATAAAGGTTTGACAGGCATTGGCCCATAGAGGTGCAAATGTACTGCTGATATTTCAACTTGATCGACTGAAATACCATAGTAGCAGTCAGTCGGGGCGAAATATTACTCCATGTGTACCCAGCCTTATATTGGTAAATTAAGAATAAGAAACCTAATCAGATTTCCATTTAAAGGACACCTAAACAAAAAATGACTTCCCTCCACCCAACTCCTGGCAAATAACTTTCATGTTAAACTGGAACAAAACAAACTAAACACCCTCCTCCTCCCACCGTATATACCAGGGGTTAGTCCCTGAAACACTGGGTCCTACCCCTGTGAAAGCAGTAACAAAGTATATTTTTCCAGTTGCTTGCTTCCCCTGTCTCTTAGACCTGTGATCCTCAAACTACGGCTCCCCAGATGTACAACTCCCAGCGTTCCTCAACTATAGAGGGAAGCCTAGGAATGCTGGGAGTTGTAGTTTTCAAACATCTGGAGAGCCGTAATTTGAGCATCACTGTCTATGTGGAGGCACACACTACAATGTGCATGGTGGACAGGGAAACCTATATATTCACACTTTCTGAATAGCTGCTTTCCCAGGGGTTTTAGTTCCTTGCCCTGGGTATATACAATGCAAGGGAAGTTCCTTTGCATGGTTGTTTTTCCTTTAAAGCAAAACGGGAGGTAGGAATACTTGTTCTTGCATCTTGTAGAATTATGGTAGGGGGAAGTATTTTTCAGTTAAGGGATCCTTTAAGTTATAATTTTTTGGGAGATTACTGTATAGCTTGTATCAAGCATTGCATGATTTAAGTACCTTTTCCCTTGAGCTTTAAAGTAGTAATGCTTCCTTGACAGTGTTAATATGTATACTTCGGGCAGACAGGCAGCAATTGGCAAATCAATAAGCATGCTGTGGATTTAAAAAAATTACTTCCAAATTTTCCACATGGGGTCACTTAAAGCAGGTGGTGGAGGAAACAAAATCATTTTCTTGAATAAAAGACAAATATGTACTTCACTTATTGGAAGCAAGACTGCCATTTGTGCATTTCGCTATAATTAATAATGTTTACCTTGGTTTGCCTGTATGAATGCCAACCTTAAGCCAGAACTTGCTTACCAATTTGATCCCCGGCCTAGTTGCTTTGTTGACCATAGGTAGTCACACAGAATTACCATTTTTTTAAGTTTATTTTTGTCTTCATTATGCATTAGCAGGTGAAGCCATGCATTTATGGAATTATTTGGTTTTAAACTTCATGCTTCCCTTAGGAGCAGTCTTTATTAGTCCTACAGCAGTGTGTGTATTCTTTCTAGATTGGTTCATTTTTAAAGGAAGTCTTTACTGATAAACTAATTTTTTTATCTACACCATTACTGTAATATAAATGACAATTTAGATTCATACTGTGCCTGCTCCCATTTCCTTCATTATGTAAATGTCCTCCTGTATTTTCACATCTGAGCTTTCTTACTCCCTTTGAGGTCACTGGATGTTGACTTTTTCTTCCAGCCCTCATCTACAAAGTGGCCAAAAGTATAGCTGGGTAGCTGGTTTATGTAGTGATGTACTTCACAACTAGTAGTTGACTTTGAAGTAGTGACCTGCATTATGAAAATAAAGGGAAGATGTCTTTACAACAGGGCCAATGGGGACCATGCACTTCCACTAATATGTCTTCAATATTATAGGAATGGTGCATATATTGATAAAAATGTTTTTGTTAGTATAGACTCCCTTTAATAAAGAATGTTGTAATACTTCTAAATTATTGTAATTTAGGTTTCGGGATGGATTGTACATTTGGCTTTAAAACTTAGTTTGGTAGCAAGTGCCAAAAGACTAAATGCATTGTACATATTTTCTGGTTACCTTATAAAACGAGGTACCCATATTTACTTAAAAAAAGGATTAAGTGAATTACTAGAGTTCAAACTGAGGGTAGAAAATGTGACAAATACTGCCTTCTGAATCCAGTATGGCTATTACTGTATGGGAATTCTGCCGTCCATTTAAAGGGCAACTTTAGCCTCAAAACAATATAGAATCAGAAGGCAATCTTTTTAACAATAGAGACCTTACTCCTGATTCTGTATTGTTTTGAAGCTTTAGTTGCCCTTTAAATGGACAAATCCCATACAGTAACCCCTATTCCTTGGCACCCCAGATGTTTGGAAACATCTGCAGTGGCAAGTAATCCCCCCCCCCCCCCCCCCCTCTTCCCCGTGCTTTTCTTTGCTTCCCCCCCCCCCCCCCCCAGTACACTGTTACCGGTACGTAACTTTGCTTACCAATCACTTACCTTTGAGTAATCCGGTGGCTGCTCACTCCTCATCCTCTACTCTGCTACCTGACATCACTACTCTGTGCCGGGAAGTGTGGGAGGCGCAGTGTAGTGACGTCAGCCGGCAGAACAGAGGATGCAGAGCGAGCGGCCGCCGGAATACTGAAAGGTAAAGTGATTGACCCAAGTATAAACCGAGGTTACTTTTCAGGCTATTGTAAAGCCTTAAAAACTTGGTTTATACGGTACCTAAATCTTAAATTGCTTCTTTGTTACATTACACAAAGAGTTTGGTAGAAATTAATTATCCTACTAATAAACTGAAACATTGAAGATAGCAGTCGTTCCTTTCAAGTCTCCCTTCCATTGCCAAAGAGTAGCACATTGGAGAGCCCCCTTCTCCCATGGGTAAATGCACACGCAAGAAAGATTTTTAATCTTGGCTGTAACAATGTAACCGTACTTAAATAAGGCATATATCCATATTGTTGTCAACCTATGATCAAATGAGTCCCTGAATTAGTAAGAACATCATGTATTAATGTCATAACATTTCAGTATTCAAGTTTAGATATTAATCTAGTCTAGAAATTGTTCAGCGAACCTTCCATTACACACCTAGTTGAAAACTGTTTTATTAAATTACACTGAGTGTGCCCCTGATCATGTAGGGATTTCTTCTTTGGATTGCTCAGTAGAAAAATGCTTTTTATTTGTTGTAAATCACGAGTTAACTTTGACCATGATGCAACACACCAGGAAGTTGATTTTCCTAGCTGTTAGTTGCGTGTTTTACAGTAATTATATAAAAGACACTAAGGCCACACTGCTGCGATTTTTCTGAGTTTGCGTTTTTTCAAATCATTGAAAACGTGGCAACGCACCGTTTTCGGGTGCATTGCGATTTGCGTTTCACATTTTTTAATGCAGTGTGGCCATGCCCTAAATAGGTATTTAAAGGAAAACTCCTACCTCATAAGAACATCTTTAAGAAAGTATGGTCTCTTTAAAATATGTTGATATATCATAGTTTGTCCTATGAATTCATTACTGTATGCCTGCTAGGCTTCTGGATGCTTTATGGAAACTGAGCAATTTAGAAACCTGTACTAAGCCTGGGCATGCTCAGAAGAGGCAGTCAGGGGATTAACATTCAGTCATTGGCTGTAATGTCAACTGTCAAATCCATAACTGACAGTTGCTAACTGGAAGAACCAGGAAGCAGAAACAGGACATTCTGCAAGATTTAAGGTTAAACTTATATTATTCAGGTTTCAAAATATTACCGTTTAGGGTTTTGTGGGGTGGTTTACCTGTATGTAAGTTTTCATTTTGGGGCTGGACTTGCCCTTTAAGCTAACTAAAATGTAAAATGAAAGAAGGATAGCTGTACAAATCAATTAATCCCCTAAACCTCTCTAAAGGAAAACTAAACCTAATTTTTTTTTTACACGTGAAATGTGAGAGATTGCAAATGGCCTTTCAGGAACACTACAAAATAATTGGCTGCTTTTACTGATGTTTGCCTCCATTCTATTCCCAGCAAAATGATACAGTTCTAAATGTACCTATTCTGTGTCAGCTCTGATATGTTAGTGGACTAATGCTCTTTTAGAAGCACAAAGTACATGGTTACTGGTTAAAATCACAATCCATTACTGCTGGCTATGTAAAATTGCAAAGATTACCTTTATTGTAGCATAAAATTTTAGGGAGGAAACGGAGAGGCATATATACATTAAAATGCCTTTGGCTAACTGTGTTGGTAAATGAGATGCAGAATCTGTTAAGAAACATGATTGTCTGACTGCTTCTAGGGGGCAGGATAGGTGCAGCTTCCTTGTTTTGATCTGCTGTGCAGTTGAGAGCATGTGTAGGAATCTATAGGCAAACATCTAATCTATCAAATGTCTAAAGCTAGGTACACACAGTACTAACAAAGCCCAAATACCGTCAGATCTGGATACTGTGTGTACCTTGCTTTTCCAAATGAGCGCGTGCCGCTCGTTCGGAAAAGAGGGAAAATTTCGGCTGAGGGAACACACAGTCCAGAGTGTTCTCCCTATGCTATGTATAGGGACAACGCCCGGGACTATGTGTAGCCTAATTTTTGAAAAAGGACAGACAGGATGTCATCTTTCAAAAATCTGCCAAGTGTGTACCCAGCTTAAAGGCTGCATTTTACAAGCAGCGGTTCTTATCTTGAGAGAATCCAATTTGGCCCATTTATCTTGTAATCTCAAGTTGATTGCAAAAAAGCACCTTAACTTCCAGAAACACAAAGGTGAACTATAAAAGCTGACATCTAGTACCCACATGGTAATTGCAGAAATTATCCACAGCAAAAGGAGAATGTAAGACTTGGCTTTTATATTTGTGAAATTGCTTTTTTTATTAGGGCATTATTTGGTGACTTTAGTTCCCCCTTTTAATATAAAAGCTGTCAATATACACAGGGCAGTGTTGGTGCAGCATTTTTGTGGGTTTACTTTTTGTGGTGTACTTTTTGGGGTTTACCTTGTGTTTTTTCAGCTCATGTTCGCAGTCTTTTTTTTTTGGCTAGGGCAACTGATCTTTTACAAGGGCAATTGCTTTCTCATACCCTACGAAAAGGCACAGGCTCAGCTAGAGGCACATGCGCGCCAATACAAAAGATAGGGCGCGCAGTCGGGAGAGAACAGCTGTTCAGTGAAGGAGCGGCGGTAAGGTAAGTTCCAGGTCCCCCGAGCGTAATATTATTCACAGGGAGGTGAGAATAAGCGTTCTCACCTCCCTGTGAATAATACAAACGAATGGCAAACAGTTGTTTTTTTGGATTTAGTGTTCCTTTAAGTTGCTATACCTTACCTTTTCGTTCTTCATTCAATATCTCAAGAGCTGGGTATGAAGATGACAGAACACTGGTTGTCCATTGCACATTCATAGTTCAGTGGTTGTTTATTTAGTACAAACAAATAAAGAAATGAGGAAGTATTGAGGGGTTTAAAGGGCAACTAAAGCTCCAGAACAACACTGAACCAGAAGGCAGAACACCTTGATATAAAACCAGTAATCTGTGTCTTAACTCTCATTTTGATACGGGTGCTGGGAAATTTACCTAAATAAAATATGGTTTGTGCTTTACTTCACAGCATTCTAGTATCACACAGTTTGGTCAACGACCATTATGTTCTGCACATGCTCAGTCCTTAACTATGGCAGAAACTTGTTAGTTGGCCACACCCATTAAAAATCTCTAGCCAATCCTTTTACAGGACAGATAAAGCAAGGAAGCATGTGACTGAGGTCAGGAGGTGTGGTCTGACACTTCACATACACACAGATACTTCATCCAGTTCTTAACAGGCTTACATTTACTTTAATACAATTTACTGAAGTGGGATTTTATAGCTTATTGGTATTTTTAGGGGGGTCTTTTTCGGATTCTGGAGTATATAAAATTGGGTTTAGTTCTCCTTTAAGCATTAGCGTCACACCATGCATTTTTGTTGATGAACAAGGTTTAGATATGCTGTATTGTATGTTTAAAGCTTGGTTCACACAAACATTAATAGTTCAGTTTACTGGCAGTTTGCCTGTAAATGGGGGGATTTAAATAGCGCATGCAATTTTTTGTAGCGGAAAAACGTATGGAATAGGCGAATAATAGATGTTCACATAAATCTAGCCAAAGGATTTGGTAGAAATTTTTTTTTTTTTTTTTTAATTCTGTATTTCTTTTTAGAGCACATTTAAATGCATGTGATGCCCTGAGATCAGATCTGAAAGGAAGATTTTGAATTTCTTTTTGTAGTGTAGTTTGAATTATTTTTTTTATTTTCATATACTCTTCTTGATTCCTGCAAAAACTAATAAAGACCCATGTTTGGGCTATTTTGTGCAGTTATTTCCTGGTGGATATCTAGTGTAGAATGTCCCATATCTGACATGCAACACTTTAGCAGGTTTTCACAGAAAATAAGTGTTGTTTTTTTTTTTTACACTGTTGCTGGTAGTGCAATATTTTTATATTGCAATTTTTTTCTTTATAATAATGGTTATCTTGTTCTGGTAGTATACATGTGCAATTGCATCACAAATTTATAATTTTTAAAAAGTTAGATTCTCGGTGTCTCTAGCATACAGCCCTGCATGCTTATCTCTATAACCTTTCAGGTGACAAAATGCCTTACACCTCTTCCTTACTGAAGATTTTTTTTCATGTAATTTGTGGGATGATAGAGAATGACTTTTGAAAAACAATGTTTTGATTCCATAACTGCTGGGCTGATAACTCCAAGTTGCAGCTTATTCATCATGGAGTTAAAACCTGTATTCCTGCTAAGATATTAAACTTCTAAATGGTTCCAGCTGCTTAAGTGTGAGCAGTGCCATAGATTCAAAAGACTTTTTATACATTTTAAAATGTAGAGGAGGGTTGGGGATTTAAAAAAAAAAAAAAAGTACCTTTTAAATTTCTATGCCCATAGCTGGTTAATGGAAGGAGGATGGCATTTGACTCCCCTGTTTACCGCCTTGGTGTTGCCTGTCTGCTCCGGCCATTGCTGCAATGTAAGCAATACTGTTTGATGCACTGCCACCCTCTATTGTCTGTTCAGTGTTTAGAATCTCCAGTGGGGAAGAGGAAAAGAAGCATGACTGTTAGTACTTCTCAGGACCCATCTTTCTCAGGATTAAACCAGGTCTGAAAAAAACTCTCCTATTCTAGTCTTCACCCAGTCTCGTTTGCTTTTTAATTTATATCCTCTTCTGCTTATTCTTGGTTTCGTCTTACATTTTATTTTTAAACCTTTTCATTTTCTTTCTAACAAACAATTCGGGCCTTGCTGAAGCACCTCTTGTGTTGGCATTATTCAGACACACTTGGCAAACATGTAACATTACTAAGTCAGTTTACCCTTCAGCTCTTTTCGCTTGTTTAATTCTATGTTTGTGTATTGTTTTATTTTTTTATTTTTTTATACAGCTTGCATAGTAAGAGCATGCTTCAGAAATAAACGTAAAGCATGTTATATCTCCACTGGGTTTATTGTTCAAAAATTGATGTTAAGTCGGTGAATATGAAAATCACTAGGAATAAATTTATAGACAAATGTATTTATATATGTTAATTTTTTTTAGATACATTCCTAACAGGGCTTGGCAAATCCAAAAAAACAAGTAGCCATTGTGCCTATAGTTTTACTCCTGGAAAAAGGGATTCGTCGATTTCTCTGGTACCCCTCGAATTGTCTGACTCATAATGTCAAAAGAATTTGCCCACCCCTGCATAAAAGTGTGTTATGGATAATGTCAGTAATGCGCTATGGTCGACTTTTTTTTTTGGGGGGGGGGGGGGGGGTTACTTCACATAGACAATAGAAATGTCTGAAATGGGGGGGGAGCTTTGCAGGAACAGAAGCATGGGGTTTTTTCTCACTATATTGAGTCATTGCAACTACTTGATTCCCCCCCCCCCCCCCCCCCGCTTCATTTTGCAGGATAATATCCATATCCTGTTCCATTGTTTGTATTTCTGAAGTTACCCGTACAGCTCACACCACCACCTAAAACTGGGCATAAGCATGGCCAATAGCAAATGATTTGTCGGATCCGGCTATGGGTCTGGAGTATAGCTAAAATCATTTACAAGATTTGCCATTTCATTCTAAGGGTATTTACACAGGGTCAGATATTTGTAATCTGTATACCAGCTGCTTTGATAGTTTGTGGATATTTAATCCCTATCGATAAGTCGAATGAAAAAGTACCACGGCCTGCATTTCAACATGAACAATTGTTCGGTATTCAATGGAATTTACTGACATGTATGATTGTACTGTACGAGAGTTCGACAGACACCAGTTTATCACAAGGAATAAAAATAGACCATGTGTACACAGTTTGCTGATCTGTCTGTTGGGATATTTCTTCCATACAGACAGATCAGTAAACAAATATGTAGTCTGCTGGTCGGAGCCCTAGACCACCTGTTTGGCTGCAGCCTGTATGAAATTATGTTGCGCATAATGTTCAAACTTCCTGCTTCCAGTAGCTTTAGTGACTCTGCTCCTCCTCTCTGAGCAGAGGATGCTCACTAAAGAGTTAAAACAAAAGTAGGACCCCTTAAATTGTAATTTTCGAATTGGTTAATGTTGTTAAGTATGCTCCCAGACAGAGATCTGATACTTGCCAGCTCCTCAATCCACCTCCACAGCTCTCTGGCTCTTCCGGGTAAAGCAGTCAGTCACTGGCGTGAAGTCACAGCCAAAGGCTGACTGCCATTACTGGATGAGCCTTTGCTGCTGCTTGCGAATGGAAAAATAACAAAGCAGCAGCAGTGGGGAGGGAGAAATCGGTGGGGGATCGTGAACATTAACCAATTTGAATCTTACATTTTAAGGGGTCTTGCTTTTCATATTAAAAGTTTTTTCTAAGTGGTGGACATACCCTTTAATGCAGGTAGAAATTTGGTTTTGGAGAAATTCTTAAAGTTGTATTTCTAAACCTTTACAGCAATATAACTTCCCACAGGTTTTTCCTAGATTTGTGATCCAGGGTTCCCTTTAAAGGTACAATAGAAAAGCTTTTATTTAACTGCAACTTGTTTGGAGACCAAAGTTGCCTTTAAACACCAGAAGCTTGGCAAAAATTTCTGCAGATACATGGATTCGACTGCCCATGATATTTTAAAGGGCAGCTGTGGTCTCAAAACAAGTTAGGGTTAAAAGAAAGCCTGCAGTATTTCCTTTACACTGAGCCAACAATCACATCTCTGGCTGGAGCCTGTGAGAAATTACATTGGTGTGAATGTTCAAACTTCCTGCTTCCAGTAGGTTTAGTGACATCACCTTACCTCTGCCGGCCCTTTTCCCCTGGGGGAAAAGCATGCTCAGTTAAGACTTATTGCTGGGTAAATCGGGAAGTACCTGAGGAAAAAATTGACAGTTGAGAAGGGGAGCCTATTAATGCAGGCAGAGGCTGGTCACATGGCTAAAAACAGGAAGAGTTCAACCAGGAAAACATTGCTGAACTTTTGCAGCAATAACTTCTCACAAATTTTATCTAGAGATGTGATTTAGGTTTTATTTAGAATGTGTGATGGAAAGCTTTTTATATAATTCTTACTAGTTTGGAAGAATTTGAGACCATAGTTACCCTTTAATAGTTGCTAACTTTCAAATATTGAGTACTTTTCTTTAATATTAAATTATTGTAAATTGAGTAAAAAAATAATCTCACTTTTATAATTGGGTGACTTGATCTCTGTAATGTTTGTTGCATAAACAAGAGTTTTCCATAGATGTGTTGGTAGGAAGTTGTATTTCTAAACCTTTCCAGCAATATAACTTCTCTCAGGTTTTGCCTAGATTTGTGATCCAGGGTTTCTTTTAAAGGTACAACAGAAAAGCTTTTATTTAACTGTAAATTGTTTGGAGACAAAAGTTGCCTTTAAACTCCACAAGGTTGGCAAAAATGTCTGCTGATACTTGGACTAGACTGCCCAAAATATTTAATAGTTGCTAAGGTTCAAATATTGAGTACTTTTCTTTAATATTAAATTATTGTAAATTGAGTAAAAAAATAATCTCACTTTTATAATTGGGTGACTTGATCTCTGTAATGTTTGTTGCATAAACAACAGTTTTCCATAGATGTATTGGTAGGTCATCAGGGTCTGTTGGAAACACTGTTGGAATCTTCAGGTTATCTGCTACAACAGGTGTATGTCCAGCTTTACACTCAAATGCACACATACACATTTTTAAGATTTAACCTAGTATTATAGTTTGCTTCAAGCCTTGTCACATTTGTAGAACCACAAGATGTATTTGACAGTTTGTGTTGTGTGTGTGTGTGCGTTTATAAAAGACCCTCATCTTTAAACATGTATTTGACTCTTATCAGCAAAGTTCTAGAAATTAGCACTGGAATCCTGCTTTGGGAGTTGCTACAATTTTTAAAGGAAATATTACTGCTGATAAAATTGTGAAAACCTTGTAACACGATGTAACAATTTTTTTTTGCATCACAGCAATAGCCTAACATAAGCATCGTCTGCTATTTCCTTAATGGAAGTGGAACCTTTGCGATATATAAAAACTGCAAATACAAGTTTTTTTGCCAATGGGTTCACTGACTGCGTTAAAAATTGACTTATGTATGGCATCCATTTGATAGACTGCCTTCCAATATTAAGCAGTCTATCAAAATTTTCAGTCAATCATATCGGCTGCCTCTTCATCTTGGGCAAATTTCAGGAATGATGGTGTGTGGGGCAGTTCGATCAGTACTTTTGATAGACTTTACAATCGGAGGTGCCTTGATCATCTGCTCAATTTAATGTGTCTATACTGCTTAATTGCATGTATTCTGCAGTTTATAGCGATTTCTTTTAAATCAAATGTGGTGTTTTAGCAGTTCCTAAAAGCTGCGTTGTCCTCTCACGATAATAAAAAAGCTGAAACTAGAAAGATTTGAAAATCTAATTTCTTAATAAGGCTTAGAGATGCATGCCATTATTAAGGGATTATATTTTTTTATTTTTGAAGGAAACCAGCTTATTCTAATGTGAATATTAACCGTAATATATTTTCCAGTGTTATTTTTTTTCCTTGTTTTTACAGTTATCCTTATTTTACAATTCAGTCTTGTCCTTCCTGACAATATTTATGCAGAGCTGTTAGTTTTAGCTAAATTTCCATAGTTGAGGTTTTTGATTAGGTAACCATTCTCTCAGCTCTTCCTGAAAATGCCAGCCCTACCTTGTTATTGGAACTACCAGCAGAGTAATTTGGACTGTGCATGTGACCACTTTTTACCCTTTTGAATGGCAACAAATGCAAGGCTTCCAACACACCAGGGTTCTTTTCATGGTCCCACTATTTTTTGATGTTAAATGTGCCCCAACCCTCACCTATTTACGAGGATCTTTGGCTGCCTGCCAGCACAGTTTCTGCAACAATTAGAGAATCGGCAGAACATAAACACTAAACATTAAAAGGCCTCTATAGTGAAATTTCTACATTGCTCCATTCCAGATGTAAAAAAAGGATTGTGTATGCTGCCTTATTCCCACCTTCCTCTGTGGCTCTGTGTTTGCACACAGTCTTGTTTACTGAAGAGCTCCCCACTCCCCCTCTCTTCTGGTCATTCCCCCTTTCATATAATCCATCTGTGAACCAAGCTGCTTGTGCACATTAATCCTCCTACATGTCACTCTAACCTTTGTAAACAAACACAAAAAACACCTCCGCATGTAGGCCTGTAGAGAACAAGTGTCTGTTATTCTGGAGACACTTGCTATATAAGGATTGGGAGGGGGTGAGCTAGGAGAGACTCGAGTCCTGTCTTATCACTGTAGCTCGATCTCCCTTTGACAGGCAATAAATTGGTGAAAGCTTGGGAGGAGGGGGACCCAGTCCAGCTCTTTCTGCTTTCCCTTAACTTCTGTTTTTAACCCAGTATTTGCCAAGTATTTTAGTGAGCAGGAAGGAGTCATTGGGAGGCTTGCTTGTAAAACATGTGTAAGCCTACACACTACACCGGCATGCTATTAGGGGATTTGAGTGACTGCTTAAGCAGGAGTGGTGAATTGAAATCTTGGCTTCTCTTATCTTGTATATCTTGGAATAGAGGAGGAAACTGAAGAAAAGGTACTCTGAGTGGGGTGGGGGTTATTATAGAACACATAGAAAGAAAAAAGAATACATTTTCCACTATAGATGCCCTTTAATAATTTAATGACAAAGCAAGCACAGATAAATGTTAGCACCACCATTTTACTACTTAGATTGTAGTTTCAGATAATATAAAGCGACTACTGTGACACTTTAAGTCTGTTCTCTTAAATTTATTGAAAACGTTTTAGATAATCTTTTAAAAAAAACTTTAAAAGCTTAAGGCGGCAATGCAGAACACTTGATTCCATGTTTCTTAAAGGGCAAGTTAACTACAAATGAATTTGTTTAATTATGACCTTGTGTAAAAAAACAGGTGCATGCTTTTGTGTGCTGTCTTGTTTTTCCAAGCTACATTGCTAGTTTTAAAGGTATTGCCAGATACATATATCAAAAGAAGTTTTTAGTTAAAAATGATATATTCGGTCCTAACACATGAGGAAGAATGAGTATTCGGTCCTCACACATGAGGAAATTTGGTTGGATATGGGATGTTTAGAGCTTGGGTGGGTGGGTTCTTCTGGGCAGTGGTTAGGCTTTCTGCTCAATTATGTTAAAATATAATTTGAACATAAGTCTTCTTCTTTGAACCTAGTCTCAAGCTAATTTCATTGATTGATTGTTGTGATCAGTGGAGATTTGTTTTATTGGTAAAATCTGAAGCGTTGGACATTTTTACCTAGTGTCATGGTTGTAAATGAGCCACACGATCAGTCACGCCAAAATATTGGCAGTGCCGCTTTAATTTGCAATGGATATACTGCTAATCTTGTTTAATGATCCATAGTCTGTATGATGCGAAAACTTGCTGTTAACACAGCTTTAAGTTTCATAAAGACGTACAATCGTGAGGCTGACCAATGATGGAAGAATAGCCATTTTGGGCGAGTATTGTTTTAATATATGGGTGCTCTGTTGGGCCTCAGTGGATCATCAAATTATCCTAAGCAAACTGCTTTTATCCTAGCGATATTTGCGGTTTATCCTACAGTCATGCATCGTTGGTTGGCATGTCTTACATAAGTATGGGCCTTTCAGAAGCACACTAGTTGAGAGACAAATGCAGGAGACTGTGACATCTGAAGGAATAGAGCTAATATTTAAAGGGGTAAATCTTGAATAGACAAGCAATTATCAATCATTGTAATTTGCTAAAGTATACCTTAATTATAATACTAGAAATCCTTTTTTGTACAGATATTTGTTGTAATACAAAGACTTTTTTTTTTGTGAATAAGGTAGTTAAAATTAGGGTAAAGTACAATAGTTTGTTATTTTGCAGTCGTGTAGCCCACCACAATCTCCATCTTCAAAATATTGACATTGTCTGGCATAAACAATCATCTTATAAAATTATTGAAAGTCTGCCATTTACAAAATCGGTCTGGGTTGTTTTGTAATGTGTGTTCAGCAGTGCTAACTCTCTCATCTATAGTGCTATTAACATGTTTTTGAATTTTTCTTAAGTTATTCCTTATAGACTTTGGTTTGGCTAAAAAGTACAGAGACAATAGGACGAGGCAGCACATACCTTACAGAGAAGACAAAAACCTGACTGGGACAGCCCGTTACGCTAGCATAAATGCCCACTTAGGAATTGAGCAAAGGTGAGAATTAGAAACTTTAATACTAGTATGTATTTAAATGGTAATTGCATATTTATCCTGGAAATCTTGCGTTTCTTAAAAGTAAATATTTTATATATAAACTGGGTTCTGTGCACAGAGATTAGAATCCAATGTCATAAAATCTATCAATCTCTAAGAAGCCCTCTGCAAGTTAGCCAATTGTTAGCTTTCATTGAACATTGGAAATCTGTCTCCTAGATTTTTACATGTTAAGACTTAAGTTACCAGCACAGGCAGAACTAAATTTTAAAAAAGGTGCTTTCTGTCTGACCACCATGCTTATGTTTTGCTGGTATAAGTATTCTTTTGAATGTACTTTATTTATAAAATGTTTAGCAACTAACTGGACTTTAAAAACTTGAAAAAAACATTAAAAGCTGTTGCACCCCCCATTAATCAATTCACTAATGCTTCTTTTATGTCCTCTCATAAATAATTATGGGATTTTATCCCTGTAAACGTTGGGCCCATCTGCCTTGTTTTGTAAAATACAGGGTTTAGACGTTTAATTTAATTTAATCTCCATGAATTGACGTTAATATCTGTCAGCATAACGCAGTTGTATTTTAATGGAAAAATAAAAATCAGAAAAGAACTATCTTTAAAATTTTTGTTTTGCAGTCGTCGTGATGATATGGAGTCTCTAGGTTATGTCCTAATGTATTTCAACAGAACTAGCCTTCCTTGGCAAGGATTAAAGGTAAGATGCACCTTACAATTTGGACAGTGCTATTTTGCAGTTTGTGATTTTGATCAACTCAATTTTAAATTAATCCATGTACGCTAGGAGAACAAAAAAAACCTTCTGTTGCTTTTATTTCTAACCTTCCGTCTGGGCTTTTTAAGATGTAAACAAGTAAAGCTAGCCATACACCAGCAGATTTTCTTCTGATTATATTACTGATTGAGTGCAACAATCTGAAATCCAGTCAGAAGGACCTCTCAAAGCCACCAATCTTTCTGCAGATTTCAAGGCAAAATCAAGCTTAAAATTCAGGTGGTTTATCTACACTGACTGCGATCTATCATGCTTTAGCTCTGTATTCTGCGTAGTACTTTTTACAAGAAAAATACATTTGCAATTGACTTTTAAAAGAACACATTTTAGAAAGGTGAATATATAATCTATAAAAAGTTGTATACTAGTTTTAACACCCAGAGTAAGGTGTCAAAACAGCATTGTACATGGCAGACAGTTGGCGTCAAACCCCCCCACCTCTATTCAGGCTTGGTTTCTTTTTTTTCACATAAATGGCCTCCTTGACACCTCTCTTAAACCAGTCATGTTCCTTTGCCAATATGTTAACATTACAATCTTCAAAGGTAGGTCCTTTATCCTTAAGATGCAGGTACACGGCTGAGTCCTGACCCGAGGAATTGTCTCTTCTGTCCCGGGCCATACGTTGATGCAGTTGCTGTTTGGTCTCCCCCACATACAAATCAGAACACTCTTCACTGCACTGCGTATATGATGTTGCTTTCCTTGTGTTTTGGTATTAGGTCTTTTGGATGTACCAATTGCTGCCTCAGACAGGGATACGGTGTTTTTTGAAAATTCTTCTTAATTTCTCAGAGACCCCTACTACATATGGGATGACCATGTTTTTTCTCCTATCTTGCTTTTCCCCTTCACTGTTGGTATACGTGTTATTTTCTTTCCTTCCACTTCTATTGACAAAGGCCCAGTCTGGATATCCACAAGTTTTAAGGGCTCCTCTGAGATGTTATATTTCTTTAGCCTTTGCCTCTGTGCTAGTGTCTGGGTGTCTTTAGAACCCTGCAACACAAAGCAGAGAACATCCCCACTAGCACTGAGGCGAAGGCTAAAGATTTTTTTTATGGCCTGCTCTTACTGGTCTCTTCCATTCATGGTTTTACCCTCTGCTTAGCCTTCTTGGGTTGCTCCTCCCTGGGTCTGCATGATGGCTTATAGTCAACACTTGTTTATGCCATGTAGATAAGTATATTGGTTTTAGGCTTCACTACTTGTTATTTTTATACTATCTATGAGCTCTGCACTTTATTTAGTATTTATGCCATATACTATATATACTTAATGTTCCCAGGCTATGTATATACTATTTATGTGTCTGACATTTATATGGATTGTTCTGCTATATTTTGATTTGCACTACACAAATAGTGAGAGACAAATAGAGATCTGTAGAAATGATCCCATTAACCACTTTGAACTCCACATCTAGAAACTCTATTTTATTATTGTTTTTGCAGTGTAGGAGATGCAAGGTGTGTAAAATGCTGCCAGGTACCCAAAACCACTTCCAATGCCAACAGCAGTGTGTGCAGTGTGGTCCACGTACTGCCGCATGACAACCTCCAGTATGGGCTCCTTGTTCCGCTGCCGCAGCCACCATCATCTTTCCCTGGGCTGTTGTCAGACGTAAGTAATTATCAGGGCACCAGGAAGTCTAAGGAAAGGCTGGAGCAATTCGGCTTCTGCTCGCTAGTTTTGCATACACTGATCTGGCGCCTGAGGTCATTACTCTGCACCGGGAAGTGAGACAGGCACTGAGTATTGACGTCAGCCGTCATGACTAGATGTGGAGCGAGCGACCGCCGGATTGGAGAGTAAGGTAAGTGTCTGACTCGAGTATAAAACGAGATTGTGGTTTCAGGCTATTTTTAATGCCTGAAAACCTCGGTTTATACTCTAGTATATACGGTATATAGTTTCCCTTTTAAGTGCTTGACTTCTATTCAATTCCAGACAATGCAACATTCTATACATTTGTTTATGTGCATATTTACTAGGCTCAAACATTCATTTACTAGGCTCAAAAAAATACATGTTATTTTTTTTCCAATAAAGTAAACATAACATCTGCAAAAAAAAAAATGGAATTCTTTCACAAGAAAGTGCTTCCAGGACCTCTTTGTACCCTTGTATAATCTGTGACATTACAATTGGAAATCATCACTGTAGGAGCTGCATCTGATATTACAGCCTAAAGCAGAACTGAACTAAAATAAACAATCTGCTCAATTCTGCCTAAACTAATACGACAGTGATGAAGTCTCTGCACAGTAAGGAGAGAAGCTCAATATTTTCGCACGACAACACAGAAACAGTTTGAAGACCTTGATGTTGCCATAACAATGCCTTTGGATCGCTACAATTCAACAACCAGTTATTGCTCTGTGTTTTTGGAAGATATTAGAGAACAAATATTCACCATACCAAAATACGTTTCTCGTTTTTATGGCGTAAGAATTAAATAAAATCATCAAATTATGGCGGAAGCACTTTATGAACAAGCATATTTATTTAGTCCCGTCGGGTTAAACAGTTTTTCGGGGGGGGGGAAGAATTTATTTTCTGAGTGAATATTCTGAGGAAAGGGATAGGATCCCCCAAAAAACATTTGGAGTGATACACCTAGAGCCGCATTCGTTCCCCATGGTGCATTTATGGGGTTCTGGTTTTTTTTTACACATCTGCATATTTTGAATGCCAGCCATTTGACTTGCCTAAAAGGGTCAGTTAACATAAAAACCATGACCTGCTTTAAATAAAATGTATAATTCAAATGGGAAATAAGAGCTGATATCATGCAGTGATTGACAGCTGCTTACCGGCCTTCTCTCGACAAACCCCTTTCCGTTACACATTGGAGCCTATGCATCATAGTTAGGGGAGGGAGGAGGGGGTCCTGAAGGTAGAGCAGTCAGCGTTGCAGCAGCAATTTCTTCTTTTACCAATTTCTCCTATCACCTTTTCTTAAAAAAAAAATGACCAGACCCCACATTTTCCCCTTTAAAATTCTTGGACAGTAGTACTACAATCTTCCATTTAAAAAGGAAAATGCAGCAGCTGTGAGAGTAGAGAAAATAGCACTCTAGCACTTTAACACGTGAGAGATCTTATTTTAATCCCCCCCGGGATATATAATCAAATAAACAGCACCTTTCCCACCTAAATTTCTTTTTATATGCTCATCTTATAGTATAAGATATAAAAAGCTAGTAAATTTGGGATTCTATGGAATTTTGCCTTTGTTAATAAAGAAACATTGCATTTTTTGGTTAAGTATGCCACTCTCTCTGTGGCTGGAGATGGATAGATTTTAATTAAAGGGCAACTCCACCCTTATAACAACATCTTTTAGAAAGAATATGTTGATATATCATACTTTGTCCTATGAATTCATTACTGTATGCCTGCTATGCTTCTGGATGCCTCAAGGAAACTGAGCAATTTAGAAACCTGTACTGAGCCTGGGCATGCTCAGAAGAGGCAGACAGGGGATTAATATTCAGTCATTGGCTGTGATATCAACTGTCAAATCCATAACTGACAGTTGCTAACTGGAAGAACCAGGAAGCAGAAACAGAGGCAACAGGACATTTTGCAGGATTTCAGGTTAGACTTATATATTTCAGGTCTCAAAACTATTACTGTGTAGGGTTTTTGGGGGTGATTTACCTGTATGTAAGTTTTCGTTTCAGGGCTGGACTTGCCCTTTAAAGTTCAACTCATTTAATTCTCTATGGCAATGCTACTGTGGCCCTTTCATTTCAGTCTGTCTGTCTGCGACACCTATAGATGAATTCAACCAAGCACCCAGTCAACTGTCAGACAGTCACGGCAGCATAAGACCCACTTGCAGGTAAATAGGCAGAGACACCTTGATTTCACGTTTTCCTTTTTATTGAGGCAAGGCACATATCAGGAAACCTGTAATACAATAAGGAAACACACTGCCACTACTTGCACGGTCCAAGTTTTGGTCCACCCCCTTCAGATACTAATGTGCACTCATTTTAACATAACAAAAAGAGTGATCATATAGTGAATTTAACAATAATTTTAAGTACAGAGATATAAATAAAACATACCTGTAATACAATAGGGAAACACACTGCTACTATTTGCAAGGTCCAAGTTTCGGCCCACCTATATCACAATATTATAACAGGCAGTCACTACAACATATCCCTATAGGCAGTGTATCATATTTACAACAGCACACACATATATATAAAGCCACATACATATAATGTAAAATGCAATCAGCAACAACAATGTAGTATGGGGATACACAGGTTCACTACTAACACAGGAACCATGTTGGAACACATGTGCTGTGATTAACAGTTATAAAGTCAGTAATCATACAGCATATGCTCTAAAGCTGCTGTAAAAGACAAACCTCAATAATATTCCAGGTTCTAACCTTTTTATGAAACTTTTATTCATCATTAAACTCTAAAACTGAGATTAAAGGGTATGTCCACCCCCAAAACTATAATCCCCCCAACTACTGGCCCCATTATGTAGTGTAGTGTAATCCTTACCTCACATCCCAGCTCCATATGGTTCTCCTGTAGTCCCCCCCCAAAGTCCCAAAAACTGCCCACCAGGAGGATAGCAGAGTCCATATAGGCCTTCCCGGGAGAAGTTTGGCATGCGTACTGCAGCCCTTCTCCCCCTCCCTCTCCCTCCCTCTCCCGATTCCCTCCCCCTAGCTTTAAACCATTAATGTATAAGATTCCCACTGGTCTCCCAGCCCCAACCGCTCTATTTATATGTTTAGAAAGCTCCCCAAACTTTACTTACCTCTCCTCTTTACTTACCCTGAGCTGCCGGCAGCCGCGTCCGTGATTGGCTGCCGCTCGGCCAATCACAGACGCGGCTGCCGGTCTTACCCCTCTGCTTGCATTTTCTCGCAAGCAGAGGGCCGGGAGCATGGCGGGGGAAAGAGGGGAGGTAAGTAGAGTTTGGTGGGCTTTCTAAACATATAAATAGAGCGGTTGGGGCTGGGCAGGCATGGGGAATCTTATATCAAAAAATATATTTTAGGGTGGACATACAGAGAGAATCATATGGACAGGTCTTACCTCCTCCAGATACTAATGTGCACTGAAAGACTAAACCAATCCAGGCACAGGGACGTAAGTTGGAGGGTTCCATTATAACTTATTATTATAAAACATTTGTTGAGAGATAGCAAAAGATTTTACATATAGTGGAATTAATTTGCAACCCACTTATACTATACTATAATCAAATGGTTAACGCTAAAGAAAGGGTGCATTATTCCTGAGTAAATGGTATGACCCTAAAACTTCTGTACCAATTGTTTTAACTCTTTGCGATCCAGGAATATTTGATGAACATTCATATAATAAATTTCACTGTGTTACACTTCTATATTGTTGTTTAATGATCTCCCTATAACACATAACCCCAAATGCTGTAATAAAGTCATCTAAACAGTACACCTGGAATTTCAATATAGCTTTTATTTCATGATTCACTTAGCGTACAAAAAGAAGCAGACTGTTCATAGTTTGGCTTGATTACGCTTCATGAACAGAGAGGATGGCTCTGCAGACCATTGTCAAACCCAACTAAATCCACATATTCAAACTCAACTAAACCGGATTTTGTTTTAAATTTTCGAAACACAAATTTTTTGAAAATGTAACTCCTATGGTACCCCCCCCCCTCCTGGATCCGCTCCATAGACTTAATCCATGGCCATATTACATTTAGACCGAGGGTGGGCAATTAAATTCCACAGGGGGCCCCATTAAAAATCTTCGATTGGCTTGAAAGGCCGGACCAATAGGTTCAACTTCATTCTAATTATAAAAATTGCAGAACTTTATTTTATAAAAATATGAAATTAATATACCTGGTTGATTGGATATTTTTATTATTAGTTGCCATTTTTAATAGGTGTGTAATATTTTAAATCCATTCCATCAAGAATTATCCGATTATCTTTTTTTAAAATAAAATTAATAAAAGTAAATGAATTATCCAGCCTGAGGCAATCAATTAATATTAAGATTTTTTTGGGTATAGGTCTAGTATTGAGGGGCCAGTTAGGGGCAGCCCACTGGCTGCATGTGGCCCCTGGGCCACAGGTCTGGTTTAGACTGTACTGCATGCTACAATGCAAAACAAAAGGGGGGTGGGAGTATCTGATACTTATTACTTATTTGCAAAAACAATAATTTCTTTAAAAACTAGGATTCAGGGGCTTTTCTTTAGACTGTCAACTTACCAAATTTTACAGAATAGAAGAGGATACTAGCGTAAATACACAGTAAAAGCTAAGAGATAGATAGACAGATATGAATACCGTATATACTCGAGTATAAGTCGATCCGAGTATAAGTCGAGGTACCTATTTTTACCTGAAAAATTTGTAAAAACTGATTGACTCGAATATAAGTCGAGGGTAGAAATTATCACCACTACTGCCTTCTGATTCTGTGTTGTTTTTAGGCTTTAGTTGCCCTTTAAATGGACAGCAGAATTCCCATACATGAATCCCATACAGTAATAGCCAAATCCAATACCAGTAACCTCCAATTCTTTGGCACTCCAGATGTTTGGAAACTACAACTCCGAGCATGCTTTGTTGCTGGGAGTTTCAGTTTCTAAACATGTGGAGTGGCAAGGTTCAGTAAACTTTTAATTAAGCTTAGCATCATTTACAATTCTCCTGAACCCCATATAGTAAAGGGCCCTCTGAACCCCATATAGTAAAGGGAACTCTGACCCCCATATAGTAAAGGATTCTCTGACCCCAATAGTTAAAAATGTCACCTGAGAGTTGTAGTTTCAAGCTGTCATTTGCACTGTACTAGCAGCTGTTTTTTGCCCCAAACTGAGGAGACCCATCAGATTTACAGCATCCAGTGACAGTGCTGAGTGAGTCCAGCAGGCAGAATACAGGAAGCAGGAAGTGTAAAGGCAGCTCCTGTAACTTTCTATACAGGTTCACACAGCGCCACCTACTGGTTACTATCTGTAATTGCAGAATTTGGATCTAAATTAGGACTTGACTCGAGTATAAGTCGAGGTTAGTTTTCAGGCTAATTTTAAAGCCTGAAAAATTCGACTTATACTCAAGTATATACGGTATTTGCACAAATGTTATAATTTTATTTAGTTTAGTTCCTTTTAAGATTTAATTGTGAACACACATTGGAATGCATAAATAACACATTGGGATTCCATAAATGCAATAAGAGTTGTACTAGGTTCAATCAGTGGGAATAAGTAGTTTTTACTGGATTTGGGGTTTCACTGCAAAATAATAAGTAAATAAAATAAGACATAAAATTACATGTAATTATACAACTTGTACAACTTACTGTTTAATAGATTAACAATGGATACATTAGAACAATTAAATCATTCTAAAATCCTTAAAATAAGAAATACACAGACAGACTTTGCATTTGATAGAATATGTCAAACTCTACAGACGCAGACACTTTCTGCATGAATTAACAGTAAATACAGAAATGGTTTACTTTCTCATCTAATAAGTTTGGGCTTTGAGGGAATATTTCTTTAGATAAGAATTCATGGCTTAATTCCCCAAGAGGCACACAGACTGGAATTCATTATTACTGTATTATTTTTATTATTTATATTTTGTCATTGGTTTTAATCTTTTTCTTTTTGTTAGCAAAGGAGAATGAAGACTCAAGTGCATGTTTTGATCATTAAATAGAATCTGTATAAAGTAATTAAATATTCATTTTAGTTCTGTTGTCTCTCCACTTGCTGATTTGTTGCATTTGAACTCAGTCAAATTATGTGGTTAATAACAATTTAAGAAAATGGGAAACCTAGTGAGACACGATATACTGTGCAATCAAGAATCTTTAAACTCTATATTATAATAAACAAGAGATATATTTACAAATTCAATACAAATAAATGAATGTACATGAATGTAAAAAATAAAACAAAATATGCTTTGGGTGAAAAAATAATCTTATGTTACACAGCAGTACAGAGGTGTGAGAAGTTCAGTAAAGCTTCGTACACACATGCGATCGTGGGTTCCAACCCACAACGCATGATGTGTACGAACGAGACGCTTGTTCGGTGATCTGCTTGGCAGATCGGGCAACGATCACCGAACGACTAACCGTTTCGGCAGTTAAAAGTGCCCATACACGGGTAAATTATCAGCCGAAACGCTCGTTCGTACACATCGTGCATGGCGGGTCGGGACCTAGGATCGCACGTGTGTACAAACCTTAAGGTAACAATGCTTTTACAAATATACATTCTAATTATATTTTTTTTAAAAACATTTTACAAAATGCAGTGAGCTAATAAGATAACAAGAAAAATTAAAGTAAAATCAATAATTGGTGTGTCTACCCCAATTCTTTAAACCAAAACTATTAACTTAAACAAAAATATCTGTACAGGAGACTTAAAACCAGGTGACTCTCAACCTATTTTGAAGAAGTTTGAAAATGTGGCAATGTTGAGGAGTGTACCTATTAATTATATGTTGGCTCTGGTGGTTTAATGGGCTAATACCCTACTTTTAGAAAGAAACAACCGAAAAGTTTACATGTTACAATCTACAGACTTTGCATGAAATTAAATTTTTGCAAAGATTAACTTTTTTGTAAAAAAGTAAAGAAAAGTGTGGGATTAAAAATCTGTTTGCAAAAAACAATGTACACTGTAAAATCCGTTGTCAGCTTCAAGGGGGAGGAAAAACTTATTTTTCTTTGTTTTGATCTGCTGTGCAGTAGAGAGCGTGTTTAAAAGTGTACATAGTACACTAGAGATGGGATCCGGGTCCAACTCGGACCTGGATCTGACACTGAACCCCTTGGTTCCGAAATCCAAAAGATCTGTCTAAATTCAGACGGATTGTCTGGATTTCGGAGCCTATTTTCTGTAATTATCAAACATTCGAGGATTATCGAAAATAGCTTTGAAAGTTCAATAATCCTCGAAAATATGGTAGAAAACTCGAAAGTAGTCTCCAATCATTTTTTCTAGTATTATCAAACATTCGAGGATTATCGAAAAATAGCCCCGAACATTCGATAACCAAAAATTGGTTCCATTTTCAGATCTTTGGGATTATCCCGAGATCCGGGAATCCAAAAATGAGACTGGTGAGTTTCGGCCATCTCTATAGTACACTAATGGTGGCCATACATTAGGACGGTTTTACTTACGCAACCAAGTAATCCCACGACATTAGACCGATCCTTTCACGTTATGCGATCACAAAATGAATGGGATTTGAGATTGCATGTTGGTTGCAATGTCATGGGATCGCTTGGTTGGGTAAGTAAATCCTTCCTAGTGTATGGCCACCTTAAGACTTCTAACAACACAAATCGATTGTTTATTGAAGTACTGATCCCAGTACCTGCAAGTTAATTAAATAAAACAACCAATAGCCAAAACAAACTGAGAGGTGAGACACAGCTTATTGTATAATTGTAAATGTTATCTGGAGACGCTGTACGTTTCGTATAAGCACACAATGCTTAAAATTAAGCATTTAGTTACAGAATTTATTTGAGGTATGGCATATTGCTTTATTTGCATTTCTAGATTGTGTATACATTACCTTTTGTTTTTACTATGAATGCTTTTGTGCTATGGAATCCACATTTCTTCTATATAATACCTTTCTGTCAGGTCACATTACCTGCAAAACACTTGCAAATCACAAAAATTAATATATTTTTTAGCAGATGTATTTTCTTGCTTTCCAATGTATTCAGGTTTGATCATTGGTTCCTGATCCCTTTTCATGTCCTTTGTTGCAGAGGTTAATCTTCAGTTGATGTTGGCCCCTTGGGTTTTGATTAAAGCTAGCCAAAGCTCATTTTCAATGAATGGACAAGCTGCTATTAGGTTTTCACTGTTATTTAATAGCTGATGTAAACCAACTTCTCAGTGTCAGTTGTCAATCTAACTGATCTTGGTTTGACAGTTTTTTAGTAGGTAAAGTAGGCAATCCAAAATCGAATCAATTATTCTACAAGAAATCTCTTACTGTTTCTTTTGCAAATAACCTCTGTTTTTGCAAAAATTAAATTATCCTGGCACACAAGTTGCTGGTGGTACCTTATTAGTTTGCAGCAGACCTCCTTATTCTGGCTTATTGAAATAGTTTCAATACTATTTAATGAGCATGAGAGGTTTCACTATTCTCTGCTAGATACAGCAACTTACAGATATGACTAGAAGTCTAACATATTTCTACTAAACTGCTAATAAAATTACATTAGTTAGGAGAAAATATACTAATAATCAGGAAGGTAGTATATTTTAGCTTAAGCTCTCGGTCTACCAGCTGGATCAGGATAGAGATGGCATTTATCAAGTCCGATGCTATTTCTACATTTAGCCTTAACAATTATGCTAAGCATGCACGCAAGAGATCCCGTCACTTTAGTCACACAAAATTATTCCTAATTACTGTACCCTTGTGCTGATGTGAGATTTAAAGGACAATTAAAGTCTCAGAACAGCACTTTTTCAGAAGAAAGAGCACCTTAATATAAAAACAGTAATCTGTGTAAAGTTGCTGACATCTTGCTTCAGCATTGTAGCCTGCTTAGCTCTACCCCTGAGACTTCCTGGTTCTCCCTTCTGCTATAGTCCCAAAAAACTATCAGGGAGATTCAATAAAAGGTCTTATTGTTTAAAATGGTGCTAATTTTGCACCAACCAATCAGATCTTATTTAACATTTGAAAGCTAACATCTGATTGGTTGGGGCAAAATTAGCACCATTTTAAACAATAATAACTTTTATTGAATAACCCTGTATGTGCTTTTGGCCTGGGCACATGCTCCCTTGACACTTGCGCATGTGACGGCGCAGCACATGCGATGTTACATGCATGCATCCGTGTGCGCGTGTGACGTCATCGAGCCTTGCTGTCTTTGAGCAGGCTAAACTAATATGGTGTTTTGGGACTAGAGTAGAAGGGAGAACCAGGAAGTCTAGGGGGGCGGGCTATGTTTTTGCAGGAAGTAGTGTCCTCCTCTACTCTTAATCCTCCAATTTAACTTAACATGCTATTACAGTGCACTTATCCTTTATGTGCACTGTACACTTTTTCAAATAATGAAAAGTTCATGATATTGACACATTTAAAATCTTGAGAAGTTAATCACCCCCCTTTATAAAAACAGTTTCATGACATAATCAGTTTTAACAGTGTGAGCAGTGTTTATTGTTGAAGACCATTAATAAGTGCATATTTCAAGTAGAATGGCAGGTAGTATACACTACGTTGCAGCATAGTGAAAACAGGATCACGATGAAGAAGAATTGCACACTATGAGAAGAGATTCATGATGAAGACCATTTACACAAGAGCATATATCAAGAAGAAGGGCAGGTAGTATAAACTACATTTGAGCACATAGTGAAAACAGCTTCATAAAATAAGAATTGCACACTAAGAGAAGAGGTTCATGAAGAAGACTATTTACACAAGTGCATATATCAAGTAGAATGGCAAGTATAATACACTATATTGGAGCACATAGTGAAAACAGATTCATGATGAAGCATTGCACACTATGAGATGCGGTTCATGATAAAGACCATTTACACATGCATATTTACAAGTGTATATAAGAAGTAGAATGGCAGGTAGTATGAACTACATTTGAGCACATAGTGAAAGCAGGTTCATGATGAAGAAGAACTGAACACTAAAGAGGTTCATAATGGAAGTATCTTTGATGGATCTCCATCGAGTCTTCTTGTCACGTACTACAAAACAGCAACTATTGATAGATACAGTATATAAATATATATCCTGTTTTGGGAAGAAAATATGTACACACATAATAACTAAAAACAAAACAACTGTGTGAAGTGGCAAATATAATTTTTTTTTTTTAAAGAATAGGCCAAGTACCTTTACAGAAATGTTACATTTAAAATGAAAAAGAAATACATTGCACATTAGAAGAAATGAGAAGATTTTTTTAAGATGAAGAGCTTGAACACTGTTTTAAATGACTAAAGATGCAAACTCTATGACTGGTGTTAAGAAATGATGTGAAGAGTTTGAAGATGAATAACTTGCACTCCAGTGCCCATTAGGCATGAGGATGCTTTGGAATACACTGCACATTAAAATAAATGATGAGAAGTGTGTGGAAATGCAGAACTTGGACTCTGGTGCCAATTACTTGATGAGGATGCTTTGGAATACAATGCACATTTGATAAAAAAGATGAGAAGAAATTAAAAGAAACATGTGAAAAGAGGTTTCTGACTTTAATTGTCTCATTTATCATCATCACGATACATCAGCTGTGACAATAGAGGTGAGCCAACCGCTAGAGAAGAAACAGTAGGTGATGAGGAACTGAGCTGCTAAGATAAAGGAGGAGAGACCAATAGCATGAGAAGATACATTAGGTGATGATGACCTACACAGTGTCAGTGCAGCATACCTGGAACTTGAACTGCCCCATGATGATGCTGATGATTGTGAGTCCCATGTAGCCTGATGTGGAGGAATAGTGGGGTATTGCATTGTGTTGGTGGAGGATGATGGGGGTTGGTATTGAAATCATGTGACTGCTGATGTCTGTAGTCACATGGATGTGGTGATTGCTGATGGCTGTAGTCACATGGATGGGGTAACTGCTGATGGCTGTAGTCACGTGGATGAAATGGCTGCTGATGGCTGTTGCCATGTGAATGGGGGGAAATTCCTGCGGTCGCTCATGCATGGGAGGTTCATTTTCCAGTCGGTTAGTGATGAATGCAGGTATCTCTTATTGATGAGCCTATGACTGTTGACTTCTTTGCCGGTACTTGTTGTCCACCCGCAAGATTTCAATGGTAAACACGCACCATTCATCCTCAGAAACCTCCAGGCTTGCAGAAAAAGTGTATTCCCTGTTTCTGGAATCATCTCCCCTCTGATTCCTCTCATCAATCATAGACATAACTGATTTCAATGAGGAAGCTAGATGTGTTTCCTGCTGCCTCGGTTGCCTATTTTGTCCTGCTGCAGATTCAGGAAGGATATGGCATAATGGCCTATATGAGGTTTGTATCCTTGAAGGTGCAGATACACTCACAACTAGTTTCTTCTGGGGTCCCTTGTGTGCTCACCTCTACTTGTTCCTGAGATTGTTGTTCTCCAACACTGCAGTGGTTAGCCGAAGGTCAGTGAATTGTATGGATAATATTTTCTAATAGAAGTTACTTTTTAATCTAACGTGTGTCGAGCAATTTTGGCATGCACCAAGACCCCCTACTTACTTATAACTGGAACCAAGAGAGGGGTTCTGGGCTGGAGGGACCTGGACCAAACTTCGAGAGCGTGCTAAAGCACCTAAGCCCCAACAATAACAAGTGAGACTTTATGCTGTGAGAGTGCAGTCTTGTTACATTCATGTTACAATCAAACTGTTTGTTTCAGTGATTGTTAAAGGGTGTGTCCACCCTAAAATTAATTTTTTAATATAAGATTCCCCCTGCCAGCCCAGCCCCAACCGCTATGTTTATATGTTTAGAAA
The DNA here is from genome assembly GCA_019447015.1 of Hymenochirus boettgeri. NCBI lineage: Eukaryota > Metazoa > Chordata > Amphibia > Anura > Pipidae > Hymenochirus > Hymenochirus boettgeri. The sequence goes on along the minus strand of CM033471.1, from coordinate 76,805,308 downwards.
GCTCCCCAAACTCTACTTACCTCCCCTCTTTCCTCCGCCGCGCTCCCGGCCCTCTGCTTGCGAGAAAATGCAAGCGGAGGGGCAGGACCGGCAGCCGCGTCTGTGATTGGCTGAGCGGCAGCATAGGAAAGAGGAGAGGTAAGTAAAGTTTGGGGAGCTTTCTAAACATATAAATATAGTGGTTGGGGCTGGACTGGCAGGGGCAATACTATATATTAAGGGATTTATGCTAGGGGGAGGGAATCCTGAGGGAGGGGGAGAAGGGCTGCATTACACATGCCAAACTTCTCCCGGAGGCCAGGTAGGAGGCAGAGTCCTATATGGACTCTGCTATCCTCCTGGTGGGCAGTTTTTGGGATGGGGGGGGACTACAGGAGAACCATATGGAGCTGGGATGTGAGGTAAGGATTAAACTACACTACATGATGGGGCCAGTAGTTGGGGGGATTATAGTTTTGGAGGTGGACATGCCCTTTAATTAGAATACCAGCTACATTACTTTGTACTACAATATTAGTTCTCCAACACTGCCTTGTTCTGCTTGTGGTGCATCATATTGTCCTTAGAACTGTGTGTTAAAACATCTGTTGTATTCAGTTAGATCAACTGGACTTAAAGTTTAGTTCTTGAAGACGTTTCTAACTGAATACAACAGATATACCATGACCTGGATAAATGAGAACCTTCACTAGCATGTATGTTAAAACATTAAAGTTAAAAAATAATAATAATGAAGCAGAAGTGTTTTTTTTATTGTATTTGAATAGACAGGTCGAAGAAAATATGTACCAAGATGAAAACATCTGTGTGGAGTGGCAACAAAAAAAATAAATTTTTCAGCAGTGGCCCAAACATTATAAAAAAGGTAAATTTAAAAATAAACAATTTCTGACATCTGAACTTTTAGATTATATTCACCTTTTTTCTCTTATCCTTGGTGCTGTATGTGCCTCCCTCCTCCTCATAAAACTCCATGGCTATATCCATCTATATCTGGCGTGTCCAATGGGCATCATTATATCTATCATGGCATTTATCATAAAGTTACAGAAATCAAAGGCTATATTTCAGGGTTACCAAAATCAAACTCTACATTCAAGGGTTACCGATTTGAGAATTCAGTGATTATTGAACTAATTCGTAGTTCAGGAAGTTCTTAAAGTCAGAGTTCATCTGAACTATTAAAGTTCGGGTCGAACTTGGGTTCTGGTTCTGTTCTAGTGCATCTCTAATAAACACCTTTAAAGCAAAGAATAAAAACGAATTACAAACAAAAGACATTGGAATAAAAAACAACTACTGGTAAGATTTTATTATACAAACACTTCCATCCCCACAAAATACACGAATAACAAAAACTGAGAAAGTTATTATAAAAACTTTTAAGAAAGTTATACAGCTATGATGCACAACAAAGAAAACAGTTAAACAGGCTTTCTTTAAAAACATTTTAAAAAATCTCATATTGCAACAAGCAATTCAGCTAATCCATACTCTAATATTAAAGAAACCACAATTATTAAACTGTTTGACTCATGTAAGGTAGCAATTACCAAAGATAGTAAAACAGCAATAAATGCCTTAAAATCATTATGAAATGATAGAGGAGCACATGTCTCCAATAATGAAAATAAAAAAGAAGACATCATTACAGCTCATAATGATCAGAATATTACAAAACAGTGGATGTGGGCTTAAAATCCTTCATTCAATAGAGTAGCTGAACTTGAAACAATTATAGAAGGAACAACATCAAATAAGAGAAATAAGGAAAGACATAAAAACAGGATTTTAAAAATATATATATTGGATTTACTTAAAGGGCATGTCCACCCCCAAAACTATAATCCCCCCCCAGTAATGGCCCCACCATGTAGTGTAGTGTAATCCTTACCTCACATCCCAGCTCCATAGGGTTCTCCTGTAGACCCCCCCTAAAGTCCCAAAAACTGTCCACCAGGAGGCTAGCAGGGCTCTGCCTGCTACCTTGCCTCCGGTAGATATTTGTCATGCGTACTGCAGCCCTTCTCCCCCCTCCCTCCCCCTCCCTCTCCCTCCCGTTCTACTATCCCTCCCCCTAGCGTAAAGCCCCCTTAATATGCTGCTCCCCCATGTCTGGCAGCCCCAACCGCATGGTTTGTATTATCCAAAAGCTCCCCAAACTCTTACTTACCTCTCCTCTTTCCTCCGCTGCACTGAATGACCGGCAGCCGCGTCCGTGATTGGCTGCCGCTCAGCCAATCACAGAAATGACTGCCGGTCCCGCCCCTCTGCTTGCATTCGGAGGAACGAGGGGAGGTAAGTAAGAGTTTGGGGAGCTTTTGGAAAATACAAACCATGCGGTTGGGGCTACCAGACATGGGGGAGCAGCATATCAAAAACTATTTTTAAGGGTGGACATGCCCTTTAAATAACTTACATCATCAGAACAAGTTACAAATACCAATTTCAAAATCCAAAAACAAAGGATATTATGCTGCAAAATATTCTGGAAAAAACAGATTTACCTAAAAAAACTCACCAGTTTCATTCCGTGTTCGAATTCCCGGATCTCGGGAAAATCCCAAAGATCCGAAAATTCGGAAACAGAACAAATTATTGATTATTATCGAATGTTCGAGGTTATTTTCGATAATCCTCAAAAATATCTTTGAACATACGATAATACCCGAAATTACAATCGTAGACTACTTTTGAGTTCGATAATTATAGAAAATAGGCTGCGAAGTCCCGAAATCCAGACGATCCGTTCGGATACGGACGGATCTTTCGGATTTCAGAACAAAGGGGACCCGGATCCCATCTTTACTGAAAATCTACAAACGTTTTTTAATTGAAAAATGTTGATGATATTCACCAATTAACTTTATGGAATGCCCATAAATAAAATAAGGCATGTATCAGAGGAATACTACTCAATTTATCAGCAAAAGAAAAAAAAGAGATCCAACAATCTATTATCAACCAATTAAATAAATTAGAAACAAAAACCAAAACAATCCCATCAGAAATAAACCACAGCAAAATATATCAATTACAAAAGCAACTTCACGATGTGAATTTATATGTATATTATATTCACAGACTGAAGACAACCTCTTATGCTCAACATAACAAGCCTTCCTTCATTTTAGCTAATCAATTGAAGAAAAAGGCAATCAAAACTAGAATCCAATATTTGAAAGTAATAATAACCAAAAGATAGTGAATCCACTTAAAATTTGGAACAATTTAAAATGACTACAAGTCCTTATACATTTTAAAAGATGATAAAAACACACCAACCAACATACCAAGAAATACAAACATTCCTAGAAAAAAAATATAATTACCAGCACTAAACAATGAACAATTAGATATTTTAAACCAACCATTATCAGAAGAAGAAATAAAAAAAAATTAAAAACCTCAAATCAAACAAGGCCAATTCAGGGACATACTGTCACCAGTAAGTATTTTATCGTACACTAAAAGAAAATGTTTTTCTAAAGGAAATGCTCTAGGCAACCATAATATCTATACCCAAACAAGACAAGGGCCCTTCTAACACAAAAGCTATATAGCTATCTCGTTAATAAACTTTAACATTAAAATATATACTAAACTGATAGCTTTCAGATTGAATTCAATATTACCTAAATTAATAAAATCAGATAAGGCTAGTTTTGTTATGGGAGGATAGACCTTTGATATAATACCAGGAGAATGATTAATTTAATTCAATGGGCTAAAAAAGACAACCCTTAACAGTTAATTCAGAAAAAGCCTTCAATAGATCAAATTGAACATATCTATGCAATATACTTGATAAAATTTTAAAGCATTCTACTCTAAACCAACAGCCTAAGTCTTAAGCTCTGGTATTCTGTCATCAACATTTGAAATAACAAAGCAATAGCAATACAGGGGTGCCCCCTCTCACCACAATTATTTGACTTACTTTTCGAACCAGTGGCCAAAATGATTAGAAATAACAGTAATATAAAATGTATTGCAAAAAGTAAAAAAGGATTTAAAAATAGGTCTATTTGCAGATGATATAATCTTGTCTCTAACTAATCCTAAAGTCTACATGAATATAGCCAGGTTTCATATTACAAAATTAATGAAAACAAATCCTCAATTTCAATTGGATTAATATCCAACCTTTTGTTTTAAGCACTATAACAAAACAGTTTAACTATACATGGAAAGCTGATAAAATACAGTACTTGGGTATACAGTTATCGTATTCTTCAAAAAAATTGTACAATAACAATTTTAAACCTTTGTTAAAAGAAACTAAATAGTAACTAGAGGAATGGAAAATATCCTATCTTTCCTTACATGGGACTATGATCATCAAGATGATGATGCTACCTAAGTTTCTATTCTTAGAAATATTCCAATTGAAGTGCCACAACCTCTCCTTAAACAATTGAATATTATGACAACAAAATATATATGGAAAAATAAAATACATACATTGAAAATATAAATTCTAACTAAAAGAGCTGGTTCCTCTTACAAGAACAATAATTACTAAAAAAAATCCATTAAGGCTGGGTACATATGTTGGGATTCTTCATCCCGACCGAACCACTCAGCACTTGCAACCAGTTGGCCATCTGATTCATCTTAACAAATGGTCAGACACTGGCCATGGCTGCCCAAAGTAACAGTTTTTCAGGCCGATCAAATGATACACTGAAATGATGGTCGGTCGGACTGAAATATTCGATGGTGTGTACCCAGCTTAAAGGATAACTAAATGTAGATTTTTAAAAACCTAATGTGAAAGTTTTTCTCCCCAGAACACCTATACATTGTAAGATTCTTCTCTAGCAAGTTGCATTTAGTACATGTGAGCAGAGCAGGATGATCCACAGGGCAAACCTAGGCACCTGCCTAGGGCCCAGGAAACCTCTGTGGGCCCAGCTTCAGAAGCAGTAACAAAATTACAGTCTATAAAATATATGTAGCAAAAAAGGGGGCCCTAAATGATGGCTCTTCCTTGGGCCCCATATGATCTTAACCCATCTCTGCATGTGAGTAATCTATTCTGTAACTAAGATTTCCATGTTGTTGCCAGTACAACCCACAAATTCATCAAAGAACCATGTCCTCTGACCCCAGTATTCACTGTCTCTATGCACAGTGTGTTTTCTATACACCAGTATGGAAGTCCCTGAAAAGACTTTGAAACCTGCTTGTTACCCTGCTATTTATTAACCAGTCAGTGTGAGTTGCTGGAAAATAAACTACAGGGTAACAAGCAGCTTTCAAAGTCTCATCAGGGACTTCCATATTCCATTTTTTAAATTTTTCTTTTCCTAGCAAAGATAAGTCCTCCAAATGTAGTTGGAATCTCTGCTTATTCAGTGTTGGCACGCCTGGTAAGGCACCAGGTTTGAAAATACACAAAATACACAGTTCAGAAGGTCAGCACCCCAGACTTACCTTTTTTTGTTTCTATTATATTCCATGCAAAATAAAGCTTCTAAATGTACCTACAATTACATCTTATTCCCTTGTGGAGCACCTGGTAAAATGCCAGTTTTAGAAACACACCTGTTAGCCTAGAGGTAAAACTCTGGTTTTAGCAAGACAGAGTAAATGTACAAGTTGCAGGTTCTATTCCCCAGGATTGCTTTTATTTATTTTTATTTTTGCTGAAATGTTAATATTCCATTTTTTACATCTATGCTAAATACACTGCAAAGATTGCCTTTCTTTTTTTATGTAAAGTAAAGGATTATATCATTGTTAGGACAGGAGCATTGAATGTGTTTGAAAAATCCCTGTTCTGTGTCAGGGAGAGGGAGGATCTGTGCTGTAATATGATTAGCTGTCAGCTTCTAGGAAGCAAGGTTGTAACTTCCTTGTTTTGATCTGTTGAGCACTACAGAGCATGTGCCTGTACACAGACACTTAGCTGGGGGTTTACCCAGCTAAAGTGGATTGTGGGAGTTGACCCCTAGTACTTACAGGTTGTTTTCATAAATCACCTAATGGCCACAGCAAAGGGAGAGGTGAGACACAGCTTGTTGTATGTTTGTAGATGTGCTCTGTCTATTGGGACAATGTTGTCTGGAGACTTTCATTCTCCTTTAAGAAAATGACTGTGTAATGTTGTGTTTAACAGAAGTGCTAAAAACATGGGGTACACCATTATAATTACAGCAATAAAAAATGGAAGAGAACTATTAAAAAACAGAAAAATAGTTAAATTAAAACAATATACTAACCTGAGTGTACTCAAAGAAATTATTCAGTGTTTTTCCTTAAATACATGGAAGGAAGCAAGAGAAATATTAATAAAAGATAACAACATTTTAACATATAAACAGTTACAGAATAAATATGGCCTGCCTAATCGTAAAAAGTTACAAATTGGAAGCTTCATAATTGCTAATTTACAAAATACCAGTCCTACCTCAAATCCACTTATAGAATAAACTAGCAAAAGTGTGCCCGTTGGTGCACAGTGGAAATTATGTGTGTATGTTTTGTTATGTGTAGTTGCAGTGCTCACAGGAACCATCAGGAAACATCCAGGGGGGCAATAATAAAATTAGTCTGAAGGTCCTAAAAAAAACCCAAATAATCGCATCATATTAAATGAACAAACACACACTTATATGCTCCCTTACCTATACTACCTGCCAGCTAGAATATAGAGGGTCTATGTGGAATAAACCTGCAGGTCTGAGAACTGACCCAGGCAATCTAAACAGCACCTTTGGGCAATCAAAAGCAGCCCATACATATATCCGATTTTACTTTCCCGACCGAGTGCTCCCGCGACATTAGACATTGCTCATGCAAGAACCACCTGTCTGTGGCATAGAAGAATGGAAAAGGTGGTTCTGGCAAGATCAAACTAATATTGCATGAGCGCTTGGTTGGATAAGTAAAATCGTATATATGTATAGCCACCTTAAATCCTATACAGTATCCTGATTAACATGCAAGGTTTATATTTATTAGTATTTACCACAACAAGTTTAACCTATGGGGTTAGGACTTGGGAGCACAGGATACTGATTGAATATACATGTTAGGGAGAGGTGTGGATAGAGGAGCTAAAATCTCCACACAGAGTATAAAATGAAATAGAGCCTTCTTATAACAGAAGGTACCTCATAGAATCATGTTATTATAATAGCATTGCCTTAATAATCTAACATATAAACACATATTTCTCACTTAAAGAAATGGGTGGGGACATGCAAAGTATCTTATTTATTGCCTGTGGCAAAGGCATGTGTCTTGATATAATACAGCCTAAAGGTATAGAGCAGGCGTGTTTAACTTGTGACCTTTTATGTGTTTGAAAACCACAATTCCCAGCATTCTCTGTTTGCAGTAAGTTTTTTCTTAATATCCTGTAGCTAAGGCATCTGCCTAGATCTAATTTAGCCTAAGCTTGTGACCTCTCACATGTTTAAAAACTACAAATCCCAGCATTCTCTGTTTTGCAGTTAGTGTCTTCTTAATGAACTTTTCACATGTTTAAAACTACAACTCCCAGCATTCCCTAACTGCACAGAATTCTGGAAAACTTAGTTTTTATATATCTTGAAATAAGACATTTTCCTGGCTTACAGACATTAAAAGCCCACGGTCATGATTTACCGCTTCCTACCAAAGGGTTTGAAGATGCAAGTGATTCATCTGCCCTTCCCTTACATCCATAGCTATTAGAATATTGGATTAGGGAAGCATTATATGGGTCGATTGGTTGGTTGTTTCCCTTTGGAGTATGCTTGGAAGCTGTAAGTACAGTATGTCTAATTTTAGTTTAACCTTTCTGTGCACCTATACCTATGTGTGCTGTTATTTTAATCAAGATGGATAATTGATGACTATTTACAGCATTGAGACACATGGCTTTAAGGTCGAACATAGATGCAAGACACACAAATCTCATTTTTATGACTTAACTTGTTAATCCATGCTGTTAACTGTTATTTTTAGCATGTTTGCTGTAAATTCACATATTTGCTCTATGTTCTTCCTTTTTTGCAGGGATTCCCTGCAGAATTTGCAATGTATCTAAACTACTGCCGTGGATTACGATTTGAAGAGGCGCCAGATTACATGTATCTAAGGCAGCTGTTCCGTATACTGTTCAGGTTTGTTTCAACCACCAACGCTGTATTGTCTTTCTTTTAGCTCAATTTCTTTGGAGTGATGTGGGCTGGAATGCTCCAAGCAAACCAGTTTGCAACCAGTTGCTGGCATTTGCTCTGTCCTGATGACAATGCAGCCATTTGTTTCATAAAATGTTTAAAGCCTGGAAACCATACTCTGCTAAACACTTTGCAGTTTTTTTTTGGATATTGTGCATAGACTTGAAATAAGCATATAAATAAATCCCTTGGGTTGTGTAGAATAGACATATATGGGCGTATAGTTGAAAAGTCCTTTTTAATTGTAATTTTTTTTTTTTTCTCAGAACGTTGAACCACCAGTATGACTACACATTTGATTGGACAATGTTAAAGCAGAAGGCAGCCATCAAGCAGCCTCCTCCAGTGGGCAGGGCCAGCAAGCCCAAACCCCCACAGGCAAGCAAACTGACAAATCCAAGAGTAACTGAAAGGTTAGTAGCCAACAACCAAGGGACGTTGCACAGAAAAACTAAATTTTATTTTAGAAAAAGAATAAAAAAGGAAATCAAATTGGATATTATTTGAGTGTTAGATCAAGGAGGTGGTTAAAATTTGGCTAAAAGAGGGAAATAAACATAATACGTCCTTGGAAAATTTGACTACTAACTTAATTTCAAATTTCCTTACATGTATGTAAATATATTTAAATCTATTTATAAAGATTTATACAGATATATCATCTTTTGGCATGTTGGGTCATCTTAACAACCGCATCTTTCTCATGCATTAACTCCCTTTTCCAAATCTGGGGGAAAGTTTTGATGGAGTGAATGTGAAAAGCTTTTTTTCAGCTCACATTCCTGGACCTAACACTTTAGGATTTTTTGGGGGGCCTTTTCTAATTGTCTTTAATCAATGACTATCTGTTAAAACTCCATCTGCTGTGAAAAGGATCTATATTAAACTACAGATCCCTTTGGCATCTGATGGGTAATGGTCTTCTATGTTTTGCTTTGCTTTACCCGCCTTTCCCACCTTAACCTCACATTGTAGGTCCAATGAAAAACTGTGACATTTTGTCTTGAACTTCTTTCTGATCAACTTGTAACTAATATTGCACCCATCTAGTTGTTTGTATAGTGGTTCAACATTGTATAAGGTTTACTCCTGCTGCATTTTGAGGGGTATAAGAAGTTTACGAAAGTAAATGTTTGACCACTGTTCTCTTGGTAAAACCAACTGCTTATTTGTCACATTTTTAACATTGGTGCCATTCTAATGTTTCTGTTTAATCAACAATTCTTATATATTTGTGTGTATATATAATATATACAAATGGAGTAAAACGAAGCATTTACTGCACTAAGCTAAATTTTTCCTCTTAAAGAGAATATCCACCCCTCTGGGAAAAAATAAGTATGTTATGCAAAAAACCCCGCAGCTCTGCAATCCGCTGTCCACTTCCAGGTAAAGCAGTTAGTGTCAGCCGTGACAGTGACATCATGGCCAATCACTGACTGCCATTCCCAGAGCAGCCTCTGCTGCTGCTTAGGAACAGAAAAAACACAGCAGCCGCAGTGGAGAGGGAGTGCAGAGACAGGAAGCGGCGGTGGATTGTGAACTTGTAAATATAGGATGTCTTGCTGGAAGCAGATTGAAAGGGTATCTACTCTAAAAAAAAAAAAAAAAAAAAAAAAAAAAAAAACATTACATTTTTAAAAAGTGTACTTTTTTAGACACAGATTTCAAATTTGAGCTGTAGATACTGAGAAATCATCGTTTGAAATCGCAGCATTTACAGGGAAAGACCTGTTACTCCAGAAGCAGAAATTGTAATATGTAACCCATGCCTGCCTGCCGGCCTGCCATCACACTTTCTGCAACATTTAAAAGAATCGGCAGAGAAAAGAAAACGGGGAAGGAGAGAGCAGTGTCTATGGGGAGCGGCAAGTGTCACAGGCACTACAAGAAGGCAGTGGTAAGGGAGGGTGAGGGCAATAAGGAGCACTCACTAAACATTAATAATTTAATGACAGCGAGCACAGATAAATATGCGAATTTCCACTTGTCTCAAATTTTTTTTTTTAGAAATGTGTGTGTGTTCAGTGAGTATAGTGATCCTCTAATCATTGGAAACAAAACAAAACCCTGGTTTTGGGGAAGTTTGCATATAATTTATATTTAACTTTTTTTTCCCCAGAGGTGTAGAGATTCCCTTTAATGCTTTGTTGTATAATGCTTTAAAAATATTTTCATCTGTGAATGTGCTTGTATGTTTTTGCATGTAAAATACATAATGTACCCAATAATTAATCCATTTTTCCAGCAGTATAGCTTTATCAATTGCAGTTTACAATATTAAACAGACATTTGATAATACTTGAAGAATTGTTAATTTATTTAATGCAAGACCAGTTTTTGCTCCCTCTTTTGTACATTTTCTTTATCACTATAAAAATGGTAGTGCCAAGATAAGGATCCTGGCCAATCTGGAACACCTTATTAAACATGTTGATGTTCACAGGTCTGCAGTTACAAGCTGGTGAAGTACAGTGGATTTGTCTGCGCCAAGGGAGAATGTGGAAATCTTCCCAGGGTGTGAATACACAGTCACCATGATTGCAAAAGGGAGACAATAAGATTTTTGACCTCTCCATATAAATAAGTGTGCATGCTTATCTAGCATATACCACAGACCTCTGTAACACGGGTTTTGTTCACGTGTAATTTCCAGTTAACATTTAATAATTGTTGCATTTGGCTTAATCTAAATTGCAACTTTTTAGGCTTTAATTTATACTGTTAAGATATCTTTCCAATGTGTTAAGTATATTATGTACAGTGTAATATATATAGTGGATAATGTAACCTACTGTAAATCCGTCCTCTGGAAGGTAGTGTGACATGTGCTGGAGAACATTCCCCCCTCCATCTCCGGATCCTTCTATTGCTGCCCTTCCACCTAGCTTAAAATCCTTTGGCAATATTGTACGTCTCCCTGCAACACCAAAACCACTGTTAGATCTCCAATTAAAGCTTCTGAATCATAGTTACAGCCCTTCGCTCCTGTGGCTATCTACAGTCATATGCCGGTCCGGCCCCTCTTTGCTGCTTCCCGGTTAGCGAGAGAGTTGGAGAAGACGGCTGCGGAGGCCCCCCACCCCCCCCCCCCCCCGAGAGCAAAAAGAATGGCGAAGGCTGGAAAGTATTCTCGAGCTTTAATTGGAGATCTTATTCAGCAGTTGGGGTTGGGCAAGGGAGAGCTATAATAAATCCAAAGTTTTCATGTAGGGTTGACATACCCTTTAAACACTCCTACCTAAAGGTGCCCATACATTGAACTCTCCTTCCGACCAATCCTAAGACCTTCAATCAAAACTTTAGGAACCATCTTTTCTGTGGCAGACGTATGATCGCGATGGTCCCACCCGGCCCATTTATTTTGACCATTTTATCATGACAGTCGTGGAATAGAACGGGAAAGACTGTTAATAAAGAATTGATTGAATATTATGGGATCGGTTAGGAGGTGAGTTCTAATGTATGGGCGCCTTTTAGAGGCATTGTCTGACTCTTCTTCCAACGACTGCTTAACCTGCTGCCAATACCCTCCCCAATCATTTTAAAATTAGTGTTCCTGTATGGTGGTTTGGCACAAGTCCTCCTACAGTTGGCTCCAGTTGTAGTTAATGGAAGGGGTGGATTATACAAGGAATTTACTGACTCTGCAGAAGGACTGCTCTTATGCAGGCAGTGTTGGCTTAATACAAGATATGATGATGCTTGCTGCATTTTCTGTGTGTCGAAAAACTAATGTGAAACCTTTGTATGAATCTAGCTCTTAAAAGATTGGTAGCAGCTAAAGAATTGAGTTGTGGCATGCTGACAGGAGTTTATAAATTAATGCTGAACAGTTGAGAAACTCATTCTATAAGGGATATCTATTGTGTTGTATTAAGGGATATAGCCTAATAGTTGTTGGAGGGATGGTTTACCCCCCAAAAAATCAGCCTCCTTTAATCCAAATTATAATTCTAATGGAGAAAGGAGCCAAATAATTAGAATTTTATAATTTGTGTTAAACGGGTGTTTTTTTTCCCCCCGGGTGAACTGAATAGTCACTCTATGTAGCGAGAAGCATTTTACTGTTGCTCCATTTGATTTTCACTCATGTAATTCAAAATATGTAAAGTTGAAAACTGCCTTTACTGATCCCACAAAGTTTAAGAAAAGTTACACATTTCTTAAATTTGATGATCTATGCTCATTCATTTTGGGCTAAAAACTCAAAACTATTGGGGCCCACTGGTTTGCTATGAGATGAATGGGCCTCTCAATTTTGTAGTGAATATATTTTCCACTGTCTATTTTTGTCAGAAATTTGCAATATTAAATGTGCTGACATGTGTAGACATGGGTGGTTTTCGGTTGTAACTTATTTGCTTAAATCATGAAATGGGTTCTGTTGACCATTTTTCATTTGGTTGTATATGAAGCTTTGGGTTTACAGTACCCCAGGATTGTTTGGTTGCTTAAAGGGCATGTCCACCAAAAAAATAAGTAAAGCTTTTTAGCTCCTTTGCCCCCCCTAAATTGAACTTGCGTTGAAAATTTACCTTTATTCCCCCTCCACACTGTGCTATACCTACTTTAACATTAGCCGACCCATCACTGAAAGTCTGGCACTTTGTTTTGGGACTTACGAGTGCACAGGAGCAGAGTGCGTTTGTAACCGGCTCATCTGGGTAAATGGACTGTTGGCTGTGGCGTCATGGCCGTGACTGACAGTACGTACCCCGAAGTGCCGAAGTGAACATCCATTAGCCAAGAAATGCAGTTTGAAATGCCCTAGGATGAATTCAGACTGCCTTATTGTATGGAATTTTATGTTGTTGAATAGGGTATCTTACATACAATGTTTGTTAACAATTGTATCCATGGGTGCAGGCAATTATCCCTCCTGCATTGTAATAAAGATATATTTCTTTCTGCTCTGTAAAATGTTTGCTTACAGGATAAATTTTATTTAAGAATATAATTGTAAAATGGATAAAATGCCATTTTAAGTTCATTGTGGAATAAAAATGATTTAAAGGAGACTCAAAAGAAAAAACAAGTGTGAGCACCTTAGAGACAGTAAACTGGAAATTTAATGTCTTGCATCTTCATCTATTATTAACAGAGTGGGGAGATTGCTTATTGCCAGCTCCCTGTGAATAATAGAACACCCATGTTAATCCAAAATTGCATACATGCATACACCCAAGTTTTGCTCCTGCCTCCATTCTTTTCAATTTACCATAGCCCTAAAAATTCTGCTGGGGGGGCTGTAGGTACACTACTGGTCTTGCATTTGTTGTGTTTTTATTTGTTGTTTAAACAGTGTAGTTGCAATGATTAATGGATTTTTTACTTTTTCATTCCTCCTTTCACACAGGGTTTTGAGCATAAAAGATGATGATTTTGCAGACCAAGCTGGAGCTGGAACCATCACTCCCGTAAAACCTAGAGATTTTTAGTTCATATGTACACTTGCCAGTTGTCGTGGGAGACCATTTACTTGGTGTAAACGGAACTTAATTTCTGTCTAGACTGGCTACCTGCAGTGTCTGCTCTACTGACTTGTAGCCCTTGTTAATAATTGTGAATATTACTAAAGATAAGTGAAACATGGTGTCCAGGTTTCTATCGCATCCCCTCTCCTCCTAAAATATGGGACAGATGGTTTAGAAGCTGAGCATTTGGCAAAGTGGTGGAAGAAATTGTATTTGCCAATTTTGTTTTTCTATGGTTAACCTCTTGAACCTTACTTCGCCTAAGACTTCTACTACTACTACAGAAGAAAAGCATGAGCTGGTTTCCTGTTGGCCCTTGTATAAAACAAATCTTCATTGTTTCTGCTTTTTTTTTTTTTTTTTTTAAATCACTTTTTTTTTTTTTAATTGTACACGTTTAAGCAGGCTTAATTCTTTCACCGTTTAAAACCCCTGCAGTCTCATAGTGATGAACCTTCATTGAAAACGTTAATTAATTTTGCTTTAGCCCTAAAACATGGTTATGGTGACCACATGGCTTCAGACTGTTTGAACCTTGTGGCATTGCAGTTCATGTTCTTTCACAGAATTTGTTTCCTAAATTTTGCAGTGTAGACTTAAAGGAGCACTAAAATGTTTTTATTTTTTCTGTAAAAAGTCTATAATTTGCTGGGAGGTACTCCCCAATCCTTAAAAATAGCGGAATCCCAATTTAGTGTTTCTTTAATAGTCCATTCCAGATATTGGTAGTTTAAAATATTGCATCTCCAAAATATAACCAAAGATTACTGGTTTTAGGCAAATTGTTCTAGTGAGCTTTTCTGTTTTTAAAAAGGGTAACTTAAAGTGCAGTCACAAGACACAGCTTACTTTGCTGTTCCATAGAATATGGAATTAATTCTTGTTCATGGTGTTAAAAGAAAACTGCAACATATTTTTCTCAGTCTAACATCTTAAAATTAAAGCGTGTATAAGTGGCTTAGGAAATGTAATCACTGTAAACATGATCTGGGATAACTTTTGTTTTTATTTTGACTTTTGTTTACATGTTCATTAAACTAATCCCGTTTCTCTAACAAGACTAGATTTTATTAGTCTTATTTAAGATTTTTTTTTTTTTTTTTTAAAGGTTTTAAGTTTTTTATTTACTTTCTCATAGAGCTTAAATTTATTGATTAGCCATAAGGCAGGTTTTAGAATGTACGTTCTTTGCTGTTTGTTTAGCACAACACCATTTTGATGGGTTCACATATTTAATGGACCAATATACTGAAAAATGTTGTTTCCCCATTGATAGTATAATTATAGGGAAGTTAGGAACTGCTATATCAACTTTCTCTTTTGCTTTAAATATTAAAGCTCACTCCAATGTAGGTTTGAATGCTGAGATACTAGCGGGTGTGATCAGCCAATAGACCCATCTGATGATGTCCTATCTTGGTTGTGCCTTCAGGCTACCATGGTGAGCACTTTTATACAAAAGCACAAGGGTAGCTGTTCCTACCTTCCCTAAAATTATAGATTAAAAGGGAATCTTTTTTTTTAAATTTTATTTCCCCCCCCCCAGTATAGATATCCTTTAAGTAAGTCTGTTCTTTGAATTCTTACCAGTATGATGTTCACAGATGCTCTGTAAAATAAATCATTTTATTTATACCAAAATAAGGTATATTTATTGAAAAAAATTTGTCCTAAAATCAATAGGAAAGTAAAACTATAGGATCTTTTGTCATCTACTATTTTCATCAATTAACTGCGTTCTCCAATCCAAAATGTAATTAACATTTCCCTTTTTTTTGTAACTTGTTTTTTTGATATGTTCTTAATTGTGATACAATGGCTTAGAGCCAGAATCATTGAAAGAATAATAATCTGCATTTATATAACATATATTCGAGAATAAGCCGAGGTACTTATTTTTAGCTGAAAAGGTACTGTATATACTTGAGTATAAGTCGATCCGAGTATAAGTGAAGTTACATATTTTTACCTGAAAAATTTGTAAAAACTGATTGACTCGAGTATAAGCCGAGGGTAGAAATTAGTTGCCCTTTAAATGGACAGCAGAATTCCCATACAGTAATAGCCAAATCCAGTACCAGTAACCCCCCAGTTTCTTGGCACTCCAGATGTTTGGAAACTACAACTCCCAGCATGCTTTGTTGCTGGGAGTTTCAGTTTCTAAACATGTGGAGTGGCAAGGTTCAGTAAACTTTTAATTAAGCTTACGATCATTTACAATTCTCCTGAACCCCATATAGTAAAGGGCCCTTTAACCCCCATATAGTAAAGGACTCTCTGATCCCAATAGTTAAAAATGTCACCTGAGAGTTGTAGTTTCAAGCTGTCATTTGCACTTGCCCCACACTGAGGAGACCAATCAGATTTACAGCATCCAGATGAGCAGTGACAGTGCTGAGTGAGTCCAGCAACCACTACAGGTTGCAGGAACGATTGTAAAGGCAAGAACAGCTCCTGTAACTCCAGGTTAACACAGAGCCACCTACTGGTTACTATCCACAGTTGCAAAATTTGGATCTAAATTAGGACTTGACCCAAGTAGGTCAAGGTTAGGCTAACTTTAAAGCCTGAAAAATTTGACTTGTACTCGAGTATATACGGTAAAACTGGGAGAAAAACGACTTTCTGCTTATACAAGTCAAAGACAGCCCCATAGAGAGCCTCATACACAGATGTGCCCTGCATACCTTTCTGCGCAGCCTGTATATTAAAGATCCCTCCTTTAGAGTTTGAATCCTGTTACTTTTCCCATTTCCCTTGCAGTCTGTGCTGTTTTATGAGTGAGCAGAACAACAATTGCCTAACCCACCGAAATCAAGAGGATTCTGTGTTACAGGATACAGCTTTTCTTTTCCCAGGGCTATGTGCTTTTGTCCAGTTGCTACTTTGAACATCCAGATCAGCTCTGACCCCTGCTTATTCTCAAATGTATACAGTATATGAGTTGTGCCAAAATCAGGATAAACATCAGCCACCCTCTGTATCAATATGTGTCCCTGTTTAAAGAAATCTGTTGGAAGGTATGTAGTGGTCACTAGCAGAGAGATACTGGTACTTTCGTCAAAATATGAGGTACAAGTAAGTGTTAAGCCAGCATTTGCTGTGCTTTGAACATATTCCAACCAACTAGTCTTTAAAGGGCATGTCCACCCCCAAAACTAAAATTTAACCCACTATTGGCCCCACTCTTTAGTGTATAAAAATCCTTACCTTACATCCCTCCCTGCTCCAAATGGTTCTCCTGTAAAGTCCCCCCAAAGTTATAAAAACTGGCCACCAGGGAAATTGTTTCTGCCTCTGAGCTGTCCTCTCAGAGGTTTTTGGCTTCTCTGTGCAGCCCTTCACATCCTCCCCATCCCTCTCCCTCCCCTTAGTGTAAAACCCCTTAGGCAGATATTAGAGCTAGTTCCCCCAGCTCCAACTGCTATAATATATTTTCCAGAGACTCCCCCCGATCTTAACTTACCTTTCTTCTCTCCTCCGTCGCATCCATGATTGGCTGCCTCTCAGCCAGTCACAGCCACGGCTGCCGGTCCGGCCCCCTTCTTGCAGTTTTATGCAAGCAGAAGGCTGGGCATTGCGGCAGAGGAGAGAGGGAAGGTAAGTAACGATCTGGGGACTTTCTGAAAAAATTATAGCGGCTGGGGGAATTAGCACTAATATCTGCCAAAGGTTAAGAAAAGGGGTGGACATGCCCTTTAAACCATATGTCTAAAGAGCAAGTCCCTATACCGAAATCTGCGATAGTTAACAAGATGAAATATATGAATAAGCTAGAATGCTACACAATGTTCCTGGTTCTTTCAGTTAGTGTCCACTGTCGAATCAATGACTGACAGTTGCTGTCAGCCAATGACAGTGCTAACCCCCTAGCTGCTTCATCTGAGCATTCTGAAGCTCATAACCAGCACACTAAATTGCTGAAGGGGGCATGAACGTAAATGGCCATTAAAACATACTACACCTTAGTTTCCACGAAGCATCTAGGAGCATAGCAGGCATATGCTAATCATTCTAGAGAACAAGGTAGGATACATAATGTCATTCTTTCTAAAATCATTATAAAGGGTGGAGTTCTTTAACAGCATAATGTTTTCCAAACCTTTTGTTTGTCAGCTGCACATTTTGGGGCTGTTAAAAAAAAACAGCCTAAAAAAGGACCTATTTTTCAGAACTGTTCAGCTGTACCAAATTGCCACTGGAGGAATTTAAGTGTTCCCCCTTGCTCAGTTTTATTAGGACAGTGCTGATGTTAGTCCAGCTCAAATAAACAGTGCTGGTAAATATTCTACAGTGGAATTGTTTTCCTTAAGCATCTTATTCTGCTATCATTATGCCGTATCTATTCCATTCTCTGCTCACTCAATGCAACATTTTATTTTCTTCTAATGTGAGGTGTTCTGTTTAGAGGGCCTCAGCCAGATAAATTATTAGAAATGTCTAACCATTATAAAGTATGTAATGTTTAATTTATGATCATTATCACAGTACATTGTAAGAATACATTTAAATGTTATGTCTTGTTAAACAATCGAATGGTCTTTCCAGTGTATAAATCGTGTTTATCGTACCTATAAGAAAACATTATTTTACAGATTCTGCTGGCTTTTATGGTTGTGTTCATCAAATGTAAAGTTTAGCTAGCCATTTAAATAAGTTAATATTTAAAGGGAAATTACAGCAGTCACAAATATATGGTTTCTGACTGAGGCAGTCTTCAACTCGCTGTT
Source organism: Hymenochirus boettgeri (assembly GCA_019447015.1). Classification (NCBI taxonomy): domain Eukaryota; kingdom Metazoa; phylum Chordata; class Amphibia; order Anura; family Pipidae; genus Hymenochirus; species Hymenochirus boettgeri. Next base: position 76,786,927 of record CM033471.1, on the reverse strand, counting down.
TCTTCAGCTTTCTTGTGAATTTTAAGTGCAGCTTGGTCAAGGAATATGTTGCACCAGGGGTTTTCAGTGGGACTTAGTGTATGACATTATCCTTGTTGAATAGAAATTAATTTTGGTCATCACTGCTAAAATGTTTCTGTATAAGAAATGTGAAACCAAACACCCCCTTAAAATGGTGAAAGATTTCCTGTCGTTTTTGGGATACCGGTATTCATTTACTAAACTAAGCCTAACACTTTCAAATGTTTTTTTAAATGAATATTTGAGGATTAAGCATGTTTTAAGGGTACTCGCTTGCAAAGGACAACCTTTCATGAAATGTAGGCTACGACAGCTCTAAATATTACTTCTCAGCTGTGTTAGAGGGGCCCACAAAAAGATTAGAGATCGACACTAGGCATTATGCTTGCACTTTAAATGAAAGCTTGGGAATTCATCTTCAATTTTCAAGGCACACTGAATATGCAGGAAACTACATTCTCTAATAAAAAAGGGCCTTGTAGATATATTTAAATTAACCCTACAAGTATGAAGGGCCAATTATTCATAAACATGCAAAATTTAAGGGATTCATTTAAACCAAAAGGTTCAACTGTACACAGTTCATAATTCCACCTCCCCTCTTTTTGGAGGCGACGCTCTGTTGCCACCTCTGGGTCCTACATATACTTTTTGGTTCCCCATGGACAGGAACATTATCGTATTAGTTTTGTGAGCGCTTGATGTTTGGCCATGGTGCTAGGTTCCACGTCGTTGGAGAACGACTTAGATTCATAAATTTACACACTATATTTCTTGCATCTCCAATTTGCTATAGCTGAATCGATTCCCAACCATGTTGACATGCTAATATTCGTGGGTTTTAAGAAACCGGGAGATGCCATCGTTAAGGTTTTTAGCTCGTTTTGTAATCATACATAGTATCAACTAGGATCTCCTGTAGATCTTGATAGTCAATCAACAGATACTGATTACGTTTGAAAATCTTATTAATCCTCCATCACTCTTAATTTTATTGTGAAATTAACCTGATTTTCTTAAGCTCCTTCATTTTATACTTTTTCTTGTATAACAACTCATCTCTGCTGGTAAATTTGTCCCTTTTATACTCTCTCATGATGTCCTATTGGGAATAACCCTGCTCAGGGAATCTTTTCATCAGATCTAGAGATTGGCACTTGAAGGACTCCATAGTGGAGCAGTACCAATGAATCTGTAGGAACTGCCCTACCGTTATTCCCCTAATAAGATTCTTAGGATGGTGACTGAAAGCCTCATATCTTTCCAATATATTTCTGTCATTAATTGACCATCTTTTTGAAAATCTTAAGATCTAGAAAGTTTACAGATTCATCATTACATTAATTGACCATCTTTTTGAAAATCTTAAGATCTAGAAAGTTTACAGATTCATCATTACATTCAAATGTTATGAGTGTTTTTAATTTCTCTATAAACAGAGAACTGTTCAACAGTGTCTAGCGTGCATGATGCATCTTTTTCCCGTACACCTCGATGTAAACATGCATATGTGGGCACTCAATCACTGCCCATCACGATGCCCAGGTTATGTTTATAATTTTCAAACAGGAATGTTATAAAGGATGAATTCTAACACCTTTATTACAAAATATGAATGAGCTTATAGAGTGCTGCCTCTGGTTCCCCCAAAAAAATTTTTATAGCAGAAAGGCCAACTAAATGCAGTATTGAATATAGGTTTTCATTATCCATGGTGACAAGTATAGTCTTTTCATCTAACTGTCTCAACAATCATTTGTGTCCAGTATATAGGAATCTAAAGTGACCAGAAAAGGATGCAAAATCTGGTCCACATAGACTAAAATCTTCTGTAACGCTCCCAATACTGGACACAATAGGGTGTGGTGTCCTGGAGAATGGCTCCTGTTTTTATGTATTTTGGGGGTTAAATATAAAATTGGAGTGATGGGAATTCTTACTACAAGGTATTCTTTTTCATGTTTGCTGATAAGTTTAGTCTCAAACCTTTTAAAGATTAGTTTCTCAAGGTTGTTCTTAAAGGTGGATTACCCAGATAATTTCTCATACTGATTGGTATCAGACAATTGTTTCAAAGCCTCACGTCTATATTGAGTTCTATACATGACCACCACATTCCCTCCCTTGCCTGCTGTTATTAATGACAATGGTATTGTCTCCCTGAAGGCTCTTGATAGCCTCTTTTTAAGCTTAATAATGTTCGAAATATCGGGGAATGAGTGTCCATTTCTTCAATTTTGTGGGTAACAACCTGGACAAAAAAAATATACTGTTAACAGAAGTTGAGGGAAACCAAGAAGATTTATTTTGTAACTGGGTACATTGTAAGGTGCCCATTGCTCCCGGTGTCTTGCCTACATTTTCATCCAGCAAAAAAAAAGAAAGCAAAGTGTTCTCTAGACAAGCACTTGTCTTGGCTCACATATTTTACATAACACCATTTTACGAGCAAATAGATTCAAATCTTTAACTTCTTTATTTACATAGCTGGTGGGAATTCATGAGTGTTTTATTTTTTTAACGATTGTGATTTTTGTGATAAATGGGTGTGCCTTTCAGCATTTTTTTTTTTTTTTTTTTTTTTAATAGCTACTTTTTGATCATTTAGACTGTGAGAGAGGTCTGCCAGTTGGGACATTTGTCCCTTTATAGCCACAAGGAGTGCTGTGTGGGGGATCTATAGGTTCATTCCTATTTTTGCTAGGTTCTTGGAATTATCCCTTAGTGCCACCCCGATTTTGGGGCATTCAGGCTAATCATCTAGTAGTGTGCTCTCCCACCTATTTGTTGTATAGTTTGCTTGTTATCCTTGCCCTGTTGTGTAGGGCTGGACCAGTAGGTTGAACTCCATTCTGCTTAACGTTAATTGATCTCATCAAATGCGGTAAAAGTTACTGCATTTTATAATTTGATTTTGTGAAATGCGGCAAGTTACTGCTCTTTATAATCTGCTTAACGCCACACTATGCCGCAATGGCAATGTTCGTTATGGTCCATTTGTGTGGTTCACTCAATAGTCCAGTCTTCAGAGCGAATTTTTTTAGTGGACCATATGCGCTCCAAATGAGATCACTGTGTGGCCACCCACATTGTTTGGTCTTTGATGGGCTACATGATTGGCTGTTTCAAAATATTGTCTTTGCATTTACCCCAGCTGATAAATGTGCGGCAATTACTATTGTTAAGTGTGCATAGTTTCTAGTAAAAAGTAGAGTGCTATGACACTTTTTGGGACCAACAGTTTAAACTGAGGAATGAGAAAGGGTTATAAAATAGAGAGATAACAGAAGTGTAGGGAGGAGAAGAATGGGGCAGAATGCTAGGTGAGAGAAAAACCACACCGAGAATATGCACATACACACTCAAATTATGCCTATATAAGTACTTCTACATTCATATATGCTTTTTATATAAACCACATGCTTATATACATATGAGAACATACATACTCGTACATATAGCGTAATAGGTGAGGCAGGCTGCTGGTGTATGTGTGGGTTTGATCCACCATCCAGGGGATATTCCAATCGTCCCCTGTATACATGTCGTCCCATACTCATACATATATACATCCATATAATACACAAATAGTGTATAGTTATAGTGAGCGAGGAATCCCCATATTTTTGGTTTAAGCTTTTGTTTTTAGAGTCTAATAATGGAATCATTTTGGCTTCAAATGTTTTTCATTTCTGGTTGCAACTGAAATGTCCCTTCAAGATCCGGGCCTGGAGGTTTTCCATGGTGTATCCAGGTTGAGAAAAATGATGACCCACAGGCAAACTGTTATTATTCTCATTATTGTTGGTGATGCTACTTCTGTGGGATTTTATATATAGGAGTTATATATTTTATAAATATAATGTGTAGCAATTAGCACTCCATTCTGTTAAGTGTAGATGCCCGTGTGCACCTCAGAAAGTAAACAATAGTCCAAAGACTCACAGGTCTTTATAAAACTTTAACATTTATTGAGCATATAAATACGCTATATCAATGCGTTTCGGCTCGAAAAGCCTGAGGAAGGCTTGTTGTCAAGCTGAAGAATGTTGATAAAGCATTTTTATCTGCTTTCAATAAAAGTTTAATTTAGACCTATGAGTGCCTTCATTTTGGACTATTTATATATAGTGTGTTCGTATATTTGTTACATTGTATTAAGTACATTTCATTGCTGATGTGCAGCTGTATGATCCCTGGATGTTACATACCCCCTTCCTGTGGAAGGGGGTATGGAGCACTGTTAATATTGTTACACAGCTTACACCGAAGACCCTTGCATGGTTTGGTGCCTTGAAAGATCTTTTCATAATCCGTGTAGCTTTCTTCTTACTAGTTTTTGATGAAGGTTTGGTGGTGGCCTAAAGGCAAGAATAGGGGAAGTACACAAATGCTAGCAGAAATCACTTTGGTGTTCAGTTATGTGATTTCATACTTTGAAAGGGATGATCTGGAAAAATAAGAAAATATTATGGGGTAAAAGCACACTCAGCACAACATTTTGGCCATAAAATAAAATGTTAAATATGAGATCTCAATACAAAGTGTTTAGGATTATTTTGTTTCTGGAAGCTGTATACAGGTAACTAATTTTCAACATGTATGTATGTATAATTTTATTTATATAGTGTCACCTGGGTACGCAGCACTGTACATTCTAAAATACAAACGGGGAAAGTGCAAGCATTATTCAGATAAGTTACATAAATAAAGTTTGAAAGGTTAAGTGTGTGTGTATATTTATATAAATATATATATATATATATATATATTCCAGTGTTTATAGGCACTCGCTCCAAACAAATCACATGCCTGGGTGCAAATGGTTGGAATATAAAAACCAAATCAAACAGTCAAATGCACTCCTAGGTCTTGTAAAGTCTCAAACATGATTTATTAAAGGCAACGATTCGGTCCAAGTTCTAGGACCCTTCTCAAGCCTAAATTGAGAGGTTCTAGAACTCAGACCGAAACGTTGCCTTTAATAAATCTTGTTTGAGACTTTACAAGACCTTGGAGTGCATTTGACTGTTTGATTTGGGATATATATATATATACACACACACACACACAATACAAGGATTGTGGAAACACTCTAGGCTAATTTACAAATACATTTAGCGGAAGTGCTACTGATCTAGTCAAAAAATATAGAAAAGATAATCAATGCACATTCCTAGGCCCCATACAATATCTTATCTGCACATTGGCTAAAGGGGTTTTGGTATACATTACTGTAATCACATGAATGAAAAGCCTTCCAACTTTTGCATTTCTCATAGTTGAGCACTGGATCTATATAGCAGGCTTTCTTATATACACACACATACACACATACACACACACACTAGCAAAAGCGTGCCCATTGGTGCACAGTGGAAATGTGTGTATGTTTTGCTAGGTAATTATTTTTATTGAAAGCTTGGGGTTATGCTTTCAGTGATACCAACATGCAAGTGATTCGGGATCTGTCTGCCTCTCCCTTATGCATATAGCTGTTAAGCTGTAGGGCCAGAGAGAGGCTATTGAGGGCAAGTCCACACTACAACGCACAAAATTGCGAGCGCGATTTCTGTGTGTTTGCGCACGTTTTTTGCGTTTGTGTATGTGTTTTCGCTATTTACAAAGCATTCTCTTAGCAGTAAGTTTCTTCCTTATGTCCATTGGCTTATGAATGTATTAAGATTCAACACAGTGTAGTGATATAGAGCATAGGTGTTGAACTTTTCACATGTTTAAAAACTACAACTCCCAGCATTCCCTGGATGCAAAGAATCCTGGAAAGTGTATTTGTCATACATCCCGGAATAAAGCCCTTTTACCGACTTACAGACATGAAAAGCCCATGCTTTAGAGATTCCTACCCAAGGGTTTGAATATGCACATGTTTGAAAACTACAACTCCCAGCATTCTCTGTTAGCAATAAGTTTCTTCATGTCCACTTCCTGTCTAGCAAACAGAAACTGGATTGTCTCATTACTTTATATGGAGGGGGGAGTAAATGTGAGAGTCTGAAGATTTTTCTAATTGGCTAAGACTGTCGCATGTTTTACAAACAGCACATAATTGGGTGTGATACAGGAACTTCCTTACACTTCCTGTCTTGTCATGTACAGTGCCTAAGACAATTTTTTGATTTGCTAACAGTGGAAGATCAGAACCTCATTGGATGTTAGTAAAATTCCACTTCCTTTTAGTGTCCCAATTCCACTTCCTTTTAGTGTCTACATGGAGACCCTGTAGAAATCCTAGAGGTGTGGCTTAACCTACCATTTTGAGTTTTCCATTCAAACTTAGGGGTGTCCAGTAAAGTTAGAGTCTAAGGGGGCAGCATTGCAGGGATTGGCAAATCTGGGGGACAGCAGGCACTGGCTGGGGCCAGTATAGAGGTGGGTGGAAATGGGACAGGGAAGGTTGAGGGGGGAGGTAGTTTTGTTAGGGTTACTAGGGGAAGTGGGGGACAGAATGGTAGGGTTGCTTCTTCCCAGATTGCCCATCCCAACAGATGTTAGGTGATAAAGTGGAGGAGAACAGCTTGGAATTAGCATGTATGGAGGGGGCTAGTCCCTTAAGCACCCAGGGGACTGCCAGGGTAATCTGCCACCAAGACCCTACATTCCGAACTGTGTGTTGAGTGTCTGGTGCTAGGGTTCGGCATGTGGTGGATTGTGTAGGCAGATTTTTGGGTGGGGCCGGGTGTGACCCGGCAGTCTTGGTTCACATTGGTGCCAATGAAAAAGTTAGAGGAGGAGGTGAGACCCTTTAACATGATTTCTGAGAGCTAGGGGCCAAATTTAAAAGCAAAGACCTCCAGGGTAGTGTTTTTAGAAATACTACCGCAGCCACGTGCTAAGCCAGGGAGACAGCGGAAGCTTAGGAGCATTAATGCGTGGCTAAAAGGGTGTTGTAAGGAAGAAGGGTTTGGGTTTATAGAGAACTGGGCAGACTTTGCTGTCAGCTACAGGCTCTTTAGTAGGGATGGGCTGCACCTGACTGATGGCGGTGCAGCTGTATTAGGGGAGAAGATGGCTAGAGGGTTGGAGGAGATTTTAAACTAGGTTTTAGCGGTCTCACGGGGATAGATAGCCCAGGAGGAAAGCAGGGTGAAGATAGGCCAGTGGTGGGTGGAAAGGGGGGTGGGGCTAGCAAAGGATAGGGAGGCATGTGTATTAAAGTGTATGTATAAATTACAGGATCATAATCTAAAATGTATGTTTGCAAATGCAAGTCTGGCTGACAAAATGGGTGAATTGGAAATTATGGTGTTGAATAAAAGGTATGATGTAATAGGTATAGCAACATTGTTTGTCTGAGGAAGGAACCACACCAAGACTGGTATGCCCAGCTACCATTTTTATTGATAGCAGAAACGTGGTTGAACAGTTCTCATGACTGGGCTGTAAATTTAGAAGGATACACCTTGTTTAGGCAGGACAGAGAAAAAAGGAAAGGGGGAGGAGTATGTGTTTATGTTAAAAAAAGCGAAATTTAAAAGAAGAGATAACTGGCAATATGGGTGGAATTAGGCAACAGGAAAGGGGGTTATGTCATTGTTGGTGTCTGCTATAAGCCGCCAAATGCTAGCAGAGAGGAAGTGAGTCGGCTTCATATGCAGTTGGCAGGGGCTGCAAGTTTGGGGAGTGTGCTAATGGGGGACTTTAATTACCCTGACATTGATTGGGGTGGAACTGCCATCACAGAAAAAGGCGAGGAGTTCCTGAATTTGCTACAGGATCATTTTCTCTCACAGGTGGTTGAAGTTCCTACTAGAAAAGGAGCTCTGTTGGATCTGGTAATATCTAACATTGTGGTGCGCATTATAGATATAAAGGTAACTGGAGGGTTAGGAAAAAGTGACCATGAAATAGTGTCGTTTGGAATATGTTATGTCTAACAGACTTTCAATTTCGGGAAGGCAAATTTTCCCAGGTTAAAAGTAGCTCTTCAGTATGTCAACTGGGATAATGTATTATCAGGTAAAGGTACTGAACAGAAGTAGACTGTGCTTAAGGGGATTTTAAGCCAGTTCACATCTAAATTTATACCTTTGGGAAATAAATGTAAAGAAAATAAATCCTCGCCCATGTGGCTGAATTCTGATGTAAAGAGGCAAATGGAAAGGAAGAAAAAGGCCTTTAGGGATTATAAAAACTGTAAGAAAGCAATCAAACTAGCTAAAATCAATAATGAAGTTAGGATAGCTGAACAATGCATCACTAAGCCTATTTTTTTTTTTTTTTAAAGTATGTTAATAGTAAGAAGATGAGGACTGAGAATGTGGCACCATTAATTAATGGGGATAAGTTAGTTACAGAGGATGGTGATAAAGCAAATGTCTTGAATAAAGATTCAAGTGCACTTTGGTTAACCGAGTATATGGTACAGAAAGAACTAAATAAGGTTAATATTAATCTCCTGGACTGGATAAAATACATCCTCGGGTACTTAGGGAGCTAAGTTCAGTTTTATCTAGGCCATTGATAAAAACTGAACTTAGCTCCCTAGGCCATTGTCTCTTATTTTTTATATACATTCCCTCATGTCCAGAGGTGTGCCTCTGGATTGGAAGCTGATGTTATTCCAATATTCAAAAAGGGTAGTCGGTCACAGCCGGTTAATTACAGGCTTGTAAGTTTAACTTTAGTGGTGGGGAAGATACTGGAAAGTTTAATAAGGGAACATGTTCTACAGTATGTTTCAAGGACTGACATTAGTAGTAACCAGTTACTTGTCAAACTAACTTGCTTGGCTTTTATGAGGAAGTGAGTAGAAATTTAGACTCTGGTATAGCATTAAAAACTTCAGTTGATGTGCAATCGTTGCAGGGGGATCTAGATAGATTGTCACATTGGGCTGCTAAGTGGCAGATGAGATTCAATGTTGATAAATGTAAGGTGATGCATTTTGGACTTAAAAATCCTTGTGCTGCTTGTACTATAAATGGCTCTGTTAAGTGAATCCTTGTTAGAAAGGGATCTTGGAGTTTTGGTGGATAACAAACTTAAAGGTAGCAAGCAGTGTCAGGTGCAAACAGCTAGAGCCAGCATGGTATTGTCTTGTAGAAAGAGAGGTATGGATTCAAGGGAGGAAAATGTTATTCTCCCTCTTTATAAAACATTGGTAAGGCCTCATTTGGAATATGCAGTGCAATTTAGGAATCCTGTGTACAAAAAGGACATCTTTGAAATGGAAAGGGTTCAGAGAAGGGAAATTAAATTAATAAGGGGATTGGGGAAGCTTGAATATGAAGAGAAACTGAAAAATTTACAATTATGTACGCTGGAGAAAAGGCGCTTGCGTGGGGATATGATTATCTTGTATAACGGGCCATACAATAAACGATCTGGGGCATTGCTCACCAATAGAACTTGTCAGAGGACACGTGGCCATCCCTTAAGACTTGAAGAAAAAAGGTTTGGGCTTCAAGTTCGGAAAGGGTTTTTCACTGTGAGAACGGTAAAGCTATGGAACGGTCATCCAGTGGACGTTATGGCAGGTTCATTGGTCAGTTTTAAAAAAAAAAGCTGGATGAGTTTCTGCAAACAAGGAATGTTGCAAGTTACTGGTATTGATATATAAAGTAGAGTTGATCCAGGGAAATTTCCGATTGCCACTTGGAGTCAGGAAGGAATTTTTTTTTTCCATAAATTTGGTGGGGTTTTTTTGCCATCATCTGGATCAACAGTTAGGGCACGGCCACACTGCAACGCAATCGGAATCGCATGCAATTTCATGTGTGATTTTGTTGCATTTGCACATGCGTTTTTTGTTACATATAGAAAAACGCATGCCATTGCGATTTAAAATGCGGAACGCAAAGGACAATCGCATCGCACCTGAAAATATGCGTTTTCGGTGCATTGCCATGATTCCAATGATAAAAAAATGCATGCGCTAACGCAAGAAAATCGTTGGACAGGATGGACATATGTCTTTATTCAACCTCAAATGCTATACTAATGTATACTTTATTAATTGTATATCATTTGTTAGGTATTTCAGTAGTTGGTAGTAGTACTATACTTTGTATAGTGTTATTTCTTATGGTGATTTTCATTAAATCGTGATAATTACACACATACATATAGACCTTTCCTATGTTTAATAGTTATATACCCCCACCTTATTGGTTGCTCCTAAAAACTCAAACTCAATCTCCGTAAAAATATTAATTTATTTATATAAAATAAACTCAAGTTCCGTAAAATTGAGAACATCTTTTGATGGCCCGAGTCTTGGGCGGAAACATGTTAACTACACATTAAAGTGTTCAACTCTTCAACAAGACCCGTGAGTGTGTCCTTTGATCCCAGTCATAAATAAATATATATATATAGATATAAAAAGCAATGGGATAAGCTGCACTCCCAGTCGCCAAACTTGTCTGCCTGGGTGCTTCCCAACCAGGAACGTACAGCAAACCAAATGAACGGGGCACTCCACAGGACTTTTCAGCAATAAAACGTAACTTTTTTCAAGGATCAATGCATTTCGGCTGCTACCAATATTATATATATATATATATATATTATCTAATATATATATATATAGTGAGGTGTGCCTTCATATTAGGAAAGCGATTCCTGCCCTGAAGAGCTTGCAATCTAAACATCTCATGTTTGTGGAGCTCAGTTATGTGAAGCTAGCTAGCCATAACATAGGAAAATGGCATCCTTTGATCTAATTAAATTTGTAAAGAAATGTTTGCAGGTCCATCTTAATATAGAAAACTTTTATTTTCAGAGCCAATGACAAATGATAGGACAGGAGACGCCACATATGTAAGATTATTATCGGAAGCAGTTGGTATTTGAAGAATTGTCAGCTAGCAACATCTTATGCTAGGTACACACCTAGCGATTTTTCCTCCTGACCAACCGTTTGATACTTTTGATCGGTTGGCCAGGAGGAAGGACTGTCGGTCACGGCAAAAGCAGCCGCGTCCGACAGTTACCGCGACTGATCATGCGGTCCATGGAGGATCGGACGAGGTTTTCCACCATGTCCTTTCTACCGATAAAGCAATTGGGGAGGTGACACAATTTGCTTGATATTTGCAAACATTTGTGGAAGAACCAAAGGGAGCAAAAACTTTAGAATAGTGAATAAATTCTGAAAGAATGTATGGTATGCTGGTGTCTATGTTCTTTTGTAGTCCTCTCTCTGCCTCTGCTTGTCTGTAAAGTTTTAACTATAATAGTAGATCTTCAAGGGTTGCCTGTGTTTTGTAGAGAAGGAACGCAGGAAAAGGTGGTGTATTGTAGAGAAGGAACATATTCATAGACATGAATGTACCAGGTGCTTAATAGGTTCCCAGAACATTTACAGCCCTGAGATGTAGTTATCTTGCAGTCTTCTCCATCACATGGTAAAGAATTTTCTGTTAAAACTAAATTTATTTTCTTTGATAAACCTAATTGAAATATTACTTTAAAATATGCATAATACTTGTGAAGGTTCTCATTCATCCAGGTCAATGGTCAATTAGATCAACTGGACTTGAAGTTTAGTTCTTGAAGACGTTTCGCTAGTCATCCGACTGGCTTTCTCAATTCAGAATGACTTGTACAAGAATCTGTGGCAATTATGTACCCTGGAAAATCCCACTTAGCATATCACAGCCAAGTGTTAAGGGCGTGATTGGATAGTGGCTAAGAGGTGTTATAGGAACGCCCAGAGTAAGGTGTTAAAACAGCATTGTACATGGCAGACAGATGGTGTCGAACCCCCCCACCGTTCCTATAACATCTCTTAGCCACTATCTAATCACACCCTTAACACTTGGCTGTGATATGCTAATTGGGATTTTCCAGGGTACATAATTGCCACAGATTCTTGTACAAGTCATTCTGAATTGAGAAAGCCATTGACAGCATTGTACATGGCAGACAGTTGGTGTCGAACCCCCCCACCTCTATTTAGGCTTGGTTTCTATATTTTCACATAAATGGCCTCCTTAACACCTCTCTTGAACCAGTCACGTTCCTTTGCTAATATGTTAACATTACAATCTTCAAAGGTATGTCCTTTATCCTTAAGATGCAGGTACACGGCTCAGTCCTGACCCGAGGAATTGGCTCTTCTGTGCTGGGTCATACGTTGATGCAGTTGCTGTTTGGTCTCCCCCACATACAAATCAGAGCATACTGCACTGTACTGCGTATATGATGTCACTTTTCTTGTGTTTCGGTATTGGGTCTTTTGGATGTACCAATTGCTGCCTCAGTGTGTTGTTCGGTTTAAAGCAGACAGGGATACGGTGTTTCTTGAAAATTCTTCATCGACACCAGACCGTTCGACACCAACGGTGTGCCATGTACAATGCTGTTTTGACACCTTACTCTGGGCGTTCCTATAACACCTCTTAGCCACTATCCAATCACGCCCTTAACACCTGGCTGTGATATGCTAATTGGGATTTTCCAGGGTACATAATTGCCAAAGATTCTTGTACAAGTCATTCTGAATTGAGAAAGCCAGTCAGATGACTAGCGAAACGTCTTCAAGAACTAAACTTCAAGTCCAGTTGATCTAATTGAATACAACAGATATGCATAATACTGTTTGTTTATCATTTTATAATAATGACACCCGCATTGTAATTCTGATACATCCACCATGATGTATAAATGGTGGTGTTGGTTATTCATTTTTCAGATTTAGAAGAAAACTGCTAATTTGCAAATGGAAACCTAATGGCTATGCCACATTAGTGCGTTTTTGCTCACGGGAACACAAATATTCCTGTGATTTCCTATGCGATTGCCCTTTCGCTCACGTTTTGTGGTCAAGCATTTTTTGCGCAATCGCATGCGTTTTCTCTTTAAAAATAGTGAAAACGCATGTTCAAACCAAAACACGATAACACTCGCAATTTGGTGCGCTGTAGTGTGTCCTCAGCCTAAGACATGCCTAAAACCTGTCCACTTCTGCTGGTGAAAAAAAAATCTCAATTATGCCCTAATGCCCATTTAGCATGGCAGTGCTACAATGGAAATGTGTGTGGCTACATTGGATCCAATTTGTGAATTAGTGAATGCGGTCACCATATTTTGTGTGAATCGCTTGTGCTTCATTATTGGCAAAATTGCAATCGTGTTTACATGCTTTACCATCTGAATGAAAAGCGTGCAGTGTGGCTGAAGCCTAAGACCACCCTGTAATGCGACCTACTTTGCGTTATTGTGTGCAGAAAATGCACATCTCATGCACTATTAGCGGGTTGCAGTGCATCTGGCAAAACAATTTGCTAACATAGTGTGTGCTTTTTAACATGCGATTGGATCGTGTGTTAGGGCACGGCCACACTGCAACGCAATTGCACACGGAATTGTGTGCGATTTCACATGCAAATTTGTTGCGTTTGCGCATGCGTTTTTTCATTAAGTATTGGAAAACGCATGCGTTTGCGCATGCGCATCGCACCCGAAAACGCACGTTTTCAGTACATTGCCGTGATTCCAATGATCTGAAAAACGCATGCGCAAACGCAGAAAAATTGCAGCAGTGTGGTCTAGCCCTTAAACTGCGCAAGTGTGGACTAACCCTAAACCAAGAAAGAAAGTTAAATGTTAGTCACATCTAGTTTACTCTATGTAGAGGTGTTATTACATGTCTAGTGGAAGAATGTTGTGAGCAGAAAGGGAAGCCCTGTTTGTACTTGTGCAAATAAACACAATTGGTTTATAGTGAAGCAATGTAATCTGTCTGGGTGGGAACACCACATCCAAATGCTTCAGGGCACAGGTCAACTTTCATTTGTAAAAGATAAAGGGAAGGAAGGAGAAATAAGAGATTTTACTTAGGACAAAGCTGCATTGGCAGGGACAGGCCTGCAATGCAGAGGAAAAGTGATCAGATCACACTAGGAAGGATAGAAATTCCCATCCCCCATCAGAGCAGGAGGTTGATGTCATCATTCTCACTCAGGTAATAGAAACAGTCGTGGCTTATATTGGTGCAGTTCAGCTTTCCTTTGCAAGAACTTAATGAGCCCCACCCAGTGACACGTATTCAAGCTATTACCTGCTAAGCAGGTTCAGAATGCCATTATGAAAGCAGCATCTGTTAACTCTTTCAGAGGCGAGGAAGAGCTGACAGTGCTGCTTGTGCTAAACAGTCCTGATGACGATGTTTCATTTTGTCTGACAATATATCAACTTCATTGTAAATAATCCACATCTCCTTCATGCAAGGATAAATTAAGGACATAGAGCAGTAGAGGCCCTTGGCCAGGAAAAGAAATTGATTAACGTAAATTTCTAACACTCATTAATTGCTGCTAGAATTTGCCCTGTGTGGTCCAACCTGCAGCTCACTTGCTGTGGTTACACTACAACCTCCAGCTGCTGGGGAACTGTGGTAGGACAAGAGCAAGAGGGTTGCAGGTTTTTTTTTGTTTTTTTTTACAATTTGGCCAACCAGCAGATAAGCTAGCTCCTTAAGCTAGCTTAGAGCCAATAGCTTACATCTTTGCTGAATTTATGAACAAGTTGGTTATAACTACAATAACTTATGCCTGTAAGCCATCCCAACCATCAGAAACCCTGCCCAAATTCTTCCTGTCACCCAGGAATGAGGGTAAATAGAACCAGCAGTGGATAAACTATATTTTGACAGTAGGTGCTCCAGGAGCTAATTTAACATTTAAGGTAGCTAGATCCATAGTAGCAATTCGCAGCGTTTCCTGAGCATTACAGTCTGGTGAGAGGCGCACGCTACATTGTTTATTGTAATGTAGTGTGTTCCTCTTCGCTATTGTTACTTTTGGACTGTTTTAGTCCCAGAGTAGAGGGTTTGGAGGACTACCTATCAACTAAAAGCCATCACCAGGTGTGCTAGAGTGGCTCTGCATCTGTTTAAATACTCATCTATGCCTATCCATAGGCAGCAAAAAAACGCACGTCTTTCGGTGCGATTGCGTTTTGCGTTCTGCATTTTTAATCGCAATCGCATGCGTTTTCCTATACTTATTGAAGAAATCGCAAGCGCAAACGCAAACAAATCGCACATGAAATCGCATGCTATTGCGATTGCGTTTGCGTTGCAGTGTGGCCGTGCCCTTAAACAATCGATCCTGACCTTGAGGGCACATTATATTGCGCCTGAGTGCTCTGGAAATGAGTGTTCTTGGTGCACTCGCATGTATTGCTGTGAGCTACCATTGCACAATCGGGATGCATGCGATTGCGCAAAAAACACTCGTATGTTAAAATGGGCTGTTGTGGCCAAGCCCTAAAGGTGCCTATTGGCGCTTTACTGCAGTCCAGCCCAGTGACATTCAATTCTGCAGGCGACATACGGTTGCAAGGTCCTGTCTGGCCCATTCATTTTGCGATTGTCTGATGATGATGATGATGATGATGTCTGACGCAAAGAAGATCCTGAAAGTTATTTCCTGTAGAATTGATTCAATGTTGTGGGATTGGTCTGCAGGTAAGCGCTAATGTATGGGCACCTTTAGAGTATTTTGCCCATCAAACCTCCCCTGTGATATGAGCTTAAATAATAGCTTTGATATTAGGAAACCACTAAGTTAAGTTTACTGCTGGATCTGCCTAGGGGTCCATACGAATGATTGATTGGTTGTATAGCGTAACAGTAAGCATCATATTCTTTATGCATATTGCCATTACACCCATATAAACAAATGATCTAATGAAGGTATTTCATAGAATAAAGCCTTGTACACACGTACGATCTTGGCACCCACGACCCTGTGTGCATTGACGTGCGTGACGAACGGCAGTTCTGGCCTTTACTTGCACGTGTGTATGCATTCAGTCGGGGGTTGTTCGTTGATCCACAAAGGGCCCCCAACCGAATGCATACACATGTGCGATTATCAGCCGAATCGGTCGTTCGCCGCGGGTGTGCGTCGTGGTCGGGAGTCGGTGCCAAGATTGTAGGTGTGTATGAGCATAAGTAGGTTAATGAATA
The DNA here is from genome assembly GCA_019447015.1 of Hymenochirus boettgeri. NCBI lineage: Eukaryota > Metazoa > Chordata > Amphibia > Anura > Pipidae > Hymenochirus > Hymenochirus boettgeri. The sequence goes on along the minus strand of CM033471.1, from coordinate 76,770,966 downwards.
GGCATGCACACACGGATACAAATATCCTTAAAATCAACAAGTGATGGTTGCAATATTATGTCTAATTAGATTGTATCTAATCATAGAAGATTAGAAAGGAGTTTACCACAGTCTGAAAAAGCCATTATATGCGGCTGATAATCTAAACATCATCTCAAAAGATTATCTTTATCCTGACATGGATGTTCTGTCTGGAATTAACACAGCTTAATCCACATCTATAAAATCCAATTGTCTGCTGTGTGCCATTTTATCCATCTCCCTGATGTAGGACCCTAAAATCAAATGTTTTTCTTTTTGTAGCAATAATGTTTTAATTTAAATGCAATCATTTGTTGTTATTTTCCAAAAGGGATTAAAAGAGAACTAAACCCAATTTTTTATACTGCAGAATCTGAAAACAACCCCCCTAAAAACACCAATAAGCTATAAAATCCCACTACAGCAAATTGTATTAAAGTAAATGTAAGCCTGTTAAGAACTGGATGAAGTATCTGTGTGTATGTGCAGTGTCAGACCACACCCCCTAACCTCAGTCACATGCTTCCTTGCTTTATCTGTCCTGTAAAAGGATTGGCTAGAGATTATTCATGGGTGTGACCAACTGTAACAAGTTTCTGCCATAGCTAAGGACTGAGCATGTGCAGAAAATAATGGTCGTTGACCAAACTGTGTGATACTAGAATGCTGTGAAGTAAAGCACAAACCATATGTTATTTAGGTAAATTTCCCAGCACCCATATCAAAATGAGAGGTAAGATACAGATTACTGGTTATGTATCAAGGTGTTCTGCCTTCTGGTTCAGTATTGTTCTGGAGCTTTAGTTGTCCTTTAACCTGTAAAGGCCTATACACATGCTAGATAATTATCGGCTGATTATGGGCTAGGCCCCAATAGGCAGTGCGCAAGAATCATGTGACGCATCGAATTTGCAATGTTGTGTGATTCATGTGCGCTACCCTGTGATTGATTTGATGCGCACCATAAATAGTGATCGCATGTGCTGCAAAAAAGGTAGGCAGGGCAGCGGAGGTAATGGGGCCATCCCCATGCTCTTGTAATGGTGTGCGCTAACACCGCACACACCAAAATAGCCTAGTGTGGCCTAGCTCTAACATTCAGTTTCCTGCAGGACCAAAGCTACAATATGTTGCAAACATAAAGATATTTTGTTTTTTTTAGCCAACTAGAAAACCATAGTTCCTGCTATTTTTACCAACCTATTTAAGGGCTGGGCCAGCGTTTTTTGTGCGGTTGCCCTTGCGATTGCACATGCAATTTGGTTATAATGGAACACGCAGGGACGCGAAAATCCCTGCGATTTCCTATGCGCATGCGATTGGTTTTGGTAACGCATGCGTTCACCATTTTTGGTGCGTTAACTATCCCTTTTCTACATTGATTGAAGCCAGGGAGGTTAAGGAGCTATCCTTACCTCCTGTTCTTCAATCAATATTTAGATAGCCAGGAACGAGCTTCAGAAAATCTTACCTTTCACGTGATCCAGCGGGGCCGCTCTGAAATTCCCGACTGCTTCCTGCTTCTGTTACACTATAACGCGCATTATCGGGCATGCGCGTTATAGCGTAACAGAAGCAGAAAGCAGTCAGGAACTGTCAGAGCGGCCCCGCTGGATCGAGTGAAAGGTAAGATTTTCAGAAGTTTGTTCCTGGCTATCTAAACATTGATTGAAGAACAGGAGATAAGGCATAGCTCCTTAACCTCCCGGGCTTCAATCAATGTAGAAAAGGAATAGTTCACTATTGCAGTGAACTATTCCTTTTCTACATTGATTGAAGCCCGGGAGGTTAAGGAGCTATGCCTTATCTCCTGTTCTTCAATCAATGTAGAAAAGGAATAGTTCACTATTGCAGTGAACTATTCCTTTAACTTTCTCCTCTGCTCCAAATGGTTATACTGCAGAGTCTATTCAAAGTCCAGGAAACTGAAGAGTAGGAGCCTTTCTGTGTGTAATAAGGTATATGCCCCTTCGCTGTCCTCCTAGAGGACTCTTGCATGCAGGACCGGATTTACACTTCAGGAGCCTGTAAACCCAAAGAACCTGGCACCCTTAGCACCACAGCTAAATACAGACCACACCCCTAAACCACACACATTTTCTCTTTTTGGATTGGTAAGAGGAGATTAACAGCCGCCCCTCCAACCTCAGGAGCATCTAGGCACGTGCCTACTGTGCCTAATGGTAAATCCGTCCCTGCTCACATGAGCAGGTGAGCAATTATGTTTTTATATCTCTAAAATAGCAAAGGTATTGCTATTGATGATATGTTTAACATTTTTAAAAATAGGTTGGAATTTAGGTTCTAGTATAGATCTATAAATAATATTTTCAGACAGTCAGGAGAATTTAATATGTGCCACTAATTTTGCAACTGTTCACCAGAACCGAGAATTTGAAATTCACCATAAAAACAGGACTGTCTTGCCAAAACATCTACAGTTGGTGGGGATATAGTGGTGATTTAATGAAGCGATTCTACACCCTATGTAGGATCTCCATGAATTAACAAAGATAGTTTGACAGGAATCGGAATCATATATTGTTTTAACAGATGGCTGATTTTTTTTTTTTAAATCAATAGGCCTAGATTCATTGTGTCCCTGTTTATTTATAATAATTATTCATGATAAAGATTTTTTTCTGTACTATAGCTGGAAAAATATTTAATATACTACTCTAAATGTTTCTTTTTGGGGCATTAGTAAATTTTGTGACTTAAAGAATCATGCTACATGCCAGTCTGTGATCTGGTTATCTACCATTGGCAAATGCTGGCAATACTCTTTAATCGACATTTGACTGTCAATTCAATTAAAAGTCTCAGTACATACTGAAACCGCTAGCAGAGTTACCTTTCATTCATTTTGTGAGTGCAAGTTGATTGGCAAAAAGTTTGTGCCAGGTGGTTCCTGGAAAGCCACATGAATATAAGAAGGTAAGTTGAAATCACATAGGACCTATAAAAATCTTGTGTAGATAAAGCTGATTCTTGTCTGTAATATAAAGTGTAGAGAGAATGTTTGTGACTGCAATACTCTGATACTGATCACGGCTGACTCCCTATACTTTAGTACAGGGGGCCGACCACAGCCAAGGGAAATTTTCCAGTCAGAATGACCGAATGTTTATTGGAATCAGAAACGGTAAGTTTTGGCCGTACACACACAAGTGTTATAGGGCCAATCCTGTAGGTATTGACAGGATTGCCCCTATATGGCTAATGTGTGTACCCAGCTTTAGAATTACTAGTGTATATCTGTTTGTTAATGACTATGGATTGTTTTATTGATTTGTTTTACTGTGTGCAATCTTATTATGTTCATGACCTATAAATAGATTGGAAATAGGCAGCAGCTATCCACCCTGCTTGTTGTTTCATTGAATTGCTGAGACATCAGAAATGCCTATAATCTCTGTTTTGTTTTTTTCCCTGGGGTGTAAACAGCACCTCAAGCATATTATAAACCCTTTATTTGACCTGGGATAGAAACCATTTCACAGCAAGTCCTATGTAATATTGTGTACACTGTGTACACACCATGCAATATTTCAGCTGACCGATAGTTCATTGAATCGGCCAATTGGGTCGAAATAACTGCATGGGTTTTCGCCTGTGTCCGACCAACCATTCGTCTTAATCAGACGAAAGGATGATTGGACATGGCGGAAAACCACCTTGGTCATGGTAAACTGTCGGCCACTATTGCCGCGATCAACTGTCCTTCCTCCTGGCTGCATAATGTGTACCATGCTCAAATATGAGTGTTTTCATAAACACTCATCATAATCCAACATTACCTTAATTTTCCAATAACAGTAATAGGTGTTATTATTATTGGTATAAACATGTTTTTCCACTTTCAACTAAAGCTGACAGGTACTTTGGCTGCTGCCACTTATTAACCTTTTAATTTAAATAAAATATAAAAAAAATAATTTTGCATAACTAGAAATGAGATGTCCTTTAATTTAAACTAGAAAGGGAAAGTTTAAATATAAACTTTGAATTTAGCTTGAAAGGCTGCATTTTAGAAGGGAATATGTGTGTCTCTGCTGCAGGTTTTAAAACTCAATAATCTTGCTATGGCAATGAAAGAGGACACTTTTTTTTACCCTTTAAGCATGACTGCCACAGGAATGAAAGGGTAGGTCAATGGTTGTGTGTACCTGTGTCAGATTAGGGGTTAAAAAATAGAACTTTTTTCATTTGAATTGATCAAAATTAGTTTTTCTGACTATAGTTACCCTTTAAGTATGGCTGCCACTGGAATGGACAGGTAGGTCAAAAGGTAGGTATACCTGTGTCAGTTTGGGGGGTAAAAACAACCTTTTTTGATGATAGATCAAAATGAATTTTTTTGACTTTAGTTACCCTTTATGGCTGACAAGGGAATGAAAGAGTTGGTTAGTAGGTGTGTACACCGGTGTTAGACTGGGGGGATTGTTTTTTTGCATGTAACTAACTTTTATTGATGATAGTTTAAAATTTGTTTTTTGACTATAGTTACATTTTAACAGGTTTATTCAATAAAAGTTCTTATCGTTTAAAATTGTGCTAATTTTGCCCCAACCAATCAGATGTTAGCTTTCAAATGTTAAATAAGATCTGATTGGTTGGGGCAAAGTTAGCATAATTCTTAACGATAAGAACTTTTATTGAATCTCCCCGTAAGTATGTCTACCACGGGAAAAGAAGGGTAGGTCAGTAGGTGTGTGTACCTGTGTCAGTGGTGGTGTTTTCCTGCTCCTGACTTCCATACAAAACCCAGGTTACCCAGTTTTGAGCTGTTGTTTTGGGCCAGCATGGCCTCCTGGAGTCCCGGATTTCCCCTGTTATTTCTGATAAAAATATGTTTATTTTACAGAGAGTTTGTGTGCTTGGTTGTCTGTCCCCTCATCATCTATTTGTGTTGGTAAGTGATAGGGTCATTTATTGTAGTATAGATAGGCTCCTTTTATTTTCCTTATTTTGTTAGTTTACTAACTAACTAAAATTGTTATTTCTCATTTGTGATTATTTTTACTTTTCTTTTTGCTTTTTTTTGGTCTCACGTTAGTTGCAATGCAGGGACAAACAAATAAAATTTTATTTGTTGGGATGTTTTTCTCGTAAAAAGAGAATTTTCTTTATTTTGTTTATTATATTTTTCAATTTATGTATTGTTTTCTCATGTATAGTTTTGATTATTTTCTATTGTAACCTTTTCAATAAATTCATATATAATGCCAGTAGGTGTGTGCACCTGTGTCTGGTTGGAGGTATGTGTTTTTGCATGTATGACCATAAAACTAACTTTTATTGATGATGGATCAAAATGTAATTTTTTACTATTGTTAACATTTAAGTATTGCTGCCATGGGAATAGAAGGGTAGGTCAGTAGGTGTGTGTCTCTGTGTGGGTTGTGGGTATCAGTGTTTGTGTTTTTGACCATGAATCTGACTGTTTTGTTGACCTCGAAATATCCATTGAGGATTGTTCCCATTATATGCCCTGAAATTTGCCAGTAAAGCTGTAACGCTTCTGGGGATTCCTTAGCTAGGTAATAGCACATTTCACCTATATGTCCCACATGTCTGTAATGGATTTTGATTCAATTCAATTCTGAATTGAGAAAGCCAGTCGGATGACTAGCAAAACGTCTTCAAGAACTAAACTTCAAGTCCGGTTGATCTAATTGAATACAACAGATGTACTTCCATTACTAGGGCACTTCTGATTTTACTGAAGTAATTGTTCAATTCTCAGTGTTTGTGATTGTTTTGTTTTTTTCCATTGTATGGGGGAGCGTGGACACAAGCTAGATGACCTAGGGGTATAAATAGGCCCTGGACCATGATGAAGTAGATCCATTGGCAGTGATCCTAATGAGGTGTTGCTCACCCTGGCACCTCATTAGAGTTTTTATCATTTTCTAAATTGGGTGGGCAGGACCAAAATTTTCTAAACTGTCCAATGACCAATTTCTATGGAAAGACAAATCTCTGGGATAGGTTTCTCCCAGACTAGATTGTAGCCAGAAAACCTGAATTTGGCAGGCTTTAAGTGGTGCTATTGATTTTGTCATTCACAGTGCAGGTGGAAAAAGTATGTGAACCCTTGGATTTAATAACCGGTTGAACCTCCTTTTGCAGCAATATCAGTTCATAAGTGCTCAACGGTCCAGAGTAAAAGTTAGTAAACACGTGTGAACGCGGGTGCCGACCCGCGGGCTTCCCCTTATTTGATGTCTTATGAAGAGGCCCCTGTTTTTTGGGCGAATACCGTGACATGTTATGGCATTTCTTGGCCAAACAGCCACGGTCTCAGCTGGGGATTCTTGCTTTTGTCCATCGTATGGGCAAGATCCCCGACTGAACGTCTGTTTCGGCCAAGAAAGTGCCCATACATGGAACAATTATCGTCTGAAACGGCCATTCATACACATTGTGCGTAGCGGGTCGGCACCCGCGATCGCACATGTGTATGAACCTTAATTCTTGACCATGCCTCTTTACAGAACTGTTTCAGTTCAGCAATATTCTTGGGATGTCTGGTGTAAATTGCATTCTTGAGGTCATGCCACAGCATGTCAATCGGGTTGAGGTCAGTGACTGGGCCACTCCAGAATGTGTATTTTGTCATACGGGAGGCAGCCACCTAGCAAACGCTGGTGGGTTAGGCGGCTGCCTCCGAATCGCCGTCCTGTGATGAACAGTCACGGCTTCCTGGTCCGTGACGTCATCGGGGTGCCGAGATCTCGCGAGATCTCGCGGCAATTTAGATTTTTTAGCGGCGCCATGGAGGAGGACACAGTGAGTGTAATGGCCACAGGTTCAGAGGCCTTTACACCTCAGACTCGCAAGTCACCTCATATACTACCAGGAAAAGGGTAATGAGGGATGCCTACTCCTCCTCCTCTTCAGAGGAAGAGCCCATATTTAAAAGGGAAGGGTAACCCCTCCCACAGGGCTCCCTTACAGAGCAGTAACAGCTCTGAGGAAAAGTCAGCCTGTTAGACCTGCTGTTAAAGGGAACAGGCACATTAGACAAAATAAAGAAGGTGGAGTTTTTCACCAAATTCACAAACCTGAAAGAAAAAAGGTTTTACCCTCTAGAGCTCGTTTGAGCACAAAATGGCATGGAGGGAAAGAGGCGTTTGCCTCACACAGTTCAACATCGTTTGATGTTTCCCGCTACACAGTCAAGTAGATTGGGACTGTGAAAATATATCACGCACGTCAGCTTCATCTGAACGTGGCAAGCTGAGCGAATTACAGATGGCCCGTGTAGGTTTAGCGGGAAAAACACCACACCAAAACTTTTTTCTCAGCGCTGGCCTTTATCAGAGTCTTCTGAGGTTTTTCAATTTGCTCAGCATCTTTCCGCTCCACACTGGTGAAGGAAGAGGCTAGTTTCAGGAACCACATTGGTATCCTGATGTGCAGGCATTAATAGCGCCTGACATAGACCCAGGCCTCCTGTCTATTTAGGAGTCCACACAGACCAGTGGATACTTTCGACAATACAATGCGTAATATCCAGTTTAAAATAGCAGACGCAGCTGGCCCACTCTTATTCATGCTGTCGAAAGGCAGAACAAGATATCGCCATAGACCAATCTATTGAATGTGCTATCCTCAAAGACAGGTTACTTAAGGCCCAAAGCAGAGCAGTTCTATATGGTCTCATTTAACTATGTATCAAATATCAGAAGGGCTCCGTTGGCTAACAGGTTCAAAAAATGTCCAGACCTAGCCCAAAATCATATGAATATCCCATTTAGGATCCAGCCTGTTTTTGGTTCAGAGTTTATTCAGGAAGTGAAGGGCAGATACCGTGCCAGGAAATCTTTGCAGATCTTAAGAGGTCTACTCCTGTCTTCAATAAGCCCTTTCGTCAGGAGGGACGCTTCCAGGTCAAGGGGGCGTCCGAGAATACTCTCAGGGCCAACCTTACAACCCTAGAGTTCAAGGATCAGCTCCTTCAACCTCCGCAAGACACTTCCCCACAGGGAAAAGACGCTTCACAGGTAAATTACCCCTTCTTCCTCCTCCTCCATTGCCGTCAGTGAGGTTTTACCCAGCATGGGTCGGATTTGCAAAGACCGATGGGTTTTAAGGGTTATAAGACCAGGTTTATCCTACCACTATAAGATTCCCTTACCAATTCAAACCCCAAGGATGTCCACTCACAAAAGCCTAGATGCAAATTTATCTCAGGCCTTATCACAAGGAAGATAGAGTTATCTCCCCTACAAAAAGGGTTGGATCAGCCACTTATTCCCAGTGCCCAAACAGGACGGTTCCCTGGAGACGGTCCTAAATGTACAGAACCTAAACCGCTACATAAAACCAAAAAGATTCAGATTGGAAATCTGTCAGACTTAACCTACCTGTTAGACAGAGATTCTTTATGTTAAAGATAGTCTGAAAGATGCCTTTCATACAATCTGCATTGCCCAAACCACAGAAGGTTTCTTCAATCAGATGGAAAGGTCAAATTTATCAATGGACTGTCATGGTGTTGGCCTATCAAACGCACCTTACACCTTTTCCAGGCTTCTAAAACCAGTGGTCCAACATTTCAGACAAAAAGCAATATTTGTCTGATCTACCTAGACGACTTACCTCGTTTCACCACAAGAGGACAACTTGCCAAACAGAGAGACCTTGTCACTTCGATCTTCGTGAAACTAGGTTTCACGATAAATAAGAGAAATCAATTCTACAGCCACAAGATCACTAATATTCTGGGTTTCTCATAGATACACATCATTTTACCTACAGATCCTCAGGTGAAATGGGTATCTTACAAACCCTCATACAATCCACCCTAGCACACCGATCCGTGTCCTTACGGATGTTGGCAAAAAAACATAGGGAAAATAAAGCTCTTTCCCCAGGTTCAGAGGAGGCTCCCCTATATTGCAGAATGTCACAATATTCCTGGGAGATTGCCTGAGGAACCACCTCTTGGTCCCAAAAAGGTGTCACTACCACCAGAGGTCACAGGGAACTCTACAGATCATATCAATACGACATCTTCGTCCGACCATTCAGACGATTCCCCCAGATCTGATTATCACGACCGATGCCTCCCGAAAGGGATGGGGAGCTTTCACCCCCAAAAAGCGATCAGAGGTCGATGGTCTATCAGGAGGAAAAACTCCATATAAACCCTTGGAACTGAGAGCGATAAAACTGGCACTTCAGACTCTAGTGACAGAGGAGCTCTCTGGCAAACACAATAGTACAATCAGACAACAGAACAGCGGGTGTCATATATCAACAGAATAGGGGGCACCAAACCATTCGACTATGCCTAGAAACACTAGAAATATGGAAGAGGATTCTCTCCTTCCAGAATCGTCTGACAGCATATTACGTACCGGACACACAAACGAATTAGCAGACGCCCTTCAGACACACTCTATCTCTGTCAATTCTATGTCTTAAACCTCACCTCTTTGCTCAAATAGAACAGAAGTTCGGCAAGAGACAAAAAGGCCTTTTGCCTCAGAGACATCGGCACCAAACACAGAAGTTTGTATCGAGGTATGGTCCAACAGAACGTGGAAAGTGGATGCGTTATCTTTCCATGGACGAACCTCCACCACTGTATGCATTTCCACCACCCACACTGATGCCACAGTTCTTTTCAAGATCAGAACGGAGTTGATACAGGACTTGGTACTAGTGTACCAGTTTGGCCGTCCAAACCGTGGTTCCCTACGATCCACAGACACATAGTGGGAGAGAAACTGCCTCTGGGGCTGAAGTGGGAGTTTCCAAGGGTCACAGGACCTACTATCCAAACTCCCACAGTTAATGTGGATGCAGCTCAAATAGTTTGTTCTGCTTCCAACAGCTCTCCCTCGCAGCCAACAGCCTCATAGACTGTTCGCTTTGCCCCAGAACGATCACTCGTTATAAAAACCTAATTGCTGAATACTTACACTGGTTAAGGACAATGAAATCAATTTGAGCAGCCTAGAGCTTATGGGGGGCATTGGAATTTATCACATAAAATTCCATTCAGGAATAGCCACCTCCACTTTAAAATCATATGGTTCTGCGTTGAACCTATTGATCCAGACTTAACAATTCACCCTTTATACATTAGAATAATCAGGGGAGCAGTGAGGTCTCGCCCTCAGTACCCAGGTACGAATCCACTTGGGACATTCACTTACTGTTAAACTTCTAGCAAAATGGGAAATTAATTCTTATCCCTACGGGACACAGGGATAAAGCTGGCATGCTTAATAGCTCTAGCCCTTGCAGCCGATCCTCAGAGTTAACATAATCCACATATCAGAACCATGGATGTCGGCGACCCCTGAGGGCATTCACATAATACTTAAAGGTGTAGAACAAAAACCTCACACATTGCCCCAAATTTAGTAGAGCTTGATTTTCTAAGAGACAAAATAGACGGTTCCTCGTATAGTGTCACATTTAAGAAAGTATTTACAACTCTCCTCCGAATACAGAGGAGACATTACACAACTGTTTATAACATCCAGACTCCCATTTAGACCAGTCTCATCCAATACTATAAGGGGATGGATATTACAAGCTATGAAGTCATCAGAGTTGGATTCTCAATTTAGGCCCCATCCTGAGGAGTGCGGCTTGTACTAAGGCAGCTTCCAGGGAGTAGCCTTAGCAGTAATCCTAAAAGCAGCCAGATGGTCTTCGACAGAACGTTCATTAAAACACTACTGGCGTCCTTCAGAATCAGGAAAGAATTGAATCTCCAGAGCAACCACAAGGTGTGTGCTATCTACCCACCAGATGGTGCTAGGTGGCTGCCTCCCGTAGGACAAAACAGAGTTGCAGGAATCTATGATCTGCAAACTACATTTGTCCTAGGGAATAGGCAGCCACCTAGAAACAGCGCCCAACCCTCCCACCCTAAAATATTCTGCCCTAGTGTTGCTAATTAATGCAGAATTTAATATTCATGTTAATTGCTGACATTAACTCAGTTTAAATTCATTTCACAGGAGGTGCGAAAATCCAAAGGAAACAGCAACCACTACTCCAGCAAGAGGCTAAAAAAATAATCCTTCTCACAACACCGACTATAGAGGTCTCAACTTCCCCCTTTTCTGCATGTGTTAATGCTACTGTTTGGAGATTAACAATGTCGTAATCCAGTTTTCCAGTTCTCAAAAAAAAAAAAAAATATTATTATTATAATTATATATAATAATTATTAATAAACTATGTCAAGTTACTCACTCTCTGTCTTCATTTATATCTAAATAAATAAAGGTAAAATTGTCCTAGGATTTAAGGCAGCCATCCGCTTCCCTAAAAAAAATCTAAATTGCTGCGAGATCTCGCGAGATCTCGGCACCCGCGATGACATCACGGACCAGGAAGCCGTGACTGTTCATCACAGGAGCGGCGATTCGGGAGGCAGCAGCCTAACCCACCAGCTGTTGCTAGGTGGCTGCTCTATTCCTAGGACAAATGTAGTTTGCAGATCATAGATTCCTGCAAACTCTGTTTTCTTCTGTTTAATCCATTCTGTTGTTGATTTACTTTTATGCTTTGGGTCGTTGTCCTGTTGCAACACCCATCTTCTGCTGAGCTTCAGCTGGTGGACAGATGGCCTTAAATTCTACTGCAAAATGTCTTGATAAACTTGGGAATTCATTTTCTCTTCGATGATAGCTACTGTAATCTGTCCAGTACCTGACGCAGCAAGCTTCCCCAAACCATGATGCCCCCACCACCATTCTTCACAAATGGGATGAGGTTTTGATGTTGGTGTGCTGTGCCTCTTTTTCTCTACACATACACATGTGCTTCTTCAAAACAACTCAACTTTGGTTTTATCTGTCCACATAATATTATGCCAGTACTTCTGTGGAACATCAAGGTGCTCTTTTGCAAACTTTAAACGTGCAACAATGGTTTTCTTTTTGGACAGCAGCAACTTCCTCTGTGGTATCCTCCCTTTCTTACAGGGATGTTAGCAGAAGCCAGACACTTTTGTAAGTCTTTAGCTGACACTCTAGGATTCTTCTTCACCTCATTAAGCATTCTCCGCTGTGCTCTTGCAGTCATCTTTACAGGATGGCCACTCCTAGGGAGAGTAGCAGCAGTGCTGAACTTTCTCCATTTATAGACAATTTGTCTTACCGTGGACTGATCAACAGCAAGGCTTTCGGAGATACTTTTATAACCCTTTCCAGCTTTATGCAAGTCAGCATTTCTTAATCGTAGGTCTTCTGAAAGCTCTTTTGTGTGAGGTATCAATCACATCAGGCAATGCTTCTTGGGAAAAGCAAACCCAAAACCGGTGTGTGTGTTTTATAGTGCAAGGCAGCTGTAACCAACACCAAAATTCCACCTGCACTGTGAATGTTTACATGGTGTGTTCATAATGGAAACATTTAATTATTTGTGAAGTATTAGTTTAAGCAGACTGTGATTGTCTATTGTTGTGACTTAGATGAAGATCAGATCACATTTTATGACCAATTTGTGCATAAATCCATATAATTCCAAAGGGTTCACATACTTTTGCTTGGAACTGTATATATCACTAGGGGAAACCCAGTGTTCTATAAATAGATATGAGCTAATAAATATTTTAAAATCAAGGGGGAGGGGGAAGGAAAGACACACATTTTCCTGATCTTGTGTATTATGAATGAGTATTGTTCAGCAGTTCTGCTTCCCCAGAGTACACTGATGTCAAATGCTTTCTTCAAAATTTGACGTTAAGATTTAAAATGATAGATCAAGCATTAACGTCTTTAGGCTTTAATTTATTTTACCTACAAGATAGCATGAATGTACATGTGGCTCAAGTATTGTCATTTTTCTCATTAGTTGTATCTTACATATATAATTGTTTATTTTGCCTTCATTCTCTGCACACTACAATAGTTGCCCTCAATATAAGCTCCTGGAAAGAAAAATGGGCAGTAAAGCTCTGTGCATGGTTTGCGCTGCCCTAGGAAAAATCTCTGCAAGCCATCATGTCTCTCCAACCTTCCCCCCTCTGCAGCAAATTGTCATTCCTATCAAAACCACTGGTGGTAATTTGGGGTTAGTCGGGTGACTAATAGGATTGTTACACTATTTAAGTAGGTGTACTTTGGACATGCCTTTGATGACAACGTTGTGGTATTTAATGGACAATAATGTGGTAACAATAAACACCGAATACTGTGCGGTATCAATATACTCAACTTTCTGGCCTCAGTCCTGAAGTGATGAGTATGCTACCCACCTTGTTTTAATGTTGTATGAAGAGGCATATATATAGGTAGTATCAATATTAAAGACAGGTGCTAGAAGGGCACCCGTCGGATTGGATGGTATCGGGGCTTTATCATCAGTGTGTAGCGTCTTTCCTGAATGAGCGCTGCTGCCAAATGTTGCCGTTGGCCTTGCAGTCGTTTGGGAAAGACCTGACATTTCCCTCGGCCGCAGTAGTCTCCCTTTAGGGGAGTCGGCCAAAGTCATGGGAAACACACAGTCCCAAGCGTTCTCCGTATGCTATGTATATTCTGTGAATAGTGAGAACACTCGGGACTGTGTGTTCCATGATCTTTGAAAAATGACAGACAGGATCTGCAAACAGACAGGATCTTGCAGATCCTGTCTGTCATCTTTCAAACATCTTTACTGTGTGTACCCAGCTTTGGCTAGGTCATTTTTGTATACTAGTGGACATTGTGTTGGCTATCAGATCCTTATTTTTGTATTACTATTAAAACATTGACCAGTTTTCTTTCCACTATAGAGTGTTCTACCTTGGAACCTGAAAACCAGGTCAGCTTATACTCGGCTCACTTACCTCAGTGTGCAATCCGGCTGCTCGCTCTGCATTTGCTGGCTGACGTCACTACTATGTCTCACTTCCTGGTGCGAGTAGTGACATCAGGTGGCAGATGCAGAGCTAGCGGCAGCCGGATTGCACACTGAAGTGACCTTACCTCGACTGAAGATTGCCCAGGCAAGTTAACACTGAACTGCTGAACTGGGTTACTGAATGGGGTTGCTGTCCATTTAAAGGGCAACTAATGCCTAAAAACAATACAGAGTCAGGATTATGGTATCTATTGTTCAAAAGAGCTTTAGTTGCCCCTTAAATGGACAGCAGAATTCGTATACAGTAATCCCATATAGCCAAATCCAGTATGGCGATTACTGTATGGGACTACGGCTTATACTCGGGTCGACTTATACCCGAGTATATAAGTATGTTCTGGACAATATGTTACAAGATAATGATTAACCTATGCTTATCAGTCCTAATAAATGGACTTTTTCTGGATTTTAGATTTCTAGGTGTTGGGACTTTTACACCTAGAAATTCATTAACAGCTTACAGGCTTTAGCACTTCTAGCATCACATACTGTACAATGTGAAGATGTCAGAAAGCCGTTGTATCCTCAGGGCTTCAAGAAGAAACAAACAATTTCTTAGTAAAAACACAAGATGGGCTCTCCTTTTATAAACAAGAGAAGTGTGTGTGTGTGTGTGTGTGTGTGTGTGATGCATGTTTATATACATGTACAATAGAAATTCCCTATACATTCAGGCTTTTAAAGGAACACTAAACTGGCTGAAAAGACAAAAGCTGCATGATACTAATAATTGAAGGCAAACACATACCTCTGTGTTTCACCCTCCAGCGCTCTCTACTTATTCTCCTTCAAGCCTCCGATCAATAATTGATTATTCACTCCCCCGTCAGTAACATCCTCTGTGGGCATGTCCCGATCGACCAAAGTGAGGACGCATGCGCAGTCCCTCTAGTTTTGGTCGGCATGGTCTGACCCCGCATAGGACAAGTTGTCCAATCAAAGAGAAGGTGACTGTTTCCATGGAGATCGCACGCTCCACTGTATTGGCTTGTGAGCCGGATCTCCTCACATATAATTCCTTAATAGCATTGGACAGATGCAGTGTGCGAAATCTGCCAGCACTATTTACCTATGCGCGAATGTGCAGGAATGTGCAGCACCGCGCGGTGTAATTTAGTGATTTGGGCTTGATGACACGCTACGCACAGCAGGTCAGGGGAAGTAGATGGTATGCAAATCGCTTTGAGTGGCAGACTATCAATGAGCCGCGCACTCTGCAGACAAAAACGAGCGGAATTTAAAATGTAAAATTCAGAGGAACGGAGGCACATACAGAAGAAAAAAAGGTAGGATGGAAGACAGATTAAAATGTGTTTTCAGTGGCTGGTTTACATGAAAATGTGTATGAGGCCAGTTTACACGCCCTTTAAATGATTTTTATTTTGTGTGAGAGCAGAGGAAAACACAATTGTATAAATATACTGTATTTATGACAATTAAAGCAGTATCAGGTTTGCTCCTTGCAATTAGCAAGAAACCTGTTATTAGATTTTAACTATAACCCCAATAAAGAAAGCACACAGATGAGTCTATGTTTTGGTAGAAATTTTATGTGGAAAATGTGCAAATCAGGGGGCGACTGGGACCCGGATCCGACACATAACCCCTTGGTTCTGTCTGGACTAGTTGTTCGGATTTTGGGACTTCGGAGCGAGTTTTCGATTTTTATCAACTGTTCAAGCTATTTTCAAGAATTCTGGAAAATAGACTTGAACATTCAATAACCCTCGAAAATACCATATATACTCGAGTATAAGCCGAGGTTTTTAGGTTTAAAAATCAACCTAAAAACCTTGCCTCGGCCTATACTCGAATCAAGAGCAAACTTACCTTAATTCCAGATGCAGCCGCGAGTTAGGAAGGAAAGCCGGCAGTTCCCAGTAGTTCCCAGGTGCGCGATGATGTCATCATGCACGCTGGCGGGATGACGTCATCGCACAGCCACGAAGCAGTACTGGTAACTGCCGGCTCTGCACAGAGCGAGCGGCAGCCGGTGGAGAGATGAAGACTGGCCAGGTACAGTAAGTGAACACTGAACGGTAGGGGGGCTCTAGGGTGGGGGACAGTATGACATACAATACCTTTCAACTATAGGTGTTTGGAAACTACAACTCCCAGCAACTAAAGCATGCTGGGAGTTGTAGTTTCCAAACATCTACAGTGGAAAGGTATTGGAGGTTACTGTATGGGATTACTGTACATTTAAAGGGCAACTAATGCCCTAAAACAATATAGAATCAGGAGGATGGTATATATTGTTAAAAATATTGCCTTCTGATTCTGTATTGTTTTGAGGCTTTAGTTGCCCTTTAAAGGGAATGTCCACCCCTCTTTTCACAAACTGATATAATGTAGACAACCCCCCAAAACCTTAACTTCGTTTTAGTAAAAAGTTACAAATCCGCTCCCACACAGAGATATTATACTTACATGCTCCTCCTCGCTCCACTGCCGCGGCTCTGCACTTCTGGGTAAGGCAGTCAGTGTCGGCCGTGACTGTGACATCACGGCCAATCACTGACTGCCATTCCCAGAGCAGTATCCACTGCGGCTGCTCAAGAACACGAAAAGAACCGAGCAGCCACAGTGGAGACTGGGAGAAGAACCCAGAAGCGGCGGTCGAGCGAGGAGATTGTGAGTATAATAACTCTGTGTGGGAGCTGATTTCTAAATTTTTACTAAAACGAAGTTAAGGTTTTGGGGGGTTATCTACATCATATCAATTTTTCAAAAGAGGGGTGGACAGTCCCTTTAAATGGACAGCAGAATATCCATACAGTAGTCCTATACAGTAATAGCCATACTGGATTTGGCTATTACTGTATGGGACTACTGTATGGGAATTCTTCTGTCCATTAAAGGGCAACTAATGTCTCAAAACAGGGTCAGAAATGGGTATCTTGGCTTATAATCGGGTCGGCTTATATGAGTATACCGGTATACGGTACGCCCGGAAACTCGAAAATAGTATAGGATAGTATAGTAGTATTTGAGGTTGAATAAAGGCATACGTCCATCCAGTCCAACCCATCTAGCAATATCCTCATTTCCTGCCTAACTGTTGATGCAGAGGAAGGCAAAAAAAAACCCCACCAAATTTATGAAGGGGGAAAAAATTCCTTCCTGACTCCAAGTGGCAATCGGAAGTTTCCCTGGATCAACTCTACTTTATGTAACTTGTAACATTTCTTGTTTGCCGAAACGCATCCAGCTTTTTTTTAAACTGACCAATGAACCTGCTATAACAACGTCCACTGGAAGAAGTTCGATACCTTTTTCCGTTCTCACAGTGAAAAACCCTTTCTGAACTTGAAGCCTAAACTTTTTTTCTTCAAGTCTTAAGTCCTCGTGTCCTCTGACATGTTCTATTGGGGAACAATGCCCCAGATAGTTTATTGTATGGCCCGTTAATGTATTTATACACAGTAATCATATCCCCACGCAAGCGCCTTTTCTCCAGCGTACATAAATGTAACTTTTTCAGTCTCTCTTCATATTCAAGCTCCCCCAATCCCCTTATTAATTTAGTTGCCCTTCTCTGAACCCTTTCCATTTCAAAGATGTACTTTTTGTACAAAGGATTCCAAAATTGCACTGCATATTCCATATTCCAATAATTTCCAATCGTATTTTCGAGGGTTATCGAACATTTGAGTCTATTTTCGAGAACTCTCGAAAATAGCTTGAACATTCGATAAAAATCGAAAACTTGGTGCAAATTTCTATTTTCGGATCTTCGGGATTTTCCAGAGATCCAAAAACCCAAAAACGGAACGAAACCCAGAGGTTTTGGCCATCTCTAGTTATGTCAAGGCTTAATTGGCAGTATCGTTCATTCCTAAGTCTGTAGTGGTGACTCAGTCCAAGTCATTTATTTTTCGGTAAATTTTACTGAACAGTTGCAGTGGAGATATACCAATCTAATTGGTAAAAGATAAAGTACAGCATATACTCTAGTATAAACCACCCGAGTATAAACCGGGGTACCTAATTTTACCTGAAAAAGTGATTGACTCAAGTATAACCCGAGGGTAGAAATTATGACCACTACTGTTGTCTGATTCTGTATTGTTTTGAGGCTTTAGTTGCCCTTTAAATGGACAACAGAATTCCCATACAGTAGTCCCATACAGTAATAACCAAATCTAGTATGGCTATTACTGTATGGGAATTCTGCTGTCCATTTAAAGGGCAACTAAAGCCTCAAAACAATACAGAATCAGAAAGCAATCTTTAACAATAGATACCATCCTCCTGATTCTGCATTGTTTTTGGTTAGTTGCCCTTTAAATCCCACACAGTAACCCCCACTAGTATTTGCCACTCCAAATGTTTGGAAACTACAATATCCAGCATGTTTTAGTTGCTGGGAGTTGTAGTTTTCATACATCTGCAGTGGCCAATACTTGCAAATAGGGGTAAATCCTCCTTTATTCATGCATACAGTATGCACAAATAAAGGAGGTTTTACTCTTATTCTTACCTTGTCCGGCGGCAGCTCGCTTCTCGCTCCACATCCTTTGCTCTTCTGGATGACGCCATTACTCGGCACCGCGAAGTGAGAAGCGCCGAGTAGTGACGTCATGCGGAAGAAGGATCCAGAGGATGCGGAGCGAGCGGCTGCCGGACAAGGTAGGAGAAGGACTGACTTGAGTATACCAGTCGAGGTAAGATTTTCAAGGTTTTTTAAAGCCTGAAAGCCTGAAAACCTCGGTTTATACTCGAGTATATATGGTAGGTTTCTGTTAGTTATGTTTTTCTAGTCCTTCAGAGAAGGGCATAGGTGGGACATCCATTTTAATATAATAGTTATTCTAGCATAAAAACAGGGAATCTGGTATGAGTCAAACATATTTCAGGTATTTTTCTTCATCAATGCAACCTAATAGACAGGACACAGCATGGGGAGCCAATGATGCAGCCGGATAGTGTTTATAGTTTATAGTATTTGAGGTTGAATAAAGACATACGTCCATCCAGTCCAACCCATCTAGCAATATCCTCATTTCTTGCCATTTGGGCAAATTTTAGAAAATGGGGTGGACATGCCCTTTAAGCCCAAAATGTTTTTTAAGTATATCAATAGTAAAATGATTATGACTGAGAACGTGGGACCATTAAATAATGGGGCTGAGATAGTTGTAGAGGATGCCAAAAAGGCTAATGCACTAAACCATTTTTTTCCCATCGGTATTCACTACAGAGAATCCTAGTCCTTATAGCAGGGACTGTAATAATATGAAGGGTATAAATGAGGGATATTCACTCTGTATTCACTATAGAGAATCCTAGTCCTTATAGCAGGGACTGTAATAATATGAAGGGTATAAATGAGGAGTATTCACTCTGTATACACTATAGAGAATCCTAGTCCTTGTAGCAGGGACTGTAATAATACGAAGGGTATAAATGAGGGATATTCACTCTGTATACACTATAGAGAATCCTAGTCCTTATAGCAGGGACTGTAATAATATGAAGGGTAAAATGAGAATATTCCTCTGTATTCACTATAGAGAATCCTAGTCCTTATAGCAGGGACTGTAATAATATGAAGGGTATAAATGAGGGATATTCACTCTGATTCACCTATAGAGAATCCTAGTCCTTATACGGACTGTAAATATGAAGGGTATAATGAGGAATATTCACTCTGTATTCACTATAGAGAATCCTAGTCCTTTAGCAGGGACTGTAATAATGAAGGGTATAATGAGGGATATTCACTCTGTATTCACTATAGAGAATCCTAGTCCTTATAGCAGGGACTGTAATAATATGAAGGGTATAAATGAGGAATATCACTCTGTATTCACTATAGAGAATCCTAGTCCTTATAGCAGGGACTGTAATAATATGAAGGGTATAAATGAGGGATTCACTCTGTATTCACTATAAAATCCTAGTCCTTATAGCAGGGACTGTAATAAATGAAGGGTATAAATGAGAATATTTACTCTGTATTCACTATAGAGAATCCTAGTCCTTTTAGCAGGGACTGTATAATAGAAGGGTATAAATGAGGGATATTCACTCTGTATTCACTATAGAGAATCCTAGTCCTTATAGCAGGGACTGTAATAATATGAAGGGTATAAATGAGGAATATTCTCTCTGTATTCACTATAGAGAGTCCTAGTTCTTATAGCAGGGACTGTAATAATATGAAGGGTATAAATGAGGAATATTCACTCTAGCTGACAGAGGATATGATACAGAAACAATTAGACAAAGTTAGTTAATATCAATAAAGCCCCAGGACCAGATGAAATACATCCTTGGATTTTAAAAGAGTCTAGGATCCAGACTTGCTTTATAGAATCCAAACAGTGGTTTTTGGAGGAGTTTGCCATGAACTGCTACTGACAGGACATGAAGCATCCATGGAGTCTGTCTTTAAAGACTCATTTAATTGTCTTACCTCTAGTGTATTGACTCCTATAGGGCCTTTTGTAATAGCATGCAGATCCTATAGATAATGCCACATTCTACAAGATTTTTGTTTAAGAAAGGACAAGCCTAAATTCTGTACTGCAAAAGAGACCAGAATCTTAACATCTTTGTTGCACATACACTATATAAGGATTTAAATCAACTCAAGTATGGCCTGCCTAAGTGTTATCATAATGTATTAGGTAGCAAAAAGAACATACTGAACAAATGCAAAGAGCATTGTTAGAAAAGGAATTTTATATTGCTTGAATTGTTAAATGAGCCTTAATAATCAACAACCAATTTACATTTCTATTTACATTTAGTCTTCATATAAATTCAGCATCTCATTTAGGCAATGGTCAGGTCCTGGAATGCTCATATACACTCTGGAAATACTGTCAATATTTGATTGGAGTGATGTTGGAGTTAAGCCCTTGAGACATCTTGTTGGACATGCAGTCAGGAAGACAGTGAATGATTTCCTAGAAATATGTAATTTCTTGTGTAAAGTCACCCAAATATCACTCACCTGAGTGACTGAGAGCCATAATGGAATACCTACATCCTAAAGGAGAACTAAACCAAAAATGCAAAACATTATAAACTATAAGCTAGCTATAAGGACCCAGTATCTAACCTTATTCAATTATATGAAGCATTCTGAAGCAGCAGAGGAGATTGTGAAGAAACAGAAGCACCAAATACAGAAATAGCTATAGCTACAGAATAAAGAAATAGCTTCTAAGGCCGTCATTACAAGGGGCATAACCTGAATAAAAATTATTATTAGAATTTAGTTCACATAAACCCTTTTACATAAATTGTAATGTTTGAAAAAAATATGCAGCTTTATGTCTGCACAGAGCTCCGTCTTAAAGCCATGATAGTCAGTTTTGACGTTATAACTTGAATATTGGTTGATGCATTGGGAAAATTTCCCAGCATGTGTAAGATGGCCACTGGTCCAAAGAACAATTGCATATTTTGGTCATGCCTGAGCCATACAAGCCACGTTACTATTCTGCCTTTCTTCCTAAGCCAAGTTTTATTTTGTTTATAACATAAGAATGTCTAGTGAATCAATAACTAGAAATGGAAAGTTTTAAGTATAAACTTAAATGACATGTAAACTGTGCCAAATCATTTTCCAACTAATCACACAGTAATTAGGATTAATTACCATCAATCTTAAATCTGCTCTCCCCCCCCCCCCCCTTCTCTGACCTTCCTATCCCTTGTTAGGAAGGCTGCAGTTGTACAACTACCAATATTATGCCAGTTTGCTGTACCACTACCAATATTATGCCAGCTTGCTGTACAACTACCAATATTATGCCAGTTTGCTGAGTACAGTACAGAAAACCGGCATGAGAATGGTACTTGTACAGCATACTGGCATGATGTTGGTACTTGTACATCAAACTGGCACAATATTGGTACTTGCACATTGCACAAGTAGCCATATCATGCCAGTTTGCTGGCATGAACAGCAAACTGGCATTCTATTATGCCAGTTTGCTGTACAAGTACCAATACCATTCCAGGTTGTTGTGTGCAGTAAACTGGCATGATATTGGTACTTTTCATGCCAGTTTTCAGTTTGTTTTGTAGAATAAAATTGTACTGTGTTTAATATTCATGAAAACAAAGACCTCTTGGATAGAGATGGACTAGAATTCGAACTAGAACCTGAGTTCGAATTGAATTTTAATAGTTCGAACTCTACAATCTCTGTTGCTCATTATTATACAAGAGGAATCATGCCCAGCATGGAGAAGCAACAATTCCTTGTTGCATACCTCAAAAAAAGGTATTTAAAAAAAAAAAGCTTACTATAAAGGGAAAGTTCAGTGGAAAATATCATTATTTTTAAAATTCTTAGTTTATATTATGCATAATGTCTAATTATTCTAAACATTCTTATCCATTTTTTAAGACATTCAGAGACAGATTCTCGAAATATCAAAATTCTGGGATAATTATTGAATGTTGAATGCAGAAGCGCGTGTGAAGAAAGTGACTTTATTTCAAGTTCTGGATGTTTGTACGTCTTCCCCAGACCGTTTCCCAGGTCCCAGAGACATTTAGAGTAAGTTACCATTTGTCCTCATTGACTTTAATGGTCTCTTTTCAAACTTTCAAATATGAAAATTTAAAATTGAACCGAACCTTAGAAAGTTCAGCCAGCTGTAATCTTGCCCATGTAGTCATCAAAGAGCCATGCTCCTGATCCCAGTCTTTATGGACAGAGTGTTTTCTATACAGATGTCTCTATACCAATATGGAAGTCCCCCATAGGAATTTGAAAGCTGTTTGTTACCCTGCAGTTTATTTATGGTAGCAGTCAATGTGAATTTAATTTTGGTATTATTTGCATCTGCATTGATGACTCACTGGGCTGAATATATGTTTTAGAAACACAGAGGCCAAAAAGTCATAGATTTGTTTCCATTTTATTCCTAGCAAAAGATTCTACATATACTAGTGTTCTGCATAGTATCTTTGTGGCTGTGGCATCACAGAAACTGCATTGGAATCCCTGTTCTGTGTCAGGGATAGGGAGGATCTCTGTGCTGGTATATGATTGGAAGCAAGGATGCAACTTCCTTGTTTTGATCTGTTGAACACTACAGAGCATGTGCATGTACATTTAGCTAAGAATCAACCAGCTAAGGTAGATTATGGGAGCTGACCTCTAGTACCCACAAATTAATATCATCCCTGCAGCCAAAGCAAAGGGAGAGGTGAGACTTAGCTTGTGTTATGTTTGTGAATGTGCTCTTTATTTTTGGGACAATGTTGTCTGAATACTTAAGTTTCCCTGTAAGTACTTCAAAAGCTTGCGTTTTCAACCATTTTAGTTACCCAACAAAAAGTATTGTTTCTGCAACCTTTTGAACTCTGTCCAGCAAGAATAATGTGACTTAATCACGTTCAACTAAGTAGAAGCCCAAACATTTCAAGGTAGGCAGGTCATTACAGCTTAGATATTAACTAGAACAATCAAACTCAAATTAAATTTTGTTTAATTCTAGATCAGTGCTGTTCTCAACCAATGTAGAAGTCTCTTTTGTTCTTTAATATTAATGTTATTTTGCAAAAAAACAAATTTTTTAAAATAAATAAAACATTTGAATGTGCAATTCACTCCTGTATATAAGTATGTATTCTTATTATGAGTGATCAGCTTTGCCTTTAATGGAATTCAGTTATTAATCATTATTACATCTACCGTATATACTCGAGTATAAACCGAGTTTTTCAGGCTGAAAAATCGCCTGAAAACTTGCACTCGGTTTATACTCGAGTCACAGCTTACCTTACCATTCGGCAGCCGCACGATCTTTCTCTGCACTGGCGCGCCGGCCTGACGTCACAGCCCGGCGCCAAGCCCGGCGCCGGGAATGGACATCAGCCGGCGCGCCAGTGCAGAGAAAAGATCGTGCGGCTGCCGGAATGGTGATACAGAGGAGACTTCAATGCAATGGTGATACAGAGGAGACTGTTTCTTCAAGGATTCTTCAATGCTGGCCCTTGCTTGGATGGAGAAGAGCCCACAGGTACTGAACTGGATGGGAGGGGGAGGGTGGGGGTGGCATTCAAGATGTTTGGAAAACTACAACTCCCAGCATGCTTTATTAGCTGGGAGTTGTAGTTTCAAACATCTTGAATGCCAAGTGAGGGTGGCATTCAAGATGTTTGGAAACTACAACTCCCAGCTAATAAAGCATGCTGGGAGTTGTAGTTCCCAAACATCTTGAATGCCACCCTCACTTGGAATTCAAGATGTTGGAAACTACAACTCCCAGCTAATAAAGCATGTGGGAGTTGTAGTTTTCAAACATCTTGAATGCCACCCCTCACTTGGCATTCAAGCTGTTTGGAAACTACAACTCCCAGCATGCTTTATTAGCTGGGAGTTGTAGTTTCCAAACATCTTGAATGCCAAGTTTCTACCCTCGGTTTATACTCGAGTCAACAACTTTATTAGGATTTTTAGCTGAAATTGGGTACCTCGGTTTATACTCGGGTCGGTTTATACTCGAGTATATACGGTAAGCCTTTTCTACTGAAAAGTTACGGTACCCAATGATCTTGCACATCATTATCCTGTATTCATTTATTATGCGCGTGTTAGGGTAGAGTTACTCTCTTACCTTATAGCTATTCTTCTAAGCTATTAGCTTTCATATTTAATAGGGGTTGACATTGTCAGATCTTACTATTCCAGGAAAAGATGCTGTTTATAGTCTATATAAATAGAATTAAAACAAAGTACCCCCAGTTCCCAGACAGACTGATTGGCACAGCCTTGTTCTATCACATCTTAAAAGGTCCATACACACGGCAAATTTTCCTCTGGCGGAATGCACAAGGGCTGACTGAGAGTTCTGGGTGAGTATCGCCCGTGTATGGACACTCAGGTAGTGACCATTTGTTGGATAAGTACAGACCTCTGTCGAATGATGTATTAGATTCACCTCAGCCGAGGAGTGAATAATGAAGTATATATTAAATTTAGTATACAGTACATCAGCCACTGACCTTGCCCCGAGTTGCCTGAGTTAAAATATAATCAGTGTTGGTCTGGGGTGTGTGGGACCACCAGGCTCCTTGCAGATTGTGTCTTCCCATTGATCAGCCCTGCCATAGTCAGGACCCTGCAAAGCTAACATTGCAGGGCCATTTTCAGTGATAAAGTAAGACCCAGAGGTGGGGACCATGCAGTTTAGGACTTACCCTGGTTACCATTAACAGAGGGGGGGTGATGTGGGTGGCCATAATTGCTCTTTAAAAACAAAACTGGCTTCCCCCTTTTTCTATACATTACAGTTCGTATATAATGGCACATTCTACTTACATTAGTTGCTGTTTCACTGTAAATGTTCATAGATTTTTTGAAGATTCTTTCTTCAAGGCTCACTAATCATGAAAAGGCTTTTGCATGTTTTATATCCTTTTCAATTACACCAGTGAACTACAATGAACAGATAGTAACTTAACCTTAACAGGCATTTTATTCTTTTAGGCCTTTCGTAAGTGATATCTGTCTAACCTAAGAAGCCTCACCTACTGGCTCATTCATCAAGCAAGTTTTTAAGCTCATAGATCTTATATAAGATTGCTTCATGTGGAATTATCTGTGTTTAACAGCAACATTTAAAGAAAACATGATTGAACTAGCAATTGCGTAGACCTATGCAACCCTAACCCCAAAATTTCAGAAGCATTCGGAAGCAATTGTGCATTCTTCTGTTCACCCTAGTGTGTTAGTAGTAGTTGTAGTGAACAGTTAGTTCTCCGCTAAAAATGGATTTTACAAAGACACTGAATTTAGTTTATTTTTGTAATACGCTGCAAAACATGCAGATATATGCGTAAATCGACAGAGTTCACAAGTACAGTAACTGGTAAGGAATATTCCATAAAACAATTTATCAATTGGAATTTAGACTTTGTAGTGTACTTGTTAACATGCACTTCATGTCAAATACAATATGTGGGCTGTACATCACGCTCCCTAAAGCAAGAATTAGGGAGCATATAAGAGGTATAGAAAATCAGAATGAGAACAGCCCAATAGGGAGGCACTTTAAAATGTGTAATAATTCCAACATTAAATACCTTAAAGCACGTGTTTATCCCAGTAAAAGAAATACAGACAGACTGGCACTTCTGCGCAAAGCAGAAGTGAAATGGATTTTTGTGTTAGAAACGGGATTACCTGTCGGCCTTAACTCAAGGTATGATATCATGTGTTACATAGACCGTTAAAGATGTGCTGAATATGTGTATAGTTTCACATGGATCCTTGCTATATCTTATGCATATGTTAATATTAATAAGGATAAGGATATATCAGTCTCCGAGTTCTCACTGACTGTATCTTATACATAGTTGTGAGTAATTGTGTGCTCTTTAATCTATATAACCCATTTATCTATATATATATATATTATATATATATATATATATTATATATATATATACACAAGGATCCTTCGCACCTCAGTTAGCTGGGGTTTACGGCCTGGGTGCTGCTGTAAGAATATGTATCCACTGCAGAGTTGTAACACATAAGCACGCGTTGCGCTCTATGCACGATGATGACGCTCGTGCATAAGCCGAACCACGTAGGTTATATTATCCTACTATGGAATAATATGATTTGAGTAAAGTCCTTGGAGTGCTCTGTGTTACGACTCTGCAGTGATATATATATATATATATATATATATATATATATATATATATATATATAATAAATAATGTCTATTTTTTCTTCTTCTTTCTTCTTTTTTACTATCTATATTTTATTGTCTACTTTCAACATATCCATGCATGGGTCAAACTTTACAGATAGTACCTTGGTCTCGGGAGCCTATAGCGCTGATCCTCCATTTAACTCCGGTGCTCACAACGCCCAGCAGTAACACCGTCTCCTCCTCTGTGTGTATACAGTGCAAACCGTAGAACAAGAATCCGGGCAGGCAGCAGGAGTCAAACAGGTATTAAAACTTTACTTTTATTCATTCTGTTTAAAAATATCAGAACAGGACAGCATACAGACCGGCAGCAAGCAAAACACAGAGTCCTTGACCTACATGTTTCGTGGCCTACATTGCCACTTGCTCAGGGGCTTAATATCCATGCATGGGATTAGTTCCTTTTTAATCATGTGTGCAGCAGTGGATCTGCAACTTTGTTTCACAGCTTTGCTCAATGTAACATAATGTTGCTCGTTAATTTGGGACCAACCCCCTTATTGGAGAGTTGGATCTTATAAGATACGAGGTCTGAGATGGATGTGTTTAGCCTATGAGTAAGAACCTTGTTTGGTTCGAAACGCGTAAGGTGTGTATGTGGACAATATGTGTGGCCGAGATGCCGAATAAAGTTTAACTGCTTTGAATTAACTGCTTAGTTCCTGGAGCTTACGTTGTGCTCTAAAGATTACCCTTTATTCTTTGTGGACTAGTTTATTTTTTTACCTTAAATTTCTTTCTGACTCAAAATAGCAATTTAAACATTCGCTGGATTAACCTGAATTTTAAAATAGCAGTAACCTTCAATTTCCTCTTGATTGTTAAAAGGAAATTCCAACAATCTTAAATTTCACAATTGCAACTGATCTGCCCATATTGCCACAATGTAGTGACCATTTTGCAACTGTTAATATATTGTGGGAAGCGTGTGGTAAGTTGCGGTGTATTGCAGGGCTTTAAATCCCCATTTGTAAAGGAGTTACATTTGGTGCTAAAAAGTATTGCAACAATCATCGCTAATGTTATTGCACAGTTCGTGCTGTGATATTTCCAAATATCAGGCAGTGCAAAATGAGTGCAAAACACTCACAAACCCGATAGTACAATCGATGGCGTGGGCGTGCACCCATTTAGGGAATTTCCTAATATATTGCATCTCCCCCAATGTACCTGCCAGTGCCACATATTTTGGGTACACACGAACAAATCTTTTGGCTCAACTGACAGATATTTCTGTGTATTAATCAGTTGGGTCAAAAAATCTGCGGTGACTTTGCTGGTGGTAGTCACATGTTGGTCACCTGTTCCCCCGGATCGGATGATTGGGCTATTGGACATGTTGGTAAATCTTTGCCGATAATGCGGTTTCCTTGAAGCAATCTGTTGGACGCAGCGACTTTCACTGCGACTAATGGTGATTCTTACACTATAACAAAAAGTCTTTTCATCTTACATTAACAGACAGACAGCTGCTTTTTTACTATTTTCTTACAAAGTAACTACAGTACAAATGTACAAAGGAACCAGTGGGATTGATTTCAAGGAAGAATAAAATATTAAAGGAAAACTATATCATAAAAGCTTTTACTTAGCGATAAGGCAATAATCTGCTAATGTCTGCACTTTAGGTCCGTACATGGCAGACTGATGAACGACCCTGACCAGATGCATACACATGTGCGATTATCGTCTGAAACTGGCATTGTTGCATGTGTGTGCAAGCTTGTTGGTTGTTTGTCATCTGAAGTATCGGACATGTGTACAAGGCTTTAGAAGAAACTGCTATTGGAATAAAGCAGCAATGGGTTGATCTGGGGAATTGGATTTACAAAGCCACACTGACTAAGCACCCACGCAGGGCACAGCAACTATATAATCTGCTTGTGAGTTCATATAATACCCACTCTATAATCTTGTTATTTCTGCTACAATTTACAACTTACTAAAGAATAAGGCATCAGTCTGTGCTTGAAAATTGCAGGCTTTTTGTCATACATTCCTTCCGAATTGGATGAACAAACGATAGGATGGGTAGGAAAACTATGCCCGATTGTGCAGTTGTGCCAGCACTGACAACCTAAGTTCTGGCCGACCGTTCAGAAGTGTACCCAGCCTAACATCTACCAAAATCACTTGCACTTAAATGCCAGAGATCTTTCAGTAACCACTCTCCTCTCCACCCTACAATAATGTGACAACTCCCAGATGAGACATCCTATTTGTATTAAAAAGCATTTTGTAATTCCTTCATAATCACAGCATAAGCTTTATTTAACCATATTTTCCATCTAATTTCAATTTAACATTTTATAGCCCCAAACAGTGGGCATAGGACCATCTCTTGTTGAGGAACTAATGTAGCAGAGAATACTTTAAGGCCCCTGTAAGGAACCGGTCAGTTGTATCAGATGTATCTAAGTATCCACATCTACCCTGTAGACTAGTGAGCCTCAGATGGTCCAGTCAGAATTCCGGGAGAGTGATTTAGGATAGGAAAAAGAAAAGGTGTATCGCAAGTCCAAAATCAATCTCCCTCTACCATATTGTATAGCACTCTGGATTATATAGACGTAACTAGCACATAGTCACGTGATTCACAAGAAACCTTTTTGTTAGGTTTTGTTTTTACAGTAATTAGTGACGTTTCTCAGTGTTCCTTCATGATGATACTACATCCATTGTACTTCAAGGTTAGAGACCTTGATTTATGCTGGGAGTATAACACAAGTCTGTGTTATCTCATGGGGGTGAAAAGTACATGGCAGTGAGAAAGAACATCAGGAAAGGCTATGCTAAGATTTACTGTAGTCTAAAACAAAGACATACTGCAGGGTAAATCAACAATGAAAGCAACTAATACAAAATGGATGCTATAATGGTAAGCTATGTATAAAGCAAATGGTGGATAATATGAACACTTCAGCCCCCATACTTGACATTGATTTTCTAAACATTTTTTCCTTGTTTTCAATAGGCCATTGGAGATTTTGATCGGTCTATTGAAAAAACTATGAAGGTGCAAGGTGGAAAATGTTACGTGTACATCCCCTTCTAGTTTTCAAGCTAAAATCTATGGAAGATGGGCGGCACATTTGGTTCTTCAGACCGGTTTTACGATAAATTCCTGCCGATCTGAAAACCATCGTCCTGTGTATGGCTTTAGAAATCAAAAACTCCTGTACTTGTCCACCAGCAAATGATTCTTATTGAATATAACTATCCCCAGGGCAGGATTTATACTTTTTTCTCCCCTAGGCCAGCTTACTTATACTGCCCCCCTACCCCAGTACCATCAGTACTCCTACCCCTAGCCAATCAGCAATCCCCCAAACTTAAAACTGGACACACGAGTAAGGCTCTGTACATTGCTGCTTTGCTATGTGTAAGGGTGAAAGTGGTGCCATTTTTATGCCGCCCCCTTTTAGTGTGCCGCCCTAGGCCACGGCCTATGTGGCCTAGTGGGAAATCCGGCCCTGACTATCCCTATCTTACAGCAAACAGGAACCAAAAGTCCTTATTTAAACACTAGGACCTCTAGCCCCTTTTAATCCATTGAATGCACCAGAATTATTTTTATTTTCTTCTTTTTAGCACCTAAACCAGACGAGAAACAATACGATTGGTTTCATACCCTGTATGAAATTTCCATTTTCATATTATCTGTAAGTAAAAGGAAATGGCTCAATAGATCGATGTAGTGCATTGCTAGAGGCAGATGCCGGGGGGGGGCTTGCTCAGAAAAAGCTGACAGAATGGTGACCTGCCGTCCATGTTAAAGAAGCATTATTATTATTATTATTGTGGATTTACATAGCGCCAACATTTTCCGTAATGCTTTACAATTACATATATACATTCACATCAGGCCCTTCCCCAAAAAGCTTACTTCTATTATTACTATTTTCCAATGACCAGTTACCATTCTCTGGCTTTCCAAACTACATACGTGATTCCACCCCCAAACCAAGCCCAATATACAAACATCAACTCTAAGCAACATAGACATAAACATTGATAATGATAAATTATTGTATATTATTTGTTTGTATTCAATTATACCGAGGCTAACACAGCTTTCAAGGTCTTTAAAATCCAGAATTAATGTCGTGTTCCCCATAATAAGATATCCCACAGTATTTACAAATATTCCCTGTAACAATAAATTGACAGCAGCAGAGATATGACAATTCATGTTGTTTTTAAGACATTGTGGATTAAGCATTAAGACTGGTACACACTATACGATCTTTCCTCCTGACCGACCGCTCAAGGCTTTCGATCGGTCGAGCAGGAGGAAGGACTGTTGGTCGCAACAAAACAGCTGCATCCAAGAGTTAGGTACGACCAATCGTGTGGTCCATACAGGACCGCACGATTGGTTGTGATTTTGCGACCTGTCCGATCATTTGTCCAATTTGAACAAACAGTCGGCAGTCGATCAAGGCGGCAAAAAGCCGCCATACAATAATTTGACTGACCAACCGAAACACTGAAATGTCGGGCAGTCGGGCTGAATTATTGTATCGTGTGTACCTAGCTTTAGAATAGATACAGACATGTCTAAATGGTATATGTATGTCTAGATTGACTAATATATGACTAAATGAACTGCAAATAAGGTAAATATGTAGTTCTCATATGTGAATGCTTAAAGGCAACCTTCACTTCATGACTCATGGTTAACATGTCACTGCCATGTTGATTTACTGCTGAGTCATTACAAGGAATGCTAGTCACTCGCTATCTAGAAACATCCATACTAGTAATTATAATAACACGGGATCTTGGTTTAGGGGGATGGGGAAATTGTTTTTATTCTGGGTGATTTCCTTGTGTGCAAAATCAAAAAGGAACTTTTTATGTAGTATTTGAAAAGGAATCATGTGACAAGGCAGGGAAGTCCCTGTAAGTAGACAATGCAAAAAGTAAATACACTTATTGAGTCATAACATTGACTGGGGCTGCTGACGTTTAATGGAAATTTTCTTTTTGTTTAAGCAACAAGTTTCTCCACGCTCCCTAGGTAACAGCCTTCAACCTTGGCCTGTATCATTTTAGATGCATCTCTATGGTTTCCATCCTTTGTAACCATACAAAGACTTTATTGGGGCCTTAACTATCTAAAAAGGATTTAACGCCTGTTACTCTTTCATAGAGGTTAAATTACATGGTATTGTTTGCAGGCAACTTCAAGTTTTTCCTGTTTGTCCCAATAATCAAACAAATGTGACGCATTGGGTCCCAGAGGGTAAGAGGGCCCGCGGCAGTACATTTACACTTATTCGGCCATAAAATACCAAGCAGGAGTAGACTACCGATTGGTATTGTATAGGTGATCGTATAATTACTATTGCTTAGGTAATTGTACGACCGTAATTGAAATTTTTTGACCACGATCGGATTTTTTTGAAAAAATAACAATCGTTAAAGGCCCAAAATAGCGATACCGCACCTTTAGAAATATGGCTCATAGTAGCATCTCAATATGAAAGTTCCTTGTGTTCCCCTACAAAGGGAAATGATATCCAATGGATTGTATCTATACACTTGATTTAATCAGATGAAAAATGTATCTGTATTTTTGAATTTTGATCTTCAATACTTGCCATTAAATACCTACTGTACTGTTAGTCGGATAAAAATCACCCCATAAAGTTTATGGATAGGATTGCTTGCCCAGATGTGAGCCATGATGCAACACACAGATTCAAACAGACCACTCTTCATGCAAGCGTACAGGGTACTGCATAAAGGCATTTCTTCAATAAAGAAATTTTAAAGAAAAACTATTGCCAACAATCTAACAAGCATGGCAGCTTCATTTAGTGAACCTGGCAGGATGGATCATTAATGTTTTACGCCAACGCTTAGTCCCACCGTATCCAACATATGAGGCTTTAGGCTGATTTGAACAAAAGTGAAAATGTATTGATTAGCAACCTGCAGTAAATTATACATCATAGATTGGCTTGATATATGATTGGTTTAGGTTTTATGGTATACCGTATATACTCAAATATAAGTCGATCCAAGTATAAGTCGAGGTACCTATTTTTACCTAGAAAATGAGTAAAACATGATTGACTCCAGTATAAGCTGAGGGTAGAAAATGTGACCACTACTGCCTTCTGATTCTGTATTATTTTTGAGTCTTTAGTTGCCCTTTAAATGGACAACAGAATTCCCATACAATAATCCCATATAGTAATAGCCAAATCCAGTATGGCTATTACTGTATGGGACTACTGAATCAAAATGTTTCTGTCCATTTAAAGGGCAACTAAAGCCTCAAAACAATACAGAATCAGAAGGCATCTTTTTAACAATAGATAAAATGCTCCTGGTTCTGTATTGTTGTAAGCCATTAGTTGCCCTTTAATCTCATACAGTAACCCCCACTGTACAGTAAGCTGGCACTCCAGATATTTGAAAAACTATAACTCCCAGCATGCTTTATTTGTTGGAAGTTTCTGAACATCTTCAGTGGCAAGAATTGGGCTTACTGTATGGGACTACTGTCCCCCCCACCCCCACCCCCACCCCCAGAGCAAAGGTACATGTTGGATCACTGCAGACAAGAATGTAGGATTAGTGCAGTATGTAGCGGTATGTATACACTAACCTCTTATCCTGTAAGCTGGTGTCCGCTCGCTCCACTCCACTGCTCTGGCGCCTGATGTGACTACTCAGCGCCGGGTAGTGATGTCACCCGTCAGAACAGTGGAGCG
Source organism: Hymenochirus boettgeri (assembly GCA_019447015.1). Lineage (NCBI taxonomy): Eukaryota > Metazoa > Chordata > Amphibia > Anura > Pipidae > Hymenochirus > Hymenochirus boettgeri. The sequence continues at coordinate 76,737,635 of CM033471.1, read as the reverse complement.
GAGCGAGCGGATGCCGGCTTACTGGATAAGATGTTAGTGACTCCAGTATAAGTTGAGGCTGGATTTTTAGGTAGTTCAAGTGTAGAGTAATTTGATTGGTTTATTATAGTTATTCAGTTGCCTTTTTCTCACCTAACCATGTGCTCTGTGTGCTTTATTTATTATTGGTTATGTTTTATTTATTGGGAATTTATCCACCCTTCCTACACCATGGTTTATCTCAGCTGATTAAAAGGCCAATGGTGGCCCTGCAATGAGTCCTATTTTTCAGTACTGTATCCTTAAGGCAATACATCTAGACTTTTTGAAACAGCTGAGTAGACTTAAAGACTAGAGGGATCTAAGAAAGTTAGACTGTGTCACACCCAGACCTCCTGTTCTGTGACTCATCGGGAATCTCCTATTTTTGGCAATACAACAGGTGGATGCAAATTAATGTCTCCCTGAATATTTGCCTATTTTCTACATGTATCACTTACGATATTTGTAACCACTCTATAAATGGACATAAACACTTCAAACAGTAACAATACAAACAATAAAAAAGTAGATTGATATCCATCTTGTTTCATAACATGCTAAGTGCTAAAGATTGAGATGTGACATTGAAAACAAGACTGTGACCTGCTGCATAGAGGAATATAAGGGGATATGTATTCTCAGACCAGTGTATAACCAGCACAAGACAATAATAAAAGAAGTATACATGCTGCCAATGGTCAAACATCCATAGACCTTCAGGGCTAGGTCACACTGATGATCCAATCACAATGTGCACATCGCATGCCAATGGTGCGGATTGCATCTGTTACAATAACTTTTATTTTGTCTGTAGACATTTGATAGAATCGATGATCAAACGTCAAATCTGTTAAATGCCTCCTAGGTACATTTATACTATGTATATCCTTTTCTGTTGTTTCAAAACCAGCAACGTATGGTAATGTTTTACTTAAAAATGTACTTGTTTTTCCAGCATTGCGGGTTATAGTAAGGTGTGCTTGGGTCATTCACACAAAAACTGGACTTGCCTGTTTTCCTACTTAGAAATCCATTAGGAATGTGGCCAAACTCACTGTGCAGTTGCTGTTAGCAGTTTACAAGTGTTAAAGCACTTAATATAAATGAATGAAACTGTAGGTGAAAGTGTGTTTTTGCATATATAAAAAAGAAACCAAGGCCACAAAGTATGTATGTAGTTTGTTCTAAGGAAGAACTGTAGAGGTCTGTGTTCACAAACATTAGATGCCATTCATAGCTAGGAACACAGCCGCAGGACAAAAGGGCACTAATACTTTATTTCTTCTGCGCAATTGTATTGGATTCGGGTGCAAATAGTGTAAAGCCTCCCCAGTACAAACTGTGGTCACATATTTGTCTACAAATTCCATTGTACTTTGAAAGCAATATGCTATGGAATGTACACTCCCCCGACAAACACCATATATTCTATGAAGATCAATCGTAATGGGTGGCGATTACGATTGATGGATCTATTTATACTAACTAACCACAATAGCATTGGCTGCAACTTAACTGGCATTATTGTTGCTCATTTTTGTCCCACGTTGCTTGCCATTATGAGGAAAATTTTTTTTGCCAACTATCAGCAAGGTGGATGGGCACCTTAAGATTCCTATTCATATATCTGACCTTATATTTCTGAAATCCTTTAGGATACAGACACCCCACGCTAGTTTAAGGTAGGGCTGTGGGGCTCTGCACCCATGGTAAATGAATCAGATTCTGAACACACTTGCTAGGTACACACACTGAAGATAAAGCCTCGATACCATCAGATCTGACAGTATCGGGGTATAATCGTCAGTGTGTGTAGTGTCTTTTCCAAACAAGTGTCTGTGGAAACATTCCCCTTGGCCTCGCGGTTGTTTGGAAAGACTGAAAATTTACTTCGCCCGTGGTAGTCTCACTTTAGGGGAGTTGGCCACGGTCATGGAAAACTTGCAGTCCCAATCATTCTCCCTATGCTTTGTATATTCTGTGTATAGAGAGAATGCTCGGGACTGTGTGTATCCTGATCTTTGAAAAATAACAGACAGAATCTTGCAGTTCCTGTCTGTCATCTTTGAAAGGTCTGGTAAGTGTATACCCAGCCTTAGGTACACATACTGCCGATAAAGCCCCAATACCACTGGATCCAACGGAATCAGGCTTATCGTCAGTCTCTTTAGAGTTGTTCCCGAACAAGCCTGCAGCCACCGAACCTTCCTGACGGCCTCGCGGTCTCTCTATAGGGGAGTCAGCTGTGGTTGAGGGAAACACACAGTCCCGAACGTTCTCCCTATGCTGTGTATATGGTGTGTATTGGGAGAATGCTCAGGACTGTGTGTATCATGATCTTTGAAAAATTACAGACAGGATCTTGCAGGTCTGTCATCTTTCAAAGGTTTGCCATGTGTGTACCCAGCTTATGACTGATCTTGTACAATAAATCCCCACATTTGGTGTTTACATCCCCACAAGGTACAGATAAAGATAGAACAAATTGTACTTAAGTACCTTAGCGACTCAAACGCACTGTATTTTCATTTTCAGTTCTTACCTATTATATACATGCCCAGAGTAATAATCCACATCAACAAGATGTATCCTAAAAACTCTAGGGCTGGGTACACACCAGCAGATTTTTTCAGCCAACCGACCGATCCACGGCACTATACAATATCTGTTGGTGTGGGGTGGCCGGCCGCGACTGACCTCGCATGCCCATTCATCTGGATCGGACAACGGTCCAGATCGGACGAACACATGTGTCGGTAAATCACGATCGATCGTGCGGTTCCCTATTGGACCGCACAATCGATCGCACAAACTGTTGGCCGTGGCCAATATTGCTGCGACCGACAGACAGAGCGTACGCTACGACCACAAAAAATAGTCCCTTCGTGTGTACCCAGCCTAAATGATTGGAACCAACCGCATTTCTGCATTCTACCAAACAGTTAACTATGTTATTCAGCAAATTGATAGGCACAATAGGAAAGTGAAAACTCTGCGGCCAATATACTTTCATAGGACTATAAGAACTAAATTGGCATTGTAATGTTGCCCAAGCCCAAGGGGTGTTCCCACAGCCCTATGTAATGTATGTTACCCAGGAAATATCTTCAGCCATCCCACATCTCCCTAAATGTTTAGGGAGTCTCCCATTTTTTTTTAAATGGCAGATCCCTTTTAACTTTGGGAATACTACAAGATGATTGACACAGGACATATGTAATACTGTAACACTACATGTAGCACCTGAACCCCACACTAAAACACATTTAAATCTTACCCAAGATAATACGGCCACGATGTGATTGACGGGAAATGTCCTAACTTGTCCAATCAAATACTTATTGATAGACCGGCCTAAATCGCCCATCGAACAGACAGCCATTCATGGATTTGCATTTCTAATTGACTTAATCAAAATGGTCAGCAACACTGGCCCATGTATACCAGGCTTCAATCTATTACATTCCCCTATTTGTATTTTTAACAATGCGATGGGAACCGCACACATGGGACAGATCGATCTCCCATACGCGGTATGGGGATCGGTCGGCCATGCACCATACACAGACCGACAGTATCAGCTCTCTTTACTATAAAGTTAAGGGGGTCAATGTGGACAGACAAAAATTTTGCGGCTTCCCCGACCAACGGCAATGCCGACCATGGATAGATGGTCGGTTGGATTTGGCCCCTACACATTAGCGATATTAGGTAAATCCAGTCAGTTGCTAATGTGTATGGCCACCTTAAAGCTGGGTACACACATGTCAGATGTTAGAAAGATAACAGGATCTGCAAGATCCTGTCTATCATTTTTTAAAGATCAAGATACACAATCCAGAGCATTCTCCCTATACACAGCATATACACAGCACAGGGAGAATGCTCGGGACTGTGTGTTTCCCACGACAGCGCCCGACTCCCCTACAAAGAGACTACCACGGCCGGGAGAATTTTTTTTTTTAAATCCCCTCCGTTAGGAGGAATTTTATTGATAGGTATATAAAAAGAAAATAAACAATTTTTAAACAAACATCGAACATAATGAGTATTAGATACACATGTTATTACTGTTGTTAATCAGGTAACATTATTTGTGTATAGATTTTCTAACCAGTATGTTACTCTGAGTCACTTAGATAGTAGGAGAGTGGTAAATACAGTTTGTAGCATACATTTTGGTTCAATTCAATTTATATGATTTAATACATGTCGTCCAATACTTCCTAACAGAAATAAAAATAAAAGAACTCTTATAACAATCTGCCTCTGAATATGTTGTTATTTTGTAAATTAGGGTTGTTCACTGCCACTTTGTCATTCCTTTTTTTTATTCATTTGCTTTATTTTAGTCATTACAGGTAAGGGGAGATGTTTCCCATCTGGCCCAGCCAGATCTTAGTGTAACATAGTAGTAATTAAGGTTGAATAAAGACATACGTCCATCAAGTCCAACCTATTTCGTATTTCGTAGGACAGCCTCAATGCGAGTAGATTAGGTTTTTGTAGGGAAAGGCTGTATTGATTACAGCTTTCCATGCTGCCAAGGATGGTGGGATGGCCTGTATCCATGTTTGTGCTATCAGTTTTTTAGCATAATACAAAGTTTCAGTGAGAAATGTTCAGCCAGGAGAAATTTTGAGGTCCCCCTTTGTTTCTATGTTTTTTTTGTTAGTTGAACAATCTGTTCAGTTTGGAAGAATCAATTTGTGGCTGGGTAATATATTTCCCATTATATACCTGTTGGCCCTACTTAATGTAGGAGTGTTCCGTACACTGCACTTCTTTTATGGTTTTCTAGTGCCCCTGTGACAGTGAGTTAGGCAACTTCTATATATGAGAAGCAGACATCGATTAGTCAAATTCTGTTTTATGGCTTTAGTTATTCTTTAAGCTTTGCTGCCTGTGTTAGGTTGGGGGTTAAAAAAAACAAACTTGTTTGATGATTGGTCAAAATGTGTTTTCTTGACTATAGTTACCCTTTAAGTATAGCTGCCACAGAAATGGAAGCCAATGGTGTGTCTGGGAGTTTGTCACACTCCTCTTGCTCAGTCCACACCTTTCTATGATTGAGAGTGGGCAACTGGTTCCACCCATGTCCAGGGGTATAAGAATGGCTCTGAAACCTAACACATAGTGGTAGTTACCGATGGTTTATGGTAAATATATATAAGTGACGGGCAATCTTTATTTTTTATATTTCACCTAGTGACAGTTATGACAGTTATGATGTCATGACTAGCTATTTGCATAAAGAAGTGGAGCTATGACACATCACTGCACAGTTTATATTGATAGAAGCACATAGTCTAAGGTGCAATGACATGAATAATATAGTAGGGGGGAGCAGCCTAAAGTTAAAAAGCATTAGACACCACAGTCCACGTTAAGGGTTTTGTTTATGCAGATTGCAGGAACTGTAATAGAAAAAACTGGTGTCTCAATTCAAGTGAATCGGGGCATCTACATCAATGGAAGCGAAGTCTAGTATTGTTATTACTGCAATTGGCAACTGTTACTTTTGTTAGCTATCTAGGAAATGCAATGTTCCCCTTTAAAGCAGAACAAAATTAATAAAGTTTTCCTTCCTATAAAGACCTACAATATGAGTCCCACTCCCAGGAATCCATCATTCCTCTCCATTCTAAAGGCTGGTACACATGTAACAATTCTTCCTCCTGTCCAACTGTTCAAGACTTTCGACCGGTCGACCAGGAGGAAAGACTGCCGGTCACGGCAATAGTGGCCACGACCGATTGTGTGGTCCATAGAGAACTGCACAATCAGACATGGTTTTCCACCATGTAGGATCGTCCTTTCTTTTGATTCGGACGAACGGCCGGTCGGACACGGACGAAAACGCATGCAATAATTTCGTCCGATCGACTGATACACTGAACTATCGGTTGATCAGACCAAATATTGTGTCATGTGTACCAGCCTTAAAGGTAGTTACAGGCGTGCGATATCGCCCAACAAGCGACAATTTGTGTATGGTCAGTTGGTCGGGTGTCGTTGTGAGGATCCTCCACCTGCTAAACAAGAACCCTTATCAGTTCACCTGTATGATAAGAGCCATGTCATTGGGTTTGGTGTGGGAAATTTATCCACGTAACCAGATTAAACTCTTTTTAAACAATGCCTTTCCAAGTCATTTCTTTTCCAACACATACAATGTGATGGCCGGCTTAAAATAAATATTGAATTACAAAGGACAATAGCAACTCATTAATATGCTGATGTGTCATTACACCTGTGGGCACTGCAAATGATCACACATGGAGACGGGAGGCTCTCGAGACAGGTTAAGGTTAATTGCATCATTACTGATTCAGAGAAGGGAATAAAAACGTCATCCCAGAGTTGGGAAAGCAGAGAAGCTTCCGCATGAGTCACTGCACACAGAGGCTTTGCTTTATCTCGACCCCACCTTCCTCATACACAGACACGTCAAGTCCTTTCCTATAGCAGAGAGATCTAGTGCCTCCTGGTGGATGGACCACACAATCTTAAATTTCAACAACAGAACTGCATTGTGTAATCTATGTCTATAGGTTGGATGAGATTCTAAGCAGGGGCCCAAATGGATCTATATTATTACAGTATAAAGAAAAACAAAGATAATTTTTTCGTGAAAAGCAAAGTTCTCTAGCTTCAAGGATCATGAATGTTCTTTAAGTTGAACTTGTCTTATCTCTGTGGCTTTTAGCTTTATAGCAGTTTATCAGTTTTTTTGAACAATCAGATGAATTGTCTACAATGTAAGTGAAACAAACAGTAAATATAATAAAACTAGACTGGGCTGGGCTGTTTACACAGTGTTAGAGACCCACATGACAATTTACTTCTGATAAACTGATATTCTGTAATGTTGGAATAAACCAAGGAACCATATAAAGGGAGTTAGAATTTTATTATTATTATTTGCATAATTGTTTTAGTAGTAGAGAATTGTACCGTGTTAGCCATAATACCTTTTATTTTGTTAACTAAGGCTGGGTACACACACAGAGGGACTATTTGTCCCGACCGAGCGCTCACTACAAGGTTTAGGGAAACACACAGTCCCGAGCATTATCCCTATGCTGTGTAAATGCTGTGTAAAGGGAGAAGGCTCTGGACTGTTTGTAGTCTGATCTTTGAAAAATGACAGACAGGATCTTGCAGAAAAAGTCATTTTTCAAAAATCTTTTGTGTGTGTACCCAGCTTTAGGATTCTTCCTCAGGCATTACAATACTGAATATTGTGAAGCACACTATTTTATACATACTAGAAGATACAAGGCAGCTATATAGCTTAAAGGGACTGTCCACCCCTCTTTGCAAAAATCAGTATCTTGTGCAAAATGTGCCAAAACCTAGACATCATTTTATTAGTATCCTTTAATTTTGCTCCCAGAAAGAAATTTTATATGTACAAGCTCAGCTATCCACTGCCGCTTCCAGTCTCCTCACTCCCTCTTCACTGCTGTGTTCTTTTTCTGTTCCCTGAACAGCTGGAGACTGCTCCGAGAATGGTAGTCAGTAATTGGCTGTGACGTCACTGTCATGGCTGACACTGACTGGCTTACCCGGAAGTGAAGAGCAGAAGGCAGAGCCACAGTGGTGGATCACAGAGCTTGTAAGTATAAAATCTTTTACTGCTAGCAGAATTAAAAATTTGTAACAAACGAAGTCTAGGTTTTGGCACTTTTTGCACAACATACTGATCCTTGGAAAGGATTGTGGACAGTCCCATTAAGGAGAGGTGGAGAAAGTATTTTGCACTTTCATGCTATATGAATAGCATTGCCCACAAAATCATGAAGAACAAAATCAAGAAAATGAAATAAACAAGAAGTAATTTCTTAAAGGGCATGTCCACCCCTATAGATAAACTTTTGATATGCGGTAGGGTATGCTCCCCCAGCCCCAACCGCATTAATATTATTGTTATAAAGTCCCCCGATCCTTACTTACCTTCCCTCTTTCCTCCGCTGCACTGTACCGGCCCTCTGCTTGCATGGAATTGTAAGCAGGGGGCGGGACCGGCAGCCGCGTCCGTGATTGGCTGAGAGGCAGACAATCATGTTCGCGGCTGCCGTGAGTTCTGAACAGCGGAGGAGAGAGGGAAGAGGCAAGTAAAGATTGGGGGACTTTCTAACAATAATATTAATGCGGTTGGGGCTGGGGGAGCATGCCCTACCGCATACCCAAAGGTTTTAACGTTAGGGGGAGGGAGAGAAAAACGGGAGGGAGAGGGAGGGCTGCACTGAGCATGCCTCAAATCTTGACGAGGTTGAGGCAGACTCAGGCACAACATGAGTCACACACTGCTCCTACACAGCAGTTCCCTGGGCTTTGGAGGGGCACATCAGGGGAACCATTTTGAGCAGAAATTTAAGGTAAGGCTTGTTTTAAACTTAATAATGTGGCCAGTAAGGGGTTAAATTTTAGTTTTGGGGGACATGCCCTTTAAGCTAGGTACACACAGCACAGATAAAGCCTCAATTCTGTCGGATCTGCCATAAACAAATTTGCATATTGTGGTGCAAATCGTGTTCCCATTGCCAAGCCCATTTGTGGAAGGTATAAATCCTGACTGAAAGAGAAGAAATTGTGGATAAGTACAAATTCCATTAATTTGGCAATTAGTAGTGCAGGTATGTATGTATGTATAGTTTATTTATAAAGCGCCACTTAGGGATGCAGTGCTGTACAGTAACAAAATACAGTATGTCCAGTTTCTGTAGATATTCCAGACAAGATTTTAGTCATAAGAGAATCTTAGTGTTTTAGTCATAAGAGAATCTTCCGCTCCTCTGCTGATCTTCTGACAGGCCCCGAAGGACTTTGTACACTATGGGCATATGCAATGTGTATGCTCATAGAGTACAAAGTCCCCATTTAGCGGTAGGAGCACCCCATATATTTACTGACTGCAGTGGTTAGTGCCGGGTCATTTTCTTCCTTTTTAAATTAAGTGCTGTTTTTTCTGATCATTGAGCACAACAATTAATTAATATTTTTGCGATTATGTATGAACTAGCCACACTTGAGAAAGAGCGTTTGAATAATTTGGATGAGGTTTTTCAGGAAACATATTCCACCAAAACACTGGATAATGACATTAACAAATTGGTCAAACAATTGAAAGAGTTGCATGTTTCTTATGCAAAAATTTGGGGGAATGTATGTAGCCTTGAAAAATGCATAGCCTTGAAGTTAATACCAAGGGGGCTACAAATGAAGACACTCCCAGCCTGGGAACCTACCCCTGATATCAAGATTGAATGGGAAGGTGTACTTAATGATTGTTCCATTCGTTTAATGAATTTGTTGGTTAAACATGACAAAACAAAGTTGGATGAGAGCAAAAAGACAATTGAATCATTGACTTCTGCAGTTCAAAGTAAAGTTGACAAACAGGAATTTACAGACATAGATAAGAAATTAAAATTTGAAATTTCTAAAATTGAAGAAGAAATTATACAGGTTAAGAGAAGTAAACTTAGGAGAGATAAGGAAGATGACAAGAAAGGACAGATATATAAGTGGAGGCATTCAGGGAATAGGAGGAAGGACTTTAATAATACCCAGTTTTCAAACACAAGAGTGTCCTCAGAACTTGAACTAACTTGAACTAACACAGACTCCAGTTTTAGTACTTTTTTAGACGAAGGAAGGTCAGGAGAGGGCGAACACGGAAGAAATTTGAGGAAGAGACAAAGACAATGGAATTATTCAGAGAAAAGGAGGTACATAAGGCGGCTCAGGTCAACTTCCAAGTAATTAATTTGTCTATGCACATCCTTACCCCAGCCCAAAGGTCAGTGTTTGAAAAAGAGCTATCTTTTTGTCCTTCTACCAACATGGACACTTTCACTGTAATTAAAGATCTGTTTTTACTCTGTAGGAAGATAGCCTTGAGGGCATATTTTAAAGGAGAGGATGGCATTGATGATCCTGATCTTGAAAATTTGAATGATTTCCCTGCCCTACAAACTTTTTTCCGCTGTACTATGGAATCACTTGAATAGATCCCAAAGGGGCTACCTGCGCATTATTTGTCGCAAGAGGAGTTCCGAGCCATACAAGAGCTTAGGGATCTGAAAGATATCATTATTAAAAAATCCGATAAAGGCGGCAATATTGTTCTATGGGCAGAGGAACTCTGTGTGAAAGAAGCCAAAAGGCAGTTATCTAATGGGAACAACTATAAAAAACTTGTCTCCAATACTACAGAGTGCTTCCAGAGACGCTTTGAACATATCCTGGGTGAGGCCAGAGACTCTATGCTGATTACTGAAAAGGAGATGGGTTAACTGATGGTTAAGAATCTTCTAGCAAAGATACACAAGAATGCACAACAACCACCAGGTAGGCCCATCATTTCAGGAATTGGAAGCATGCTGGAACCAGCTTGCTCCTTTATCGATTATTTTCTACAACCACATGTGACGGCTCTAGAATCCTATATCCAAGACACAACTGACTTTCTAAAGAAAGTTAAAGACATTACTTTAGATAAGGATGTCTGGATCGTCACATGTGATGTAGAGTCCCTTTATTCCAACATCAATCATGAGGATGGTATCAGAGCTGTGGAATATTTTATGTCTATGCAAGACAAAGCAAATTGCCCCAAAGCTGGCTTTATTGTAAATTTATTGCGATTCATTCTGAGCCACAATTTTTTTCTATTTTATAACACATATTATTTGCAGGTTAGGGGTACAGCCAGGGGTGCCAAGTGCGCTCCTTCTTATGCTAACCTCTTTTTGGGTTGGTGGGAGAGGGAGGTGGAGCTTGGCACCCGTATGGCTAAATATAAGCCACATGTATTACTGTGGCTGCGTTATATTGACAACCTGTTTGTGCTGTGGCAGGATCCTTATGAACTCCTACGGGAATATATATATGGGACTTTATCAATCCATATAATATCTTCCTAACTCAGAATGTATTGAAGTCACGGTGTGAATTTCTTGATGTGCTGGTAGAAGCCAAGGGGGGTAGGCTAAGAACTAAACTGTACTGTAAACCGACAGCCACCATCTCTCTCCTTCACTTCAACAGTACACAACCGAGACCCCTCATCAGAGTGATACAGAAGGGCCAGTTCCTACGGGTATGAAGGAACTGCACGGAAATGAGAGACTATGTGGAAGCAGCTGAGGATTTGGAAAATTGGTTCCTCGACAGGGGCTACCCACACCACAACAATACCACAGGATGATTTATTAGTCCCGAGACCTAAGGTAAAAGAGACTGAACTTAGGTTTATCACTCCTTATAATCAACAATGGGATAATATTATGAAAGTGTTGTCTGACAATTGGTTTATTCTTAGGAGTGATCCAGTGTTGAGGGAGATTGTACCTGTTAAACCTCTTATGATGGCAAAGAGGAGCCGTAACTTATCGGATAGACTGTGTAAAAGCCACTTTGAGAGATCCTCATGCCCCCTAGGGAGAGGAACAAGACTAGTGGATATGCATCGATGTGGGATTTGTAAGTTCTGTATATATATATGTCAAACTGATCACTTTATGGACAAGTAAGGGAAAAATCATCAGATTAAACAGTTTTTTTTATTTGTAACAGTCGAAATGTAGTATACCTCTTGTCATGCTTATGTCCCCTTTGGTATGTGGGTAAAACAACTCAAAAAGTTAGAGAGGCTAAGTTTGCATATGTCCAACATTAGGAATGTGAATAGATTGTTAACTGAAGGGCGAAATATAACGAGTGTGGCAGAACATTTTTTGAACCAACATGAGGGTCAGGTTGACACACTGAGATGTATGGTCATCGATAATGTAAGATTAAGTTCGAGAAGTGGTGAACTAGATAACCGTCTGTTGGAGAAAGAAGCCCAATGGATATATAGACTTGGCACCATGGCCCCTACAGGGCTTAATGAAGAATGGGACTTGACTCCATTCATTTAATCCCTGATGTTATCCCTACTACTCTTTCTTTTATGTACTTAGATCAACCTAAGCTTACTCGGATGTGTGGAATGTGATGAGGACCCCCTCTTTGTTTGGATCCATTTGGAATGGAATTCATCAGTGATAGAGTTGGTTTGCCCGAATACATTTTTTTATTTAACCTGTTTGTGGAATTTTTTTGCAGCACATATTTATGGAGGAAGACCCACTATGGAGGATAGTACCTTTTGGATACATTACCTACGGGCTCTTTCTGGATAAATAATCCCCTTGTTCATCCCTTTACTTTGGAATGAAGCACATTTTCTCTTTTGTTAAGAACAAACGGACGCTCTTACCATGCCCATCTAACTGTCCCCTATCCAATATTTGATATACCTAACTATACCCAAGATATTTTTATCCTTCTTTTCTTTGTTTATGCTTTTCACTATTTTGTATAAGCTATGTATTTGGAGACTATTTAATTAGGACTTAGGAGGGGTACATCTAGCCTGTCAGGTTAATCATATATGTACTTACCTATTTCTGAGGAACCACATTTATGTATTTACCTAATTTTGAGGAACCATATTTTGGTTGATGGCAAGTCTTGCCACCAATTAATTTCTGTACTCACCTTTGAGACATTATATATCCTCGGAAGTAGGACAGGTAGTGCTGATTTCTTTACACTACTGTCACTAGAGGGACATGTCCTCTATGGATGTTTTAATATAGATTTATTGTCACTAGAGGGACAAGGCCTCTATGGATGTCACTATAGGGACAAGTCCCCCATGGATGTTATCTTTCCCAATATGTTCTATGGGACTAGAGGGTCACTTCCTCTATGGTTGATTTAATGTGTAATACGGCTACAAGACCTGGGCGCCTCCCCGGAGTGTGTGTGTTTATACCTCATAGGGGTTTGATTGTTTAACTATGATACATGACCCCCATGGGACATCACTGACCAGGATATGCGTGTACTACACAGTATAACAGCTTTTATAGGGATCGATCTTGCTATTTTCTTTGCATTCTTTCTGCGATCATGGGTTGTACTATACGCATCCCTGGAGTCAGCATGTTACCATGGGAATTACTTTATATATACAGCTGATAGACCTGGCGTTCCCCTCTCTAAGATGGCTGACTTACATGACTGGAAGTGAAATAGATAGGACATGTACTTTGCATTTTAGTCTGGCATATGTTATTTTGACAGACCGCAAGTGACTGTGCAATCTCCTACCTCTCACGAAATTTTGTGACGCTCTATCACGTTGTGGCCTATGTATTTATAGTGCAGCGTACCCTTAGGGTGTTTGCCATTTGACAAAGTCCGAGCACACGGATTTAATATGCACCCTGCCTCTGTTATCTTGATCACATCTTTCTTCTTGCTTTAAAACTACAAAGTTCGTAGGGACTTGTCAGAGGAAGCGGCAGAGGAGCGTGAGGATATGTACACTGTTAAAAAAACTTTAGCTTACTAGACATTGATCTCTGCCCCCGTGAGATCTCCATCTTCCCGAGCCCCGAAAGTCGGATAGTAGCACGTGTGCATGTGACATCAGTCGGCACACGACATGAAGCTAATTCGTGCGCGTGCAGCGGCGAAGTTGCTGCGAGCAGGTGCATGTGTGATATCATTGCACTGTGAACAAGCATGGTGGCGCAATGACATCATATGCATGCTCGCGTCAACGTTGCTGCAAGCATTGACATCATGTTGCATGCTACAAATGGACTTTACCTTTCGGAGCCTCGGGAACGTGGAGATCTCGTGGGGGCGGAGGTGCCATTTCAGATGAGGAGGAAGTCAGTAACATTCAAGGAGTAAAGGTAGACTATGGGGGGAATAGAACAAAAAATTAGACATCCAGTTTTAAAGCCACAGCTATCCAGCTATGTGCTGATTGCTCATGCGCAAAACGGCACTGTGTTTCTGTTATGTTGTATTGATTGTTTGTACTCCCATCTGTCAAAGATGACAGACAGACTCTCGCAGACTCCGTCATCTTTCACAGATAGATATAGTGAGTGTGTACCCACTTTTAACGTCAAAGAGCTGATAGGAAGCTAAAGGGAATCCAGCAAGAACTTTGTATATGTGAGTTTGAGACAGTATGCAATCTCTGTGTCTCCCAGATAACACTGATGTCCTTTATATGTCACATCAACTGCCATTTGGTGGGAGGACTGAACTGGGTCTATCGACAAAACAGCACATTCTGTATGGCTAGCCTGTCTGAAATTCCAGCATTGACAAGATAATATTAGCTTGGAAAAAGTTAAAGGAACAACATATGCTTAATAATAACCGGTGTTTCAGAAATGTATGAATCCTCTTATGTTATCTTGCAGTATCAGGAAATATTCATGGAGAACCTCCCTTCTAAGGTCATTCTGCTGTATCACATTTTCCTTTGGCCAGTCCTGTCTTCTATGCAGACATTGTCTTGTGATATAGCATTGTGCTTCATTCTTTTAAGGAGAAAACCTGCAGTAATACTTGATTTATCAGTAGAGAAAATGCACATGCACACAGGATTATTAAATCATGTAACTGGCTATTATTAAATTATGTTATTAGAATGACTGATCCACGGAGTAATGTGATTGTTGGTCTGGGGTCAGACGCTGTCTGTTTTTCCATATTTGGGCTCTGTTTAAGGTTGGGGAATCCTTCTCATAAGAGAAAGGAGGAAACTTGTTTATGCCTTTTCCAGTCTTTGTGTTTGATTATTTACTGGTGTAATCTGTACTGAGCCCACAAATAATATTTACTTTGAAGTTCTGTGCAGCAAACTGATCTGCATCACTGACACATGAGTTTGTCTTTTCCATTTCCTCTCTAATTACTGAGATGTTTGTACGGATCCATGCAGAGTCTTCTAAAGGCTGGTACACACGATGCAATATTTCGGTCCGATAGTTCAGTGTATCTGTTGATCGGGCCGAGATTATCACATGCATTTTTGGCCGTCACCAACTGACCGTTCGTCCGAATTGGATGAGAGTATGATCGGACATGGAGGAAAACCACGATCGTGCTGTCCTGTATAGACCACACGATCGGTTGCGATAAACTGTCGGCTGCAGGCCAATATTGCCGCGACCGACAGTCCTTCCTCCTGGCTGACTGGTCGAAAGTCTTGACCGGTCGGTCAGGAGAAAGAATTGTTAAGTGTGCGCCAGCCTTTACTGGCCAAGTAAAAAAAATAAACACCTACTTCCATGTAGGATTTTTCTGTGGTAGTTATCACATAGTAAATTATTTTCCCTCTGGTCAAAATCTTAGGTCCTGTCTGGATTTGCTACCATTAACTAGAGGGATCCACAGATTTCTCAATAGCAAATTATATACAATCTCCCTGAAATCAATTTTTTATTTTATGAAGATCATCAGCATTCAACACCATCTGTCTGCCATGTACAATGCTGTTTTGACACCTTACTCTGGGCGTTCCTATAACACCTCTTAGCCACTATCCAATCACGCCCTTAACACTTGGCTGTGATATGCTAAGTGGAATTTTCCAGGGTACATAATTGCCACAGATTCTTGTACAAGTCATTCTGAATTGAGAAAGCCAGTCGGATGACTAGCGAAACGTCTTCAAGAACTAAACTTCAAGTCCAGTTGATCTAATTGAATACAACAGATATACCATGACCTGGATGAATGAGAACCTTCACAAGCATATTCCCTGAAATGAGTTTTTGCAGGGTGGAATGTCTGCAAAGTTCTCCTCTGTATACAGTTGCTACATCAACAAGAAAGCAGCACAACCAGTTAAATCTTTTGGTGAAGAGAAGAAGGTAATCTTCCCAGCACCCTAAATTGCAATCTTTAATAAAGTTACAATATTAATAGGTATAGATCTAGTAGTTGCATTCATAGCTGACCAGTTTTTTCACATGTTGTTCAACTGGCTGTTAGTTGTCAGATGATGATGAGGAGGGGGCACATGAGCAGTCTGGCTCCCTCTGTGCTTTCTGGCTCCCTCTGTGCAGTCTGGCTCCCTCTGTGCAGTCTGACTCCCTCTGTTGCTGGCCCAATAATTGAGGAGAGATATCACTTGATTCACTTCCAGATGCACCTTTGTGAAGTTATATCCCCAGCTCTGCAGGGAAAGACCTACCATATACCGAATCATTTAAATCATGAGTTTCTAAATGAGGCAAATACGATTGTTAGCCTTTATTTGTGAGTAAATGTGCCATTGTAAAACCCTGCAGAGGGATTGTAAAGTTAGCTACACACAAAGAGATCCTTCCTCCTGACCTACCGTTCAGCACTTCCGACCAATCGGCCTGGACAAAGGACTGATGGTTGTGGTAAAAGTAGCCACGGGCAACAGTTCGCCACGACCGAGCCACAACCGAGGTCCATCGGCCATGGTTTTCGGACGTGTTCCAAATTGGACGAATGACTGGTTGGTTGCGGCCATGCAATCTTTTCCCCACAATCTACCGATACTGAACTTATTTCAAAGGACACAGGAATCTGGTAATATTTCCAATGAACTGCACAGGAATAGTTTGAATAGTTGCAAGATGTTCGGACAATCCTTAAGATTTTTAAGGAGGGGATTCCTGAATTGATTACCACTGAACAAGCCTGGTAGGAAGTTCATGATCAGGATCATATAGTAATATTATATATATTCTTACTATAATTATTAGGACAGCCAATACAGATATCCCCTAACAATGGGACATGGATGAGGGGTAACAAGTTTCATATAAATAGCATTGGGGTGGTGAAAAAACAGAACAATCCAGCTGCTTAGCAGTTAAAGGGGAAGTTCAATGCAAATGGATATGCTTTTCAGAAAAAAGAGCTGTATTTTACCATCCCAATGATCTTAATCTGCCAATTTAGCATTGTGTCTGTGTATAAATAAATGCAACCGAAATACTAACTTCCTGTTTGCAGGACCCCTAGTAGAGACCGTTATGGTCTTGCCCTTGACTCAGAGCCTGGGTTGATTCAGTTGCTCAGTAGAGATCTTAGCATCTTTGACCCATACAACAGCCAATCAGTAGAAATAACTGTTAGGAACATTCCAAGGATGTGGTGCATCCTGGGAAGAAGAAGGACCTGAAATGTCAGCTCACTAATGTCAACAGCAGGGAACAGCAAAGGGTAGAAATTCAACTGATTTTTCAAAATGGGAGAGAATATGTAGAATAACTAAGAAGGCATTACACTTTCCTAAAAAAAAAATAATTAAAGTGAGCTCTGTCTGCCGCCTCTCTGGCATTTAGCAGGGGTGCCGCCCTGAGCATTTTGCTCATATTGCCTCATTAGAGAGACACCCCTGGCTGATGTTCATGTTGATAAAAAAGTTGATGGGGTTTTGATGGGCTTCAGTATAGGGAGGGGGGTTAGGAGTATTTGGTCAGTTGGGGGGACTGCATTATACGCAGGCCTGCACCATGACATGCCTGCATGTTACAAAAAAGCAATCAAAACCCTGGCGCTGGTATGCTTAAAAAAAAAAGTGCCACTTCAACCGCCACTACCACCAAGGGCACCGCCCTGAGATTTTTTCTCAGGTTTCCTCATGAGCGAGACAGCACTGACATAGATTGATCTTATTTGCCTAGGTTTGGCATAGACTTGGAAGAATGCAGCTCTAATGGTTTCCACTAGGTCTGGTTATACTACCTTATTTTCATTTTTCCTATCTTGCAATATAACAAAAGAAGTGTTAGTCACATATCACAATAATAGAAAATCAAGCGAGCGGTAAAAATTAACAGAAATTTTAGATTTATCGAAAATTTTTAAATCGAAAATCCAGAAATGGACCCATAGAAGTTAAAAAATGTGAAAGTTCTGATTGAATTTAATTGCCTAAATAGCAATATTATATTAGTGGAAATGGGTCTGGAACCTGGGAAATGGTGTGGGGAACACAAATTAATAATCAAAACACGTATTTGCTATTTTTCTCATATTCAAGAGGTCATGTATTCAGAATCGAGGGTTTATGTGTTTGATAGCAGTTGTATGGACAAAAAGGTTGCAGTTGCAATCCCAGCAATCAGCAGTAGAGGGAGAGATTGTATATTGCAGGCAAACACATTGCTGTGTGGTGAATGATATGAAATAATGAAATATTTTCTTTCTTCTGAAAATAATTTTTGAGTTTCCATAAACACAAAAGGTCTATTCTCTATTCAGTGCACATATTGTACAATGGGACACCAGGCTTATACCATGGGAACCACTATACATTCCAACAGTCCCCAGAATCTGCAGGAGAGTCCCAGCATTTTTAAAGGATATATAGGGCTAGGCCACACTGCTGCGCTTTTTTTGCGTTTGCGATTGCGTTTTTTCATATCATTGAAAACACGGCAACGCACTGAAAACGCGCGTTTTCGGGTGCGTTGTGATTGCGATTTGCGTTCTAACATGTTAAAATTGCTTCTAACATGACTATCAGAGACATAGCGTCTAACACACTGACTATCAGAGACATTGTGTCTAACACACTGACTATCAGAGACATTGCGTCTAACACACTGACTATCAGAGACATTGCGTCTAACACACTGACTATCAGAGACATTGAGTCTAACACACTGACTATCAGAGACATTGCGTCTAACACACTGACTCAGAAAAATTGCTTCTAACATGACTATCAGAGACATTGCCTCTAACACGCTGACTATCAGAGACATTGCGTCTAACACGCTGACTATCAGAGACATTGCGTCTAACACAATCCAGAAAGTATATAATTCAGAGTGCACACCAGTCTTAGACCACCAAACTCTGAATTATATACTTTCTGGATTGTGTTAGACTTCCACCCCAAAACCTTGACCTCGCGAGGTTTATTTCAAAGCTGCTGGTAAACACACTTACCTTCATTCTCTCTGCGTTCTTCTGCTTAGCTTTCATGACATTACATCTCACACACTGACTATCAGAGACATTGCGTCTAACACACTGACTATCAGAGACATTGCGTCTAACACACTGACTATCAGAGACATTGCGTCTAACACACTGACTATCAGAGACATTGCGTCTAACACACTGACTATCCGAGCATAGCTTCAAACACACGACTATCAGAGACATTGTGTCTTAACACGCTCACTATCAGAGACATTGCGTTAACACGCTCTGACTATCAAAGCCATTGCGTCTAACACTTTCACTATCAGAGACATTGCATCTAACACACTGACTATCAGAGTCATTGCGTCTGACACACTGACCATCAGAGACATCTCGTACACTCGAATATCAGAGACCTTGCGTCTAACACATGAACTATCCGAGGACATTGCGTCTAACACACTGACTATCAGGACATTGCATCTAACACACTGACTATCAGAGTCATTGCGTCTGACACACTGACTATCAGAGACATTGCGTCTAACACACTATCAGAGACATTGCCTCTTACACACTGACTATCGAGACATGGTCTAACACTCTGACTATCAGAGACAATGCGTCTAATACACTATCAGAGACATTGCCTCTTACACACTGACTATCTGAGACATTGCGCCTAACACATTGACTATCAGAGACATTGCGTCTAACACACTATCAAAGACATTGCCTCTTACACACTGACTATCCGAGACATTGCGTCTGACACATTGACTATCAGAGACATTGCGTCTAACACACTGACTATCAGAGACATTGCGTCTAACACACTGACTCAGAAAAATTGCTTCTAACACGACTATCAGAGACATTGCCTCTAACACACTGACTATCAGAGACATTGTGTCTAACACACTGACTATCAGAGACTTTGTGTCTAACACACTGACTCAGAAAAATTGCTTCTAATACGACTATCAGAGACATTGCCTCTAACACACTGACTATCAGAGACATTGTGTCTAACACACTGACTATCAGAGACTTTGTGTCTAACACACTGACTATCAGAGACATTGCCTCTAACACGCTGACTATCAGAGACATTGCATCTAACACACTGACTATCAGAGACATTGCGTCTAACACACTGACTATCAGAGACATTGCGTCTAACACACTATCAGAGTCATTGCGTCTGACACACTGACTATCAGAGACATTGTGTCTAACACTCTGACTATCAGAGACATTGCGTCTAACACACTGACTATCAGAGACATTGCGTCTAACACACTATCAGAGGCATTGCGTCTGACACACTGACTATCAGAGACATTGCGTCTAACACACTGACTATCAGAGACATTGCGTCTAACACTCTGACTATCAGAGACATTGCATCTAACACTCAGACTATCAGAGACATTGCATCTCACACACTGACTATCAGAGACATTGCGTCTAACACTCTGACTATCAGAGACATTGCCTCTTACACACTGACTATCCGAGACATTGCCTCTAACACACTGACTATCAGAGACATTGCGCCTAACACATTGACTATCAGAGACATTGCGTCTAACACTCTGACTATCAGAGACATTGCGTCTAACACTCTGACTATCAGAGACATTGCGTCTAACACACTATCAGAGACATTGCCTCTTACACACTGACTATCAGAGACATTGCGTCTAACACATTGACTATCAGAGACATTGCGTCTAACACACTATCAGAGAAATTGCGTCTAACACACTATCAGAGGCATTGCGTCTAACACGACTATCAGAGACATTGCGTCTAACACACTGACTATTAGAGATAGAATAATTTCTCTCTGGAATCAAGTGTGGTGAGACTTCTTACTCTATTAGGAAGCAAGACTGGAAATTGTGATAAAATTTACAATTTATAAATGAAAAAAACTAACAAGGAAAGTGAACTCTAGAAACATATAAGGTGATTGAAAAATATGGTGTACGTGTCCTTAGCTTATAAAATGTCCGCAGATGGTGGGTGAACAGTGGGATGGAAATTGTAAGTGTACACAAAAGATAGAGCTCTGTTGTAACTCATAGAGATGGCTATGTACGGAAAAAAAATTTTTTTTTGTGAAATCCAGCTTATTATATAGAAATTATATACATTCAATAAAAAGGAAAATAATGCACAGTCTCCCCAAAAATCTAATTTAGTAACACAGCATGCCCTGTTGGAGTGCTGAACAATGCCTTTGTTCTTCCATGCCACAGGATGTCTCTTGGTTGCTATCCCCTTCCCTTCTCTGTAAAACAGACTCCTCGGCTTCTGCTTGCAAGCCTACCTGTAGGGAAATCATAAAATAAATGATCATTGGACTGATATTCTAAAAAATGGTCCTAATGATTTTTATATTTAGTGTGTACATGAATCCTCATCTGCTACTGCGTATCCCATATTTAATATGTTACAGCAGCAGAGATGGTGTCTATCGGCCAATGAAAGACCAAGCTCTGTATAGATAGAGGTTACTTGCTAATGATAATCAGGGGCAAGCACAGGCCGAGATTCCTGGAAGGATAATCATGAGCAGTGGTAAGCACATCACACCTCTATTTTAGCCACACACACACACACCTTTTTAAAGGCCACCCTGGTGTTATATTGTCTTTATATTTTCCTTGCCCCTAGATTTTTGTTCTTGAATAATGCTTCTCCTTTTTAAAAAACATAAGGATATTAGGAGTTACATTACCATATAAAAGTATATGGTATAGGCCTGTGTAAAGTATCTCAAAATATAAAAAACTATTTCAATGCTTTGTTACAGGTCAAAACAGCATTGTCTTATAAATCCTTTTTCCTTTCTGGAGTCCAGTTCATGGTAATACTGGTACCAGCATAGGTTAATAAGCATGAGGATGATACGTTTCCATTTGTGGTACTCTGTGCTCTCTGTCACTGTTTATGTGATTAATTTCACATCTGTTCTCAAACAGATTGTTAACATTGTTATAATCCCCTTTCACACTAACATTCCTTGCTCTTTATGATGACCTCAAGGTGCCAGAATTGAAGATAACAATGGCAGTAGAAAGGGGGGATTCTGGGCACCCATGATACCCACTTAAAGACAAATATGGTGATTGTAGCAAGATTTTGCATGAAGATGACTATCTCCCATTTGCTGGGCCTATCACTGTGTACAGTATGTGGATAATTTCACAGCCAAGCTATTAACACCTGCACTTTTACCCTGCTCCTGAAAACCCCTGTACTTTCTGCCAACCAGGGCTCAGCAAGCTGCAAATAGGGAGAATCAAGGAACAGTGTGAACATTATCATATAATATTTGAATTGAAAGAACACCAGGTTACAGCTGCCCTAAAGAGATGGACCAGAACAAGGATCCCAGTTCCAAGCAGATTTCCGAGATCTGCAGATCATGGACTTAGCGGATTTGCCAGAATTCCACTTTTTGGATTTTTCCAAATTGCTTTTGGAAATTTTCAAATATTACAACGTTCTAGGAATTGAGAATTTTCTGTTTTTTCTCACATTTTAAAAAACAATCAAGCCTCATGTCCTAAATTCACCAATGCCAACCCTCTGTAAGCCATGGCAATGAGAAATCTGGGGTTCCAAGGCTTTATAAGAAGTTTGCATCTTTGCAAAAAAAAGGAAGATTCAAATTTTTTGAGTATTCGGTATATTTTGGAAATTACGAGATATCTTGTGGAATGCCAAAACAGGTATACAGTTTCCGGTACTGGACATTTTTCTAAAAGATTTTAAGCATTGATACGTGTCCCTCTATTTGCCAGGTACCTGAGCCATTAACGGTAAGTTAACATTGCTATTTATACCATAAATGTGGGCAGAATTTATTGATTTTTTAATGGGTCTGTTCGTGGATTTTTTCATTCTTTCCGAATTCGGATTTTTGCAAGTTTGCCCATCTCTACTGCCCTATGTGTTTGCAACAGTACCTTTAGTCTAGGCCAGATGAATGAACACATTAGCTCACTATCACGAACGTGAGTGGCATTTAAACCTCCATAGGTAATATCTATAATGACAGAATTCATTTTCAATTTATCTCACTTTATTAGCAGTGTCCGAATATGGTAGCTCCTACCTATTCCAATTTACAGGCACTCACAGGGTTAAAAAGACTCAACAAATAAAGCATCAAAACAATACAGCATCAGAAGGCAATCTTTAATAGATACCAGCCTCCTGATTTTGTATTGTTTTGAGGCTTCAGTTGCCCTTAAAATGGACAGCAGATTTCCCATACAGTAGTCCCATACAGTAATCACCATCCTGGATTTAGCTATTACTGTATGGGACTACTGTATGGGAATTCTGCTGTCCATTTAAATGGCAACTAAGGCCTCAAAGCAATACTGAATCAGAAGGCAGTAGATGTCATAAATTCTACCCTGTTACTAATTTTTTCAGGTAAAAATGGGTACCTTGGCTTATACTCGAATCGACTTATATTTGAGTATAAAAATGGATTTCCAGATTATAGATCGAGTTGAACCCCAAGTGAGAAAAGGGGATAGGGATAAGCACCTCCTTAAAAAAGAGGCTTACTGGATACATACAGTAAATTGGGGACAATAGCCCCTAATGATTTGAACAGAGTTCGAGTTGAACTGCTTTTGCGATTAAAGAATAGTGTTTTCACATTTCGCATACATAAATTAAAATTTTCCAAATTTTCCAATTTTCTTTCAATATATGTGACTAATGTTCCAATTTACCTTAATATTTAGTATGATTTATGATTATCTGTCTCTTATTCTTTATCTGCTATACAGAAGTATTTTACTACATTGTATTCCATTGTCAGTATGTGCTATAAGAGTCTGATGACCTATTAGTAACAATCATATGTATAGATACATTGTATCGATCTAGGGATTTAAAGGGACACTATACTGAAAAAATGACTTTGCCTCATCTACTATTGAATACATCTAAGTAGCACTTACTCTGATTTGTGTGTGTTGCTGCATGCCTTCAATCCAGCACACATTTTGTTTTGGAGCAGTATCCCCCCTCCTTCTTTTAACCACTCCCACTTCCATCCGACCTGACTTTTTTCCCTCAAACCAACTGTCAAGCCTGCACACAGCATACAACATTCCAACTGTCAAAACTCTGTCATCATTACAGTTACAGTAAAACTACTCACAGAAGAATAGTTTTTGAGAGCAAGGAACTTGATTGACAGCTGAAATATAAGAAATAGGGAGCAGATCAACAAAAAAAATTATACAGTGGTGTATCTGTTGTATTCAATTAGATCAACTGGACTTGAAGTTTAGTTCATGAAAACTAAAGTTTAACTAAACTTCAAGTCCAGTTGAACTAATTGAATACAACAGATATACCATGACCTGGATGAATGAGGACCTTCACAAGGATACAGTGGTGGTTGGGAAAAATTAAAGTTTCCAGTTATGGTTAATTTAAAATAACCTATTTTTCGGTATAGATGGCCTTTAACACTGTAGAATCATATACTTTGTATTATGCCAGGTCTGCCAGAGTAATGTATAAGATGGTCATTCAGTATTTGTTTAAAGGATAATTGTTCTGTAAAATCAAGTTATGTTCATTTGGAAGCTGCAGCTTTAAAAATACCATTGCCATATTTTTTTTTCCCCTATGCCCTTCCAGAGCCTAGCTTTGTGCCTTGGAAGTTGCTGACATCTTGTTACTAGTTTGCTGAATGTTAAGCCCCGCCCCTTGAGATTTCCTCCTGCTTGAGCCTCAAACAATAATGCCTGTGAGTTTCGTGCACTCTCCTGCTTGAGCCTCAAACAGTAATGCCTGTGAGTTCCATGCACACTCCTGCTTGAGCCTCAAACAGTAATATCTGTGAGTTCCGTGCACGTGCGTGTGCACGGAACTCGCAAGCATTACTGTTTGAGGCTCAAGCAGGAGAAAGCAGAGGAAATCTCAGAGGGGCGGAACTTAACATTCAGCAAACCAGTAAAAGGATGTCAGCAACTTCCAAGGCACAAAGCTAGGTTCTGGAGGGGCATAGGTAAAAAAAAAAATATGGCAACGGTATTTTTAAAGCTGCAGCTTCCAAATGAACATAACTTAATTTTACAGTGCACTTATCCTTTAGTTTTGTGTCATCTATTGGATACACCCACTTAAATATTGACAGTTTTTCAGATTGTTTTTAACGGCTTTTAAGTACTTCAATCACTCCGTAGGTTAATAGAGAATGTTATAAATGGATTGTGTGACGGGATCCACATAGAGCCCCTGAGGAAGTGGTGTGTAACGCCATGAAATGTGTTGGGCAGGGCTATATGATGTTTGTTTGATCTAACATATGGGATTCTCTTAACTGTATGCTACCTTTAATGTTCAGTTATTTACCATAGCATTCTTAATCTTTTTTTGCACCCTTTTGATATAAAATGATTAAAAGGCTAATTGTCCTATTCTGAGTATATCCCAACATGAACCTTGCTTTCGAAGTAACGTTACCGTATAGGAATTATTTTTTCGATATATAGATCAGTGTTTAGAGCGATAGGTGTGAATAATCTTTTAATAACCGGATCTTTAGAAGTTGGGGTGTGTATAATCCCTTAAATATTTTTAGCAGGTCATTCCGTTGTCTCGAAATGTGGTGGAAGTTTACCGTATAAATTTTAACATATATTTTAGTGTGTGCTGTATTTCTGTTCAATACCCTTCCTTCTCCGTTTGGTTTTATTCGACTTTTTGGTCAATTGGAATACATTTTTCAACAACTGATAAGTAGAGATGGGATCCGGGTCTGACTTGGACCTGGATCCGACATGGAACCCCTCGGTTCCGAAATCCGAATGTTCAGTCCGAAACCAGACGGAACGCTCGGATTTCGGGACTTCGGAATGAGTTTTGATTTATCGAATGTTCGAACGTTCGATAATACTCGAAACTACGATCGGAAACTCAAAAATAGTTTCCAATCGTATTTCCGAGGATTATCGAACGTTCAAGGCTATTTTCGCAAATAGCTCGACCGTTCGATAAAAATCGAAAACTCGCTCCGAAGTCCCAATTTTAAGTTTCGTTTTTGGATTTTCGAATCTTTGGAATTTTTCCGAGATCTGAAAACCTGAGGCAGTTTCGGCAATCTCTACTGAAAAGACTGTAGTGTGGGGGGGGGGGTTGTGACACACACCAGTCTCTATTCTTTTTTTAATGACTGTTGCCAGACAAAGACTGATTCTTGTTTATAATAATTTTCATTCATTCCTATAAGTGATTCCAGAAGAAACACAAGATGCTTAGTACTGCCATATGATCTTAACTTTTCTTACAAGTTGATTTGGAGGAATGAGCAAGCACTGTAATTAAGCACTTTAGGAGAACTATCTGAAAATAGTTAATGCTCCTTTATTACTGTGACCATTATCAGTAACCTACTGCAGACTACTTTATGCCCACGCTAAAACACTGTCACGCAGTTGCAAAATACTGTGCATATTTGTGATACTGTCAGAAGATAGAAAACACAATTAGTTTATCAAAATAAAAATGCTTTATTGAACGTCAAACAAAAAATGTTCACAGTGACAAAATGATAGAAGATTGTATGGAATGAATGTAAATAAAGAAATCCAAAAGGAAAGCTGCTATAATGAGAAACTAAACAGAACCATCGCTGATAAGGTTATGTGTGTAAAGTTCTGATATTCACCTGAACTTGGATTTATTACCTTTTATCTTTTATTTCAATAAGACACTGAAAGAGGGAATTTCTCTTTTTTCTAATTTAGCTACTATTACAATTAATACCTTCCTTCAGAGTAGAGATGGGATCCGGGTCCAACAGTAAACCCGGATCCGACACAAAACTCCTCGGTTCTGAAATCCGAATGATCTGTCTGAATCTGGATGGATCGTCCGGATTTTCAGGACAATTCGATAATTTTCAAATGTATGGAACTATTTTCGATTATTTTCGAAAATAGCATCAAACGTTCAAAAAATAGCTCTGTACATTCGAAAATTATCGAAAATTTGTCCCAGATTTTCGGATCTTCTGGATTTTTCCGAGATCCAGGGATCCAAAAATGGAACGAAACTAGTGAGTTTAGGACATCTCTACTTCAGAGAGAAAAACTTTACTATTGTCTGCTTTCTTTAAAAGACATATAAAGTAATAAGAGGTTGCTAGACGGCAACAAAACTCCTCTAATTCACCCCTTCTTGTAAATGTACCGTGAGTGAAGGCCTAAACTGATACACCCTGGGTACTTTTAATAGGAAAGGGTGGCTTACAAAAACAAAATGTAAAAATGTTATTGAAATCTAAAATGATACACCAGAATTCCTACAGTTAATTTTAAACCTGAAACATTTTAGTTTCGTATTTTCTCTGAAACTTTTAAAAAAAATCTATTTCAGTGCTAGGCCACACTTTACAAAGCGCACACTAGTTGTGGTCACACTAGGTATGCTGTCATGTGTTGTGCTGCTCCAGAGAAGATGTATGTCCACAGATATTGATAAATATGCTCTCTGGATTTTTTATAAAAATACTTTTTTATTGATTCAAATATTTGATACTATTAAGAGTACTTTCATTAGGATAAAACCAAATTCTAGTATGCCTTTAAAGAGCCATGGCTATTAATTTGCTCACCCAATTAGATTTTACCTCTTTACTTATTTACTGCAGTAGATCTAATGCATGTTATATCATCTGATTGGTTGATGCAGATTAAAAACCCGTTTTGTACCTCATATTGATTAAGCCCTGGGTTTATCACAAATCATCAAAGCGTGTTTGTAAACATCTTAAAAGAGGAATTAAAAAAAGTTATCATCTCCTTTCTGAGCATCTACCTTGTCAGGAAGTCAGAAGACAGAGGGACATATGCAAGTTTAGTGACGTAACTAGGAATCACTGGGCCCCCCAGCAAAACTATGATGGGGCCCCTATCTGTAGTTCATCCACAGTGGTTTTCTTGGAGGATGCTGTATTTGTCATAAGAAAAATAAGATGGGGCCCCCTGCTCGCCACTAGTTATGCCCATACGCAAGTTCTCACAGCCAAGCTCAAGATTGCTTCCTATTGATGAATGGAAGGTAGAAATACTTAAGTTGGGTACAAACAAAGGGACTTTTTGTCCGACCAAGTGTCCGCTACTAGTGAGAGAACGGGCGGGAAAAATGACTGTTAGTCATGGCAAACAGTTCCAATGTCCTGTCCAGACAAATGGGCGTTCGAGCTTGGTCACAGACGCACCCACTCACACCATACGATATTTCCATCTGACGTACCCAGCCTAAGTCATATCTTCCATACAAACAAAAAAATCAACATACTAAAATAGGGAAATTCAAGTATAATAGTCATTTAATTGAACATATTAATTTGGGGATACGAGTCGCAGTATTGATTAAAATATGTGTCGTTCTCCATAAACAATTTTGGTAACATTTTTAATAACTCATAGTTAAAGGGTACCCGCGGATCGATCCAGCACCGGCTTCTCTGACAGTCCGACGCGTCCACGCTCCTTCGCACATGCGCACACAGTGCAAAGTACTGGGGATGTGTCGGAGGCTTTCAAGTTTCACCTGCTCTCCTGCAAGATTTACTGAAGAACGGGAGGTAAGAGATAGTGCACTTACCTCCTGTTCTTCAGTAAGACAGTAAAAAAGAAAGTTGTAAAATGGATGGACATACCCTTTAACATAATGATTAATGTGGCAGTTGCCATTGATGATTCAGTCTGACAAGGAAAGTGATACAGTTTCTCCTTTTCATGTTTATAATTAACATGGGAAAATAACCTGGGTGCAGTATGTTTTCCTCTTTGCTGGCTGTTTAAAGGAAAGCAAAAGGCAAAATGGAAAACTTTAGAGAAGTTATGGCAGCCGCCCAGCACTCCCAATTTGAAAATCAGCTGACACCAACCCGCACTAACTACATCAACAGGGCTTAAAGCAAGTGGGGGAGCTGAAACACAGACACACAAACTCACACAACACACACCCCTAAAGATCAGCCCAGTTTTTTTAAAGGGGTTTGGATTTGCCTTTTATTCTCCTTTAATAGAAAAGTACAGCATATTTTTTCCCTTTGACTCAGAAAATCGAAGAGTTTATTGGGGTTGACTCCAGCTCAGAGTTAATTTTGTGTTTATTTTTTTTTTCAACATTTTTTATTTCAAGGTGGAAATGCAGGCAGCAAACATTGTGGTGGGGTGCACTGATCATAAAAATAAGTAATTCTAAACAACTAACGTGTGACGGAGATTAATTTATAACAGCTGGTACAGACCATCAGACGTCTAGAATTACACTCTCAATCAGCAATAGATTTTAAAGGGAGATTCTACACAGTGTGCCAAGAATGTTTATGCATTTTTTAACATGAAACTGATCACAACATGAAATTGTAGATGCTTCTAGTTGCCACACCTAGACCCCAAGAACAGTATTTCCAGGAATCCCCACCACAGCACCCAAGGGATTCCTGGGAAAACTGGACCTCGAGGAAAAGGTCACAAATGTTGTTTGTAGGAATGCTATTGGAGAAGAAATGAACTGCTCATTAACCTCTGGTCCAATGGTCTTAATACTGTATAGTTAGTAAAACTACACTTAAAGGGGAATTTCACCCAAACTAGTAGCTTATATCTGTATAAGCATGTCATTGTGGTTTAATTTGGTATTGTTGCAGAAATGAAGAGCTATATTTGGTTACAAATTATTTATTGTGTCTTATGACTTCTTGCATCAATTGAATTCTGTGCAATGTTTAGTGTTTTAAATTGGCTCTAAAATACACATTAAAAAATAAAGAAATACTTTTTAGGGAAGTAGGGGAAAGACCTCCTACCCCTCATTCTTGCCTTTTAGTGATGATATTGGCTCCTACAAAGATGGGTACTCCTGACCGGTCACCCTCTTCTTTGACATAGGGCGAATGTCCACCCATGTCCATGATAGGGTGTGTGCCACTATGTCAGATGGGGGGAGGAGCAAAGATCTCTCAGCCACCTGTTGCAACTATCTCTGTAAGAGCCAATCTCCTCATTATTGTAAAAACAGGCAGGAACTGTGTCTCCTACCTCCCTGCAGAGTATTCCTTTGTTTATTTGAATGTTTTTTTATCTGGAGCAATAAAATCTCTTCACAACCATAAACATTTAGCAGCCATTGCAAACAAAAACTTGATTTGACTTTGACTTCTTTTTCCTTCTCACTGCTATTTGGAACATTTCCATACCTACCTACTGTGATTTGCTGGGTTCAACCTTTCTTCCAACTAGCTGCATTTTCCCCCTTCCCGAGCTACAGTGCTTCATCTCAGACTCACAACTGACCAGAGATGCAGCACTGCACCTTGGGCTGGGAGAGAGTGGCTTTCCATAGAAGATCAAATCCATCTACAGCACCATCAGACAAGGGTAAAGAAAAGATTGTGACAAAAGGATGGAACATGTAACATAACACACTGCTAGCACAGGCATAGCATAGATCAATTATATGCTACCATTCTAGTAAAAGTTTCAGAAACAAAACTAAAAAATACAAACCTTTTGGAGAGGACCGTGGCTGAATGGTGTAGGTTGAAACCTGAGGGAGATTAGCCTTACCACCCTGTTGTGAATTAATATGCAGATCCAGGCACATAGGTGGCACAGCAAAGCTTACCTTTACACTAAAATTTTAATTTATGGGCCAAAACTGCATTTTAACCTTCTGGCTAAAACATAGTACTGTATTTAACTGTATTTGGGTAAGATCATATGAAAACTAAGTACAATTAAAGTAAATCAATTCTAAAACATGTAAAGGATATCTTTTCTCTAATCACAGCATTTACAGGGAAAGACCTGTCACTCCAGAAGCAGAAATTATAATATGTGACCCATCCCTAGCCTCTTTGCCTGCCTGCCATCACACTTTCTGCAACATTTAAAAGAATCAGCAGTGAAAAGAAGGCAGGGGAGGGAGGGGGAGAACAGTGTCCATGGTGAGGCTGTGCAGAATTTTCGCTGACACTACAAGAAGGATCAATTAGGAACTCTTATTAAGTTTATTAAACATTAATAATTTGATGACAAAGCAAGCATAGACAAATATGTGAGTACCACACAACTTGTCTCAAATTGTAGTTTAAGAAAATGTGAAGTTGTTTCAGTGAGTATAGTGACCCTTTAACCAGACCCAGACAAATGGAAACATTTGTTTTCTGCTGTCTGGCTTTTTGGCAATGAGACATAATTATGATGAAATGTGTCTGCTTATTGTGACAGAGAGCTGAATGCACAAAGTGTGCAAGTTGCTCATTCTTCAGAGGTTATTAAAGGACTTACTGTACCTTTGTACAATTTTAGGGCAAGGAGGTAGGATTGATTATTAATACCATAACATTCCATATCATTTTGCTGAGGAGCACAAGTTAGGCTGGCCAAACAGATCACATTGGTATCTGTCGACACATGGAACCGACCGATCGCCATACGCGGTATGGGGATCGGTCGGTCGTGTGGCCATACACGTAACGATTGTATTTGCTCCCTTTACTGAAGTAAAGGGAGCCGATAACGACCGACGGAAATTTTCCGTCTTTCCCGACCGACCATAGTGTCGACTACGGTTGTTCGTTGGCACTATGATCGGTCGGGAAAAGCCCATACACTTGAACGATAATGGGTAAATGGCGTGATTTACCCATTATCGTTCATATGTATGGCCACCTTTAGTGTCCTCGACCTTCCTGTATAAAAGTTCTAAAGACAGGAGAGAGTCTGGCAGATGCAATTTTCATGCTGGGGCTCATTTAAGAAATTAAATTGGGAAGTAGGAATTATCAGACTGACCTCCCCGCTCTATGCACTGTTGTTCTCCTTTAACGTATTTGGAGCCAACATTACAATATTCTCTCACTGGCTTTGTCCCATGTCAGCCAGATGGCACATACGTTCTTCACAGTTTTTCTTCTTAGTTATTTCTTTTCCACCTCAGTAATAGTAAAGCCATATCTAAAATATCTCTTTCCATGTGAACATACCTGTAATACACAAATAATGAGTTTAGCCACAGTTTGGATACTGTCGATTGTCAACAAATAATTACAATAAACCCAAACCATTACATATGAGTCAAGTAATAATATGTATGGCATATAATAAACTTTGGGAAATAAAAAGAGGACATGTTGTACAGAGTAATAAGAGGCAATGGCAACAGTATAGTAACGTGGACAAAATGGCACTCAAATTTCGTACCCCAGATGTTTAGATGTTGCAGAGTTTGTGTGCCTTTGTTTTCTACTCAGTGGCAGCACCGTGTTAACACCAGCCACATAAAGGTATAGTGAAAACATGATTCACAGAGAGACACAATTGTGATATTAAATTACCACAGGGGAGAGTGTTTATGTAAATTAGTCTATTTGTATTTACGTGGAGTATTTTTTCCCCTGCACTGAATTATCAATCCCATTACCAGACTCCCAAAAGGAATTCTTTTATTCAGTGTTAAGGAATTTACTGGGATCTGGAATCTTTCCAGTTTAGGCCTCTCTAGATGATGAGTGGCTTCCTAAAGCTTTGACACTGTGACCACTGATTTTATATGGTTATGGATAACAGTTTCTGGAAACTAAAAGTAAATAAAGAGATGGGCACCAGCTGGCTGATATAATAATAGTAACAGTGCAATAACTTGGAATAACTGGGACCCCCAGCAAAATTATGATGGGGCCCTATCCGTACTTTATCCACAGTGGTTTTCTGGGAGGAGGCTATATCTGTCATAGGAAAATAATAAGATTGGGGCCCCCTTGGCTACTGGGCTCTCTACGCTTACTTCGCCTTCTCCCCTGGTAGTTACGCCCCTGAATAGTAATATTTCTTGTTACATCTAGTTATCTGCAATAAAATATAGCATATTGAACCAATGGCCTTGTCATTGTAGTGATTGCTGTATCCCTGTGACGATAGCATGTACAGCAGTGCATTTACCTACCTTTTTGACCAATGTGATACAGTATGTTGGGCCCACATGAAAACCTTAGGATGGACTCACCAATGAATTAGAAAATGTTTAAAATTGAAAGTACAGTGTGGACAAAGTTTATTGGCCTGAAGACTTAGCCAATTAGTTATGGTTTCTGGGTACAATTTTTGATTTCATATTAAACTTTTGCCATACCGGGACAACCGTGGCAGGGGGAAAAAACAACAAAATTGTTCCCAACACTGTTTAGAAATCAAATAAGAGGGATTCCTGCTAAGCAGTGCCAGTGTACCCGCTTGGCATAAGATCAATGTTACAATATTGTCCTTATCCCACAACCAATGGCGTTAGCTAGAGATCCAGAAGGCAGTGGCACTTGGTATAAAGCAGTGTATTTAACTTTGTCAGGCGTATAGATCCCTATCACACTCCCTTCTCTCATACAGCCAAACGTCCAGCTAAAAATAGCTTTCTCTTTTTCCATGATTCTTACTCAAGAAAAATGTCTCTTCCTTTTATGGTTAGAGACAGATTCCTGGGACTTCAAACAGCTTAATCCCACCCTTTGGCCCTAAGCCAATCTGCTGGGAGCATGCACCGTGTTGAACTTTATCATTCAAAACCTGAGGTGAAAATGAGGTGATAATGAAGAAATTGGTTCTGCAGGGAACACGGTGGGGAGATATTTCTCAGTTATTATCTACCTTTATGGTAACAATTCGGTCTCATGCTACCACTGCCTTCATTTCCAATGCCAATCCACCATAGGTGTTTTTTCCTTCAAGTCTGAACGCTTTGGGACTGAATATGCCTGAAGGAGAAGCTGCTGTACTTGGGTCAATACAGAACCTTAGACATTCTTTGAGTAATTAGGTTATAAGACCTGTGTCATAGAATAAAGTCTGTCAAAATGTCTGTTTCTTAAGCATTCCTGGCATGTCATAAACTGGTTAATGTCCACAGGAAATGGGGAGCGTGTGAGTTACTGGTCTGTTTATGTTGAACATTCTTGACTGTATAAAAACAACTGGATAGTAATGTACAGGGTCAGGGAGCATGTGAAAGAGGGTCACTTAAATTATAGGCAAAGTGGCCAATGACATCTTAACCATACAACTGTTTAAATTCTGCTAAGGCTAAAACTCTGTACCAGACCTGGGCAAAATGGGGCCTGGGGTAGGATTCCAACCTATTGACTTCAAAAAAGTCTTTTTCTTTTCCATGTGTTATTTTTTTATTTTTGCAAGAATACATTTTATGCTAGTGTGGCATCTGAATTGTGTTTTCTGAAGGGCATTGTTTGTCAATAATTCATTTTGGTCGATTGCAGTACATTTACATGTAGGGGTTATTGTTTTGCAACATACTGTATATACTCGAGTATAAACCGTCCCGAGTATAAACTGAGGGACCTATTTTTACCTGAAAAAAACAGTAAAGGTGATTGATTAGAGTATAAATCGAGGGTAGAAATTATGATAGTTTCTGCCTTCTGATTCTGTATTTTTAAAGGCTTTAGTTGCCCTTTAAGTGGACAGCAGAATTCCCATACAGTAGTCCCATATAGTAATAGCCAAATCCGATATGACTATTACTGTATGGGAATTCTGCTGTCCAGAATTAGTAATACAGACATCCCACCCTGCCTCTTCGTCCTTCCGGGAAGGGTGGACGAGGGGGCATGGCTATGCTGTGTGACATCATTGATGTCACGCAATGGGCGGGGCATACACGCTAGGGGGTGGGGGAGGCGGGGTTAGGGGTGTGGTATGAGCGTGGCGTGGGCGGTCTGGGAGCGTGAAATACATAAAGGGGGCGTAACAGGGAGGAGATTCAGAAAGGGAGACTCCCGGAAGATCCGGGAGTAGTGGGATACCTGGTAATATGTGCTAATAATGAACCTTTTTTGGGGTGAGGGGATAAGTTAGAAAACTCACAGAGCCTGTAGATTTGTGTCTTGTCATCTGGAACCAACAAAGTGAGCAAAATGAACAGGCTGTGTAACAACTAACCAAGATGTTTTACTCTATTATGATAATTGTTTCAAGGGTGAAAGGCTAGTTGACATTATAACATAGCATAAAATCTACTTCTTTATACATACAGTCAGTGCTGTAGTTATGTGTAGTTAGACAGTACCAACTTTTCATTTTCCACAAAGATCTGGTCCCCTGTCCATGACAGGCAGATACACTTGCATTACTTCCTTTGGAAATCCATCCGCCGCTCGCTCCCTCTACTGATGCAACGGCTGACGTCACGACTCGGTGCTGGGCAGAGACGTCAGCCGGCAGATCAGTAAAGGGAGCAAGCAAGCGGCACTTCCAAAGTAAGTGAGTGACTCGTGTATACACCGAGGTCGGATTTTCAGGCTGAAAACCTCGGTTTATACTTGAGTATATACGGTAGTCTGTATTAAGAGGATATTGCAAAATGTCCATTTTTGGGGTAAATTATGTTTGGACGTTTACTCTAAAAATGAAATTAATGTGAGAAGATGTTGAACCCCATTGTTAAAGGGGACGTTGATATAATACACTTTAAATTTAAAGGGGAAGTTGATATGATAGCCTTTAAAGTTAAAGGGGATGTTGATATGATAGCATTTAAAGTTAAAGGGAATGTTAATATGATAGCCTTTAAAGTTAAAGGGGAAGTTGATATGATAGCCTTTAAAGTTAAAGGGGATGTTAATATGATAGCCTTTGAAGTTAAAGGGGAAATTTCTAACATGCTGAAATATATTACAAATTCATTTTGTTGTGGAAAATAAAAATACAAAACAAAATGTGTAATTGAAAATGTATTTCTTTACTGTTTGGCAAACGTCAGGGAACAGTGAGAAAGCCAAGAGCAAATGCAGATCCTTTCCATTGTTCGGTCTGGGAAAGCTCATGGTGATATTCTAGATGCAGTAACACCTGCTATGATCATTGGAAATCCGATTAACATAAGTAAGATTCAAAAAGACATTTTCAGCTGATATAATCCCCTAAGATTCTCAGGTTTTACAGCAGTGATATAATTTGTATAATCACTTCATAAATCATAATTCACTTAGGGCTTATTCACATAAAAGACTTTAAATGTTTCCACCAATCAAAATAAAGACAGGGCCATTAAGCAAATGCATGCAAGTGTATTTAATACTGTACTTGCAGCGAGGGATAAATTAAAATCTGGTGTTACCCCATGTGGCTTTAACGCCAGTGGGACTTTTTTAAAGAGTCTGATCTGCAGCAAACACCATATTAAATTGCCAAATCTGTGCACAAATCCCATGCTAAAGTAACACTTTAGGTTTTTGTGTGTACGAACGCCTGTTTCGGACAATAATCTGCCACGGTCTCTGAACGAACGCCCGTTTTGGCCAATAAAGTGCCCATACACGGACGGATTATTGGCCAAAATTGCCTTTCATACACATCGTGCGTTGCAATCGTACGTGTGTATGAACCTTTAACTTTTGTAAATGGGTTATTGTGTCTTTAAGATGAAAAAAAACACACTTCTGTTTTTACAGCCATTTTCCTTAATCTATAAGCACCCCCATTAGGGAGCATTTCTAGAACATATGACACAGATAGAGGGTGTGCTGCAATCTCAGTACTAACCTTTCTTGTGGGTAAAAGTAATTAAACAGATTGTCAGGTCTTTGGGGTAAGGAATTCACTCCTTATGTATCAAGGCCCATAAACAGGACAATTTACCATGAGGCACAGCACTGTCTTAAGGGGTTAAAGTTGCGCTAAATGATTTACAATCAGTTTGTGTGACTTTAACACTTGCGGTTGCGGTGGCTCCGTGGGTATCCCAAGAGACATTCGCACAGCCACCGCACAGCCACCACAGAGGCTGCGTGTCTCGTTTAGTGTAAGTATGTAATGCCAGCTGATACAGTAGCTTGTGTTAAATACTTGGGTTAGAGGAAATTTACCCAGAGCCGCACAGCCCTGGTAAATCTCATCCAGGAGATTTTCCCAGAACACCCACAGCTCTGGGTGAATCTCCCTGTTATGTATTTTTTGCCTGTTAATGGAACATTACTATTATTTTAATATAATAATTTATAATTATTTCTGTTTCTCTATGTAATTTTTGCAGTTATCCCCACGTCTGTATACTTTTTAGAAAGTACAGTGCTTCATACCGTAGTGGCATTTTCTAAATAAATAAATAAAATGATACCTCATTCCGGGCCATATTTATAAAGCCGCAGTATCGCGTTTTAGTGATACCGCGCCTTTAACGATTGGTAAAGCATAAAATTACGATACGATCGTAAGTTAACGGTACAGATTGTAAATCTACGATAACGAAATCGGAGATTTACAATCCCCATAGAATACCATTGCAGTAGTTTACTACTCCACGGTATTCTACGACCGAACGCTCGTTAATTACCAAATGTTCAGTCGTAAATGTACGATTGCAACCATACAGTTACGACCCGACCAATCCCTATACGCGGTATGGGGATCGGTCGGGTGTGCGGCCATACACCGACCAATCGTATCGGCTCCCTCTACTTCAAGTAAAGGGAGCCGATACCGACCAACGGAAATTTTCTGTCATTCCCGATCGATCTGCGTGCCGACTATGCTCGATCGTTGATACTCCGATTGGTCAGGAAAAGCCTCTACATACAAATGATAATAGGTAAATCCCGTCATTACCCGACAGGATTTACCTATTATCGTTCATATGTATGGCCACCTCAAGGGTGGAAACATACTGTTCTAAACTCTGCAATATGTTACTCTGTACATCAAATTAGGCCCATGATGAGCACATTCTCCTTAATGATGAACTAATGTAATGTAATGAACTAAAGGATTAATATGCCCACCCCTGCTATCTACTGCATGATGCATCCTGGGTGAGTATCCAACATGCCATATACTCACCATTGGGAGTACATAAGATAGGGAGTGCCACTCTGGTCCTGAACCCACACTTAAGCTGGGGAGCCAGGGTCTGCTTCATGTTTGAAAAGACACATCTTGCAGAGTGTATCACCCATAGGTTGGCCCACCTGTCAAGAGAAGAATATGGAACAGGACCAGACCAGAGCTTCTTTCCCTTAGTAAGTTTCTTCCTTATCTGCTGTACTCCCAACTAGGGTAAAGCTTTAATTATTGGGTCTTTACCCTGTGTGCATCAGACTGGGGGGGAGGGGTAAATTAACCCTTTACATTTTAAATAATTCTTACTAAAAATGAAATTGACACAATTCAAGCAGACATTTAGAATAACTTCTTAAATTGCAGTAAGTCCTCTCTTCTTCCCCTACCTTTTGCTTAATGTCTTAAAAGTGATGGAAAGGACAAGGATTCCAGTCAACTACTTTCGAACCACAAGGATAGGAGGGAGGTAGAAGGAACAAACCAAACATTTTGCTGTGATGTTAAAATCCCACTAAAGTTATACATGTTTTTAGTTTGTTAGGAAACTTGTTTTCTAGGCTATAAATGTGTCATGTGGTAAAAACAATCACAGATGTAAATGTGTGTTGCTTCCATTTTTGAAAAATTCAATTTCTAACAGTTCTGCTAGCCGGTGTGTACATCTGATAATTAACATATACCATATAGATTTGTAGATACAAGGAGCACTTCAGGAACCTTTTCAAATATATAAGTCACTTATCACAGCAACGCTTTGCCCCAGTGGGTGGGGGCTTCATCAAGTAACAAGTCACACATACAGGGCAAAAAAGTTGCTGTGATGAGAGATTAGCAATATATCAACAAAAATGTATATGTATGTTTTGTAAAAATAAGGCATCATTTTGTCTCACATGGTAACACGTAGATAAAAATATTGTGTTGATTACTATATACCCCACGGGCACAAAATCTATTTTTCCCTTTTAGTTTATGGTCAGATAAAAAAAGATATAATTGAGCAGTGGTAAGAAAGTCTAAGAGTAACTGTACATATAAAATGGCTAATATGCTAAGAGGGGGGTAATTCCTTTGAACCTTTAAAAAAGAATTGCAAGGGATTATTTTCTGCAAGAAGGGAAATCTCTTAACCCACCAGTCATATAGTATATAATATGGCAGCAAGAGCCTCGGGGGTTTTCCAGTGGTTAATGTGGCCACACCTGGAGCAGCTGGCTTGGTCTTCGCCTGCCAAAGCTGTGTCCTGCTCTTTGACAGGAAGTAGCTATGAGGTTTGGCAAGAAAAGTTAATGTTAGTAATCAGCATTGTGTAACTATTGATAATGTCACAGAATCCATTTGCTCCATTTTCTGTACACCTTAAAAAAAATAAAAATACATTTGGCTGGAAAGTGTTTTTTAACCATAACGAAATTCATTTGTATTAAAATTCATTTTGTAAGATGGTCCCATCATAAAACCAAAGAGGGAAATAAAGTTCTGGACTCATGCATAAATGTAAAATTATCGAAACTTACAAAATCACCTGGGTCTGAAGTAAGAGATAGCGAGTATTTAGCTAAAGAGGATAAAGAGTATGCCTTGTATTGTGCCTGCAAAATGCCCCATAGTGTGGCCTGTAATATGCCCTTCAGGAATATAATACAGTATGTGTTATAGGTTGTAATGAGTTATGCCGGCCAAACACTTAGTAGGCATTAAATAGTTTCTATGTTTAATCATCAAATCTTTAAAAGACCCACGGTTTTCCCTCCCAGTATTCCTGCAATGCTCCCGCCCTGGCCTACTAATTTTGCGATGATGATCACAAAATCAACAGTTGAAGCAGTTATCTGAACACCGTGGGAATGTCAGAAAGGTAAGTTTCCTTGTGTATGGCCAGAATGACAGACCATGCAGTAAAAATTTTGCACAAGATGTCAAAATAGTCTAATAAAAACAGAATGAAAGTTTACATAATATCTACCGAAAATAGAAAGGGGCTAATGTAATTAGAAGTGCTAAAGGTCTACCATGCTATTAACCTGCAGCAACCAATCGGATGTTATATGACTGCAGTAGATAATTAAAAAAGATAACATATGATTGGTTCCTGCAGATTAACATCTCAGGCAAACTTCTGCATGTGTTATTACACAAGCCTCAAAGTATTTTACAGAAGCAGTATTTTAGTAAGATGTGGGGTTATTCAATAAAAGTACTTATCGTTTAAAATGGTGCTAATTTTGCCCTAACCAATCAAATGTTAATTAAGATCTGATTGGTTGAAGCAAAATTAGCACCATTTTAAACCATAAGAACTTTTATTGAATCTCTCTGATGGTTTTTTAAAGGCAACTTTCAAATTATAATATATGCTCCTTCATTAGTAAAAAATGTATTGTTGCATAACAGGATTAAATACTCCTATAATGAAGGGCAAATAAGGTTACAACTAACCCTATAGTCATTAACACTTTTTCAGATCCGCTACTTTATTGAAGAAGTCACATTTGTGTCACTTTTTACATTTCCACATATAATAACTCCAAAACTTTTTAAAGCTGCAATGCAATCTAATCAAAATAGATAGACAAATACGGTTTGTGTAGGAGCACTTTCCGGGCATGCTGCATTACGTCATAGCCTTGGCGTGCAGACACCATGCTCTACGAAAATCAGGGAAAGCTCCAGTATCAATTAATAAACAGTTGTATATATCAAGAACAGTGGACTGCTCCAAACACAAGAGATTTTACAAAAATATTTGAACTAACTTTATTAATGTCCATATTTGACCTGATAAAAACACAACTATACTAAGGAGGGGAGGAGTCATATATGGACCTCAATAAAGTGTTTAGAGCTGTTCTCGATATGTACAACTGATTATAAATATAGATTACAGAATAAAGAAATGTAATTGTATTATTTGCTCTTTCACAACACACCGAGCATACGCAATTTATGCCGATATATACATTATGAGAAATGGCTCAGTTTAGTTAAACATCATTTACATAATTCTGATTTTAGGTGATGGTGATGTCAGAGAAGATGTTGCTTTGTACAAAACAGGGAAGACTAAAGGAAAAATATTATTAATCAAACCTGTATCTCTACAGGTCTTGCTGAACTACAAATCCTAACATCCCACAGACAGAACAAGGTTGTAAAAAATCAACAGCTGCATGATTGCAGGTAATCATTTAAGTTAAATACAGTATACTATTAAATACATTAAGACCTACGTATGCTTTATACTTTTAGCAATTAGGATCATTGTCTTTGAAGATGGAGGTACCTTCCTACCGTCTCTCTTCCTACAACTTTGGTAATGTGCAGAGCAGTGAGATGAAAACTGCTAAAAGTTCTTCGCTACTCAAAAAGTTCACTCCCCTATAACACACACACAAACACACATACAAACAAGTCCCACCAGTATCCAACATACAGTGTCAAATGAAGAGCTGTACTGAAGGGAAGTGTGAGTTTATTGGAGCACAAGGTCTGTGCTGAAAGACATCACCTGGGGAAGGAAAGGACCAGTGTCCACAGGAAACATTGAGCAGGGTTGAATGCTATGTACCAGCAAACCCCAATTAAGCAGTCTTAAGTCCTACTTTTAAAGGGTTTAGAACCTATGTTGCTCTCATTTGTTGGATTTGCTTTCTTGACTTCAACATCTTAGTCACCATGAGTAGACAGATGTTAGGCTGAATCTAAAGATAGTGAAAACTAACAGACAGGCATTCTAATTTTTTATGTACCATTATGTTTCCTA
This sequence comes from Hymenochirus boettgeri, assembly GCA_019447015.1. NCBI lineage: Eukaryota > Metazoa > Chordata > Amphibia > Anura > Pipidae > Hymenochirus > Hymenochirus boettgeri. Next base: position 76,696,145 of record CM033471.1, on the reverse strand, counting down.
AATTTGTTTGAACTGCATATTGGTATGTCACTATTTATTTTTGATTTGTTAGAAAACATTTTAATGAATAAATGTGTGCTAAATGGTTTAGAAGCTCAAAAATGATCACTTACCTTGTTCCAGTGAGACTTTGCACAACAGGAGCAATCTATGCACCGGAGTAGTGTTTTACATGTTTAAATGCTAAAGTAGATGGAGCAGAGCCCGAATCTTGTTCTTTGTAACTGTGCTCCCCATGATCCTTTCAGCAACTCTGACAGGGGGCTTCCTTTCTACCATCTGGGGGAAAGACCTTTTTATTTTATCTTATATGAGCTGGAGTGAAAAGAGGCCAGCCTGTTATAAGGCACATCTGTCAGTTAACGTTGGAAATCTATTGGCTAGGGGTATGGTCACGTGACCCCCCTCCTTTCTCTGCTTTGACCTGTGACAGTTTAGGAGGTTTTCTGTTTTACCCACTAAGGACTGACTGTTTGACAATTTTCATATTTCTTCTAAATTTGGAGTTTTCAGACAATGCTAGGAGGCTTGGCTCAGTTGCCAAGAACCATGTGGGAATCATTAAGAGTGGGAGAAGGGAAGGGGGGAGGCAAAGCAGAGGAGGGGACAAAACTCAGAAACAGAGGGAGAGTGAGACTAGTCTTTTTGCCATTAAATTGTCTGGGAACTCACAGCCATTGCACTCGCACATTAACCACTTATTTTCCATCGTCTCTTTGTAGCAACCACATTTTCTTCATTTCCTGTTATTTCATATAAAGTGTGGGAATCTGCTCTCCACATACATGAGAAATAGGGTAAGGAGGCCGCATCAAAACAAGGCCTTTCCCTTCAATGGCTTCGTTATAAAAATAGATATGAGATCCTAAGAGAGTTCATGTTCCTTAATTATCTCCATATTAAAGCTAACACTACATTCTTGAGGGAACTAGGTACAAAATAAGAAGTCGCAGATTCTATAGCATCGGCATGCGCTATATATAAAGGCACTTCCTGCGCAGTAACATTTATACCCACCACATGCAGATGTTCTATTTATATAGCTTCCAGGCTACCCTTGTTTCCATTACAATGACGTATGGGAATAGGATTGTGTTGTCTTCATATAAAAATGTCCAAGTACTTTTACCAGCTATACACTGTATTTGACAATAAGCAATTGCCGTATTGCTATTTCTGTTAACAAGACTGACTGTTAGTTTTCTGCAGTTCATATTGTTTGATGCTGTTCTACTGCACAAGGAAATATAAACATTATATACACAAAGTCCTTTTAGCCTGTTTCTGTAGAGGACTATGGGAAAAGGAGGGAAACCATATTGACCAGATTGTATTTGGGTACTGGTATGTAATTGCATTTTAAGGTTTTACAAATAACCATTCAAGACCCCATTTTGTGGTAAATCACCCGTACATTATTTTGTTAGTTACATTTTTCTCTAACAATTTTGATGATGATGATTTTTTTTGGAATAAATATATTTCCCCACTGCACAGACCTCAAGAGAGAGGTACCCAAAATAATCCAGATTGGGACAAGGTGGTTAGTCCATGAATGTATAGTTGCCAGTAAATATGGTTACGTGAATGACCATTACTGATCTGATGATAATGTCTGATTTATTACATCATAGAGAACAGATAAAATAAGGGCATTGCTGTGCGTCATACACATGTATGATACATTGCACATTGCGTTCGGTCAGGTCTTGTACGTCGATCCATGTAATGCTGTAAAACAGATCTATACTACTTGTATGACATGATGGGACATACCTTTCTTGTTCAGAGGCCATCACCTTGACTATGGATATGGTGCATATCAATATGAATATATGTGCATGTTCTGCATTGTAAGGGGGCAAAGCATATATTGTTGTGACTTTGAGAGCAAGACTCACATAGGGTTGTGTGGAATGGTGGATATATACAGGCCCTGAAAGGAGAAAGAGACAAGACAATGCTCTATAAAACTTTAGATCATGTGTCATGTCTCTGTGTAATGACCATAAAATGAATAAACCGTTAATGAACAGTAAGAAGGGTATCAATATGCACTGATGGGGAGATGCAATATTGGCCGCAAAGGTCCGAAAATAAGTTAAACCCATGCTTTCCATTGTAATATCGGATAAGCGTAGGTTTAATTCATTGTTTGCGGGGCCTGCAATGTTTTTTCAGCAACGGCACAGGTACCCGATGAAAAAAACATTGGTTTTTACGCTACTTAATAATTTAATAGCATGAAAATTAACCCTCCCCTCCGCAATCCTTACTTGCCGGGTTCCCGTGATGCAGTAACTCACGCTAAGTGAATTCTTCATTGTGAGAACCCAGAAGAAAGAGGAGCACAAGAACCCAAAAGGAATAGGAGGGTGGAAGGTAAGTATTACAACTCCCCTAAGTATTTAAATATTTTTCATATTAAATTGAAAACATTGTCAATAATGTTGATTGCTTATTAATAATGCTCATTCCTTTGATTCCGAACATCAGACATCTATACTATACTATACTATTCAATACTATATTACACAATACTATACTATACTATACTATACAATACAATACTATACTATACTATACTATAATATACAATACAATACTATACAATACTTTACTATACTATACAATACAATACTATACTATACAATACTATACTATACAATACTTTACAATACTATACAATACTATACTATACTGTACTATAATATGCAACACAATACTATACTATACAATACTTTACAATACTATACTATACTGTACTATAATATGCAATACAATACTATACTATACTATACAATACTTTACTATACTATACTATACTTTAATATACTATACAATACTTTACAATACTAAACTAGACTATACTATACAATACTATACTATACAATACTATACTATACTACTGTACACTATAGAATACTTTACTATGCAACACTATACTATACTTTACAATACTAAACTAGACTATACTATACAATACTATACTATACTACACTACACTATACAATACTTTACTATACAATACTATACTATACTGTACAATACTAAACTAGACTATACTATACTTTACAATACTATACTATGCTATTCTTTACAATACTGTACTAAACTATACAATACTATACTATATAATATATACTATATGATACTGTACAATACTTTACTATACAATGCTTTACTATACAATACAATACAGTACTGTACTATACTATACTTTACTATACTATATTATACTAAACTATACTATACTATACTATACTATACCTCCTATTAGCCCCATACAGTTTTGCAAGAAAAGGTGCCTTACTTTAAATAACGCTATTTATACCTGAGTTGCTGTTCATATGCTACTTTTCTTTTGGATGCATGTGATGCTTTCTAAAGGCTGTAAGAATTGATAATGCTAGTGTGGAAATTAAAACAATCTGCCATAATGAAGGAAATATTATTAGCATAAACTAATGAAGTGAAAACACAATTCAAGTAATACGTAGTCATTATGTAATGATGTAATTGTAATTATAATTGTAATTATAATAAATGTAATTATGTAATGACACAGGCAATATGTAACCCATCATAGTTTTTCTGATGGCTGTTTCAGACAGAATCCCATTGGTTAACAACCAAACATTGGGGTTACGTATTAAGGTAAACCTACCCATTTATTTCTGCATAGATCTGTCACAGAGAGCACAATCTGCTGACAGTCACTAACATAACCTATTACTCACCCGCAACCAAATTCAGTTGTTAATCATACTCTCATATTAAAAAATTTCCTTTCTGGACCTATTGGGATTGATGCCCCCGATTGATGTCAGTCCTTTAAATAAGAAGAAAATAATACATATCAAAGGTGTGCAATGTTCCCTTTGTTGGCATCAGACATACTTGACTCTCTGGAACATAAATAATTGTTGCTACCCAATATACTTACCTTTACAAACAAAATATCTGTGGTTCCCCTGGACTAATCTGGATCCACTTGGCTAGACTATTGTACTTATATTGACGTTATGTGAAACTATAAATACGGATATTCACTATATTAATATATATGGCCATATATATGCAGCAGTAGGATGAATAAATAATCTGTATATACTATGCTGTTATAATTGTATAATTGTATACATGTGCCTTTTTAATTCTGTACATTGACACAATATATGCCTTAAGTTGTGACTTAACTCAGCATTTGATGATCCCATAGATCCCCCATATACTGGGCAGTGATGTAATAGTGTAATTGATACACGGAGGATCATGGGATACTTTACTGTATTCACTGCTGCACAAATGCGTAAATCCCGCAGTTTTCATGAGACTACGATTTGCCTATGGTAACTCGCCACTAAGCGAGATATGTGCTGGAGTGAAAGCGGAGGGGACAGTGACATGGCTTGTTTACGCCTCGCGGGGCTTTAGACAGGAAACAGCTCACCCTTGCGCTACCATGAATCACAGCACGGGCATAAAAGGAATTTTCTGATCAATGGCAAACACGCAGCCGAGAAAGCCATACCGGCGAAATGCGTCCAGCTGTTTGTGCTCCTGACTCCTGCCAGCCCGATCTTATCATGCCCACTTGAAACCTCCTAAGTATATGCTGACCAACATACTGACTATGGACTGATAAGTATTATATACTTGTAGTTTGCAGTTGATACTTTGACTATAATTATGGGTTAATGTATGTAAGGTTTTAAAGGACAACTCCACCCTCATAAGAACATCTTTTAGAAAGAATGGCCTCTTTAAAATATGTTGATATATCATAGTTTGCCATATGAATTCATTACTGTATGCCTGCTATGCTTCTGGATGCCTCATGGAAACGGAGCAATTTAGAAGCCTTTACTGAGCCTGTACTGAGCCTGAGCATGCTCAGAAGAGGCAGACAGGGGATTAACATTTATTCATTGGCTGTGATGTCAACTGTCAAATCCATAACTGACAGTTGCTAACTGGAAGAACCAGGAAGCAGAAATAGGGGAAACAGGACATTGTGCAGGACTTATATATTTCAGATTTCAAACTATTACCATTTAGGGTTTTGGGGGTGATTTACCTGTATGTAAGTTTTCATTTTGGGCTGGACTTGCCCTTTAAAGAATTTTTGATATATATACACTGTTTTAAAATGTTTTTAGCACATGTATACAATTGATTACTGTGAAGTCATCCCCAGTTATCTGCACATCTCAAGTGCGACCATGCCCTTAACACACAGATATTTTTGGCTGTTGGGAAATACTGGTAACAGTTCAAAATTAAAATATCCCTGTTATAAATATAACATCTATCATGTAAAGAACAGATTGATAGCTATGTACTTTTCTTTTACAAATGTCCTTTTTAGGGCCACTGGCCCCCTTTAGTGTGGGGACATATGGTGAATGCCTTTTACAACTGATTCAAATGATTGGACACATGATTTATTAGTCTTGAAGGTTTATGCACAACCTGAAACATAGGAAATTCACAAGTCCATTTAAGGACATATTTATACTTAATGGGATTACATAAATCAGACAGTACAGGCAATATAGTCCTTTTCACAAATGCTATTTGAATACAAGTACAGAGTGTGAAAACTTCAAAATGTGCAAGAAGCAGGTTTTACCGATATATTTAAATATGAACCATAATAGGTTCTGTGCATTATCTTCAAGAGGAGTGTAATGCTAAATTTCAGTAATACACAAGGATTTGTTTGTAACAGGTCCAGTGCAAATATTTACATTTCAATTGGCTTATCATCTAGCATCTAGCAATGTGTCAGCCTTTCAAACCATCATTAAATAATTTCTACATATTGTAAAATGCAAAATAGAGAAAAGTGTACACCAAGTACCTACCGAGTGCCCTAAAGTCTGAACTTAACGACACATTATACAGACATTAAATGAATCTAAAATGAAACAAAAATGGTGACCAGCCTACCTAACATTACTATCCATATCAATGACACACCAATCTCCCCAATACCTCACGTGCCATTGCGATGCCTGGGAGTAACCTTAGACTCTAAACTTTCCTTTAAACACCATATTAATACCCTGTCCAACTCCTGTCGGTTACAGCTCAAAAAGATCTCACGCATCTGCCCCTTCCTTTCACAGAACGCTACCAAAATTCTAGTTCATGCCCTTATCATCTCTCGGCTGGACTACTGTAACACCCCCCTGTGCGGTCTACCAAGCAACCGACTGGCACCCCTTTAATCAATCCTTAACACAGCTGCCAGGCTCATTCACCTCTCTTCCCGCTTCTCACACACTGCCCCTTTCTGTCAAGCTCTCCACTGGCTTCCCATCACCCAAAGCATCCAATTTAAGCTGCTAACCTTATCCTACAAGGCTCTCTCCAATACAGCCCCCCATACATCTCTGATCTGATAAACATACTACCCAAGGCATAACCTCCGCTCTGCTAATGATCTTCTCCTCTCATCCACTCTAATCACCTCCTCCCACACCCGTATACAGGACTTTTCTCATGCTGCCCCTCTGCTCTGGAACTCTCTTCCTCGCTTTATACGTCACTCGCCATCACTTCATATCTTCAAACGCAACCTCAAAACTCACCTATTCAGGCAAGGTTACAATCTGGGCCTGGACACTTCTACCCCTCTTACTGACCCATCGCAGACCCGCTAGTTATAATCCACTGACAACTTAGTTACAGCTACTGATCTGCTTCACCTTATGTTTCATCCCCATCTTCTCTGTAAGCTCTCGAGCAGGGCCCTCCATCCTATTGTAGGACAGTAATGCAGTAACTTACCACACTGAATGCTGCTGGACCAGCACTTACATTTTTTGCACTTTGTATTACTTGCACTACCCTTATATGTGACATGTATGTTTTCCTTATGTATTTTAATGTAACTGTGAAGCGCCACGGAAGATGTTGGCGCTATATAAATCCACAATAATAACAATAATCTACTCGAATAGTGTTTAACAGTCTCTAGATGGGAAGAGTAAAGTGAATATTTAGCTAAAATTAAATGAAACACTATAATTGTACAATGCAAATCTTCTGGTGCTGTTCTAAAGACAAGCATCTCCCTGTATATGGTCCTTCTGACCATATGTGCATGTTGGGGGGCAAAACATATACTGTTGGGGGGCAAAACATAGACTGTTGTGTTTGAGAGCAAGACTCACACACAGTGATTTTTTTTTTTAGTTTTGTTAACATCCTTTTTTTTGCTGCAGATTAAAATCTCAGACAAACTTTTGTACCTTATTAACCCCACATAAGGCTCGTACACACACGCTCAATTTTTGAGCGAGGAACGACCCCCAACGGTTGAGCGCTACACGCGTTGAATTTCGGCTGAGAATCGTCCATGTGTATGCGTTTGGCCAGGGGTCGTTCACACAGACGACATGCATACACACGGACGTTCGTCGATACGAGCAATCGATTGACCGGGACAAATGTCTGTCGGTTGCTGAATAGTGACCTGGGCCTACAGTTTGTGCGATCGATCATGCGGTCCCATAAGGAACCGCATGATTGATTGTGATTTGCCATCACGTCCGATCGTCCATTCGTCCGATCACCAACCAGCGGCCGAAAATATCTGCTGGTGTGTAGCCAGCCTTACCAGGAGATTTACAATCAATTAGCACCACATTAACCCTTAGTTTTACAGAGGCTTTGCGAGTATACCACAAGCCTATTTGCCAGAGGCTGCATGGCTGTGCATACGGAAGTATTTAATGCCAGCTGAAAGCGGATGCAGGTGCGATTCACCCAGACACATGCAACCTCTGGTTAATCTGGGCAGCTCTGGGTGAATCCGTTTTTGTTTAATAAAAAGTAGTCATCTTTCTAGTCATCTTCTAGAATAATTTACAGGACTTTTCTCATTCCAGTAAGTGATGTTATTGAGCCGCAGGGTCCCAAACACTGTTCCCCCTCAGCAGACAATGAGTGGCTGAACTTGCTTGTACATTTGTGGAATAATGTGATAATGCATTTAATTTATGAAATTTCAATGCAGAATTTCTGTTTCTCCATTTCCATTTGAAACTTGTCAGCGTTCTCTGTGTTATTTTCCAGCAGAATTTTGTCTATAAAACCAGGTTCAGGACATAACTATGGTAAATCCAATACAGCAGATCCATACAGCAGACCAGTGTACACAGATTAAAGGGCAAGTCCATCCCTAAAATGAAAACTTACATACAGGAAAATCGCCTCCCAAAACGCTAAACAGTAATGGTTTGAAATCTGAAATATATAAGTCTAACTTGAAATCCTGCACAATGTCCTGTTTCCCCTGTTTCTGTTTCCTGGTTCTTCCAGTTAGAAACTGTCAGTTATGGATTTGACAGTTGACATCACAGCCAGTGACTGAATGTTAATCCCCTGTCTGCCTCTTCTGAGCATGCCCAGGCTCAGTACAGGCTCAGTACAGGTTTCTAAATTGCTCAGTTTCCATGAGGCATCCAGAAGCATAGCAGGCATACAGCAATGTAATGAATTCATAGGACAAACTATGATATATCAACATATTTTAAAGAGGCCATTCTTTCTAAAAGATGTTCTTATGAGGGTGGAGTTGTCCTTTAAACTAGTGTACCTAAGGTATGTATTCCACAAAACTTAATTTTGTGGACTACACTGGACTAAAGTGTAAATATCTACACTCGGACAATCTCTACACTAGACATTTAAAGGTACACTACAATGAAAAAAAAAGTTTTCTTATCTTAATCTATAAATAAATAATGTATGTAGCACTTACTCTGGGGTGTGTGTGTGTTGCTGCATGCATTCAATCCAGCACATGTGTTGCTCAGGAGCAGTCTCCCCCCCTCCTTCATTAACCACTTCCATTTCCATCCGACCTGACTTTTTTCCCCCACAAACCAAGTGTCAAAACTGCACACAGCATTCCAACTCTGTCACCATTCCAGCTACAGCAAAACTGCTCACAGAAGAATAGTTCATGAGAGCAAAGCACTTGGTTGACAGCTGACATATAACATTTACAATTTGAAACAATTGGATATCCAAAAGAAATAGAGGGCAATTCAACTAAAAAAACCTTTATTTTCAGTATAGATGCACCTACACCTTTTGTTCCTCAATAGACATTTATTTACACATCTTTACTGACTGCAGTAACAAAGTGAATAACATCATAACTATTCAAAAATAATGAGCGGTAAAATAAAGTTTCTACCCGATTTCATGGGCCCTTTTAAGCCATCCTTCTGCAATATTTATTTTATAAAGACCCAGAGGCAGAGCCCTTAACACTCACATGTTCACATAACCTTTCTTATTTACACAAAAGGGTAAATGCATTAATATACAAACTATTTCTGTCTGGGATTCTTTCTTGCCCTCTAAATATAATCCTATAAATAGAGTACCAGACTTCAGGAGATGAAAATCCTAATGTCAGCCTTTGTTTGTTCTTGGGACGGTAAAATCATGTTTCATGACCTAGCGGGCGTGACCCCACCTTCGAGAACAGACTTAATAAGGCAATGTTTAGATGGATTCCAGTTTCTCCGCTCCTGTCCTGTCACATAAACACTTGCAATGAACTTTTTTTTCCAACAGCAAATTTAAACTATTCTAGAAGTATTGTAACAGTGTACTGTATAGAGGAATAGAGGGGGAAGGAGAATTCAATTGTACTCTATATGTTCTTTGTTTCATTCTACACGTGCTGTCTGCAATGTATGGCAGAATCTTCTGTGTAAACCTTACATTGACCAGACTGACCAGCCTAATAGAAAATTGTTCCCATTTATGGTTTCCATTAAGTAATAAACGCTACATGAGAATGATTCTTCATAGAGCATAGAGCTTTAAGTCTCCAAGCACTTTTATTATAATATCTCTAAATGTATTTTCTGAAGTCCAAGTTTTCCTCCACTTTCCCTTACACAACCTCACACTGCTTAGATTTACAAAGTCCTTCTCTATTGGTTAAAAAGCACCAGGCCCAGAACAGAGTCCTGACAACACTGGTCCAACTAGAATATGTTCCATTTATAACCCCTCATTGTAATCTATAATTTCACCAGTTCTCAATCCAAGAACAAATAGTCAGATCAAGACCATTGATTGCTTTGTTTTACATGATCTCTTATAACTTATAAAGGCTTCCAGTGACCCAGTTAACTCTAGTGTCCTAAATGCACATTTCTTCTTACCCATCTTTGCTCTAATAATTCCATTACCCCACAGAGGGCTTGTCTTGTTATGTTTATTTAAGTATGTATTACTTATTTATGTGTTTTCTATTTTTTATAAAATGTTATAACAAACTAGTGTATATAAAGTAAATAGTAATTACTTCGGGGATGAAAGCCACATTTCCCTAGAATAGAATGATATTGGATTTCTCTTTGATTTTAAAAAGAAATCCAATTCTCTCTTATGGACCAGCCAGTACCATGTTTACTGGCAATACCACATTTCCATTATTCTTATTTTTAATAACCATTTCCACTGAAGATTAAACATTTCTTAATATGATATTTTCTACAGCTGATATTGTCCAAGTTAGCTTCTATGGGGCCACCACACATTGTCACAGTCAGTGATGGGTAAGCATAGTTCTATCTCCTGTGAATAAAAGCTTTCTCGCGTACATCCAGATTGTAAGAATTTTATATACTTCATTGTCAATGTACCTGCTGATGTTCTGCAGTGTTTTAGTTTGTAATTACAATAAACCACTCTAACCTCAATTTCCTAGTCATGTCTGAATTTGATTCAACTTTACATTTAATTGAATTTTACACCCCTATCTAGAGCTTCCTCTCTCCATGTTCTCTCTCTTCATTACCAAAACCTTTCATTCCATTCACAGCAACATATTTTTTTGCCTTAACAGGTATTAACAGGCAATCATTCTTTGGAAAACCCGACAAACTCACAAATGTCACAAAGGTACAGGAAGGCGGGGGATAGACACATATAGAGGGAGGAATTGTCAGCAGTACATGAAAAGAGACAGAAAGCATAGGGGCAAATGAAATAGATTTTTTTTAAACTGCCTGGGGTAAGAATAAAATGCTGGCATACTTACAAGAAGCATTGTGGGGCAAATGCATCCATAACCCTCAAGAAAGGAGACACAAAATATATGCAATTTAGCACAGAAAACATAGCTGCAGTAAGTTAAAGTGCAAACACATTTCCAGGGGAACGTCCAAGATTTTGTTTGTTTTTGTAAACTTATATATAGCAGCTTTTTACTGAAAGGTTGAAATGTGAAACAGTGAGAGAACTGATAACAATTTGGTAAAGGAAAACATTTTTTAATGCACTAAAACAAATGCCAAGAGGCAATTGGAAAGTTTCTAAGCTGTAGGAAAGTCAGCAGTGTAGGTGCATATCTGCCATCTACATTTCTATTTTTAGTTGTAAAATAGTGATCCTTATAAAGTACTGTGCACATAGACTGTTCAAGAGACCAAGTTGTCAACCACAAAATACTTTTCCCTAAGCTACGACGTAAACAGAAGAAAATACAATTATAGGCTGTTAAACAAATAAAAATACCTATGCACAGAGTGATAAGCAAAAAACATTGGATCTGATGGCATTCTCCTAGTATACATGTATGTCTAGCATAATAAGGGCAAATCCCATGGCAGACAAACTTCCAACATCAGCTGTGGGATTGGTTATTTCAAAGCATAACATTTCTATTGGTCATTCTGCTGCTTATATAGCAAATATTGAATGTGCCATGTGTGGCAAACTGAACTATCACTATACAGAGTATAGGGAAATTAATATAGAAAAGGAAATAATGAGCCAATAGACATGTGGATATCAGATATATTATAGGTCACGGTACCAATGTATTGGAGCACATATTCAGAAAGAATGCAGAAAGTTAAAGCAATTTTAACTTAAACACAAATGTATTGACCTTTATGCAATACAGCAGTTTAATACCCATTCCTGAAATGATCTCATAATTTCCAAATAGACATTAAAGGAATCAATAGATACGGATTTAGACTAATGTGTCTAATGAACTGGTATCATTTTATAACAGGCAATTAAAGGGCAACTAAAGGGCGTTCATATGCATTGTCTGTTGTGGGTCCTCACCTGCGATAGCACGTGTGTATAAACATTTAGAAGCCAAGACATCTATTTGATGTCTGCCAAGTGACAGTTATACTCATCAATGTTTATCTTTTGGTTTGTGATGGATTACTGGTTTGGGGTTAAAGATAGGTGTCAGAGTGATAGCCGGATCCAATGGGATTTGCCTAGCATCGGCATGGTGTTAAGGCTTGTACACATGTGTGATCACGGGGCAGACCCATGAAGCACAATGTGTACGACGGCCGTTTCGGCTGATAATCGGCCCGTGTATGGGCACTTTATCGGGCGAAATGGGTGTTCGTTTGGAGATCGCTGCCCGATCCGCCTGGTGGATCTCCGAAACGAGCGGTTGTTTCGGTCAATAAAGGACCCATACAGGAGCCGATTATCATCTGAAACAGCCGTTCATACACATCGTGCTTCACAGGTTGACACACGCGATCACACATGTGTATGAACCTATAGGGCTGAAAACGACCAACCAATCACAAAAAAACTATTGTTGCCGGTAGTTACTTAAAGTAGAGGGAGCCAATCTGATCGTCCAGTGTATGAGCGCACGGCCAACTGACTCTCATACCACTGCGTTGTATTTATATGTTTACCTTGACTACTATGAATGTATATTTACCCTTACAAATATACTGGTACATCTTTATACAGGTAAAATTATGCATTGCCCAGTCTGGGGGGTACGTGATTTTAATGACCCCTTGTTTGCCTTAATAACCATTTTTGGATCTCTATCTTAAGCAACATAGTTTTATTTAACAGTAATGTGTAATTGATTCCGCTTGTGTTTTCTGGTAATTATAGTATTTATGTTTTTTTTTTAATTTGTTTTATTAATGTTATTATGCAGTGTATATACAACAGTTTATCACATTTATCAGTGCTGTTATCAAAAGTACAAGGGATACAATTGTATTGGTCAGACCATTACTGTTCTGTACCCAAAGTTTCCTTTGTTCCTAATGAACTATGGGGCTGACTAACTGTATAATAAACCGGGGGGCTGACTAACACTGGCTAATGAAGTGGAGGGCTGACAACACTGCTAATGAACTGGAGGGATGACAATACTGGCTAACAATCTGAAGGACTGACAACACTGGCTAATGACCTCGGGGGCTGACAACACTAGTTAATCAACTGGATGGCTGATAACTATGGCTAATGAACTGAAGGGCTTATGACACTGGCTATTGAACTGGAGGGCTGACTAACAATGCTAATGAACTGGAGGGCTGACTGGAAAACAATCTGAAGGAGGAGTTTTCTGTTCCTTGCACATGTTAGAAATAGTGGCTTGCGCTGTGCCTTTCAAGCACGTAACTTAATAATAGCCTGTGGCAGCCCAAATTTTTCATCGGAGACCAGCCCAGGGGGCTGGGCCAGTCCTCTCCTGCTCTGTATAAATGTGACAAATCGATAAGAAACTGCACCAAACAAACAGCTGATTTAAAGGGCATGTACATCCCCAAATTACATTTTGAATGCTCAGAGCTTTCACACAGGCTCACTGAGCTTTTGCAGCATTCTTCTTCTGCAAGCAGTATTGAGCTTTGTCAGTATAATGGGTTTTAGGTTTTGGGGGGTTATTTTGTCAGCATGCACAATTTAATCTTTGGTATGGACATGCCCTTTAAAGTATTTAACCCTTTTTATATCTTTAATCCTCGCGTAGGATTCTTTGGCAAGTTTGGCCACGCCTGCTTTACAAGCACCAAACCCCCTTTAAAAGGGCTCACTTTCTATATGTATAATTGCATTCCATTTAAATATTCTAGTTACTTTATATTACCCTGATTAAGAAGAGAAGAGTTAATGTAAAGCACTATCACCTCTGGGAAAACAGGAGAGTAAATATTGAGTTACATTTACCCCAGTGAAGACTGGTAATTGATTGCTAGCACCCATCTTACCCACAGCCATTATGCTGGTTTGCCCCAGAAAGAACATGCAAGCTAATAACTGATTCAGAGCAATAAGGGTTAAGCAGGCAGAAAGTCATTTACTGTACATTCCACCGCTCACTGCCGAGGGAGCTAAATTATTTTCTGCCACTTAATTGCTCTGATCTCAGGCTACTGGCAACACATCTTTCTGACATTCGCAGTTATGACATTCCAAAGATTTGAAAGGCTGTCAGGATGTCATGTAAGAGGGCACACATTTGAATTAGCCAGATGGCACTAATCTCACTGACTGGCCTAGAGTTCACTTAACTTTTGGGCATATTTTTATCGCCAATTTTAAATCATAATTTTATGTATATAAAAATCTATTCTTGTTATAGGTACAAACCTCAGTAAACATACAGTATTGTTGTATGTACACTGGTTCCTTTTGGTCCCTGAATAAATGCTAAGCACAGTGGTCAGTACTGTAAGCAGTAGCTGTACTAAAGGTATTAATGGATATGTTATATTACATGTAGTTCATGCTAATACTAGTACCAGCAAAATAAGCATTAATGGACAACTATACTCACCTCAGGCCCAATCCTCTTCCTCCTTCAGTTAATAGTACCCAGGGTGAGGACCTAAATCAATAGGTCCGCAACCCTGGGTTGAGCTGCTCATACCCGCAACATATCTTTTAAACTTTCTCATGCCATGAAGATGAGCTGTTTAAGGGGACACCTATATGTGCAATTGTGGGTTTTCGTACACTCTCAGAGCCGCAAATGCTCTGGGCAAATCTCCCTTATTGGATTTACCAGAGGATGCACGGCTCTGGGTGAATTTCACCCGCACATAAGTATTTAACGCCAGCTATCAGCTGCCATTTAACACCCTGGTATATGAGCCTGGTGTAAAATGAACCAGCCCAAAGTGCTGGGTAATGTGCCTTGACAAGGGCCAGGAATGGGACCCAACAGCAATGGGTTAACCCCCCCCCCCTCAGGGCTTCTTACCATTTTCCTGCAAGGACACTATGGCGGAGTGTAGCAGCCTCCTCCTCCCTTCAGCCAGGATAGCGCACAGGCAAGGCAGCGTGCAGCAAGCAGGTGCACGCCGGCGGTCACAGGGACGTGACGTCACAGGCAGGGGCCGGGTCTCGCGTTACCTGCGCGAGATCCGGACATAGGATATAGAAGGAGCCTTGCGCGCCAGGAAGTCACTCAGCTGTTGGAGCCTCGAAGTTCCCGCCCATCCCTAATTTCATTCCCGGTAGTGCTAGGGCACATCCCAGAAGGCTTAGAAAGATCTCAAGGGTAGGCGGCGTAGGAGGGTTAATGGTGATATACGGTACATTGATTGGTGAAATCTTGTCACTGGAAGTTATAATATGTTATTTAAAGTTTGTAATGTTATGCCTTTTTTCTCCAAGAAGTGTTGTGTGTAATTATTGGGTTTAAAATTAGTGTGGGTGGGGTCACGGAATTTACTGTACCTTGTCATGTGTATGTACTGTAACAATTTCACACTTGTACCCAAACTATTAACCATTACTTTTAATGTCTGCACCTTGTCACCTATTGAATATAATCGACTATCTGCCTTAAACCCCTTGCAATTTCTGAATACATCAGCAAGGTCACCAGGGATGATATCTGTGGATCAGCTCTGAGGCAACAGGTTCAGCAAGCTGCTAGCAATGTTTCCATAGGGAAGGGTGGGGGTAGCAATAGGCTGCAGAGAAATGTAAGGCAGGACAGGTTAGTTTATATTGGTTGCTGATAGGAGCAGAGTAAATCGCATTGCATTTTGGAAAGAACAGGGATATTTTCTCTTGTTTTCTTTGGCAAAAATGACCTAAAGGTTCAGATTTCCCTTTACAACGCAGCCCTGAACTATAAGTTCAAGAGACTTTAAATGCATTTTTAGGCTGACCCTGGCCCTGGGCTGGGGGCTTGTGTAACTAGAACATAAGTATGGGAATGAGCAGCTTCCCAGGAGACAGAGATCTGGGCAGGACAGAGTGTGAGAAAAACCCTGCCAGGCATATTTCCTATTAGGAACAGCTACAACTCACACGGCCTACAATTGCTGGTGTAACTGCAGACTCACAATGAGGGGTGCAATTTCCACTCACATTAACCAGCATGGGACCTTCTAAGGATCACTCACCAACTGAACATATTGGACCATATCCTTCTGTTTGCATATTTAGGGATGATTCCTGCACTCATTCCCACAATGTATAAAACACTTTGTTACCATTAATACACACTGGAAATGTATGTGGTAAGTTGTCATTATTGCATGACATGCGCTGCACTATTTAAAACATTGTTAGGAAATGTTTGTACTTAGGGCCCCCAACCATATAATCACCAACCCAACCTAAAGATCCATTTGAATTATAGAACAAATGTATATGTCAATGCAATGGAACTACCTGTGTATGTGGCTAATAACCTACCACCATAGATTGCATAGGGAACAGGGACGTAACTATCAGGGGAGCAGAGGGAGCAACCTCTGGGGGGGCCATCTCATTTTTCCTATGACAGATATAACCCCCTCCCAGAAAACCACAGTGGATGAAGCACAGATAGGGGCCCCATCATAGTTTTGCTGGGGGCCCCAGCGAGTCCTAGTTACACCATTGATTACTAAAGATCTTTTGGCACTAGCGTCATTGAAATTTGTATTACAATAAAAAGACCATTCAGATGCCTTTACCTTAAATTCAGTCAGGAACCCACAGGATTATGAAGAAATCAGATTTTTTTAATGGATTTGGCAATTTTACAACTTGGATTTACACCACCTGGATTGTCATTAGCATCTAGCTCTGGGAAGCAATGTAGACCTGGATTTATTTATAGCCCAGTGTTTTTCTCCACACTGCCAATAAATGTAGTGAATCCTACAGAGCGGTACCACGTGAAGTGGCAACATATATATATAGTTATGATTGGGGCAGGAACCTCACTCCTATTATGTCAAGGCTTGGCAAACCTTTATTTGTTTACCCATAGTTTTAGATAAAAATGTGATGTCAACTCTCCAACTAAGATCTTTGGTGGTTCCCATACATAGGAGTTTAGCTGTAAATAGATAAATACAGGGAGCAACACAGCACTCTATGCCTCAATGCAAATAACATATATAAACTACTCCAATAATCTGCTTTAGGGACTTCTCCCCCTTCCTCACGCAGTATAAATGAATGTGTCCCCTTCCATTTCCATTTTGCATACAAAAATGCATCCGCACTGTCTCCACCAATTTTAGTGTATAACGTATGCATAAATTTACATCTAACTTAATGCTAAATCTAAAGGTCAATACTCTCTGCTTTTTCATCTTGATTTGTCCTCAGCTTTTGATACTGTTTATCATCCATATTTTCTTTAGATCGTGTCCTCCTTAGGTATCCAGGATACTGCACTTTCTTGGCTATCTTCAGTAGGACTTTTATGGCCGATGTAGTAACAAAAAGTATGTAAGATGCCTTACCTGACCACAATAATGGAATGCTTTAATGACTTACTGCATTGTGGTAAGACGTACACTTTTTGTTACTACATAGATCCGGTATGCCTCTATTCTACCTTGTAGCACAAAACTTAACTTAACACAGCACCATTTCCATTAGTGAAAAATAGCTAGTACAGCCTAGGCCGTTGGTGTTCTCCACTCAAGAATTAGCTCCACCCCTCGCCTACTGCTAGTCTTAGTACTCGATCCTCTTATTTTCTCCATTTACACTAGAGATGGGATTCAGGTTCTTTAACGTTCGATAATCACTAGGGATGTACTTTGGGTTCTAATAGAACCCAGTTTCGAATCGAATCCGGCGGTTTCGAAGTCCCGATGAAACTTTCGGAACTCCCGGATTTTTTGAAACTCGAATTTTCCGATTTTTGATTTTTTATCGAAAATTCGTTAATTATCGAAATCGAAAGTAGATGATTATCGAAATCGAAAGTAGACATTTCGGTAACCCTCCAATGTATGTGCCGATTTCGCCAACCCTCAATGTACAAGCTGATTTCGGTAACCCTCGTATTTGTGATATCGGTAACCCTCGAAAGTAATGTTCGATTTCGGTAACCCCAAAATAGCCCGCGAAAGCTCGAAAACAGCCCGATTGTGAGGAAAGATAGATTTTAAATGAATTTTACTTATATTTACGGGTTCCCCAGACCATTACCCAGGTCCATGTGTTAATTACAGTAACCTACTATTACTATTTCACCCTTCAAATTGATAGAAACTTTCAAATTTTTTCTCCCATAGACTTCTATGTCCGTTTCGAATTTTCGAATTTAACTGTAAATTTGAAAATTCGAAAACGGGATGAAACTCATCAGTTTGAACATCTCTAATAATCACTGAAAATATGATCTGAAACTCAAATGAAGTTTCTGATCGTATTTTCGAGGATTATCGTACGTTCAAGGCTATTTTCGAGGATTAGTGAAAATAACCTTGAACTTCAAAAATCCTTCAAAAGTCATCAAAAATGGTCTCCGAAGTCCTAAAAGTATGTTCCATTTTTGGATCTGCTGGATTTTCCCCAGATCCGTCAATCCAAAAAACAGAACGAAACTTAACAGTTTTGTCCCTCTCTAATTTATACCTTTGGCCTTGGACAACTCATTAGTTGTGCCATCTCCGCCTTCATGTCCTCCTGCTTCCTCAAACTGAACAGGGACAAGATTGAACTTGACATTTTCCCACCCACAGGATCTATTCCTTTGTCTAGATTTATATTAATATCAATGAATCACCAATATCTCTATCTCATCATGTTGATTGCATGAGATTAATGCTGGACTCGGCTCTTTCTCTTCTCACTACTCGAATGCCTCTCCTATTTGTCAAATACCATCCCAGGTCTAACCTCCGCTCTGCAAATTTTATTCTCCTCTCATCCACCCTTGTCCCCTCTTCCTACACCCGCATTCAGGACTTTACTTTTGCTGCCCCTTTGTTGTGGAACTCCCTTCCACTTTTTGTACATCATTCACCTTCAAACGTAACCTCAGAACCCACTTTTTCAGGCAAGCATAAAACCTGGCCTAGACATTACCCTTCTCACTGACCCAACATGATCCTGTCTGCTAATCCTACTCCACTTCCAATATATTTACAGCACTTTACCTTATATGTCACCCCCATTGCCTCTAGACTGTAAGCTCACAGGGCAGGTTCCTCTTTCCTTGTGTATCATGATACTTTTGTAAATGAACTCATCACTTTCTGCACTTATATACATTAGCCTTGTATGTAATATGTATGATGTTGTATTATTTGTACTACCCTTGTATGTGACATGTATGACTATGTAATTGTAAAGCCACACAGAAGATTTAACATCAGGGTTATTCTTAACCTATTAATGGAACATTTTAAAATTTGTGTAATTATTTTCACTTATCCCCTAGTTTGCACACTTTCGGGGGGTTATTCAATAAAAGTTCTTATCGTTTAAAATGGTGCTAATTTTACCCCATTTCTGATTGGTTGGGGCAAAATTAGCACCATTTTAAACGATAAGAACTTGAATAACCCTGATTGTTTTTATAATGTACAGCACTGTGTGTCCTAGTAGCATTTTATAAATAAACATATACATACAAATAGAGAATTGCACATGTTCAAAACCCAGTTTAGCAAAACAGCTGAGATGTGGATCTCTGCAGGAGACAGTCTCTAATTCTACTTGTCCCAGCCCCCATTTCACTGCCCAGTATTTTTTTTCCATAGACCTCCAGACATCGAAATGGAGCATTTGTGCCCAAATTTGGATTTTTTCCTTCAGTTTAGTTAATAAAACATAAAAATATACATCCACACCCAGTCCAACTCAGCATGGTGTCAGCAATCAGTGCTTTACTTATTTGGAATATGGTGATACTTAAAATCTATTTAGAAATGCAATTTAAATGACATTATTTTATTTACTTACCGGTATGTTTATGTTCTTGTTATTCCATGATGTACATTATAAAAACACAGAGATACATATACAGACAAGTGCAAGAGGGACAAACAAAATTATATATATATCAGATGAGCAACTTGAATGAGCACAATTCCTGAGATGTAAAAAATCTCAAATGCAGCACTGTTACCACAGAACTGTCTGCTCTGTCAACAGATAGGCTAGGTACACACAGTACTGATAAAGCCCTGATACCATTGGATCCGATGGTATCAGTGCTTTATTGGTACTGTGTGTACCTTGCTTTTCCAAATGAACGCGCGCATGCCGAACGTTCAGGTCGGCCGAGCGCTTGTTCGGAAAAGAGGGAAAATTTCCCTCAGCCACAGTACACTCCCTATAGTGGAGTCTGCCGTGGCCGAGGGAAACACACAGTTTCTTGTATACTTGTATAGGGAGAATGCTCAGGACTGTGTGTATGCAGATCTTCTATTGTAGCATCCAGCCTGATGAAGGGGGCTAAGGGCTCCCGAAAGCTTGCTATTTTTGTTGTCTAGTTTTTTGTTGTCTAGTTAGCCAATAAAAGGTATTACAACTCCACTTTTATTCTCATACTTATGGCTAACACAGTACAAACCTCAACTATTGCTCTGTCAAAAGTTGAAAGAATTGGTTGTCATGTCCCTTTAAACGGGGAGGATGGGGACGTTGAGGAGTAGGGCCAAACACATTGAAGTGTCCCTTTTATAATGGGTACAATTAACATATTTTGTACTTTTACAAATGTATACAAACAAACACATAATCTTTTGCAATATAAATTTTATTACAGAAAGCAAGATGATACTCGACCTTAGCACTCCTGTGGGCAGCAGTGGATAAAGGAAGCAGTGCAGCCATGATGGCTGGGTACCTTGTAAATGGAGTACCCCAAAAGTGACAGCTTTATTATTTAAGATGCGCCTTGACTCTAGGTCACTTAAGCAAGGTATAGAAATGTATTTACAGACAGAATTCCACATCCAAATATGGCAGTTAAGATAGGTAATCCATCTGTTTAAATTGACAATATTTAAAATTTTTAGCTGGTAATTATTTTGTCCATGACAAATACTGTCCCAATAAAACTTCTAAAACTTGGACACTTTAGTTTGTTCAAAAATATGTGTATTTTTCTTAAAAACCTTCGTCCATCAAGGTTGAACTGGTCCCTAAAGACACCAGGGCCAACTCTCTTGCTTTCTTGCTTGACACATCCATTCCCAACACAATCACTATACAAGAGAAAGGAGGCAATTCATGTTTTTATTGTCATACTATATGAACAGACCGTTTGTTTCTCCTGGATATTATGTGAAAACCTAAATATTTCATTTTAGTGCCAATAAAACAATAAAAAAAGCTTTAAAAAATGCATCCTGCATTCCAACTCCTTGTTAATAGCAATTTGATCTTTGCTTCATTCACCAGAAAGTATTTGATTCTTCCCCCAGGTGTTTTTAATCGGTTTAACCACTGTCACTACACACAGGACGGGTCTCTGTTATTGTGAGTTTGCAGAGGCAAAAGGTGAATAGACGTAGTGTATACAATGAAAAAATGACATACTAGATAATGTGAGGTCTCATTGTAAATCAAGGCAATGGGTTAGGATCCTGCACACCTTAACCAAAACGACTAAAGCTGAAATGCTGAGTGCTCTAGCACTTGAGCCAACAGCACATATACCAAAATATTAAATATAGCTGGGCACACCAGTCTTAAGTGCATCAACTTTATTGTGACGTTCCATTGTATATCAGGAGCAGCAAGTGACGCTGAGGTAGTTTAGTCCATTCGGACCAAGCAAATAACTTGGTAACTTTACACTTGCTCCTTTTTCTAGTGTAGCAAATATAAAGTTACACCCTGCCGTCCCTTTGGAATGTGTGAGAGGCCCTGAGCATTAGGCTACTGTGTGTTTTGCAAAGCCTGTGTAAAGAATAAAGAGGGTGCGCCATCAGATGAACAGCCTGTGTGTGGTCTGTTAGAAGGTCAGTAAACACTGCTCTCAAGGAATAACGTACATAGAATGGTAATTAGCACAACTGATCATTTTTCATGCTTTAACGAAATGAAATATTTATTTCTGGTTTGCTATCTATAATCCATAATAAATAAGACAATTATGCAAAGTTTTGCAAAGGAATAAGAAGCATCAAAAACTTCCAACACCGCGGCCGTACATTGTATTGTATTGTATAGGCGATTGTACAGTTGCGATAGCGATTGTAAATGAACGGTCGCAACCATAATTGTAGGATCGATATTGTAATTTTATGACCGATGTATATCCCAAAACTATTTTCTTATTGACACATGTTCTTTTGCATCTATATCTCTGGTAAGAGGTCACAAACCATATACTGCTTCAATGAATAATCTAAATTTTATTATAATATTCTAAAATTCAAATACGGAATTTTACTTAAACGGTATGTCCACCCACCAAACTAAATTTTAGTATGCTGCATGAAATGGCTATAAAGCTGGACCTTGCAAGGTTTATAGCACCGACAGGTTCCCTCAACGCCTTCTGCTTAACTTCCGTGTCTTTCCGAGCAGGAAAGTCAAGCAGGGGGGGCCCGACCGGCATCCGCTCCTGTGATTGGCTAAAGCATCGCACCTTAACCTCCTTAGTGATTACTAAATAATATCAGGAAGTGATAGTGTTTGTTATTCCACACAGCTGGAGGTCTCCTGGTCACTACCTCTCCTCTTTTCCCTCCAACGAAAAATAACAGCAGTAGCTGACCAGTCTGTCTGTAAAGATATTGTTAAGATAAAGGTTGTTGTAAAAATCTCATGAGGAGTGTTGGAACTGGACTGTTGGGGTCCACCAGGAAATCTGAGACCAGGGGCCCACCAGGATAAGTTTAGGGGTCCACCTAACATTTAAATTCTCTATTATCACACATTTACAAATCTATGCAAAGGCTCATGCACACATGTGCGATCGCAGGGGCTGACCTGTGACGCACGTTATGTATAAATGCCTGTTTTGCCCCCCAAAAATCATGACTGAAATGAATTCTCAGTCGGGGCCGACCGAATGGCCAACAAAGTGCCCATGCACGGCATGATTGTCAGGCGAAACAGACGCTTATACACAACGTGTGTCACAGGTCGGCCCCCGGGATCACATTTACATTTACTCCTACTGACTCCTATTGTTTAATGAAAAGCATTTCTTACTGTCTCTTTTTTTAGATTTTAACAATTTTCTTTGTTTTTTTGGGTGAATGGGCTGTAGACCCACCGGGGGATTCCCCTGTAACCCTGTGTGCCAGTCCGACACTGCCTGATGAATGGTACTAATGCTTATCTAATGTATATATAAGGTGCCCAGAATTAATCATATGAAAATACTTCATGGAGTAGTTTAAGAAACCACTTACTGGGTTGCAGATAGCAGAATTACATTTATTGTGCTACCTGCAACACAGGAAGTAGTTGCTTCATTCCTTGAACTACTCCAGGAAATATTCTCATATGATTGTGATATGTCCAGGAGCTAGCAAGCGAAGACAACATTGGGGAGAGTAACCACTGGTGTATTGTATAAAGGAATTTTAGGTGCCCGTGCACTAATTCGTCTATAGATCAATGTCTAATCTATCTCATATCTTTAGTGCCTAGCCCATTCATTCATCATAAGCAAGTCACAAAAAAGAATGGGTCAGGCGGTTCCTTTGTACTAAAGGTGCCCAGACTCTCCCCTTTCTGCTGGCTTATAGCTTCATGCAGTTCTAGCAGCTTGAGGTCATCAGAAAGTGCATAGGGTGTCTGTCTGAAAAGGGATTAACCAATGGTAGCCAACAAGACAAACATCCATTTGGATGACAATCGCACATATGTACTTAGCTTAAGTGTTATTTGTTTGTGAACAGGTATGAACATGATTACACAGACATAGACAAAGGCCACACAGTAGCATAAGTAAAAACTGCTTCATGCTTATTGTCTTTATTGTATCATGCAACATAAAAGTTACCATATATACTCGAATATAAGCCAACCCGAGTATAAGCCAAGGTACCTATTTTTTACCTGAAAAAGGGGAATACATGCAAATCACCAAACAATGAATAAATAAAGTTTATGCAACAGCAATGGTAACTTACAGTAGATGGCTCAGTTCAGTCAGACAGTAGAGAATGGGCTCAGGCAGGCCTAAGCCTTCGAGGCGCACCTCTTTTGGGTAAATGGTCTCCAGAAGCCAGCAGAAGCAGTAAGAGGGGAATCTAACATCGCAAATTTCCAACGCAAATTGGGCGAACCGTACACAATACCTAAAATTTTTATCAAAATTCAACAACCCAAAACAAATCACCAAACAATGAATAAATAAAGTTTATGCGTGTAGCCTTGTATATTCGGTAACCCTCTAAAGTAGCCTTGTATATTCAGTAACCCTCTAAAGTAGCCTTGTATATTCAGGTAACATCTAAATAGCCTTGTATATTCGGTAACCCTCTAAAGTAGCCTTTAAATTCTGTAACCCTCTAAAGTAGCCTTGTATATTCGGTAACCCTCAAAGTAGCCTTGATATTCAGTAACCCTCTAAAGTAGCTTGATATTCGGTAACCCTCTAAAGTAGCCTTGTATATTCAGTAACTCTAAAGTAGCCTTGTATATTCGGTAACCCTATAAGTAGCCTTAATATTCTGTTACCCTCTAAAGTAGCCTTGTATATTCGGTAACCTCTCAAGTAGCCTTGTATATTCAGTAACCCTCTAAAGTAGCCTTGTATATTCAGTAACCCTCTAAAGTAGCCGTATATTCGTAACCAGCAGAACATTGATTGGCTTTTCCTCCTCGCAAAACACTCCTTCTTAGGGTATATGTTCCCTGTAGCTATGCTTCTAGACTTCCAGTCACAATTACCCAAAATTCTCTGCTACACATTTGTACATTTGCTACATTTGTACATTTGCTACAAATTGAATTGCTTAATCAGGCATTGATTCCATTGGTCCTTTGGTCCTTTTTACGTGTTTCAGTTCAATACAGCTTTATTTAGATGTTAACATTGGATCATTATTTCCCTTATAGGTTTCAAAGCAGGAAACTTTATTTTAAAAAACACTTTCAATCCATTATTTGTAATGCACACTTTTTCCAATCATCACTTGCAGCACATATATAGGAGCATTTCAAATCATCAATCATATATACAACATTTCTAAACAAAAACACTATTAAAAATGGATATAGCACCCTTATAATATACTACCCACTATTATTAGCTTATCCTTTATAATTATCCCTGTATCCCTTTATTCACCTATATATAACCATCACCCCTATGTTATAACATTTCATGTTACTAAAACTTTAAATACTAACTTTCATCATGGTCGGGCTATTTTTGAGGTTTTCACATTGAAATTTCAAGGGTTACTGTGATTGAACGCAACATTTGAGGGTTATGGGCAAATGCGAGGGTTATCTCTGAATTTGAAGGTTAGCATACGCCACATTCAAGGGTTATTGCTGTATTCGAGGGTTATCGAATGCTACATTCAAGGGTTACCAAATGCCGCATTCGAGAATTAGTGAAGGCTACATTTGAGGGTATCACCATATACTAGGGTTACCGAACGCTGCATTCAAGGGTTATGGCTGAATTCAAGGGTTAGTGAAAGCTACATTTGAAGGTTATCGCTGAATTCTAGGGTTACCGAACATCACGTTCGAGGGTTATGGAGCGCTAATGTTGATAGTTATCGTTTGGAAAATTAAAAAATCGTCAAATTTTCGTTAATTATCGAGAATATATACACGAGTTAGACAAGCCTGAAAGTTCGTATAGTTCTAAAAAGTCTGAGTTCATATGAACTCATAAAGTTCTTCTCAAACTCGGGTTCATGTTCTAGTCCATCTATACAGTAATATAAGGCATAAAGAAAGCTTGGAAGCAGTAAAGTACTTTCCGGTCTCAGAGGGGATGGAGAAGAGGCTAATAATGAATTTTACTTGACTCTCTTGAAATTAGTTTTAGCACATCATTTCTTCAACTTTGACAGGGAGTACTTTCTACAGGTCAGGAGGACAGCAATGGGAGCAAAACGTGTTCCCTTGTATGCCAACTTATTTTAAGGTTGGTGGGAGATATGGTGGGAGATTTGTCAGATAAAATGGATTTACAGAGTCTCAACCAATCACTGAGTGGCTACTGGCCGACCCCTTCTGCTGCTTCTGCAATCAGAATAAGCAGCATAATGAGAGCGATGGAACGAGGGCTGGTAAGTAAGTTTAGAATACAATATGGGGCATATTAACCTAGCAAGGTCTAGGTTGTTGGACATTTGGAAGAAGATAAATGACCAAATTCCAAAACACACAAACTTCAAGTTGATCAACCTGAATAACACAAATATGCCATGACCTGGGTGAATAAGAACCTTCACAAACAACCTGCAATAGTTACTGCACAACTATTTTGTCACTTATTATTAAATCATTTTATTACTATATTATTATGTGAGTGTGTGTGTGTGTGTGTGTGTGTGTGTGTGTGAGAGAGTATTGCAAACACTTTAGGACCTGATATGAATAGATACACTATTTGTACAGTTATATAGTTATATAATAAATATAATTACATCTGTTTCTAGGGCATTATTGAACTCTATAGGGCCCTTTATGAAATAGACACAACATTGTAATTTTACTTTGTTTGTGTTTTTAGCCAGTATAATGTGTTTTGTTTTTTTTGCATGTGCAGCAAAAACTTATTAGGCATAAACTAAAGTAAAGAGCATATGCAAAAATCAGCAGAAATTAAGGAAGAAACCCAGTTCCCCATACCACTGCCCTTTTCTTTTCTGGTTTGTATATATTCTGTACTTATTGGGGCTTCTGGCTGGGGAAAGAAAGACACTTGTGAATCTGGCCAATAACAGCATTCAAGACTTATTGCATTTTTCTTCCACAATCAAAAACCAACACAAGTTGAGTGTATGTGAGTGTGTGTGTGTGTGTGTGTGTGTGTGTGTGTGTGTGTGAGAGAGAGTATTGCAAACACTTTAGGACCTGATATGAATAGATACACTATTTGTACAGTGCTGTGGAATAATTACAGCATTGTTTATTGGCAGGGATACAGTTAATGAATTCCCTATCAGGAAAGGCTAGAGTACAATCAGAAATCAAACACCAAAGAAGAAACCAGAAATCAAAGTCAAGTCCAAGTCTGAGTTCAAAGGACAAGAATCCACCTGAAAAGGAAATTACTGGAAACAGGAGAGCAGAGATTGGGTTGATAAAGGCATAGGATTGAGGCTGGGTACTGGAACACTGGAAGACAGACTGAATACAGAAATGCTGGAATGCAGTCTGGAAACTGAAAAGCTGGAGACCAAGCTGGATACAGGAATAAAGACAGGAAAGCAGGATAGCGGAAAGCAGGCCTGCTGAGTTGTGTGCATGCGCACGAGCACACACCTTAAAAGGAACACTAGCTGATGGTTATTGAGGATGCAAAAAGGCTCATGTGATAAATCGCTTTTTGCCCTCTGTATTCACTATAGAGAATCCTAGTCCTTATTGCAGGGACTGTAATAATATGAAGGGTATAAATGAGGAATATTCACTCTGTATACACTATAGAGAATCCTAGTCCTTATAGCGGGGACTGTAATAATACGAACGGTATAAATGAGGAATATTCACTCTGTATACACTATAGAGAATCCTAGTCCTTATAGCAGGGACTGTAATAATATGAAGGGTATAAATGAGGAATATTCACTCTGTATTCACTATAGAGAATCCTAGTCCTTATAGCAGGGACTGTAATAATATGAAGGGTATAAATGAGGAATATTCACTCTGTATCACTATAGAGAATCCTCGTCCTTAGAGCAGGGACTGTAATAATAATATGAAGCAAACAACAGAGGTACTTCCGCCACCACCTATGTGATATAGGTAAGATTTCGTGCTGAGTGCAATGCAGACCCTGGTTTGCAGGTCGTGAATCAGCAAAGAAATAAACATCATGCACATCAGTCCTTAATGTCTGTGTATTTATTTATTGTTGCATACACAGAGTACACCAAAGTGTAACGTTTCGGTACTGATGCTTACCTTTCTTCAGACAATCAATGACAATCTTTGATTGTCTGAAGAAGGTACAGCTCACGTACCGAAACGTTACACTTTGGTGTACTCTGTGTATGCGGTAATAATATGAAGGGTATAAATGAGGGATATTCACTCTGTATTCACATAGAGAATCCTAGTCCTTTAGCAGGGACTGTAATAATATAAGGGTATAAATGAGGGATATTCACTCTTGTATCACTATAGAGAATCCTAGTTCCTTATAGCAGGGACTGTAATAATATGAAGGGTATAAATGAGGGATATTTACTCTGTATTCACTATATAGAGATCCTAGTCCTTATAGCAGGGACTGTAATAATATGAAGGGTATAAATGAGGATATTACTCTGTATTACTATAGGAATCCTAGTCCTTATAGCAGGGACTGTAATAATATGAAGGTAAAATGAGGAAATTCACTCTGTTTCACTATAGAGAATCCTAGTCCTTATGCAGGGACTATAATAATATGAAGGATATAAATGAGGAATATTCTCTCTGTATTCACTATAGAGAATCCTAGACCTTATAGCAGGGACTGTAATAATATGAAGGATATAAATGAGGAATATTCACTCTGTATTCACTATAGAGAATCCTAGTCCTTATAGCAGGGACTGTAATAATATGAAGGGTATAAATGAGGAATATTCACTCTGTATTCACTATAGAGAATCCTAGTCCTTATTGCAGGGACTATAATAATATGAAGGATATAAATGAGGAATATTCACTCTGGCTGACAGAGTATATGGTACGAAAACAATTACTGGTAGACAAAGTTAATAACAAAAAAGCCCCAGGACTGCATGAAATACAAGAGCTTAGTCCAGTTGTATCTAGAATACTGTTTCTTTTCAGATTCTCTTTTGTCTGGTGATGTACCACTGGATTGGAAAAAAGCCAATGTAATACCAATATTCAAAAAAGGTAGTCGCTCCAGCCTGGTAACTATTGACCGCTAACCCTAATATAAGTAGTAGGGAAGGTGGTGGAGACTTTGTTACAGCATTATATCCTTGACTTTGTCTCCAGAATGGATCTTGTTAATAGTAGTTAGCATAGATTTAGGAAAAATAGATTATCAGACAAATTTACTTTTTATGAAGTAAGAATTTAGATTCAGTCATAGCAGTGGATGTGGTATACTTGAATTTTGCTAAAGCTTTTGATACTGTGCCACATAGGCGACTAATGTATAAACTGAGGACTGTTGGCCTTGAAAAAAACTTTTGTACATAGAGAATTGGATATTGGATAGCAAACAGAGTGGTGGTCAATGGAGCTACATCTATGTGGGCTAAAGTTCTGAGTGGAGTCCTTCAGGGTTCTGTACTGGAGCCACTTCTTTTTAATCTGTTTATAAATGACTTAGTAGGGGGCATTGAGAGCAAGGTCTCTGTGTTTGCTGATGAGTGATGACACTAAACTATGCAGAGCTTTGGAAACTTCTAAATGGTGTGCAATTGCTGCAAACATACCTAGATAGATTATCAAAATGGGCAGCAGAATGGCAGATGAGATTCAGTGTTGATAAATGTAAGGTGATGCATTTGGGGTTTAACAATCCTTGTGCCAACTACACCATAAATAACCCTGTGTTAAGTGAATCTCTAATGGAAAAAGATTTGGGGGTTCTAGTAGATAACAGACATTGCTGTAGCAAACAATGCCAGATAGCAACAGCTAGAGCTAGAAAGATATTGTCTTGTATAAAGAGGGGAATAGATTCAAGAGAGAAAAATGTTATTCTCCCTCTTTACAAGGCACTGGTAAGGCCTCATTTGGAATATGCGGTGCAGTTTTGGAATCCCATATACAAAAGGGACATCTTGCAAATGGAAGCAGTTCAGAGAAGGGCAACTAAATTAATAAGGGGAATGGAGGGGCATGTCTATGCAGGCAGATTAGACAAGTTAGGGCTGTTTACTTTGGAGAAATGACATGGTGGAACTGTCTTCCAGCAGATGTGGTAATGGCAAGTTCATTGAATAACTTTAAAAGTGGCCTAGATAAGTTACTAAAACTAAAAAATACTGAGAATTCTTGGTACTAATACATATACTGTAGATCTGATCGAGGGATACTTTCCGGTTGCTGTTTGGAGCCAGGAAGGAATCCCCCCCCCCTTTTTAGCTGGGTTTTTGCCTTCCTCTGGATCACCTGTTAGGTAGGGTTAAAAAGGAGGGTGAAAAGATTGGACTTGATGGACGTGTGTCTTTATTCAACCTCAATTACCTCGGTTCTTTTGACAAGTTGTTAAGAGCACCACCATCATCTGGTGTTTGCAGAAATAGTAATACAAGCAGGGTGAGTGCAAACTCAAAGTGTAAACTCACTTAATCTATTGCATCTTTTGTAAGAATGTCAAAACACAATAGGAGGAGATTTATCCAGAGCCACAGAGCTGTAAAAGTCTATTTAATATGGCACCTGTGGCTCTGGGTAAAATCCAATTGGCATTCACCTTTCTTTGTGACTTTAATACCAGTGATGAGCTGGTGTTAAAATGTCACACTAAAAGAGCCGCAAGATTGATATTGAATGGCTTGTGGTGCCTGGGTGGGTGTCTTGTAAAACTCGTACAGCCACCTCTATTTTGTGTGATGGTAGCCCTTGGTAAATAGAGTGCTGCAGCCCTCAGTAAATGACCTGGCTTATCGACAATTTCAGACTTTGAAGAATTTGTTCTAAATGACACACTGAGAGGTTGATTAGCATCTTAATTGGCCTTGTGATGGATTATTTAGAAATCTCCCAATGACAGGGACTAGTTGTATAGATGAAAATGATTATGATGTGCAATGTTCAGAGTTACAAAAACAAAAAATGAATCGCCACTACTGATCCATGTTTACATTTGCTTTTTCACATCCTTTAGCTGGATAAAAACAAAGGGCTGGAGGGGAAAGAAAGTTTACATGAACCTTTCCTCCCCTCACCCAATGTAACATTCCTTTTTGACTTCCCTCCTCCCTCACTTGCTCCTTCCTTGGCGCTTATCAAATTTGGCTGCGTTTGCGAGACTAAGTTTCCATCTCACCAAAAAAGATCAAAACCCTGTAATTGGTGGTGGCCATCTTTCCTTCTCATGTCTAAACATTGCTTCTAAATGTTGATATAACAGAGGCAGTGGGCCAGGACGACAATCCAAGACAGGACTTAAGGAAACAAATGTACCTAAAATATACAGGATGCAGTCACATTTGGTAACAGTGTACCTGCAATTAACAATCAGCTGTGGCTGTTTCCTCCTCTCATAAATAACTTACTGTATTGCTGTCATCGTTTTTGAGCTCTTGTCTTGGTTTACTCTGGGAATTTAAGATTTAACACATGCATCTGTGATAGAGTTAATAGATCTATATGCCCTGCTACAAAACATATATTGTATATCTAATATTATTGCAAAGTTTCAAAGAAAACAGGACTACTCAATTAATAATCTGGCCATAAACTGATATTAGGATCTAATATTGGACCCTCTATACTGGTTAATTTGCAGCAGCCACAGCCTTAGACCATTCATTTTTGATTGAATATCAATCACAAAAGGAACAGTCCAGGCAAATGATGATTTAAAAAAAAAATTATTTAAAGCCCGGACAGTGCTTTTGTGCACCACGGTGAACACACAAAGTGCTTGGTGCGGTGGTCGGGACCATCTTTCCCTCTCAGTCATCCAGCCGCAACTGGACCTACCAAGAAGGGATCCATAGTGCCCCCCTTTGCCAGGAGGCTTCAGAGGGCCCTCCAATACTGCCCTCCCCATCAAACACCCAGCTGTGACTAGGAGGTATCCAAGAAGGGTACTAAATGGAAAGCTGATGGATGTCCCAAATAGGACCCAAACAAAACAATTGGGGATTTGTGCTAGTATAATAGTGAATAAATGAGGGTGCCAATTCATCCAGGCAATTTGATCTGGGGTGCACCAAATAAGGTCAAGCCCAAGCGATAGGCAGCAAGGCAAAAACATTTTCTGGTCCCCTTTAACAGGGGAACCAGGATGCAAAGGGAATAAAACTAGTGATTCCAAGTGAACAGGAGTGCACAAGGGAATACTGGGCTTCCATACACTTCCAACTTAAGGCTTTGACCAAATGTGTGTAGTGTACAGATCTGTCCTGTCTCTTCGGGGGAGGAGATCGCCCTTTGCCCCTTAATTGTTCTTGATCCCCCCTCCTCTTATAAGAACAGATGCTGCACTTGATCTCAGCCAAAAGGTGAGAAGGTAATTGGACTATTTATGGCTTACATGATCATGTGTAATGAAGGTATTAATCACTAAATATTACAACTTCAACCCTTATCTTCTTCGTCAGCCATTTTCAAAAAACACATTGTGTTTGGACCTAAACTGCTAGGTCCTCATGTCTGGGCTTAGCTCCTAACTCCTGATTTTAACAGTGTGAGGGAGGAATTAAAAACAGAGCACCAGCGATCACAACTTCAACAGTTAAAGAAGGGTGTCTTCCTGTTGGTATTGCTCTGGATGAAGAGGGGGAGGCTGGGAACACATCTCTTGCAATCACAACTTTATCAGGTTAGTGCAGGAGTTAGAAGCTAATCCCTGGGTTGAGGACCTTTAGAAAGTTTAGTTTAAAAAGTCAAAGGGTGTGTGGATGTGTGTGGGTATGTGTGTGTGGGGGGCTGTGGTTGGACGCTATTGTTGTCTTTTAATTTGTGCCTGAATTGTGCCATCACATATTTATACTCCCCAACCCTCTAAGAAGCTGACTCTTAAGCAAGTGTGGTGGCCTCACTGGACATATAACAAATTGCATATAACAAATATATTGCATATATTCATAGTAACAATCTTGAAATTAACATTTGTTAATATATTTCGTTGTTCATTTTACATTGCATTTTTTAATTATTATATACATAATATTAATTATATTAATTAATACATTTCATGTTTTAATTAAAAAAAACATGAACATTTGTCTTTTCTTTTCTTTTAAGTAAACCTATTTTATATAACCAGTGGTAACTTAATTACCGTATATACTCGAGTATAAACCGAGTTTTTCAGGCTGTAAAATCAGCCTGAAAACTTGAACTCGGTGTATACTCGAGTCAGTACATTACTTGTGCATCCAGCTCTCCAGTGTGCATCCGGGCTTCCTGTCTGTAAGTGCCAGCATACAAATTGAATCCTGTACATTACGGTACTTTAACCATTCCGCATCCGTTAAGAGCATGTCCACCCGATTTTTTTTTTTTTATATGGTATTCCCCCATGGGCTCCCAGCCCCAACCGCATAATTTATTTTTTAAAAAGCCCCCCAATCTACTTACCTCCCCTCTTTCCTCCGCCGCGCTCCGGCCCTCTGCTTGCTAGAAAGCCAAGCAGGGGCGGGACGCAGCCGCGTTCGTGATTGGCTGAGCGGCAGCCAATCACGGACGCGGCTGCCGCAGCTCACTTCGCCGGAGGAAAGAGAGAGTAAGTAAAGTTTGGGGAGCTTTCTAAAGGTACAAATATTGCGGTTGGGGCTGGGAGCCTTGGGGAATACATATATAAAGCATTTTACGCTAGGGGGGAGGGAATCGAGAGGGGTGGAGAAGGGAGGGAGGGGAGGGGGAAGAGCTGCAGTACGCATGGCAAAAATCTACCTGAGGCCAGGAAGCAGGCAGTGTCCTATATGGACCTGCTAGCCTCCTGGGGCAGTTTTTGGGACTTTGGGGGGACTACCGGAAACCCTAGGGAGCTGGGATGTGAGGTAAGGATTAATTACACTACATGGTGGGGCCATAGTTGGGGGGGATTATATTTTGGGGGTGGACATGCCCCCTTTTAATTATGTGACCGTATTCAATTTGTATGCTGGCACTTACAGACAGGAAGCCCGGATGCACACTGGAGAGCTGGATGCACACTGGAGAGAAGGTACCCTTTGAATTAGGTGGGAGGGTGAGGGTGTAGATGTTTGGAAACTACAACTCCCAGCTAATAAAGCATGCTGGGATTGTAGTTTCCAAACATCTGGAGTGCCAAGGAATGAGAATTTAGAATTTGTCAATTTCTTCCCTCGGTTTATACTCGAGTCAATCACTTTTATTAGTTTTTTCAGGTACAATTGGGTGCCTCGGTTTATAGTCGGGTCAGTTTATACTCGAGTATATACATATTACATATTTTACATATTTTAACTAAAAATGTAATTGCCTATATCTTTATTCATAAAATATATATAATAGGGTTTAGGCTAGGTGAGAGCAGATTATCATATAGTTGTGTTTTGTATTTGGAGGATGGGGGGGTTGGGGCCCCGGTAAGGAGGATCCCATTTTGTTTAATCTATACAGTCTAGTGTGTGTTCTGATTCATATCAGGTCTCCCAGATTTTCGCATATTTATTGGGGCATTTCCTATGTATATAGAGAATTTTGTGAAATGCTAGATCAGCGTTCACAAGTCTAATCCATTTCTTTTTAGTTGGGACTTCCTCAGCCATCCAATGGAGGATTAGGTTCTTTCGGGCATAAAATAGCAGTTCTATCATAAGTGTGCGTATGTATTTTGACAGTTTTTCTTCTTCTATAAGTCCTAGAATACAGGTTTCAGGAAATTGAGTTATTGGGAGTGATAGCTTCTGTCGCATAAAGTCGGTTATTGTTGTCCAATAGCTTTGAAGGTGTGGGTAGTGCCACATCATGTTGAAAACTGGCTCTCGGTGTCTTGCATTTTGGACATTCATTGTTTCCCCTTCTGCCCATTTTATACGTTCTAATTGGTGTTAGGTAGGTCTGATGGATTATTCAATTGAATTAATTTGTTATTGGATGAGGGGGATACTTCAGTGTGGGATGATGCTATATCTAATACTTGCTCGGTGTCCAGATTGAGTAGCCAGGGTGCCCATTTGGATTGTATTGTAGGTAGTTTTCTTTGGGCTACCTGTTCGTTTAATGGTTTGTACATTCGAGATATTAGTTCTCGTTTGCTTGGGACTTAGAATGAAGAGTAGTGGGCGAGGAGTTAGCTCTATTTCTTCTTGAGGAAAATCTGCTTTTAGGGAGTGGCGGATTTGAAAGTAACGGACACAATACTGTATAGATAGTAATTTGAAGTTAGTTGCTAGTGTTTCAAATGGGAGTAGTACTTTATTTTGTATTATTTGTTCGAGTCTGTGGATGCTGATTTTGGTCCAATCCTTTGCTGAGTGGAATACATGTAAATTAGGTAGTGCGTAATTGTCATTTCAGGGGATATACCCTGATATTTTAGTATTTGGTTGATTTCGTTCCAGATTTTTTTGCTTTGGGTATGGAGCGTTGTTGCTGGTCCAATGTGATGCAGATCTGGGTTATGAAGGTATGCCAGTGTGTGTCCTTTGTGGTACAGTTTGAGCTTGTGGTCCGACTCTGTAGGAGTGTCCTCTGGTGCAATTCAGCATCTCAAGTATTTTAATTGACTTTCAAGTAGTAGTGCCGGAATTTGGTAGTGCAAGGCCGGCCATTGCTTTAGGGTCTGTCTGTTTGGTATAGCTCTTTGTTGTTCCAAATCTGGGAGAGTAGTTGTGTGTTCAGTTGCAAAGAGAATGATTTGGGTACATAACTCATAGTGTGTTGGAGGGTGTAGAGTAATTTAGAGAGTAGAAAGATTTTGATAAGGTTTATTCTGCCTATAGTGTTTAGTGGGAGCGCTTTCCATCTTTTAACTTTCTGACCCAGGGGAGTAGTGGTGCAATATTGAGCTGCCAAAATCTGGTTGGTGATTTAGTCATTTGTATATCTAGGTACTTAAACCCCGACGTTTGGTATTGGATATTGCTGTGTGATTTCGATGATGGTGGTTTCTACTATGCCCATTTCTGGATCTCTTATGCGTAGGATACTTTGGGTTGCTTGGGAGTTTTGTACCATATATGCAAGCAGTTTGGCTGACTGGCTTCCGCTTTCAAAGGATGCCTGTTTATAGAAGAAAGTTCGTCTTTGGGCTTTTTCCTGTAGGAGATCTGCATACTGTATTTTCTGCTTTGAAGTTGCCAATTTTCTTTATTTACTGGGGTAAATACATTTTGCCCCAACCAATCAGATGGTATCTTTCAAATGTTAAATAAGATCTGATTGGTTGGGACAAAATTACCACCATTTTTAACAACTTTTATTGAATCTCCCTGTAAGTTGCCAAGTTTTTCAGAGATTTTTTGCTGTCATTTGCCAAATTGTTTTTTTTTCTAAAATGCTAAAAAGTAATTTTGTAGCAAAAAGTAGCAAAAACAAATGTAAAGACTAAGGTGAGGTTAATGTATGTTTAGGGACATTTCTGTCCTGGTCATGGGTTCTTTTTAAAGGGTATGCCTACCATTTTTTAAACTTTGTGTTATTCAGTTTAACTGAAGAACGGGAGGTGAGATATAGCTTTTTTACCTCCCCATCTTCAGTAAAGGAGAGAAGGCAGAACTTACCCACAAACGGCCCAGCCCCAGCTTCTCACTGACATTCCCCAACGCATCCACACTCCCTTTCACAGTGTGTTCATGTGCACACAATGCAAGGGACTGGGGATGCGTCTGTGGCACTGGAGATCCAAGTTCTTCCCTCCCTCCTGCAAGTTTTTACTGAAGAACGGGAGGTAAGACATAGCTCATTTACCTCATGTTCTTCAATTGAACAGAAACAAAGAATCTTTAAAAATCAGTGGACACACCCTTTAAACTGAATAACACAGTTATTAAAAACAAAACTCCTAACTCCTAACTGCAGAATAGCCTCGCGGGAGTGTTAGACTATTTAACATTAGAGATGGGATCCGGGTTCAACACGGAACCCCTCGGTTCCGAAATCCAAAAGATCCGTCCGAATCCAGATGGATCCTCCAGATTTCCAGAACCTCACAAACCTGACTGAGAGTTGCTCATAACTTATATATATTTATCATAAACCATTGGTAACTACCACCATATGTTAGGTTTCAGAGCCATCCTTATACCCCTGGACAGGGGTGGAACCAGTTAACCACTCTCAATCATAGAACGGTGTGGGCTGAGTAAGAGGAGTGTGACACACTCCAGGTGGTCTCCCAGACACACCCACAAGGTGGCTATCCCTGCAAAATCCCGTATTGCGTCAGGGTAACGCGCCATAACACATGAACTTACAAATTCGTATCCGGGGCAGTTAAGCTGTTTACATACTTTCTTGCAGATCTTACAGATCCTGTCTGTCATCTTTCAAAGATCTGCATACACACAGTCCCGAGTGCCCCCCTATGCACAGCATAGGGAGAACGCTCGGGACTCTATTTCGTCGTCCACATCCCCTATAGCCGCGCTCATTCGGAAAAGCAAGGTACACACAGTACATAAATCCTCGATACTGTTGGATCTGGCGGTATTGGGGCTTTATCGGTACTGTGTGTACCCAGCTTTTGTTGGATTCATAGATACCAAATTTGATATGGTTACTGTTAATTAATATATAAAACAACCAAAAGTGTCTCTATCGCGTTTCCACACCATGTAGACCATGGGAGTTTGGATTCCCATGAAACGGCTTTCACTCCTGAGTCCACTTTTAAAAACAGTTTACAGAAATGATGGTTTCTGAAAGAAATATGGATCCCAACATATATTTTGTTTCTAGCATGGATTTAAATTGGATATGAATTGGGATGAAATGATTCGTATTCGTATTGCTAATTACCCCCTGTAGATTCAGAGTCTGGAGCTAGTTTAGCACTAGAGATAGCCGAACTTCTAAAAAAGTTCAAAAACAGACTCATTAAAGTCAATGGGGGATAAATAGTTCGGAAAGTTCTAATTAACTTTCTGAAATATTGCAGTGTAAACTTACATTACAGGCCTCTGGGAACTGGGAGATGGTCTGGGAAACATATCCGTGCGCGGGTAACATCAAAAGAAACAGACGTAGTGCACACGCGCGCTTCTTCCGGTTTCCGCGCAATACTTTCGGTAATCCTCATTTGAGGATTTCTGAATGTCCGCTTCCGAAAATCCCTGAACAGCCGAAGATTCCCAAAATCGGGGCCACAAGGGCACTTCTAAGTGCCAGGGAGGGAGTGTCCCGGTTCTAGCTGCGGGACACCTTAAGCCCCAAAGGGCCCTTGTCAGGACCACAAGGGCACTTCTAAGTGCCGCAAAGGCACTTATAAGTGCCGGGGAGGGGGGTCCCAGTTCGAGCTGCGGGACCCCTTAAGCCCCTTCTCAGGGCCACAATGGTCCTTGTAAGGACCTGGGAGGGGGTCCTGGTTTTGAGTTGTAGGACTCCTGAACGTCTGGCCACGGGATTGTCGGCCATTTGGCAATCCTCGAGCAGCCATTTTCGGGATTTTCCGGCTGTTCGGGGGTTTTCTGAAGCAGCCGTTCGAGGCATGCCGAACGTTCGAAAATCCTCGTACAGGAGAACTCTCGATTTTCAAAGAATCCTGTGAGTCCAGAAAATCGAACTAGTTCGTACTCAAACTAGTTCAGCTCCAACTCAGGTTCGAGTTCCGTTTTGTGTCCATCTCTATTTAGCACCTTAGGCAATACAGATGACTGGGACCACAGGATGTCCTTTTATCCTGCTAACTACACATAACGAAGTGCAGTTTCGGGATATTTCTTCCTATAGACTATAATGGTAACAATCCTCAAATGTGGATATTTCGAGGTTTATGGGTCATGAGATCAAAACAGTTTGTTTCATGGTCATAAACACATACGCTGATACCCCCCAACCCACCACACAGACTCAGGTAAACCCACCTACTGACCTACCTTTCCATTCCCATGGAAGCCAAGGAGAACTATAGTCAAAAAACTAATTTTGATCAATCATCAATAAAAGTTAGTTTTATATGGTCATACATGCATACCCCAAACCTCACATTGGTATACACAATTTCTGACCTACCTTTACATTCCTGTGGCATCCATACTTAAAGGGCATGTCCACCCCCAAAACTATAATCCCCCCCACTAATGGCCCCACCATGTAGTGTAATAAAATCTTTATCTCATATCCCAGCTCCATATGGTTCTCCTGTAGTACCCCCCAAAGTCCCAAAAACTGCCCACCAGGAGGAAAGCAGAGTCCATATAGGACTCTGCCTCCTGTCTCCTGGCATGCATACTGCAACCCTTCTCCCCCTCCCCCCCTCCTCCCTCCCATTTTGCGATCCCTCCCCCTACCATAAAACCATGTATTAGTATTTCTTCCCCCAGCCCCAACCGCAAAAAAATAATTAAAAAAAGTCCCCAGAACTCTACTTACCTTCACTCTCTCCCCCGGCATTTTGAGAAGCCGGCAGCCGCGTGCGTGATTGGCTGCCTCTCAGCCAATCACGGACACGGCTGCTGGTCCCGCCCCCTGCTTGCAGTGTCTTGCAAGCAGAAGGCCGGGCGTCGGAGGAGAGAGGGAAGGTAAGTAAACATTGGGGTACTTTCTTAAATTTATTTTATAGTGGTTGGGGCTGGGGGAAGGCGTACTATGATATGGGGGACATGCCCTTTAAAGGGTAAATAAAGTCAAAAAAAACATACCCACTCAACCCTACCCCTACCCTACCCTTTTGACCAGTCATCAAAAAAGTTCATTTTTTAAACCCCCAATCTGACTCAGGTACACATACCTTCTGACCTACCCTTCAATTTCTGTGGCAGGCAAGCTTAAAGGGTAACTATAGTTAAAAAACAAATTTTTACCAATTATCAAAATAAGTTTTTTTTTAACCCTCAATCTGACACAAGTACACACACCTACTTACCAATGGGTCTAGATGGTGGGAGGGAGGGCAGAATCGGCTTAACAGCACATGTCACTTTTCTCCTGGAGGCTACAGAAGAGGCAGAAACCTTTACATAGAAAGATAAGCTCCTTCTATTCACTTTGCTGGAAGAGGCAGTGCAGAAGAACCATTTGGATGCAGAGATGTTAGATAAAGTTTTTTTGACATTAAACACTGTGGACATCTTTTGTATTGGCGCGCATGCGCCTAAGATAGGGCGCGCGGTCGGGACAGAGCGGCTTTCAGTGATTGAGCGGCTGCGAGTGGAGCGGCGGGTAAGGTAAGTTTCAGGTCCCCCGAGCGTCCTATTATTCACAGGGAGGTGAGAATAAGCGTTCTCACCTCCCTGTGAATAATAGAAACGAATGGCACATACTTATTTTTGGGGCTTGAGCGGAGTTTACATGTCCTTTAACAAAACTGAAAAATCAGATTGCTCTTTGTTCCATATATCAGCGTGACATTTTGGTAATAAGAAACGTTCTGGGTTTGCTAGTTGCTGGTCTGTTTTGGCATGTTAAGTTGACTGTTCTTCGTTAATTGAAAAAAATTAAAAGCTCAGAATTCTTTTGTAGTCTGTCAAGAAAAAAAGTTAAAACTGCACAATTTTATAAATATGCCCCATCGTCAGGTCCCCCAAGAAAGAATTTTATTATTATTCTTAGAAGAAAATCCACGCAAGCACAGACAGAAAATACAAAGTAGCTGAGGGTGTATTTTAACCTAGGGCTTAGCGCTGCAATCAGTTGCTGTAATGCATTATTAACGGGTAGGAAATTCTGTTTAGAGGATTTGGTCCAAGTAGAACAGTCATACTATACTTTAGTGCCACCCACAGGAATAGACTGCTGCAGGCTGATGGTTAGAAAATCGTTTATTACTTTACTGTTTTGCCAAGAGGGAATTACCTGCTCTGAGCACAATAGACCATAAATGGAATGCACCACTAGATATGATGGTGTGCTATGTGTATTTCACTAAGCTGCAACAGATCTGTGCTTAAGATTAAGCTGGGGGTACAGTGTATTCTCCAAAAGAGGTAAGAAGACATTTAGTCTCCATTTCCAGCGTACAATTTATATTCCCAGTAGCTGACTAGACTTATAGTCAATAGTTAAAATAAAGTAGACCTGTGTAAAACAATATAAAAATAACAGATTAGGTCTCACCATGCACATTTTGCTTTACATTTTTTTACATGCAAGGATTTAGTGATCTTCTCCAATAACACTCCAATTAAAAATAATAAGATCCTATACAAGCCTTCATTAACCACATGCACACTTTTGTTCATTTGTGACCATTCCTGTCTACTCTGCGCAATTCACATCTACAGGAATGCATGAAAAAAGCAAGAGAACTGCATTTTACCCACAATCCTTTGGGAAAACCACAAACGCATACACATATAAAAATACAAAAGCGTTAAGTTTTATGTGGTGCCAATTTTTTTCACATCTTACTAAAGATATATTATTATAAAGTGAATAGAGTGTTTTGTAACATTATACTACAATCATTTCAATGTTTGCTGTAAAAATTTCTGTCAACTTCATAAAATTCTAAAGATTTCAGCATTAAGAACAGTAGTGTGCCGAAAAAGAATCTAAATCTCTAACAAATCTTTACGACCCACTGGGTTATACAGGAGACTAATTAATGTTTTTGTTTTCTAAAAAAAAATCCTTGCAGAGGCAGTAGGATCCTGTCAGTTATTAACATACTTATCATAATCTTAACGGCCGTTAAGGTCGTTTGTTGATCCGCCCAGTGGATTGAGACTATATTGAGCGTGTGTATGAACCTTAATCCATCGATTTAAATGTCACAGAATTAGATTGTGACAATACAGAGAACACTGCTCCCTCCTGGAACAAAAAGGTGATTTTGCTGAAAGTAAGTTAAAGGGCTATGGTAAAATTATAATCAATAAACAAATGAACAGATAAAGGGAGGCACAGAATTCCTAAATTTCTTTTTTGTAAGGGATAATTCATTTAAAGGAGAATTAAAGTTTGGTTAAAGACTATCACAGAAATGATATACTATACATCATATTCTTAGATGCTGAATGGAAAGACCTAAAGCATTGTTTGGTTTTATTATGTTTCATAAAATTGCTTTTCATAGAAGCTTAGCACAAATATCCACTATTGTCCAGCTCGGAAGCACAGAGAAAACAGAGGTGAAATATGGACACATTCCCTCATATAAAGCTCCTTTATTAATGTTGTGTGAACAGAGGCCAACTATACAATTAAAATGACTACCCTTAAAACAAAGAAAAAACTTTGGGCCATATTTATAAAGGCACGGTAATGATCGTTATT
This sequence comes from Hymenochirus boettgeri, assembly GCA_019447015.1. Classification (NCBI taxonomy): domain Eukaryota; kingdom Metazoa; phylum Chordata; class Amphibia; order Anura; family Pipidae; genus Hymenochirus; species Hymenochirus boettgeri. Next base: position 76,653,953 of record CM033471.1, on the reverse strand, counting down.
CCGTTCGTTAATTTATGGCCAATCACAGACGTGGCTGCCAGCTATTGAGAGAGCAGAGGGAACAAAGGTGGTTGAGTCTGTTTCTGTGCACTTTTTAAAGTTATACCCATAGCGTTTAGGGTTGGGGGGGGTCCCTACACTACAGAAGAGATTATTATTTTTGGAATTTACTGCAGAGCCAAGGGATCCGGAGGGGGGAGGGGCAGAGGGAGAGCTCCCCTGCGCATGCCAGGATCCCCCAGGAGGACAGGTAAGGGGCACATACCGGATGACACACAGAGTTTTCTACTCTTCAGTTGCAGGACAACCATTAGGAACAGAGGAGTAAGGTAAGGATTTTTTTACACTACACAATGAGTCCAGCAGTGGTCCAGCAGTGGGGCAAATTTAAGTTTTGGGGGTGGACATGCCCTTTAAATATCTGGTTAGTAATACATCTAATAATGTTCAATCAAAAAGGTAGATTAAACGTAACCTGTATATTAATAGAGAATGAAACCGCAAAAATAATTGCTCTTTTTCTTCATCACCAGGTTTCCAGTAAAGCTTGTACCAAGCAGCAGGAAGTCTAGTGCAAGGGGTCACGCCATGGGAATCCTGGTATTCAATGTGAAACTAAAGCATGCACATGAACAAAAGGGCTAGGCCCCACTAGGGCATTTTCCACACGTTTACGTGCACGCTGTGTCTTGCGCTAGCGCACGCCAATGTAAAGTATATCTCAGTCATACTGCGTGTGTTTTTAATAGGTGCCCTATGTTTTTCACTGCCCTGGCAACCGTGGGTGGACTACAACTTCCACAATGTCTTTCAAACTATCAATGGACAAAGAGCATTCCACGAATTTTGAAGGTTTCAGGGTCCTGGTTCCATAGTTAAAGCATATAAAAGTGCTTAGTATGGATATAAAGCAGGTATTCCATTACTACCGGATCTTCCGGGAGTCTCTCGCAAATCGGGGTGGTCTCCTGCACTCCCGCGAGACCACCCCAAACTCCCGCAATGGAGAGGAGTCCTGAATCTCACCCCCATTATGCCCGCTTTCTTTCTGCCATGCCCCCGGATCGCCAACACCACGCCCTTAACCCCACCTCCCCCACCCCTAGCGTGTATGCCCCGCCCACTGCACGACAGTATAACATGGATATAAAGTGTATCACATGGATGTAAAGTGTATAACATGGATTTAAAGTGTATAACATGGATATAAAGTGTATAACATGGATGTAAAGTGCATAACATGGAAATAAAGTGTATAACATGGATGTAAAGTGTATTACATGGATGTAAAGTGTATATAGCATGGAATAAAAGTGTTTAACATGGATATAAAGTGTATAACATGGATGTAAAGTGATAAACTGGAAATAAAGTGTATAACATGGATGTTAAAGTGTATACATGGATGTTAAAGGGTGTATAACATGGATTAAAGTGTTAAACATGGATATAAAGTGTATAACATGGATATGTAAAGTGTATAAAATGGATTTAAAGTGTATAACATGGATTATTAAGTGTATAAGGCATGTAAAGGTATACATGGTTATAAGTGATAACATGGATATAAAGTGTATAACATGGATGTAAAGTGCATAACATGGAAATAAAGTGTATAACATGGATGTAAAGTGTATTACATGGATGTAAAGTGTATAGCATGGATATAAAGTGTATAACATGGATATAAAGTGTATAACATGGATGTAAAGTGTATAACATGGATATAAAGTGTATCACATGGATGTAAAGTGTATAACATGGATTTAAAGTGTATAACATGGATATAAAGTGTATAACATGGATGTAAAGTGTATAACATGGATATAAAGTGTATAACATGGATGTAAAGTGCATAACATGGATATAAAGTGGTATACATGGATGTAAGTGCATAAAACATGGATATAAAGTGTATAACATGGATGTAAAGTGTCATAACATGTAATAAAGTGTATAACATGGATGTAAAGTGTATACATGGATGTTAAGTGTATAGCATGGATATAAAAGTGTATAACATGGATATAAAGTGTAATAACATGGTGTAAAGTGTTAACATAATGTATAAGTGTAATGATAAAGGTATACATGGATTTAAAGTGTATAACATGATAATAAAGTGTATAACATGGATGTAAAGTGCATAACAGGAAATAAAGTGTATAACATGGATTAAAGTGTATTACATGGATGAAAGTGTTAGCATGGATATAAAGTGTATAACATGGATATAAAGTGTATAGCATGGATATAAAGTGTATAAAATGGATATAAAGTGTATAACATGGATGTAAAGTGTATAACATGGATATAAGTGTATCACATGGATGTAAAGTGTATAACATGGATGTAAAGTGTTAACATGGATGTAAAGTGTATAACATGGATATAAAGTGTTAACATGGGATGTAAGTGCATAACATGGATATAAGTGTATAACATGGATGTAAAGTGCAAACATGATATAAAGTATAACATTGATATAAGTGTATACATGGATGTAAGTGTATAACATTGATGTAAAGTGTATTAACATGGTGTAAGTGTATTACATGATGTAAGTGATATCGCATGGATATAAAGTGTATAACATGGATATAAAGTGTATTACATGGATGTAAAGTGTATTACATGGATGTAAAGTGTATAACATGGATGTAAATGGTATAACTGGATATAAGTGTTATAACATGGATTAAAAGTGTATACATGGATGTAAAGTGTATTAATGGATGTAAAGTGTATAAAACATGGATATAAAGTGTATAACATGGATATAAAGTGTATAGCATGGATATAAAGTGTATAAAATGGATATAAAGTGTATAACATGGATGTAAAGTGTATAACATGGATATAAAGTGTATCACATGGATGTAAAGTGTATAACATGGATGTAAAGTGTATAACATGGATGTAAAGTGTATAACATGGATATAAAGTGTATAGCATGGATATAAAGTGTATAACATGGATATAAAGTGTATTACATGGATGTAAAGTGTATAGCATGGATATAAAGTGTATAACATGGATATAAAATGTATAACATGGATGTAAAGTGTATAACATGGATATATGTACGTAAATAAATATGAAAACGCATACTTTATCCTATAATAGTGGAAACACAAGTCTCTAAGGGCAATAATACTGTTCCCTACACCGCCCTCCCCAACTTTTTGGCCTGTGTGTAGCAGCCCAATGGTTTAGACTTACTCTAAGAGAAAGAAAATTTTCCAAAGCATGGGCACTGCTCCAAAAACACAACGTACCCATGTTTTCAAAGGTAATTTAAAGCAAACAAACTGATTCTATGCTTATCATATTGCCCACACATTATTTCCTGATGTGGCTGCAAAGTCCATAAGTTCCAGGAAGTTGCTGTTTCACACACAAATACAGGGTACATGGTAACAAACACTCGGGTAAATAAAAGGTGAACTACCGTAGACTCTTATAACATTCTTTAAATCACGGCACAGTAGGAGTGTAAAACGAGTGAACTCATTGATCATTGAAATGGCAGCACGGGTCACATTTTAAGGTAATCAAAAAGACATTAATGAATTTACCAATGTCACAAATTATTTATTACTCTAATGTATACCAATGTAATTAAAGAGATAAAAGACCACTTATTTGTATTGTGGCTTTTCAGCATGAGTTAAGGCTCGTACACACGTTCGATGTGTGCAGCGAGCAACCACCCACGATGCAGATACATTCGCCCGGCGAACGTCCGTTTTGCCCGAGAATCACGTGTGGATGCATTCGGTCAGGGGTCTTTCGTCGATCAGCCTGCTGTGGCTCTGTACCAAATTGGATGTGTGCACAATCCATTACTCACATATTGTTAACCACCATCTTTACTTTTGTAAAAAAAAAGGACCTAGGCACGATTTACCACAGGTCACCAGGTCCAGTAGTTTCAATAAATTGCACCATGTTGTTAGGTAGTAAATATCCAGTAGTAGGAAGTATGAATATAAGACAAAGGGAACAGAGGCAGAAGACAATAAACAAAAGGTACAGTATGTGTATTTAGTTGGGGGGAAAGGGGAATTGGGAAAAAAAAGAGTTAGAAAAATATAAATAATATTGCAATATTGCCTTGCCAGTGGTTCTGTCTCCATCGATTCAAGGGGTATCAGAAAAGAGTGCTTTACTGCAAAAGACAATTTTCTGACAAATGGGGTATACCATAGAATACTTGGTACCTTATATGTGCATCTGTCTTCTAAAAAACATCCACTGCCCAAACTAAAATTTCAAATCAAGCTAATTACCTCCCAAAACATGCGTGTTTCTGGTCTGCTGAGACACACTGCTGTGTGACCTCAGCCTAAATGTGCAGAAAGTGCTTTCCATACATACTGTAAACATCACCACTAGGGGTTCAAAACATATTATACTTTCTGCAAGGAATACATACATAATACCTGGCCTATAGAGATGTTCGAAACTGTTGAGTTTCGTTCCATTTTCGAATTTTCCGGAAAACGGACCCATAGAAGTCTATGGGAGAAAAAAATGTGAAAGTTTATGTCCATTTTGAGGGACAAATAGTAATAGTAGGTTACTGTAAATGACACAGAGACCTGGGGAATGGTCTGGGGAACTCATAAATATAACCAAAACTTATTTTAAAACTATCTTTCATCACAACCGGGCTGTTTTCGAGCTTCCGCATTCCATTTCCGAGAGTTACCGAAATCTATCTTTTGAGAATTTGATTTTCGATTATTGTCTACTTTTTGATTTTCGATAATCTTCTTCTTTCAATTTTCGATATTTGTCTACTTTCGATTTTTGATAATCCTCTACTTTTGATTTTCTATTTTCAATAATTGTCTACTTTCGATTTTCGGTAATCGTCTACTTTCGATTTTCGATAACAATTGAAAATTCGAAAAATCCGGGTTCCATGAAATCCGAGAGTTCCGAAAGTTTCGTCAGGACTTCCAAACCCTCAGATTCAGTTCAAAACTGGGTTCTATTCGAACCCACATTACATCTCTACTGGCCTATTAGAAGTGCTCTGTAAAAAGTGCATCTTCACATTGGCCAGCAGAGATGGTCGAACTTCATAAAGTTCGGTCCGTTTTCGAACTTTCGAACTTCAGTAAAAGTTTGAAAGTTCTAATTTGGACCTATTAAAGTCAACGGGGGAGTGATAGTTTGAAAAGTCCAGATGATTTACCAGGTGATTTACACCTGGGAAATCGTCTGGGGAACATGTCACTATCACCAAAACTTGTTAAAACATTTTGTTAAAAAATTCGAGGGTTACGGACAATTCAAGGGTTACCGAACGATACTTTCGAGGGTTACCAAAAATAGAACAATAAATTCGAGGGTTACCGAAATCGATTGATACTTTCGAGGGTTACCGAAAATGATCCATACATTCGAGGGATACCGATAACGAACAATACTTTCAAGGGTTACCGAAAATCGAAGGCTGCATTCGAGGGTTAGCGAACGGAACATTCTAGGGTTAGCGAAAACGATCCGTACATTCGAGGGTTACCGAAAACTAACGATAATTTCGAGGATTAACAAATGATACATTTGAAAATATAGCTGCAAGTCCGAAAAAAATGAATTAGTTTGAACGCGAACTACTTCGAATAGTTCGAGTTCGTCCAAACTCATAAAGTTTGGCTCAAACTCGGTTTTGTGTCCATCTCTATTGGCCAAGTCTCAGAGTGAGTGAAGTGGTGGGGATGGATGCTGCAGCAGTCCTCCATTGGTGGCATTGATGAAGACCAAATAGTTGATGCAACACCAACCACTTTTCATGTCCAATAGTCCACAAAGCTAGCTTGCCTAATTGCCATTCTATCCACCAGCCTTCCAGTCAGTTCCCGGCCAGTTAGTTTTACTTTTATATGACTTTTTACTATAGTCTTGGCTGACTATTGCTCTCTGTCTCTCAACATTTGGTTTGGTTGTGTGTTATTTAGGGCTGCAACCTGGTACCTATAAACAGTTAAAGGAGAACTAAACCCAATTTTTTATACTCCAGAATCTGAAAACAACCCCCCTAAAAACACCAATAAACTATAAAATGCCACTTTAGTAAACACTGTTAAAGTAAATCAAAGCCTGTTATGAACTGGATGAAGTATCTGTGTGTATGGGCAGTGTCAGACCACACCTCCTGACCTCAGTCACATGCTTCCTTGCTTTATCTGCCCTGTAAAAGGATTGGCTAGAGATTATTAATGGGTGTGACCAACTGACCAACAGTTTCTGCCATAGCTAAGGACTGAGCATGTGCAGAACATAATGGTCGTTGACCAAACTGTGTGATACTAGAATGCTGAGAAGTAAAGCACAAACCATATGTTATTTAGGTAAATTTTCCAGCACCTGTATCAAAATGAGAGGTAAGACACAGATAACTGGTTTTATATCAAGGTGTCCTGACTTTTGGTTCAGTTTTGTTCTGTGGCTTTAGTTGCCCTTTAAACATTCTGTCCATCAGCGATTCTCGAGAAGACCTGTTAGTTGCATAGAGTATGAACCCCTATTTACACAAGACCAGCCTGTTTCCATGTAATTGGATAGTGGCTAAGAGGTGTTAATGGAATGCCCAGAGCAAGGTGTCAAAACAGCATTGTACATGGCAGACAGTTGGTGTTGAAACCCCCCCCCCACACCTCTATTTAGGCTTAGTTTCTTTATTTTCACATCAATTCTGCATCAACGTATGGCCCAGCACAGAAGAGCCAATTCCTCGGATCAGGACTCAGCCGTGTACCTGCATCTTAAGGATAAAGGACATACCTTTGAAGATAGTAATGTTAACATATTGGCAAAGGAATGTGACTGGTTCAAGAGAGGTTTTAAGGAGGACATTTATGTGAAAGTAAAGAAACCAAGCCTGAATAGAGGTGTGAGGGGGGTTCGACACCAACTGTCTGCCATGTACAATGCTGTTTTGACACCTTACTTTGGGCGTTGCTATAACACCTCTTAACCACTATCCAATCACGCCCATAACACTTGGCTGTGATATGCTAATTGGGATTTTCCAGGGTACATAATTGCCACAGATTCTTGTACAAGTCATTCTGAATTGAGAAAGCCAGTCGGATGACTAGCAAAACGTCTTCAAGAACTAAAGTCGAGTTGATTTAATTGAATACAACAGAAACATTGGTAGACCTTTTTACAATTATTGTTAGTACAGCTGGAAACCTGATATTCTTTAATATAGGTTATTTGATGGAAGACATTGCTAGAAAACTAAAGATCTTCTACAAAGCTGGATGCTACTCCCTTTACAGGTCCACAGCTTGATCAAACAATACATTAAAAAGGGCAGATTTGAGTGGTTTGGCAATCTTTTATAAATGTTAACATTTTAAGGTCCATACGAGTGATCGCGGGGCCCAACACGAAAATCTGTTTCAATCGGTTAATGTATGACAGTTTGGTCTGTCATACAAGGACCGAGCAAGCACACATACACTTAGGGATGTCCCTACACCATTGTGTGTCACGGGTCAGATACTGTATATATTACCTTAAGTGGCCATACACATAGACGTTTTTCAGCAAATCTTGACGCATCCAACAGGCTATCATGGACATCGTATGTGTATGGATAGGTCACAATGCTGACGAACTATCGCTGTCAGCATCAGGACCTATTAGTCAGAAACTGGCTCCCTTTGCTACAATCAAGGAAGCTGATAACTTTGTCACTTGAATGGCGGCAATGAACAATTGTTCTGTATAAAGTCTATATGGAACGATCTTCATGTATATGTGCACATCGGGAGTATCATCTGCTGCATCATAGGCCCTGCCCCTAAACTACTAAATAATTTTAAAGCTAGCCACGAGCCTGAAAATGTTTTTTGTTCTTTTCCTAAGGCGTTAAGAGGTAAAGCAAAGGACAGATATTAGTTGCAGATCTGTAAATCCCCCCATACAGGGGATCCATATTCACAAAAATTTGATCGAATTACTCAAAATATCGATCCCGTGTATTGCCCTTTTTCGGATCGACAAAATCATGTGGTTTATTATAAAATCAAAGATTGGGCCAGGTGTAAAATTTTCTGCCAACCTCATCTTCAAGTCCCCATCTCACCTTAAAAACTTTGATTGGTCTTCCAATCGGATTTCAGATTATTGCTGTCAATCTGCCCATTTATGACCTGCTTAACTAGCTTCAGATCAAGGATACATTTTTTGGGGGGTGGGGCTTCATACACAGCACATCATCTGATTGTCACAGATTCAGACAGTCAGGACAGACAAGGAACTTTAACTTTAGAAGCCTATAACTTAATATACAGAAAAGCTAAAGACATCATATATCATTGAAAAGTAGAAGGGACCGCTTTTAAGTAGAGGATACTTGTATGGAGGTCACAGTTGCCCTTTAAATCCGATTCCCAAGTTGTACTTTAGTAAACACAGTGAAAAGCATTTCAGTTAACTTGGTTGATGTAATTTTATTTACTTTTTATATTCATTTTTTCATTACAATTTAAAAAATTTTTTCCCACAATGTGATTCTTTTTGAAAACTACAAATGTATTTTTCTTGGAACACCAAGAGGCATGTTTGTTCATTGTTGTACATTAACGTACAAGCGATTTATTTAATGTATAAGACACGTCTGTGTCTAACAGAATAGACTTACACAGTCATTTGGAATCACAAATAGAGAAACAATATCAGGGTTAAAACTCAACGTTTAATTGTGATTTGAGACATTAAATAGTTTGAGAGCTACATGCAATGCCACTTGCAGGCCAAACTTTCCTTATGGTAAAAACCTAAAATTAGGGGCTTATAGACAACCACAACAGTGCTCCATTATTAAATTAGTTCTAGGCCTGTGCACTACTCCTCGTGTGTGGGTACCTGATGCATGAATTACCAACCACAACCAAAGAAACTGATAAGAGCAAGACTTCCTCAAAAATGAGTGTATATTGGGTATTTGGTTTTAGGTTAGGTGAGATTTTGTACGGTCAACAAACTTAACCAGAGTTTCTCAAAATATACAGGTACAACCTACTGCTATATTCTCCATAACAGCTACATACTCCTTATGACACTTCTTCCTTCTTCTCTCCCTGATTCCAGAAGTGCTTCCCACACAAAGCCTCCTCCGCACTGGGATCTTGCTGTATATGGGAATGCTTGACATACTGAGATCTTCTTGCATGGTGAATGGGTTAACACACCCTGTGCATAGGCATCTTGCTTCTGGTATATCAGTTGGAATCCGATTCTCATCATGATTTATGCTGGCAAAAAAATATTTAAAGGGCAAGTTTAGTGCAAATACATATCCTTTTAAGAAAAGAGCAGTATTTACCCACCCTAACGACCTTAACCTGCCCATTCAGCATTTTGTCTGTGTAAAGTAATTGCTTCCAAAATACTGTTTGCAGGACCCCTAATAATAATATTTTCCACTGAACTTTCCCTTTAATGTTTGAACTAAATTTAATAAGGTACATATATTTAGATGTTATGTTATATATATTTATAATGTTCCTGGTGGTGGTGGCAATGTGCTGGCAGCCCCCATCAAACTACATACATGCTAATACAGTATCTATGTTTACTATTTTGTGACCTTAAGAGGGTGTTTTTATGCCAGCAAAGGATCTGATTTTAGATTTTCTAAAAATCTAATAGGGTTCTCTTTTTATGTATGTTTTGGGCAAACTTGGATGGAACTATGGGGGGTCAGCAGGCACTGGCCAGGGCCAGTATAGAGGTGAGTGGAAGTGGGACAGGGAAGGTTGAGGGGGGAGGTAGTTTTGTTAGGGGGACAGAAGTGTAGAATGGCTTCCTCACAGACTGACCATCCCAACAGATTTGCCGCCATGTTTAAGGACCTCACCTCCTCCTCTAACTTTGTCATTGGCACCAATGTGAACCAGGACCGGCGGGTCACACCCGGCCCCACCCAATAATCTGTCTACACGATCCACCACATGCTGAACCCTAGCTCCAGGCAGGCAACACATAGTTCGCCATGTAGGGTCTAGGCGGTAGATTACCCTATCTACTTTCCTTATTATGGAGTCCCCTACCACAACCACCTGCCTAGCATTCCTGATCCTTCGTTCCTCCTCCCTTGTATCAGCGATGGCAGTCCCCTGGGTGCTCCGAGGTGTTCTCCTCCTAAAAAAAGTTAGAGGAGGAGGTGAGGTCCTTAAACATGATTTCCGAGAGCTAAGGGCTAAGTTAAAAGCAAGGACCTCCAGGGTAGTGTTTTCAGAAATACTACCGCAGCCACGTGCTAAGCCAGGGAGACAGTGGGAGCTTAGGAGCATTGATGCGTGGCTAAGAGGGTGGTGTAAGGAAGAAGGGTTTTGGTTTATAGAGAACTGGGCAGACTTTGCTGACGGCTACAGGCTCTTTAGTAGGGATGGTTTGCATCTCACTGATGGCGGTGCAGCTGTTTTAGGGGACAAGATGGCTAGAGGGTTGGAGGAGATTTTAAGCTAGGTTTTTTTTGGGAGGGGGAGGGTATTAGCAGTCTCACTGGGATAGATAGCCCAGGAGGAAAGCAGGGTGGGCCAGTGGTGGGTGGAAAGGGGGGTGGGGCTAGCATAGGTGATAGGGAGGCATGTGTATTAAAGTGAATGAATAAATTACAGGATCATAATCTAAAATGTATGTTTGCAAATGCGAGAAGCCTGGCTGACAAAATGGGTGAATTGGAAATTATGGCGTTGAATGAAAAGTATGATGTAATAGGTGTTAGAATAAAAACCTAACAATAGGTATAGCAGAAATGTGGTTGAACAGTTCTCACGACTGGGCTGTAAATTTAAAAGGATGTGCCTTGTTTAGGCAGGACAGAGAAAAACGAAAGGGGTAGAAGTATGTGTTTATGTTAAAAAAGAATTGAAGCCAAATTTAAAAGAAGTGAACTGGTGATATGGATGTTAAAGTGGAGTCAATATGGGTGGAATTAGGCAACAGGAAAGGGGGTAATGTCATTGCTGGTGTCTGCTATAAGCCGCCAAATGCTAGCATAGAGGAGGTGAGTCAGCTTCATATGCAGTTGGCAAGGACTGCAAGTTTGGGGAGTGTGCTCATTATGGGGGACTTTAATTACCCTGGCATTGATTGGTGTAGTGGAACTGCCATCACAGAAAAAGGCGATGCAGGATAATTTTCTCTCACAGGTGGTTGAGGTTCCTACTATCAAAAGGAAAAGTGCACTGGGTTAACAAAGACTTTTAATTTCGGGAAAGCAAATTTTCCCAGGTTAAAAGTAGCTCTTCAGAATGTCAACTGGGATAATGTATTATCAGGTAAAGGTACTGAACAGAAGTGTACTGTGTTTAAGGGGATTTTAAGCCAGTTCACATCTAAATTTATACCCTTGGAAAATAAATGTAAAAAAAATAAATCTGCGCCCATGTGGCTGAATTCTGATGTAAAGAGGCAAATGGAAAGGATGAAAAAGACAATTAAAACCAAGTCAGAGGGAATGGAAAGGGCCTTTAGGGATTATAAAAACTATAACAAGGAGTGTAAAAAAGCAATCAAACTAGCTAGAATTAATATTGAAGTTAGGATAGCTGAACAAAAGCATCACTAAGCCTAAATTTTTTTTAAAGTATATTAATAGTAAGTAGATGAGGACTGAGAATGTGGCACCATTAATTAATGTGGATAAGTTAATTACGGAGGATGGTGATAAAGCAAATGTCTTGAATTTTTCCCCCCCTCTATATACACTATAGAAGATCCAAGCACAGATATCATAGAGTATAATAGCAATAATGGTATAAAAGATTCAAGTGCACTTTGGTTAACTGAGGATATGATACAGAAAGAACTAAATAATGTTAATAATAATAAATCTCCTGGACCGTATAAAATACATCCTCGGGTACTTAGGGAGCTAAGTTCAGTTTTATCTAGGCCATTGTTTCTTATTTTTGCAGATTCCCTCATGTCCGGAGGTGTGCCTCTGGATTGGAAAAAGGCTGATGTTATTCCAATATTCAAAAAGGGTGAAACTTAAAGGAAGCAAGCAGTGCCAGGTGGCAACAGCCAAAGCCAGCATGGTATTGTCTTGTATAAAGAGAGGTATGGATTCAAAGGAGGGAAATGTTATTCTCCCTCTTTACAAAGCATTGGTAAGGCCTCATTTGGAATATGCAGTGCAATTTTGGAATCCTGGGTACAAAAAGGACATCTTTGAAATGGAAAGGGTTCAGAGAAGGGCAACTAAATTAATAAGGGGATTGGGGGAGCTTGAATATGAAGAGAGACTAGAAAAGTTACAATTATGTACGCTGGAGGAAAGGTGCTTGCATGGGGATATGATTACTGTGTATAAACACATAAATGGGCCATACAATAAACTATCTGGGGCATTGTTCACCAATAGAACATGTCAGAGGACATCCCTTAAGACTTGAAGAAAAAAGGTTTAGGCTTTAAGTTCGGAAAGGGTTTTTCACTGTGAGAACGGTAAAGCTATGGAACGGTCTTCCAGTGGACGTTGTTATGGCAGGTTCATTGGTCAGTTTCAAAAAAAAGCTGGACGAGTTTCTGCAAACAAGGAATGTTACAAGTTACTGGTATTGATACATAAAGTAGAGTTGATCCAGGGAAATTTCCGATTGCCACTTGGATTCAGGAAGGAATTTTTTTCCCCTTTGGTGGGGTTTTTTTGCCTTCCTCTGGAACAACAGTTAGGCAGGAAATATTGCTAGATGGGTTGGACTGGATGGACATATATCTTTGTTCAACCTCAAATACTATACTATACTATACTATACTACACTATACTACAATATACTATGCTATGTTATAGTGCCTTTCGTGACATTGCCCTGACTAGGAGCTAGATTTTACACACACAAAAATTCATTTCATTTTTACAAAGAAAATAGATTTTCAGAAGATTTTTTTTTAAAATGTTCATGCATACCGATTTGTTTTGTATATTTGTCTTAAAACTATATTATGCTAAAAATTAAATGTGGTAACCTGCTCTGTGCTGACATTTCTAATAATAATCAATAAAAAGTGGAAGTAAATGTTAGGTTTTTATATATTCTCTATAATCACTTAGCCTAATTTTGTTCTCTGACTCCATTTTGTCTTATATAATTGTCATGTTATTGCAGATGTTTTGTTTACAAATGTTCTTTCTCATTTGATAACACTTGAGCTTCCCAGTGAGCTCAAGGTCTTTTGCCTCCTACATTCCAAGGTTTTAGTAGGTCATCGGCAGACACTGTGTCTGGCCAAGCCCCCTTTTTATCTTTGTGAAAACCCAATGTAACATGTGAATAAACAGAGAAACTGGGTTCTACTACACCATGCGTGTTGTGTGATCCATTCTCCCAGCGCTGTAAAGGTCTCTTAGTGAGTCTGACAGGCATCAATCAAAAGTCCGACGAGGCTAGTGAGGATATTTATTCTAACAGTAAACAGATCAGGGTAGTAAACAGTTTTCACATGTTCAAACCAAAGTTACCTATTCATAAAGTTTAGGGCTCGTTCACACTAGAAACGGACAAATGCATAGCACACGTTTCTGCCCATTTTTTGCATACGTTTGTGTCCATTTTTCTCAATGCATTTTCCACAGATTTATATAGAAAACACATGCAAAAAATGGACAGGAATGCAAACGGACACAATCAGAATGCAATAGTGTGAACGGTATTATTGAATTCTATGTTTCCGTTGCAAAAATGCACCTAGTGTGAGTGAGCCCTAAATCTCACATCAGGATGGACTATGCTTGTGTTTGGAGGAAAGAGAGAGACATTTGGAGAGAGATGAGTGAAATCCCTGTGGCCTTTTTGATTTCTTAGAGGAGGTTTATGTAGCTGGGATGATAGGAGAGATGTCAACAAGAATGTCCAAGCCCCCCCCCCCCCTTAAACATATAACGCTTATGGTTTAGTGGGCTTATGAGTTTGGACCTTGAGCAATTACCAATTTGCCCCAATGGTAAAACTAGTCCTGTGGCATTGTAAGCATGAATATTCTTTTTATACACACCAACCCCAATCATGTAATCAATATTACCTTACATGTGACAACTATCTGGGCCTGTATATCAGAAAATTATTCTCCCAGAGTACAGTGTTCACTGAAATTTACACATGATTCACATTCCTACCTTGTCATTTCTATACAAATTTACCCCATGCCACAGGATGTGACATTAATTCCAAAGAGCTTATGTGGCTTCTTTGTGGAATTGCAGCTGCCTTTGCAAATCCGTTTTAAATTTTAAGGCACCAAAGCTACTGCTACTGAGTTACAATTTCCTTATTAAGGTAGACACCACAGAAAAAGGCTCAGGCTTTCTGGAGGCTTCCTGGCACTGTAGTTTACACAATTGCAACTCATCCTAAGCTAACCACAACTATAATTCTGTTTGGATAATCTTCCATACAACAGAACAAGAAGTTGCCAATATATCTGCACAATGGGCTAAATTGTGGTAGATAATTCACTAAAAATTGCCATGACTGGCAGTCATTTATCCCGGGTGAGCGCTCTCTAGTAGCTAATGCTAAAATGCTGTAATTTTTTCTGCCCACAATTAGATAGGGTGTGACGGCTTTGTAAAGAGATCCATGTCTTAAGGCAAGCCATTATCCCTTAACATTTCTAAAGACATTAACTGTTCTGAATTAGAAAGATGACTATCCACATGGGCATTGTAGTGTGAGAGTTCTGGCCCAGAAAGGAACTTGAAATCTTTTGCTAAAGTTACACTTTTATCACATTGGTTAACACACAGGTTTTAGAGAAACATTCTTGTGTACAACTGTATCATAATAATCTTAACTATTAATTAAATAGATTTTCCACTCAGTGTACCTGAACTGAAGATGAAAATAATTTACACTTACCAAAAAAACAAAAGTTAGAAACTAAATTGTTAGGAAAAAAGGAAAGGAATTCTGGCCTAGAATGACTATAGAATGGACATTTACACTTTACAGTGTGGATAGTTCATTTCGTTAGACTTACCTATATGCCCAAGGTGAAAGACTTCTCCTGTTCGAAAGCCAAATCCTCAGACTGACTTCACAGCGGCTACCAGCGGGGTCAGTATAATTTTTCAATTGAGTGACCATTTCCATAAGGCTCTGCTCATAATCCTCCACCAAACTGTAAACCTGGGATAATGAAAATGAGTTTCCTCCTAACAGAGGATCAGGGGAAGATTTCCCTGTTGCTTTTTCCTGAAAGATTTTTGAAAGATGTTTTCCTTTATTGTTATTTTTCTTTCTACCTTTGGAAGTCTTTGGGATGTCAGAGCTGAAGACATGAAGCATCATTAGAGTGGCTGCTATAAAAAACACCTGAAAAGAGATAATAACAGCTCATGGGATACTGTATTAGTACAATTAAGCTGTTTAGAATAGTTTTAAACAGGGACTTGGGCTCTCATCTCCTCCTTCCATGTAAGCTTAAGTTAGCTCCAAAATAGACAAGGTCATTATTTCTTTAAGCCCAAATGGGAAAGGGAAGAACATGTCCACCTGGAGTTGTAGTTGATACACTAATGCATGTGCGTAGCCAATTAGGCTGAAGCCAATAAAATACTGTAACATACTGTAAGTCTGCTCTGTTGCTAGAAACCCATTTAGTGAAACATGGTGTGACTGAACCATAACCACTGACATCTGTAAATATATTAACAAGCAGACAGTAAAATCCCACAGTGTTACAAAGTATTAATGGGGGACGTTCATTTTATTTATTTTCTTTGTCTGGGCTTCATTTTCTGCTGCAATACATAGTTATATGTCCCCAGTGTGTCTTTCTCATTTCTTTAATACCGTAGTGTTATTTATAATGTATAGATATATAGATTAGGACGTTGTAAGATAAGATAAATGAAAAGACAATATTTTTCATAACTATAGGCAGTTAAATATCTTTTTTAAGTGTTTTAGGCCTAGTATACAAAGGTTGATAAAGTCTGTCAGTCAGGATTTGTGGTCCATTGTTCCTAGGACTCCAATATGACTTTATCATTGTCATAGTAAATGAATATACTAATTATTTTTCATATACAATGAAGTTAATATAATTTACTGTATATTTTATAAATTGAGAATATATGGGGATGGCAAATTTGCTTTTGTTCAAAATATCACCCAGTGGGTCAGTGACAATGGTTTTAAAAGTGGCATTATGGTTTTGTCCACATTGACCAGTATTCTGGCTTAAAGTGTATGTATACTGAAAAAATGACTTAGCGTCATCTTAATCTATAAATAAATACATGTAACTGTGAGGTGTGTGTGTTGCTGCATGCCTTCAATACAATACTTGTTTTGCTCAGGCTCTGACCACTGAACTGACTATTTTTCCACATACCAACTGTTAAAACTGCATACAGCATACAGCACACCAGCTGTCAAACCATTCCAGCTACAGCAACACTGTTTACGGAAATGCTAAAACGTATAATTTCCCAGTCTACATACCCTTTAAGCCAATCAGATTTCCCATTTTTGCGAGTTAATTCCAGTGCAATTTTGATCACTGGAACATGGAAATGGTGGAAAAAATATAAAATTGTGAAAGCTGGGAACCCAACATTCATATTGGTTACATAGGGGGCCAAACCTAAACTCTGGGAATAACCGGACTCAGCTAGAATTGATTAATTGGATGAAAAGTCATCAGTACAGCTATAGAGGAAAGGAAGTCTACCTACTGAACCTACCTACTATCCCAATCCTATAATTAAACAGTCTGATTGTAAATCATTATACAACATATATGAAAACATTTATGCTACTAGAACAGTCAATATATTATTTCATAGTGTATGTATAAGCTATTTCTTAGTTTATTCATTTAAACAACTTTTTAACACAAGTGATTCAATAAAAGTTCTTATTGTTAAAAGTGGTGCTAATTTTGCCCAAACCAATCAGATGTTAGCTTTCAAATGTTAAATATGATCTGATTGTTTGGGGCAAAATTAGCACCATTTTTAATGATAAGAACTTTTATTGAATCTCCCTGATAGAATTGTGTCCTGAATGCTGCTACAGCCATCCATGGGAAAATGTATAAAAAGACCAGACTTGTTTTTATTACAGGCATGCATGGCTTGTTTCTTCTTTGCAGACAAGGGGGGCAGAAGGAAGAACATGCTAGGAAATAAACACCAAAGTACAGAATAAACTGTGATGTGACATTTCTCACTTATGGAAGGGTTTAAATAAACACCTGTCATTGGGACATTTAGAATATAACACAGTACACACTGCATTACCTTTTACCCTGCCACCAAGGAAGGACATTTTTTTCTTATTATTTATACAAAAATTGTATACAAATACAGGTGAAACAAAGGAAGTGAAACCAAAATGGGTATATATATATATACATATGAGCAATACTCAAATTGATATATCTTAACAGTATTTCTGAAAAATGTGGGATTGCAAATTCATTCATTTTAACTGGTTTTAAAATGTAAAAAATAAATTTCCTTATTAAAGCTATTTAGAGGCATCTAATCAAATGAGAGATGAAACTAAGAAAGATATTAGTTTGAAGGACATATTCACCCCCAACTACATTTGCATTTATAACAAGAACATCCTAAAAACCTCAGGTTTGCAATACATGCCGGTTTTAAGGGTCCCGCAAAGGGAGATCATCGCGGCTCCAGCCCTCTTCTCCTGAGAAGCAGCCACCAGTCAAGGCTGTGACAGTGACATCATGACCAATCACCTCTTTTGTCACCTCCACATATTGAGTCACCATCTGCTTCTTTAGTCCCCTCCTCTGCGACTGCACAAGCTTGTAAAGCATGCATACGAGACGTCTACCTGGAATTGTGAAGGCAAAGGATCAAGAAGAACATCTTCTTCATTCATCCTGGAGACCAGTAAGTATTGCAAACATGAGCTTTGGAGGGGGGGGGGGGTTCTTAAATATAAATATCAAATGTTGTTAGGGGGTGAACATGCCCTTTAAAGCACAACACATTTTTAATAATTAATATTTTTTTGTCAATATCATATTTCTGTCAATACATTACAAGATTTAAGATTGAGATTTCAAATATAGCGTTCAATCTATATGAAAAAGTTATTTTTAAAAAATATTTTTATACAGAAGGCAGAATAACAAAAAAGATTTTCCTATTTTTACAAGTTTGGTTTTAAATTTAAATATGTAAAGCAGCAAAATCCTATTGCCTTTTCTGTTCTTTCTGCTGGTTTTTGGTTTAAAGGGTAACTCCATTCACAAAACTGACATGCCATTATTCACTTTTTTCGAAGATCGGGAGGAAGAGGAGCTATGTCTTACCTCCTGTTCATCAATGAATCCATCAGGAGCAGACAGGGAACCCAGCAAATGTTGTGCTCCTCTGCTCCATCTTCGGCCAGGTCTCGACTACACCCACACTCCCGTGCACTGTACGCGCATGTGTTGTGTTGTACAAGGGAGCGTGGATGATGTTGGTAGAAAGCCAGCATCTGTGTGAGAAGAATGCTTTTTTTGCAGTGGTAATAGTGGTAAAAGTTAAGTATTATGGGCTTCAGGGACCTCAAGGAGGTAAGTAACTATAACTCTCTCAGGGATGGGGGGTAGGAAAGTTAAGTAGAGATTTTTGCTTTGGTGTGGAGATGCCCTTTAAGTCAGATGAACCAGAAGGTTTTTCCTTCACTACAAAATAACATGACACAGTATTTAGATAGATTAAGTTATATTGATTATAGAAAAATTTAGTAGCTAATTAGAAAATATTATATATTACATCTAGCCGTTTAGCCATAGTGCCTACTACAACACATTGTAAACACATACAACCTCCCACCAACCTGCAAGCCCCTGCCAACACATTTTAATTATACCCTATACCAATGTAAATACTTACAACCCCTAGCAACACACTGTAACACATACCGTACATCCCACTACCAACACATCATAAGCATCGAAAAGCCTAAGTGAACACAATTTAACTATACCCTAGACCAAAACATTCTAAACACCTAAATGTCCCTACCAGCACACCACCTAAAAAACACACATCAACTAATCTACCAACACATTGTAAGCTATTATATCCCTTAACAATACTTTGTAAACTATATATCGCCCAACCAAAACATTTACCTATCACCACACTATAAACAATAATACATTCCAAACTACAAAAAGCTAAAAGCCAATCTACGCAGGCAGTGCAATAATAATTACTCAAAACTTACACAAATGGCATTTACTCATCAGCAAACATTTGTAAACCCCCATTAAAATGTGCTCTTACCATTTATAATAAAATGATGCCATAGGTCTAATACATAGAAAACTTACCAGTGCATGAGAGCCAAACATTGTGAAACCACAAGAGCTGGAAATGCAGCTGAAGATTTCTCAGGCACAAAGAATATTCCTAATTTGTTTGTTGGTGGCGCATGAAATGAACTTACAGGGAGCCCACGTTACAGGACTGGGCCTGATCCACCTTATTCTTTTAATTTAGTATTGTCTCTCCCTGAAGGTGCTGAGTACAATGTTAACAAAAGCCAGAACAGTCCTTTTCTTTTTCTGTTTTCTGCCTCCTCTTTAATGTTTGTTTGGCCCTGACTGTACATGCAGGTAGGGTGTTTGCAGATTGGAAACGTGGTTACACAGTGGCTGGGTTCTCACGCTCGGCATACAGACCTGGCAGATAGGGACTGTTTGTTTGGTTGTTTTGAAACCCAGTTGGTACTGGAATCTCCTAATTAACACAGTTAAATTGAGAAATGTGAATTTTAATATTACCAGCTGCATCCCAGACCAGGGTATCCCTTTACACAATCTGTTCTGCTACTGCTAAATTAGGAATAGCATGAAGATCATTGTCAGCAAATAAATGCTGTGTGTGATTTAGCAGTGGGCTTGTACATGCAAGCAGGGCTTAAAAGAAGTTGTGTGTCAGCAGAAGCAATAGGAGCAGGAAAGAGTAATCGGTCTATTCAGGGTATAGAGTATTATCAGTATGCTTATGATGCGTGTTTAATAACTCTGGCTGTAGACTGCCAGAGTAGCAATGGATTTTTAAAGTATTTAAGCTATGTATAAATGCTAAGTATGTCGCATTCTCCTTGCTTTGGTTTACTTGTTATAGATTATATGTATATGTGCTGACAGTTTAACAGACGACATGTCCAATCCTGGTTTTTCTTACTGCATGCAAAGTGCAGATTAAAGGGGAGTTAAAACCTAAGCAATTTGTGCAGTTTTGCCATTTACTGTCAGGGAGCCTGTCATCGTAACGAGGATTTGAATTCTAAACTCAATAGCCGCTACAGAACTAAAGCTAGGTACACACTATACGATCCTTCCTCCTGACCGACCTTCCAAACGGTCGGCCAGGAGGAAGGACTGTCAGTCGCGGCAAAAGCAGCCGCGTCCAACAGTTAGGCCCGAATTATTGTATCGTGGGTACTTAAAGAAAAATTAACAACTGGCTGCAGATCAACTGAAAAGCATTCTGACCCAACTTCCCTGGGTGAAGACCTCAATGTCTCCGCCCTGGGTTTACCTCCAATCGTTGTCAATCAGTGCTTGAAATTCATGATTTTGATCATCTTTTAAAGTATCAGCAATATATATCTATAACTGTGGTATAATAATGAAAACTCATTGGGGGAGATCCCGTATGCAATTCAATATCGCATTTGCAACTCGCAGCTTGATTTTAATGGCAGCTATTAAAATCCAGTGCTAAAATTATCAAAAACACAATATGAAATTGCAAGCGCTGGTTGCCCTGGGTGTCTTTGGCAGAACCAGAGCATCCGACGCTAAGATGGAATTAAAGTTACGCTGAGAGATATTGAATCGGTTAGCGTGACAAAAAACTGCCCAGCGGCTCTGGGGAAATAAGCCCAATTGTCTTACGGCGGTTATAAACCCACTCCTCCCATTGATCCTTATAGACCCACCTTATAACCCACCCTTCCCATTGATCCACCTCGGAGTTCCGTGCCCTATATTAAAGGCACTAGGCCTGAGGCCTCGTGCTTTTATTTGTCACTGAACTCCTTGGTTATTTAAAATATCCTTATAATTTACAGTACATTATCCAGTATATAAACTACTATTAGATAGATTAGACATTTTTCTATAGATGGATGGAATGCAGAGAGTAGTGCTTCATCAATATGGAAGTTCTAAGTGGTGTGCCACAGGGTTCTGTGTTGGGGCCACTTATATTTACCTGTTTATTTATGATTTGGAAGTGGGTATTGTTAGCAAGGTCTCTGTGTTTGCAGGTGAAAATTGGCCATTAGAAGCTATAGAAGATGTGGAATGGTCACAGGTGGATCTAGATATATTGTTACATTGAGTCAATGAGAGTCACTGTTGATAACTGTAAGGTGATGCATTCTGGGGGTTTAAAATCCTTGTGCTGCGTATACTATAAATAGCTCTGTGTAAGTTAAGTGGAAAAGGATCTTTGAATTTTGGCGGATAGCAAACTTAATTGTAGCAAGCAGTGCCAGGCAGCAAAGGCCAGAGCCAGCAAGATATTGTCTTGTATAAAGAGGGTATGGATACAAGGGAGAAAAAAATATTCTCCCTCTTTACAAAGCACTAATAAGGCCTTGTTTGGAATATGGGGTTCAGTTTTAGAATCCTGTGGTCAAAAATGACATCTTGGAGATGGAAAGTAGACTAGGGGAGCTTGAAGACATCTTGGATCAGTTACAATTATGCACACAAAAATACATCAATACAATAAACAATCTGGTAAATTGTTTTACCAAAAGAACACATGGACATCCCATAAGTCTGGAAGAAAAGGATTTTAGTCTTCAAGTTCGGAAAGGGTTTTTCACAGTGAGAACGGTAAAAGTATAATGTTGATAGAGGTAACACTCAGGCCAGCAACACGCAGCTGAACTGCAACTGGCGGTTTATTACATGTGTCAACACAACATGTTTTAAGCCACACTGGACCCTTTTTTAAGTGAAAAAGGGTCCAGTGTGGCTCGAAACATATTGTGTTGACACGTGTAATAAACCGCCAGTTGCAGTTAAGCTGTGTGTTGCTGGCCTGAGTGTTACCTCTAGCACATTCATATTTACTAGTATTTGAATCCACTATATTCGTTTAAGGATGGAAGCATAGATAGAGGTAACCAAGTTGCTGTTACCAGTGTGGAGGACTACTAATACTAAAAGTATGGAACTGTCTTCCATTAGGACATGGTGATGGCAGGTTCATAAGATAGTTTTTTTTAAAATCTGGAAGAGTTCCTAAAAACTTATCCATACTTTTTTTTTTTTTGCTTTCCTCTGATCAGCTGTTTAGCAGAAAATGTGGTATTGCTGAGTAAGTTGGACTAGATGGGCATCTGTCTTTATTCAACCTAAAATACTGTAATATACTATATTATACTATAAAACGCCTAGCCCATTCTTGTATGCAATCCGCTGGCAATCACACAATGAATGGGCCAGATGGGAACGTCTCAAGTTATGAACCGCTGCTTGTAAAATGAAGTCGTTAGATATCAGATAGATTAGACATTTTTCTATAGATGAACATTTAATCTATCTAATGTTTAGTGTATGGCCAGCTTATGTTAAATATATTAAGGATTTGATTGGTGTGTGTGCAAGCATGGAGGGGATACAGAGGTTCAAACATGCAAGGAGCACAAGTAATGACCCTGCATAGGGGTAAGATGATATTCATTTGTTAACAAGAGCAACCTATGTATTCACCCTGCTATTAGTATTGCTTTAACATCACATTTTGAAAAAAAATCTGTGGAGTTTTAAAAACCAAGAACCTACTGAACAGCAGATAAATTGCTTTCTAATTGGGACAGAGCTTTTCATCACCAAATCCGGGGCTCTGTTTAGACAGACTAGCTGCAGATATTCTAGGTGTTTGTAAGATAACCTTGCAACCAGAGGAAACTAATATGTCTTTCTCTTTCCAATATATAAACACTTCAACAGATCCATTAAGAGTGTTTCCTTTTCTTCCTTTCAGAAGGGATATAGTTTCTGCTGCCAAGAAGACTGGCATGCGTCAGCTACAAGATATTTTACAGTTTTCTCAAACTCCATTTATGTGTCACTTATCATCCACACAAAGTGGATATTGTTCTTCTAATATTAGAAGAACAATATCCCATAGGGGGAATTGGTAGTAAAGCTCATAAGGCCTCATTTACTCTTGGGCAATATGCTAAATTAAGGGGTTGCCCATCGTATGCACACAGGGAGATTAAACCAGAGCTGCAGGTGTTCTGGGCAAATCTTCCGGAACAGATTCACCAGAGGCTGGGTGGCTCTGGGTGAATTTCCTTTCATGTGATATTTAACACCAGCTATCAATCTGGTGTTACAGGGTAACTGTGGTCTCCATACACATGTCCTAATTAATTTTGCTTAAAGAACCAAACTACTGTTCTTTCTATTCATTCTTCTTCTTCCGTTTTATTCTTTCACTTTTTTTGACTGTATCTCCTCCTACAATTCCTGAGCTAGAGACATTAAATTCGGTACAGATGTGTGGGGCATATAGGAGAAGTGTGCTACTGCTATTACCTAGCTAAGGAATCCACAGAAGCGTTACAGCATTACCGTTGAATTTGGGACATTTTCTCCCATTGACTATAATAGTAACAATCATCAAATGTGGATATTTCAAGGTTTAAGGGTCATGTGATCAAAACAGTTAGTTTCATGGTCATAAACACAAACGCTGATACCCCCAACCCCCCACACAGACACATGTACACCCACCTACTGACCTACATTTCCATTCCCATGAAAGCCATACTTAAAGGGTAACTATTTTGATCAATCATCAATAAAAGTTAGTTATATGGTCATACATGCAAAAACACATACCCCCAACCTCACACGGGTACATACACCTACTGACCTACACTCCCATACTTAAAGGGAAACTATAGTCAAAAAACAAATTTTGACCAATCATCAAAAAAGTTCATTTTTTTAGTCCCCAACCTGAGACAGGTACACATACCTTCTGACCTACCCCTCCATTAATGTGGCCTTATGAAGCCAGCTGTGCAGGGCTTGTTCTCAGTAACAAGGTAAGACCCAGGGATAAAGATCCATGGTTTAGGTACTCTCCCTGAGTACTATTAACTGGGGGAAGGTGGAATTGAAGGGCATAATTGCTTTTAAACCCCAAATAACAAAAATGATTGCTGCATAAAAATGCACACAACTATATCTGCTGTAAACAAGAACAGCACAAATCCTAACAAAGCCATCTCTGTTGTTATCAGCTACAACTCCATTTATGCTCATCCTTTAACCTGACTGTGAATACTTAGCTGTATAGAAGAAGCTTGTATCAGAGAAAAATAGTTTTTGACATGCTGCATTAACTTGATTTTTACAAAATTATATTTATGAGTTCTTTGGGGTCTTTTTAAGTTTGCATGTTGTGTAAAATGTGCTTATATGTAAGAAATCTATTCATGTTTCCTTAATAAAAAAAACAACTGCCAATTGTTAGTTACCTGCCCTCAACCCCAACTGATATATTTGGCACTTTATTACCTGCATTACTAACCAGATATATAAGGATACTTATTGTTCCCATTCTGGCAGAGTAAGCTGGCCCCTCCCTCCATGCAGTCAATCAAAGATGCGACAACTGACATCACAGCCAATCATTGTCTGCAGTTTCACCTGCTGCTTTCTCTACACGTGCTTAAAAACGCATAGAGAGTTGGGGTTGCAGATCAGGTCAAGTCAGGTCAAGTCAATCACATTTAGGAGCACATTTCAGAGTTGTAAACCTTGCAAGGTTTTAGGCGGAAATAAGGCTGCAGGCAAAAGTTTGTTTGGGGTTGGATATACCTTTTAAATAGCAATACTCTGGGAAGTGATGGCACTGAAAGTGTTAAACATCTCAGATATCACCAAATTTCCCTGCTTCGCCCAGTGACAGTCTGTTAGAAGGAATTGAGTGGGAAAAATCCAGTTGCAACAGTTTGTCTGGCCAGTGGTGGGGGTGAGCCCATGGGAAGATGGTGCCTAGGGCACTAAGATGACTCCCTAATAACTGCGAAACAGAGTTAAAGGGACTTTCTGCCCATAAAGGGTATGTCCACCCTAAAAAAAAAATTTTCATATAAGATTCCCCCTGGTCTCCCAGCCCCAACCGCTATATTTATATTTTAAGAAAGCTCCCCAAACTCTACTTACCTCATCTCTTTCCTCCGCCACGCTCCCGGCCCTTTGCTTGCGAGAAAATGCAAGCAGAGGGGCGGGACCGGCAGCCAATCGCGGACGCGGCTGCCGGCAGCTCACTTTGGCGGAGGAAAGAGGAGGGGTAAGTAAAGTTTGGGGAGCTTTCTAAACATATAAATATAGCAGTTGGGGCTGGGAGACCAGGGGGAATCTTATACATTAAGGGTTTAAAGCTAGGGGGAGGGAATCGGGGGAGGGAGGGGGAGAAGGGCTGCAGTTGCTAAATGCCAAACTTCTCCCGGAGGCCAGGTAGGAGGCAGAGTCCTATATGGACTCTGCTATCCTCCTGGTGGGCAGTTTTTGGGACTTGGGGGGGACTACAGGAGAACCATATGGAAGCCTGGGATGTGAGGTAAGGATTAAAACTACACTACATGGTGGGGCCAGTAGTTGGGGGGATTATAGTTTTGGGGGTGGACATGCCCTTTAAACAAAATTTTATACTAGACCTGTGTCCCTGTGGTCCTTGGAGGGGAGATCTTTTTCTGTTTCATTTCTAGCTCCTCAGTTCTTCCCAGTTATTTTGAGTAACAGCTGTTACAGACATGGCTGTTTCCTGGGCCAAGTTACAGCTACATCTTTTGCAGCTGTGTGATCTTAAAAAGCATTCAAAGATGGCTGCTCCCATCCTGCCGAAACCTCTGCTCCGGTCCTGTTGCGTGCCAGCAAGCCCTGGAATGCCTCTCCCCCGCACATTTAAAATATACCATGTAAAGCAAGTGGATGCTGCTGCACAGCATAAACAGCCATTACTCTTGAAAAGCCAGTCAGTTGCTAATGTGTATGGCCACCTTAAAGCTGGGTACACACATGTCAGATGTACCAGGGTAGTATGCATATTTTAAAAAGTGTCCTCTTTTTAGGGGGGTTATCTTTAAATTGGGCATAACCCGTGGAAAGTGGGCATGGCCTAATAAAAGTGAGTGTGGCCAAAATTTGCCACGGGCGCTGAATCGCCCACCACTCCCACTCCACTTTGTGGCCCTCTTTTATGTTTTCAAATGTTGAGAGGTATGCAATAGGTAATTAAAGGAGGAGAAGCCAACACACGGTTTTATCTTATGGAGGTTGTTTTGGCCACATAGTTGGGATAGGTCTCAGGTGCTCCAGAAGAGGAAGGCCGGATTAAGAAAAACATTTTTTTAGGGTACCATTAAGGGTTAAGATTTCCCTGTCAGGGGTTAAGTCCCTGGCCATAATTGTCACAGCTCTAGGGTGGGATCCTTGCCAGTCTGTCAGAATAACTACAGCCAATTGTCAGAATTTTGGGTTATGTCCTGGCCTAACTCCTAAGGTGGGTGGCCAGTGTTTATGGTTATATCAACGTTAATTCACTACCGTAGGGCAGGACACATGGCAGATAAGTTTAAGCCTGATTGTGTGTTAATTTGCCTGCCGAACCAGGCTATCCAGCTGGCTGGCATCAAGTTTAACTGGAAGGGCAGACTGGCAGGGATTCACATAAGTTAAATATTAATTATCTGTTCTAACAATTGTTATTCAAGTTATGTTGTTTACATTGCTACATAGTGTATGTTATCTTGATTACACAGATTAAATGGTGTATTATGTGCAATAAAGCTGTAGCCAAATTTATCCAAACCCTATGTGTCTGTCATCATTCCGGCAGGGGGTGGGGGGTCAAAAGGGTAAAAAGACTAAGGAGTTGACCCTACCTGGGTCAAAAGCATTCTCCCTATACACAGCATATACACAGCATAGGGAGAATGCTCGGGACTGTGCGTTTCCCACGACAGCGCCTGACTCCCCTACAAAGAGACTACCAGGGCCAGGAGAAATTTTGAGGTCCCCCTTTGTTTCTACGTTTTTTTTGTTAGTTGAACAATCTGTTCAGTTTGGAAGAATCAATTTGTGGCTGGGTAATATATTTCCCATTATATACCTGTTGGCCCTACTGAATGTAGAAGGAGTGTTCCGCACACTGCACTTCTTTTATGGTTTTCTAGTGCCCCTGTGACAGTGAGTTAGGCAACTTCTATATATGAGAAGCAGACATCGATTAGTCAAATTCTGTTTTATGGCTTTAGTTATTCTTTAAGCTTTGCTGCCTGTGTTAGGTTGGGGGTTAAAAAAACAAACTTGTTTGATGATTGGTCAAAATGTGTTTTCTTGACTATAGTTACCCTTTAAGTATAGCTGCCACAGAAATGGAAGCCAATGGTGTGTCTGGGAGACCACCTGGAGTGTGTTACACTCCTCTTGCTCAGCCCACACCTATCTATGATTGAGAGTGGGTAACTGGTTCCACCCCTGTCCAGGGGTAAGTGACTGGCAACTCTCAGTCAGGTTTGTGAGGTTGTCGCAGGGAGCTAAGCATGCTCAGAGCACCCCTGGGCTGAGGGTTGTAGTACATCCAGTACATCCGTTACATCCCCTCCATGTAGCCAATCATGGCTGTGAATGCTTTGCCTCCTCTGCACTAGGTAAGGACCAAAACTCGAACTCAAACCCAAATTCAAGACGATTTAATGAGTTTATGAGTTCAATAAGAATTTGATTGGATCAGTTGGAACATTTCCAGTCGATCACATCTGTGGCTGTATTATCTTGGGTAGATTTAAATGTGTTTTAGTGTGGGGTTCAGGTGCTACATGTAGTGTTACAGTATTACATATGTCCTCTGTCAATCATCATGTACTGTAGTATACCCAAAGTTAAACATTTAAAGGGACACTAAACAGATTTCATGTACTTTGTAAAATATTTTTTTTTATTTTTGTTGACATAATTTTTGTATGTTTTTTTGATTGAACCCAGAGAGCAAACATGGGAAGAACATACTAACTTCTTTGCAGTTTAGGGAAATCCTAAGAGGATGCGATGGAAACCAGACTCCCGTTATGCGATGCTGAATGGGAACCTACATTTCTACTTAACTTTGTGGTCATTCAGATGATTGGCCTAAGGCTAAGGGCTCATTGCCTGTTCAGTGTACTTGCGGTGTTAACACCTTGCAGCATTACCTGGGTGTTATATTATTTAAAGGAAGGTGGGAATAAGCGTTCTCACCTCCCTTAACAGAGTACATGAAATCTGTTTAGTGTCCCTGTTTAACTTTGGGTATACTACATGATGTTGTCACAGGACACATGTAATACTGTAACACTACATCTAGCACCTCATGGTTTTCTAGTGCAGCAGACATCTGAGATGTGGACAGGGTCTACCTATGAGCTGCCCAGCTTTGCCATGGTCCCTGCAACCCCCCGATTGTCTACCTGCATTTTTTGCCCAGTGATTTTGTGTTATAGTGAAAGTGAAAGTAAAACTGCTTTGCAATTGGAAGGTAAGCAGCACTGGGAGCTGTAATAACTGCTTGAATCAGGTAAGATTTTCTTTTAGCTGTAGGAGTTTGAATGTGTATGTGTGTAAGTGTGTGTGTGGGGGGGCACACATTGTAATTGATTTCTTTAGGTACAGTGCTTTATTGGAACTTAACTAACACAGACAGAAGCTAACTGCAGGATTGGGTTTATCTGCACAGAAAGAGAAACAGATAATGCATATTCCTTTTCCTGATCTTAATGCTGAATCAATTAACCAGATTTAATTAAGCAGATTTAAGATTGGTGATAATTAATACTTATTACGGTGTGATTAGTTAAAAATGATTTGGCACAGTTTACATGTCCTTTAAATACCAAAAGGTTTAGCAAAGTTTTGTAGAGAATGACATATCTATCCAATTTTTTTTATTGCTTTGGAGTATTTGCTATCAACATCAATTTGACACTGACATTACATTACTGTCATCCAGCAGCATCCCTTTGCCTATTTTTTCACCAGCATCGCTTTTCCAGTTAACTACCTGTGTAATTTTCCAATTGGCCTATCTTTCAATCTGCCTGTCACTGTTGGAAGCCACTCACACATCGCTGTGGCGCACCTGTTACTATTGGGAGGTGCCTTTTCAAAGTTTGAGTTCAGGTGCCAAAAACCCTGGAAGTGCCCCTGGTCTGAATGGGTCAACTTCCTTGCTCTGCACCAGGGCCACCATCAGGGTGGGTAAAGGGGGGTACTCCAGTATGGGGCCCGGACTTGGAAGGGACCCAGAGAGTGAGAAAAAGGCAGTAGCAAAAAAAAAAAAATCTCTTACCTGCAATAATGTGTTTTAACCACTAGGCGCAACACAGGATTCCGTTCCTAGGAATACAGAGACAGGGGTTATGTCTCTATATACTGGTCAATGTGTGGACTGGACATTGGGGGCATTTTATATAGACTGGTCAGTGCGTGTACTGGACATGACGGTAATGCTAACTAAACCTGAAGGAGTAAGTAAGTAAGTTGGATAGCTTGCTCCTCTCGTGCTCCTCTTCTTACCTCCCAAACAGGAGCAGGTGATGGCCCTTGATGAATGTGTGATACGATCGTCTCTTGGTGGCCGCATCAATTGGTCACTCTGCTGACTTATTCATGCCGTGGAGGCTCCCTGGGCTCCATACAGGGAACTGGATTGAGGTCTTCTGCGCTGCAGTTCTGGGCTGGAGGATGGTGACAAGCACTGCGGAGGACTAGAACGTCTGGGTTTTGCAATCCTGTATGTCCGGACAGCTCAGCAGGCATTGCCTCGAGGCTTCGCCGCCTGCTACTGCTTCCTGCCAAACCCGCTCCAGCAGCTGCTCCAGTGTGGATGCCATCCCCGGTATGTACCACTGAGAGAGGAGGGGGGGAAAATTTCTCAATTTATCCTGTGCTGCAAAGATGTTGTCCGTCTTCTTACTGTACTTCACTGGCTTTCTGCTCCTCCTACTCTATTCCCGCTTTTTTCCTTTCCTCACTTTCTGTCACTTCCCCTCTTCCTCTCCCCCCAAACTTCCCTACTCCCTTGTGTAAGCCCCATCATGTGCTGCTCCTGCTGTAATTACAGCCCATCGCTTTCCATGGGGGCATTTTATATATACAGGTCAATGTGTGTACTGGACATTGGGGGCATTTTTTATATACTGGTCAGTGTGTGGACTGGACATTGGGGGCATTTTATATATACTGGTCAGTGTGTGGACTGGACATTGGGTGCATTTTATGTATACTGGTCAGTGTGTGTACTGGACATTGGGGCATTTTATATATACTGGTCAATGTGTGGACTGGACATTGGGGCATTTTATATATACAGGTCAGTGTGTGTACTAGACATTGGGGGCATTTTATATATACTGGTCAGTGTGTGGACTGGACATTGGGGGCATTTTATGTATACTGGTCAGTGTGTGTACTGGACATTGTGGCATTTTATATATACTGGTCAGTGTGTGGACTGGACATTGGGGCATTTTATATATACAGGAGGTCAGTGTGTGGACTGGAGATTGGGGTCAGTGTGTGTTTCTGGATATGGCATTTCATATATACAGGTCAGTGTACAGTATGCTGTTGAACATGACATTTTGTGTATGCAGGCTAGCGCAATATAAGTGTTATAGTAAGTGTTATAGGGGCAGCACGGTGGCTCAGTGGTTAGCATTGATGCCTTGCAGTGCTGAGGTCCTGAGTTCGAATCCACCCTTGGACACATCTGCAAGGAATTTGTATGTTCTCCCCGTGCTTGCATGAGGTTTCCTCCGGGCACTCCGGTTTCCCCCACAATCATAAAGACATACTGATAGGTTGTATGTGTCAAATAAATGTGCTTAGATTGTAAGCTCTTTGGGGCAGGGACTGATGTGAATATATACATGTAATTGTAAAGCGCTACGGAAGATGTTGGCACTATATAAATCCATAATAATAATATAGATATAATAAAATAGTATATGTGTGTGCAAAATATGTCTGTTTAATATTTGTTCTAGTCTGTGTGTGATGTGTCTAAGTTAGTGTGTGTTTTGGGAGGCCCCTGAAATTTACCCAGTATGGGGCCAAGAAAAGTCTGATGTGGTACTGCTCTGCACAAGTCCTTAATCCCTTTTTATCCAAATGTAAAGGTTTGAATGAGCAGCCCTCATCTATCTTTCTCCGAGTTAACAAAACAGTTATCACAAGTCAATGTTGAAAAGTTTATAGATTCTTTCTATTGCAATTTGACCAGTAGAGGGAGATAACTTCCTACATTTTAATGTTTGTGTCTTCCTGTGCATATGTAATCTTGACAATATAGTGTGCTGTTATTGCTTGTATATACACCTTTTAAGCCTTATATTTCTAAACAAGAGCTGAAGTGTAAATTTAACAATAGCAGTAGATACACAAAAATTCTGCATCCTGGATCTCACCCTATTTTTTGTAAGTTGCAGCATAGACATTTTGCCTGCCTAACTATACCCTGACCCTTTTTTATATGACAATCATGCAGTACATAATTGTTACTGACAAATGTACTTTTAATAAGTGGAAAAAGAAAAGCATGGGGAAGTATTGTTGTCCTTTAACTGATCATGCTCACATGTTGGCTTAGCCCTAAACACAATCTGCCTCCTTTACCATGCGCTCTTTTTCGGAACTTTTTCGGTAACTGCTTTGCTAGTGGTTAGTGGGACTTTTAACTTCTTTTATTCGCTGGCTGTGTGGGAATCGGAAAAGACAATATTGCATTTGCACTACATTTAGTGCTGATTTTAACCCCAGCTCATGGCTGGGGTTAAAGTCACGCTGTGAGCAAATTGACTCACAGTCGCAAACGCGGTACTGAATTGCTTTTGGGAGATTTACCCAGAGTGATAGCGGCTCTGGGTTAATCACCCTGAATGTTCTGTGGTCACAGCCATCCCACCTCTCCCTGAAGTTCAGGAAGTCTCCCTGATTTTAATGGCAGATCCCTGACTCCCTGAAATAATATACAGTCTCCCTGAAATGTGTTGTTTTGAGTGAGGGAGCACAATGATGTCAGAGTCTTTTAGCCATTAACAAGTGACAAATACACTTAATAGTGACATTACTTGTTGTATGCATGTGTGTCTGACTGTTTTGAT
The DNA here is from genome assembly GCA_019447015.1 of Hymenochirus boettgeri. Lineage (NCBI taxonomy): Eukaryota > Metazoa > Chordata > Amphibia > Anura > Pipidae > Hymenochirus > Hymenochirus boettgeri. The sequence goes on along the minus strand of CM033471.1, from coordinate 76,621,746 downwards.
GAGTGTGTGTCTGTTGAGATGCATGTGTTTGTATGCAAGAGTGTCTGACTGTATACATGTGTGTGCCTGTATGCATGGATTATGCGTTAATCTTGGCGTGGAGCTTTAGGTGGTGGGTGCCCTCCCTGAAATAAGTTATGGCAGGGTGGGATGTCTGTTTTGTTACTGGGGGAGCTTCTTCAGTAAATAAAGTTAAGTCTCTATAAACACACTGCTCCATTCTTAATCTCTCTTATCTGCTTTTTAAGGCAGACAGTGACCTTTAACTTTAGGCTGCTCCCCCAAACTATAATATTCATGTCATAGCACCTTATGGTTCGTACACACGCCCAATGAGTGTACCGAGCCACAACCCCCGATGATGCATTTGCGGCACGAATGGCCCTTTCTCCCAAGAATCGCGCATGTGTATTTATTTGGTCGGCGGTCGTGCCAAATTGGTGGTGTGTACGAACTGTGTGAACTGTGCAGTGATGTGTCATAGCTCCACCTCTTTATGCAAATAGCTAGTCATAACTGAGTTTGATTCCACATCTGAAAAGAAGTTAGTATGTTCTTCCCGTGTTTGCTCTCTGGGCGCAATAAAAAAAAACATACAACAATCTGTTTAGTGTCCCTTTAAATTTTTAACTTTGGGAATACTACATGATGATTGACACAGGACATATGTAATACTGTAACACTACATGTAGCACCTGAACCCCACACTAAAACACATTTAAATCTTACCCAAGATAATACTGCCACGATGTGATCGACGGTGTCACGAACGCCAGTTCGCTGGGCACGTGATCTGACTAATTAATCGGTATTCGCTGCCACCACTTTAAGTTACGGCCTTAAAGATGCCCCAAAAACACTCTTGACTCTCGCTGACTATGCACACCCCTGTCCTGGCAGCTAAATGGTTAACACTACACCATTCACTCCAGCAACTAACTGGTTAATTAGCATCAGTCCTTCACAAGCAGTCACAGAGTTAATTAGCATTTACACTGCACATTCCATTCAAACACATATAAACTTAACAGAGGCTAACTGGGTTCTTTTAGAGCATCAAAGACAAAACTTATTAAATTTTAGATTTAATATTCCAAAAGGTGGACAGTGCACATAATACAAAAATAAAAGAAAATGGTGTTATAATAAAAATGACATACAATAAGTACAACAGTTATAGAAAATAAACAGGATAAAAATATTCACAGACCCTACTCACTAGAAAAAGTCCTGTATCCTGGGGCAGGAAGAAACATTGGGTCCATACACACGTTTTTAGCATGTCCCCAAAGTATGAACAAAATTATAGGGGATTCAATGATTTTTAAACCATTTGATGAACTAACCCCTCCTGGTATGCATGAGGTGGGAGTGTCTAGTCATAAATGTCCAGATTTACGACTAGCCAAAAGCACTCATTCCCACTTAGGTAGGCAGATTCCATATAAATGTAGGTATGTACATTGTACTGGGATATTGACCACATATTCCTCTCCTGTATTAACTATCAATTCCTCCAATACCAAACATGACCTGTGTATTATCCATATTTCCCAAGATATTAATAACTCGCCTTGGCAAGGGAATAAGGGCTCCATGTTGGGTATCATATTAATTGGCATACTTTCCCATTCACAGATGTAATATTGGTTTCTGTCTTACACATTCCAATAACAAAATACATTTATTTTACGTGTATGGTTGTCCTTAAAATGACCTCTTAGGGTACCCACCAGACCCCTAGCTGAAGACAATTCCAGATACACGATTCGGCCCGACTTTGTCTGGAAAAGGAGACCTGGTTCCATGCTTCACTAATCGTAATATAAACAATAGGACTGTTCCAGGGTGGAATGGTATATTTATTGGTCTTTTGCAAGAACTAATACCACTAGTTAACCCATTCTTACCAAGTCACTACACACTTTCCTGACAGACGGGAAATGTCCCAACTTGTCCAATCAAATACTTGTTGATAGACCGGCCTAAATCGCCCATCGAACAGACAGCCATTCATGGATTTGCATTTCTAATTGATTTGATCAAAATGGTCAGCAACATTGTTAAAAATACAAATAGGGGAATGTAGTAGATTGAAGCTTGGTATACATGGGCCAGATGTATACCAAGCTTCAATCTACTACATTCCCCTATTTGTATTTTTAACAATGCGATGTGAATTGCAAACATGGGACAGATCGATCGCCCATACGCGGTATGGGGATCTGTCAGCCATGCGCCATACACAGACCAACAGTATCGGCTCTCTTTACTATAAAGTTAAGGGGGTCGATGCCGACAGACAAAAATTTTCCGGCTTCCCCGACCAACCGCAATGCCGACCATGGATGGATGGTCGGTTGGATTTGGCACCTACACATTAGCGATATTAGGTAAATCCAGTCAGTTGCTAATGTGTATGGCCACCTTAAAGCTGGGTACACACACGCCAGATGTTAGAAAGATAACAGGATCTGCAAGATCCTGTCTATCATTTTTTAAAGGTCAGGATACACAATCCAGAGCATTCTCCCTATACACAGCATATACACAGCATAGGGAGAATGCTCGGGACTGTGTGTTTCCCACGACAGCGCCCGACTCCCCTACAGAGAGACTACCACGGCCGGGAGAATTTTTGAGGTGTACTCTTGAGGAAGGGGGTTGGACCCCCCCGAAACATTGTGTACTTGGCTTTTTTTCAACACATAATAAATGAGTATTATTTGAATACTTACCTGAGTGTGCCTCCCTACAAATGTTATATGATTCTTACCTGATGTGGCACAGGTTATAAGGAGTGCACCTCCTATTCTACCTATCTGGGACACTACATAACTATTGACATTTGTGGGGGTTAATGCCAGATATTGGAGGCCTACTGTGTTTTCAGGTGCTGACCAGATATAAAATAACTTTGCATTACAGGTAGCATATTTAGTTCTAGGTTACTACAAATTAAGTAAACGTACCTGCCCAATATGTATATTAAGTTTTGGCCTTGTTAAGATGGAAGGTGGCCCAAATGATGCTTACCTATCTTGCACTGTTTTTTAATGCTATGTAACTCAGAGGTGGACAGACTGCTTTAGACATTATTAGCTAGACATACAACTTTAGGCACATTGGCTACTTGATTCTGGGGATATATCCATCCCTGCATTGGATATTTTATACTGTAAGTATAATTTTTATACACACAGTGGGTGCGTGCTGAGCATTGGGTAATTTACAATATCTATCCTTTATATTGGTAAAAAAAAAAAAAAAAACATTGGTTATGTTTGAAAAATAACATTGTGGCTGGTAAAGGGATCAATATTGGTATTTACCTTTATTAATACAGCCAAGACTTTTTCCATTTGTTTCAGCCATTGTACTGAAGATTCTATTCAGAAATATATGGAATAAAAGAATTACCAGTAAAGGGCATGTCCACCCCCCCAAGCTAAAAATTCACAAACCCAATACCTGACATCCCTGCTCCTTATGGTTCTCTGTAGTGCCTCTTCAAAGTCCAGGAAACTGTAGGGTAGGAGCTTTCTTCCTGTCCAAAAGGTCTCTGCCTCTCTTGTGCCCTCTCAGTTACTGCTGGCATGCGCAGTGGAGCCCTTCCCCCCCCCTCCCTCCTGATTCCTCCCTGGCTGCTCCTCCTGTAGCATTATTTCATTTTTATATACTGTAGGGCCACCCAATCGCTATATTCTGGCATATTTGCTATATTCTGGCATATTTGGGTTTGGAATTGGTCTTTGAAAGAATTTTTGTAATATATTGGGCATCCCCAGTTATACCGTGCAATATTAATACATGTCCTGAGGAAAGTGGAATGAATCAGAAAGTCACAAATCCCATCCGCCGGAAATGTTACAGGATTTAGATTCAAAACAGTGCAGAACACCAGCATCCCAGTTGCAGTCTCCACTTCTGTGCATACCGGGATGGGCAAGCCTCAGCACATAAGCCATATACCATAAACCATATACCACAAATGTAGATCAACATATTGTACTTGGCTTATGTGCAGAGGCTTACCCATCCCAGTATGCACAAAAGTGCAGGCTGCTACTGGGGTCCTGGTGTTCTGCACTCCTTTGATTTCATCTGCTGTGTGCTATAGGTATTTATAGCAGTTTTCTTATATGAGTCCTGTGTATTCCCAAACATTATTTAGCTCTACTGTTGGTTGTTATCCAAGCACCTTCCAAGCACAACGCAGGCCTACTTATAACATTATCAAGTGCACAGAATTCATTTTTATGTAATTTATTATTTTAAAATATACCATGAAACAGATATAGGATAATTACTGTAATATATACACGTGTAATAACAGTAAAGTGGTCACTTACTATTAATATTTGTTGATTGTTCTATTTACTTTTACTGTTTCTTTTTAAATTTTAGGTCAGTTCCCCTGGCTTCATCTACTTTCATCTCTCATTTTATTGCATGAACAGTTTACCCAGCATTCCTTTAAGATCCTGTTTGCCTTAGCAGGTTGGTAATAGGTTTTAAAATAGATATTTTGCTTGGACTTGTCATGAGTGGTTCTATAAGACTAAATTTACAATAACACTTTCCTGTCACTTTCTTACTCTAAATTACTGAGCTGAGCAGTAATAGTGTTGGCTTTCTTTTTCAGGTTCCTTGCTTTTTAGATACAATTCTAGCTAAGTGCCATAGCAATGAGACATCACTTTAACTGTGCTTATAATGGAAAGCTACAATATCTGCTTAGCCTGCTGTAGTAATAGTTTATGTTTTCCCCCAATCAGGGAAAATAATGTGTAAATTAGAAATTGTCTAATTTACATGATGACAATTATCGATCTTATTGGATGCCAAGTAAATGAGAACATATTAGATCATAGTATCTAAAGCAGGGTGGAATCAAAGAACCGGATGTTTTTCCATAAGCATTTTGCTTGTTCATGTTTTCATATAGCATCAAAGGGGAAATAAACCCTCCAAACCCAGCACAAGGAGATAAACCACTAGGTGAGGGCCTAAAGCTTCATTCACATGTTGGATAATTGTCGTACGATGCAGCCCGACGAAAGAGCAATCACACGATATTCGTACGAAAATATAGCATCAACGATTGTCAAAGACCAACGACCATCAACTATTGTCGGCTTTTTCCAACGATCCGCCTGGTGGATTTGTTCTGCCGATTATCGTATATTTGTACATGGTCATTTGTACATGCTCTGCTTTCATAATTGCGCGATGATACAAACGTTACGTTATGTACGAACGTCTATCTCTGATAGATGTTCGTAGAGCAGGTCAGCGGGGAAGTGTCTCCTCCTCCCCTGTGAGATTTACTGAAGAACGGGAGGTAAGAGATAGTGCATTTACCTCCTGTTCTTCAGTAAATCAGATAGAAACCAACTTTTTTGATGGACTTACCCTTTAAGGGTGGCTGGAGGTAGGGGATCATAAGAGGTGACAATTCTATGTACATCCACACTTCCTTTCAGTTTACAGCTCAAAACTATATGTTCACATGGCAGTGTGACTGCTACTAAACTCTGAAATAGATAACCTAATTCTATTTTTACATTTTACAGTGTGTAACAAATCCTCCCATAACTTGTTACTTTAGTAGAAGTCTTAAAGTGTATGTGGGATCCAATAAAAAAAGTAAAGTCCACCCCCATACTTTAGCTATCTTTCAATCTTCCTGCTTTTAGAATGCTTTTGCTGATACTGTAACTTTACTTCTCAGTTATTTATAACTATATTTCATTCACATATAATATTTGCACCAACCCTTGTTACTACCCATTCACCCCATTCCCATTCACTCTTATTCATAGCTCTGTCACTAACATTGTAAATAAATAATAGTAACAGAAACACTAACATGTGCTTTTCATGAAAACGGTGAATTTGTAATTTGACTTACACAAACATGGTGGTGCATGTTATAAAATGTCGGGAAAAAAAAAAGATTTTAGATACCATATTTTTGCACGTAATGCAGTTTTTACATTTATAACATCCGTTAAAAAAACCAACGGATGTTATAAATCTAACATTACGTGCAAAAAATATGGTATCTTTGCATTACGTACAAAAATATGGTATCTAAAACCTTTTTCCAACATCCCCATGGAGACAAAAAATTCCATATCCAACATTTTATAAATATAACAATTGTTACGTCATTGTACAGTTGTCTTGTATTTTTTAACAGTATATATTTTGGGTATTGACAGTTTTACATATATATACATATATATCCATCTCTCTCTCTCTCTCTCTGCCTGCTATCTATCTCTTCTATCTATCTATCCATCCATCCATCCATCCATCCATCCATCCATCCATCCATCCATCCTTCTATCTATCTATCTATCTGTCTGTCTGTCTGTCTGTCTGTATGTTGTCCGTCCGTCCGTCCGTCCGTCCGTCGTCCGTCCGTCGTCCGTCGTCCGTCCGTCCGTCCGTCCGTGTCCGTTCCGTCCGCGTCCGTCCGTCATCCATCCATCCATCCATCCATCCATCCATCCTTCTATCTATCTATCTATCTATCTATCTATCTATCTATCTATCTATCTATATCTATCTACCTATCTATCTATCTATCTATCTATACTATCTATCTAATCATCTATCTATCTATCTACTCTATCTCTCTCTCTCTCTCTCTCTACTCTCTCTCTCTCTCCCTGCTATCTATCTCTGCTATCTATCTATCTCTGAGAGACATCTATATAGAAAATACACATTTCCACTCCCATCATCATCTACGCTCTCTTGTCCTATATGCGCATATATAATGTAGTTGGCACCTGTCAAGAGGAACGCGACCATGGGTAAGTTTGCTGGGTCCTGTTGGATGGATTCATTGAAGAACGTTACCCTTCATGAAGAAACCCTTCAACTCCTTACATTAATAATAGGGTAACAGGGTGATGCAATATAATCCTCTATGTGATATTTTTTCCTTTAATCCATGCTTACCCATTATGCAAACTGCCTATATACTGTAACTAATGTATTTCCTCAATTTGTAGAAATTCTTTACAACCTTTATGTGAAATAGATGTTTTTTTAATGCAGCATCCTTGAGTAGTTTTCTGCCTTTTGACTTGTGGACTTTTCCAAAATCCATCTCTTTGAGAAATACGATGTGCCTCATTTGTTAGTTTGACGTCTAGGAGATTATTGCTACACTGCACACCTAAGATCTGTTATGTGTAACAGTATATTCTAGCCTTTTCCATTAATAAGAAAAATTGAGTTCCTTGCTTTCTTTTAAAACTGTGAAAAGGCCAGAGATATCTAGATATCCACCAGTGTAACTTTCTGTTATCCACCAATGTAACATTTTTAGTTATCAACCAGTGTAACATTCCCAGTTATCCACCTGTGTAACATTCCCAGTTATCCACCCGTGTAACATTCCGAGTTATCCACCAGTGTAACATTCCCAGATATCCACCAGTGTAACATTCCCAGATATCCACCAGTGTAACATTCCCAGATATCCACCAGTGTAACATTTCCAGTTATCCACCTGTGTAACATTCCCAGTTATCCACCCGTGTAACATTCCGAGTTATCCACCAGTGTAACATTCCCAGATATCCACCAGTGTAACATTCCCAGTTATCCACCAGTGTAACATTTCCAGTTATCCACCTGTGTAACTTTCCAGATATCCACCAGTGTAACATTCAGATATCCACCAGTGTAACATTCCCAGATATCCACCCGTGTTACACCCAGATATCCACAGTGTAACATTCCCAGATATCCACCAGTGTAACATTCCCAGATATCCACCAGTGTAACATTTCCAGTTATCCACCTGTGTAACATTCCAGATATCCCGTGACATTCCAGATATCCACCAGTGTAACATTCCCAGATATCCACCAGTGTAACATTCCCAGATATCCACCAGTGTAACATTCCCAGTTATCCACCAGTGTAACATTTCCAGTTATCCACCTGTGTAACTTTCCAGATATCCACCAGTGTAACATTATCAGATATCCACCAGTGTAACATTCCCAGATATCCACCAGTGTAACATTCCCAGATATCCACCAGTGTAACATTCCCAGTTATCCACCTGTGTAAAATTCCCAGTTATCCACCTGTGTAACTTTCTCTGGTATTCACTATGTAGCTCTATCCCCTTTTCCTTCTGCTCATTTGTTAGTTTGACGTCTAGGAGATTATTGTCACACTGCACACCTAAGATCTGTTATGTGTAACAGTATATTCTAGCCTTTTCCATTAATAAGAAAAATTGAGTTCCTTGCTTTCTTTTAAAACTGTGAAGAGGCCAGAGATATCTAGATATCCACCCGTATAACATTCCGAGTTATCCACCTGTGTAACATTCCCAGATATCCACCAGTGTAACATTCCCAGATATCCACCAGTGTAACATTTTCCAGTTATCCACCTGTGTAACATTCAGATATCCACCAGTGTAACATTCCCAGATATCCACCAGTGTAACATTCCCAGTTATCCACCAGTGTAACATTCCCAGTTATCCACCTGTGTAACTTTCCCTGGTATCCACCAGTGTAACATTCCCAGTTATCCACCAGTGTAACATTCCCAGTTATCCACCTGTGTAACATTCCCAGTATCCACCATGTACTTCCCATCACCCGTGTAACATTCCCAGTTATCCACTGTGTAACTTTCCCTGGTATCCACTATGTAGCTCTGTCCCCTTTTCCTTCTGCTTTTAAAGGGCAATTATAGTGAGATTTTTTTTTTCATTCATTCGAATATTTTCTAGAAGTCATCACAACCCCTGGGGTATCTTAATTTCTTTAATTCTACATAGTCCCAGAGATATAAGCCTTTGAAAATGCTGCAATTAGCATGAGCTGCTACTTTCATCTGCCACTCAGACACCCACCCAACAATCCAAGCTCCCATGCAGTATATCACACACTCCCTCACCCACACTTATACACCATGTGCCATACTATAACTAAATCATTAAACCAGCAATATGAGCATTACATAGTATACATTACAAAGGGGTTTTTATACAATTTGAAATTACCAAAAGATTAGCCATGCCCATCCTAGGAAACCACTGCCACCTTACTCAAATAACATGGAATTAGTCTTGAATTGGTCATGAACTTTGGTCTCTGTACAAGGACCCTCTATTGAAAAGTGCTCTATCATAGGCTAGTAAATTCTCTATTCCTACTCTGCACTGTCCTTTGTGTCTCTGACAGTCATGTGTCAATAGGGCCCATCCCCAAAAATTGATGTTTTCTGAAGCTAGTTACAGGCATGATACCAATATCTGTGCTTTTCTCTGTCTATTGACAGGTAAGGTGCCCATACATTAGTACTACCCCCCCAACCACCACGTCATTCAATCAATATTCCAGAACTGCCATTCCCGTTCTTTTTTGCAACTGGCATATGATCGCAAAATGAATGGGCAAGGTGGGCCCTCGGGATCGTATGTCAGTTGCAAAATAGAAAGAAAAATACTGATTGAATGTCAGTTGGCACGTAAGTATTAATATATGAGCCCCTTTTGGCTGTGTACAAAACCACTACTGATTGGGTGTGTTGGAAAATCATGTCCGATCATGGCTTCCCTACATTTGTCGTGGCTGACTGATTTGTCCTAGCTAACTGCTTGCTAGAGGCGAACGGAAAATTTGATGGTATGTACTCAGCCTTTGGGAGATAAACGTTTGGGGGGGGGTTGTTTTTTTTTTTTTGTGGCTAGCTTTAAAAACAATAAAGAAGGTTTTGATGGACTAAACATGATTTATCTCACGTGTGTACATAGCTTTACCCATGTGTCTAATTAATAGTGCACACTGTGTTCACACTTTCCCAGCAAGTCAGTTTGTATTATTTAAGTTGATTCAGATATGGAAAGATTTCTCACACCCACCCACCCCAAGAAAACGAGAGACTGTTGTTACCAAAAAGAGGGGGGTTATAATAATTATCTAATTAAAAGAAAAGTAATTTATTTGTCACAGGTGAAGGAAATCATGTACCAACAGTTTTGGTAATAGCGATGGCCTTTTTTTTTTTTTAAGAAAAAAATGCTGCATATGTAGCATGGTAATAATACTGAGGCATGGCTGGTGTTTAGTAATAAAAATAGTTATAATAAAATGGTTAAAAATAAAGAAAGTTGCTTGTGAATGTTCTCATTCATCCAGGTCATGGTATATCTGTTGTATTCAGTTAGATGAAAAAAGGCATGAGAGCCAAACAGACACTGAAAAAGGCTCAAAAAAGGCTCTTAAACCAACAAGAGCGGCAGACACTTTTACAGTTGATGCTTTAATGCACAACATCAGTCACTAAAACAGAACCTGGCCTCACAGCTACCTGTGGCCATCTGGGAAAGGGTGATGGAGTTCACCAAACAAGCACAGCTTTCTCAGCACTGTAAGGGCAAGCAAAGGCAATGGAACAAGGGAGCAGAGCAACCCCACCTTAAGTTATCTGCAGCCTTAGACAGTGGTAAACCTCCTTCATCTAACTGACCACACAGGAAAGAAGAGCTTTTAAATATCTCAAAAAAGATTCCAGTATACCCATTCTGCCAGCAGATAAGGGAAGATGCATTTGGTACTCAACACCTCGGACTACCATGCTAAGGTGATCACACTCCTGGCCGATAACAACACATATGAGGCTTTAACGAGGCATCCCACCAACCGCTACAAGAAAAAGGTCATAGACTTACTACAGCAGCTTCAAATGATAAAGCCATTTAATGAGCAATGTATCATCGTCTCTACCCTGGTGAGGCACATCCATGTATATATGGACTCCCGAGATACAATAGAAGGGACCCCATAAGACCTATAGTCAGCAGCATCAACTCTAACATACAAGGTGGGTGAAATACCTAGCCAACATCTAGAACTCCCAGGATTTCACTAAAAGATTCAAGATATAGTACTCGGGTGACATCTCTCTTCTCCTATATACCCACCAAGGTGGCTGTTGAAATGTGAGAAAATGGCTAGGCCAATAGCACCATTACCAGCAGAACAGATCTTAACCCAGAACAGGTGTGTTCCCTACTGGACTTATGCCTGAATGCCACCTATTTCAAATATAGGGATAAGTTCTATAAGCCAAAACATTGATATGCTATGGGATCTCCAGTTTTACCCATTGTGGCAAACCTTTACATGGATGAGTGGCAACACAGGCGCTTAATACTTTTAAAGGCATAGCACCAGGCCACTGGTTCAGATAGGTGGATGACACCTGTGTTAAAATCCCCAGAAGGAAGTACAAGACTCCACAGAACACATCAATGCCTTAGACCAGAACATCAAATTTACAAAGGAAGAGGTACAAAACAACATACTAGCTTTCTTGCCCGCTTGGTCTGGTAGAAGTCAGTGACAGTGGTAAACTGGGAGTAGAGGTTCACAGAAAACAAACCCACACAGACCAGTAATTGATGTTTGACACCCACCTCCCTTTAGATCTCAAGCTGGGTGTCATCACAACCCTGTAACCAGAGCAAAGAACATCCCCACTAGCACAGAGGCAAAGGCTAAAGAGGAGCCCTTAAAACTTGTGGATATCTGGACTGGGTCTTGTGTAAGAAGGGGTAGAAGGAAAGAAAAGAAACACGAATACCAACAGTGAAGTGGGAAAGCAAGACAGAAGAAAGAACATGGTCATCCCATATGTAGCGGGGATGTCAGAGAAATTAAGAATTTTCAAAAAATCTGTAACCCTGTCTGCTTTAAACCAAACAACACACTGAGGCAGCAATTGGTACATCCAAAGATCCAATACCAAAGACAACAAAGGTGACATCATATACGCAGTGCAGTGAAGAATGCTCTATTTGTATGTGGGGGAGAACAAACAGCAACTGCATCAATGTATGGCCCAGCACAGAAGAGCCAATTTCTTGGGTCAGGACTCAGCTGTGAACCTGCTTCTTAAGGAAAAATTACATACCTTTGAAGATTGTAATGTCAACATCTTGGCAAAGGAACAGGACTGGTTCAAGAGAGGTGTCAAAGAGGCCATTTATGTGAAAATAAAGAAACCAAAGCCTGAATAGAGTGTGTGTGTGTGGGTGTGGTTGCACTGTCTGCCATGTACAATGCTGTTTTGACCCCTTACTCTGGGCACTTCTTAGCCTCAATGCAATCAACACCATTCCCGTGGTATGCTTCTTCACCATTTGTTACACTGGCTACTCTCTTCCCATTTAAAGGGTATGTTCCACCCTGAAAAAAATTTCTGGATATAAGATTCCCCCTGGTCTCCCAGCCCCAACCGCTATATTTATATTTTAAGAAAAGCTCCCCAAACTCTTCTTACCTCCCCTCTTCCTCCTGCCGCGCTCCCGGCCCTCTGCTTGCGAGAAAATGCAGCAGAGGGGCGGACGGCAGCGCGTCTGTGATTGGCTGAGCAGCAGCCAATCACGGACTCGGCTGCCGGCAGCTCACTCGGCGGAGGAGAAGAGGAGAGGTAATAAAGTTTGGGAGCTTTATAAACAATACAATAAGCGTTGGGCTGGGAGACCAGGGGGAATCTATATATTAAGGATTTTAAGCTAGGGGAGGGAATCGGGGAGGAGGAGAGGAGGAGAGGGAGGGGGAGGGAGGGGGAGAAGGGCTGCAGTACGCATGCCAAACTTCTCCCGGAGGCCAGGTAGGAGGCAGAGTCCTATATGGACTCTGCTATCCACCTGGTGGGCAGTTTTTGGGACTTTGGGGGGGGACTAAAGGAGAACCATATGGAGCTGGGATGTGAGGTAAGGATTAAACTACACTACATGGTGGGGCCAGTAGTTGGGGGGAAATATAGTTTTGGGGGTGGACATGCCCTTAAATAGTGGTTGCAGCAATTAGCCCGAGCAAATGAAAAAAATCAATGACAATAGTAAACCCATGTAACATGGGATAGTAAGTTCCATATACCGATTTTATTTTCTCCTGTTTACTGATTGTTATAACCATGTGACATAAAACAATGATTTGTAATGTGTTAAAATCTCTTTTGTTACAATAAATGAACACACTTTTTGCATCAGTGCTCATTGTACCCAGTTCTACTTTGGATTTAATTAGCATGTCACATAATTTCTGCCTAAAAGAGATGTAGCAGCATTTGATAACATCTTATTAAGTTGAGATCAGCTGTAAACCAAGTAATTAGATTTTAGCAAAAAGGAGATAATGACACTACACTACACTGCTATTAATGGCCTTATAAAAACCATATGCCTAAAGGAGATGTATTGATTGAATAAACGGAAAGCATATTTCAGTTTAAATAATTTCTGCTGGGTATTTAAGTTAAGTATTGCGGTGTTGGGGTTTGGGATGAGGGGGTTAGGGGGGTAAGTACATTTCTGTTAGGCAAATAAAGTTCTCCAACATAAGTTTTGTAACACTTAACTATAAATTTTTTGTATTGCTTATGGCACACTAGTATGAAAATATGTGTCTAAGATCACAAAACGTGTTCTGAAGCTTGTGAGAATAGCGCCAGTGTGGCTTAGTCCTAAAGAAGGACGGAAAACACATCTTTTAAGATTTCTGTTCTCCCAGGGGCATAACTGCTTTTTTTTTTTAAACAGCTGATTGCACGTATGAATGAAACATTGTGCTTTGTGGCGGGCCACAATTGTCCAGGCCCCCCCATGATTGTGGGGGTTGAGTTACGCCAGTGTGTTCTCCAGTTTTGCAGGAAGTACCAAGGAGTGTAGTTAATGTTATTGTATTTTTTCATTTAAAATGTAAACAATAAGGTTAATCCATGGGTCACACACAAAACAACGCTTCTGATTCAGAATGTTTGAATTCATATCCAGAATAGACAGGTAGCGTTAAATCACAGACTCACTTGCATTTTAACTTTAAGGTGTTAAGGTGTATCATTACTGCCAATTATAATGATTATTATTTACAGTTTCCTCCTTGCCTCACATCACAGGTGGGATTATAATAAAAATAATAATGATGGTAATAACTATTTTCGTGTAATTCTTGTCTTTTTGATTCATAGGAGCCGGGAATGACAAGGGGCATCACAGCAAATTACCCTGTCACATTACAGCTGGACTGGAGGGACAACACAGCACGAGGGAAGAAATCCTAAGTAAAAGAGAAAAATAGGGCCACACACGTTGCATATTGCAATGTGTTGACTTTGTTTACTAAAAATGACAGGGTGAATGTGACGTGCAGGTTTACAGTCACTGTGTATGTATCCATGTGTGTTTATGATAGTGTTGTGTATAGAATTAGTGTATATGTGTATGTGGTGTCAGTGTGTATGTAGATGTGTGTGGTATATGTCTGTATATGTGGTGTGTGTGTGTTTACAAACCCGGTTGGACTTAGTCAGCAAATCCTGCTCTGTAGAGTTGCAGCCAATGAAGAGGCTCAGTTACCTAGCGGCGGGGAGAGAATTGGAGCAGGATCCAGGCAGTAAGTGAGGCTGATGATCTTCCTTACTGAGGCTCCGGAGATTCACTGGGGTTCCCAGCCATGTACAGCCCTGCAGTGGGATAGGATGTGCCCGCTGTCTATCCACCTCTGACGGCCAGCTCCTTGTGGGATGAGGAGACTGGACGTGTCCTCTATGTAAAGATGAAATGTTTCTCTCGCTATCTGCCTTACATCTTCAGACCTCCCAACACTATCCTGTCTTCCAGCTGCCACACAGAAGGTACAGACGGTAAAAGGGAGGAGGGGTGGGGGGGACTCCACTTCCAGAACATCCAGCTTCACTTGCCAGATCATACCACCAGCTTTAGGGAGGGGGGACTAAGTGACAGCTATTTGCTTTGGGAAAATGTGTCTCCTTTAAAGACCGGTTGTTGTGTTACCCCTACAGGGCTCATCTATTAGAATTATTCCCACTTTTACTCCAATGTTCCCTGCACTGTGCTTCACGTTATTAAATCAGATCCTCCTGTCTGGGTGCTGCTCATCCAATCAGTTAAGGATTATCTGATTTATTTTTGATTGTTATTATTACTGCAGTTTGTGTAGAATTTGAAATTCAGCTAATATTGTTGTATTTCTCTATTAGTGTGGTATTGCACAGACATTCCACCCTTTACACTTATGTGTGACAATAACTTAAGGAGAACTATGCACTAAAAACACATTTATTCATATTAACATCCCAAAACTGCTAAGTAAAATGATATTTGTCTTGACTTTCTAAGTTATTCCTAACCAAAGATACATCTATGTGAACTCTAACTACAGCATGCCTAGCCCTACCGCAACATACAACATATCAATTGGACTTTTCCCTTGAATGTATTAAAATAAACATTGACCTGAAAGTACAATGGGACAAGTAAAGAGTTCTATATCACACAGGTTTATTGGATCTTTAATTACAATTTGCCTATACAAGTGATATGCCTCTTTAATACAGCATGTAATTTCTGGGCTATATATGGATTAAATATGACTATTATTCTTTGATCATCTTAACCTAAAGCTGTAAATATGCAGCACGTGGCATTCAACCACCGCCAAAATGTGGAAGAGATTTGAGGAGGTGCGCATTGAGGATGCATGCGGCCTGGGGGGGGGGGGTTGCAGGGGTGGGGGGGTTGATGCGCTAAGTGCGTGCTCCATGGTTTGATAGTTCTAATTGAACTGCCATGAAGCCTAAATGGTTAGGAATTGATAGTCTTGCCATTTTCCAATTGCAAGATGAATGAATGTTGTGTTTCTATTGTTTACCCCAAGCTAAAGGTCTAAATAACATCTAATAAGTAGACACTTTGACCTGTGGTTGCACACTTAGCCATGGTGGTACTTGCATAGTTTCCTTCATCGCTCATGTTAGTTTAGTATTTGAGGTTGAATAAAGACATATGTCCATTCCAGTCCAACCATCTAGCAATATCCTCATTTCCTGCCTAACTGTTGATCCAGAGGAAGGCAAAAAAAAAACCACCAAATTTCTGAAGGGGAAAAAAATTCCTCCTGACTCCAAGTGGCAATCGGAAATTTCCAGGATCAACTCTACTTTAGTATCAATACCAGTAACTGCAACAATGTTGCCACACAATGTAATGTTAGAAATAAAGTTAAAAGAGAACCAGTATTTAAACTCCCCAACGTTCCTCCTCCCCTAAAACGCTTGGTAATTATCCCTGGTTTGTTGTAGGTAGTATACCATATGTGAAAGCATGGTTCTTAGTGCTGAACTCCCCATCCCTTCCATAGTTCCAAGCAGGGCCACATCTACCATTAGGCAGAGGAGGCATTTGTCTTGGCGCACCTGCACTAGGGCAAGCATTGAGAAACATATGGTAGTGGCAAAACTAGCTGTTTGAGAAAGGGATGTAATATCTGTTCTAGTTATTTACATTATTGCTAAGTGACTGATTGAGGAACTGTTTAAATACCGATGTGATAGAAACTTAAAAATCATAAACTTTAGCCACGCCCATCCACAAATCCACACCCATTCTAATATGGCGTCGCGCACAAAAGGGCGGCAATAAAGTTTGGCTCAGGCAGCAAAAACCCTAGAAGTGTCCCTGGTTCCAAGACTTGTCTATTGGAAAGATGCACTCTGCAAGGAGAGAGCATCAGCTACTGCAAGGGGCAAGGCCAGACCAGCACTGTGAGAAAAACTTTGACAGCATTGTATGTACGATTACACAAACCCAAGTTTGGTACCATTGGTACTATTAGGGAAGAGAGTTGCAGAATTGGTTTTCTTTGCTTGTTTCCTTTTCCAATGGCAAGAAACAACCAAACAACTTTATTTCAATTTTGCCTTTAAATGGCTGCAAATCCTGCACAATGTCCTGTTTTCCCTGTTCTGCTTCTGGTCCTTCCAGTTACCAACTGTCATTTATGGATTTGACAGTTGACATCACAGCCAATGACTGAATGTTAATCCCGTCTGCCTCTTCTGAGCATGCCGAGGCTCAGTACAAACTCAGGAAGGTTTCTAAATTGCTCAATTGCATCCAGAAGCATAGCAGGCATACAGTATTGAATCATAGGACAAAGTATGATATATTCAACACATTTTAAAGAGGCCATTCTTCTCTAAAGATGTTCTTATGAGGTGGAGTTGTCCTTTAAAGGATAACTGTATTGCTTTAAAAAGAGTAACAGTATGCAGCCCACCCCATAAATTTTTTCCTGATTTCAACTCTCTTTGCCTTCAATTAGCCATGCTGTGAAGGGGGCATATAATTCTGTCCTCCTCTAACTGTCACTCAAAGCTAGCATGCGAGAAAACACTTTCCACCCACCCTTGATCAGCTTGATATATAGGCTGTATTCTAGCAATGGGACATTTCAAGTTTGTTGACTGGCAGAGGAGGAGGAGAGAGGTTGTAACAGACATTCCCACAAGCGAATGACAAGTGCTATGTTAACCACGGCCCTGGTCCTGGTAGGAGGCGGGCTTTTAGCATTCATCTTTGCTTTGTGATGTTTAGGGAGGGCAGAAACATTTATAATGTAGAGATTTAAGATGCTGAAGTGTGGATATGTAATGGGGTGATTTTATTTTTTTTATATTGTTGTCTTTATTCAAGGACTGAAGTGGAGAACAGGTATTTGTTTTGCCCCCAAATTATCAACTTATCAATGATTAAAAACATGACCGTGTATGGCCAGACTTTGTCAGATTTGATACATTAGTGTTTTGAAGATGTTAGAACAGTAGGTCAGTGACATTTTCCAACTTGTTTCAAGGGTAAGTGTGGGTCTCAGACAAGTGCCCTTTATTAAAAAGAGCACATTCCAGCTTTTAAAACGATCCAGGATCATGCTCTAGCCATACAGTCTATCCACATTTACTGCAATATAAAGTGGTGTTGTCCTGCTAGCACATCATAGCCCATTCTCCGACCATGCATAGCACTAGGATGCCAGTGTATCTATTTAGTTAGGTTTTTTCTTGGGGGTTTGGCTGCTTACTCAGCATATCATGTGACTGTCTGAGTCTAACTTTACAAGCCTATTAACTAAACTTAAAGACATTCATCATGTTGTTTGTTTTAAAGTTTGAGGCTCTTAAATAGGGGCACAAAGATGGTGACAGTTGCCATTTAACACCTTTATTTAATTTATGCATGGTTATGGGACAAAGGGGACTGCACAAACCCCAAAGTAAGACCTATGTTTAAAAATTTTAATTAGATTCTAGAGTTGCCAGACTTTCTATGTCTAAATACAAATAATGTCACATTAACGCAATATTTTACAATTTATGAAAACTACATTTATATATTATTGAGTAGTAATAAGATATATACATTAACCATAAATTCAATATTATAATCAGATTAGCCCCAGTAGATTTTTGACCAGAGAAAAGGAAAAATAATAATGCAGGATGACCTACAAAAATTTTAAGTAGGCCTTTATACTTTCAAATGTATTTGTCGGGTAACGTGTTTATTGTCACGTGTGCGCGATCACACAATGTTGTTAAAATACTCTAACAATTCTGTGGATTATGCTAAGAGTCTTTGGCTAACATAAAATGATGCTAGTACCTTTGTCCATCACGTTAGATGCCTTTCATCCTATATACTGTATGTGAGCTAGGTGGAAGCACATTAAAAAATACAGTTGTGGAATTTTAAAAAAAACAAATATATAGTCATAGCAATTTATGAGAAGTTTCAGAATCAGCAGGAAAAGTATCTTATATATATGGTGCAGAACTCAGTGTTGACCTCTTGTAAACTCATACATTTTACTAGGAGGTACCAAACACAAGTTGCTATTTTGGAGATCATAAAAACACATCCCGACTGATGTTTAAACCTAACACTTTCATTGATGTCATCTCATGCTTCTGTTATTTTATCATGTAGGGTATCCTGTACAGTCGGTCATTTCATATTTGCTTTTGTGAAAGATGAAAGATTACTCACTTCAGCTGGATATACACATGATTTCCTCGTTCGGTACAGACTTTTTTTTAGGCAGTTTTCTGTTTTCTACAGTAACTATATCAGATGTCATAACAAAAATCAATATATATTGGTGTAACAAATGGATTTGTGTTTAATTTGTTGTAAATTTAGCAGATTTCTTTGTGAGGCCTTTGCTATGACCATGCTGTAATAAATAGTATTATACACCATATATTCTGACACAGTATAACTTGACAGCACTAGTACGTAAGTGGAATATTTTAGTGAATGGATGTTCTTAAAGTGTTAATGTAATTTTTTTATCTGTTCAATAATACTTCTTCACTTCCCAGTTACCTGTGAAACTAACAAACAACTCTGGTAGCATATGTCCATCAATTGCTATTCTTTTTTTTAAAAATCTCTATATAACATTTGACACTGTACATCTATATTGTACATTATGTTAAGTGAAGAGATACATGATACTAACCTGAACCTAAAACTTCCCTATAAAACCAATTATATCTTCTACTTCTACCCCCTTTACACTACTATGTAGGGAAATTGGCTATCAAAATCCTGCATGATCTCAACAGGGAAAATGTTATATAAACAGCCTTTTGTCATCTCAAACTATCATTTACTGCTGATTTTGCTAGATTGTTGTTCAAAAACATCATTTGGAGTTGTGTTGAATGTATTTCTGAAAAAAACACCAAAACAGCCGATCGGCCGACGATCGCACAGTCATTTTCCCTTCCGGACCCCCGGTTGTTGTGTCTGTGGCCACCTTATGGTTAATACAGAACAATATACGTAAACAAATTTTGTGGTTTTTCGTTTACCATTTTTAATAACCAGTTTAGGTTTTCTCTGATTTCCTGGGAATAATCTTTAACCTTTAGCTCACTGAACATTGCCATGTTATATTGTGGTGAGCAGTTTTTTATTTTTTCTGTCTTGTTTGGGTTTTTTTTTCGGTTCTTTTGCTTGGTTCCATTTAATGGGAACACACAACATTGCCTGAAACCATTCCATGGGAAGTTTGTCAAAGGGTAAAAAACATGTGACCCTTCTGGGCTTGCCCTGATTTTGGTTGTTTTGTTCTGTCCCATAGTGTAATGTGTGCAATCTGTACAGATTTTTCAGTTCAGCCAATTTGTTTTGTCACTGCTTGTTAATTAGCAGTGTTTTCTCACAATCAGAACTTGACAGTTCTATAAGCATCTAAGGTCAATGCTAGGCTTCCCTGATCCCTTCTTCACTTCACATTTTCAGAAAATCCACCTGATGCAACCACTGCCCTAATAAGCAGAGATTCTCAAAAGAGGTGCATCCTGGTGTTAAGAACTATAATTCCCAGCATTCCTCAAATGCATAGAGATGCCAGGGAATGCTAGAGTTTTTTCCAAATATCTGGAGGCACACTGTTTGAGAATCCTGCCATAAAGAAGTATATAGTAGTTGCAACACAACTTATTAACCCAGATTTTGTTATATACAGTTATCAAAGCTGCTTAAGAAGTGTTACTAAAAAGGACCATTGGATATATTAGAAAATATTAATGATTTTTTTTTGTTATGTTTACAAATCTTTAATCAAAGGGCAAGTTTACCTCCTATTTAAAATACACAACTAACACAGACCAGCATTAAAAGCTGTACGGTTTGCACATCTGATGATCTGGAGAAAAAAAAAGTAGTTTAGCAAACAGCAGTCAGTCATTGGCTGTGATGTCATCTGTCACAGCCGACTGATTACCTGGAAAAGCCAACAAGCAAATTAGAGGGACTTATAATAAAACACCAAACCAAAGCCACCAGCAGATGAGCTGGTTTGTGGTGTTGGACTACAATTCATTCAGAAGGAATGGTAATGTTATAGTTTAGAAATATCTAAGGGAAATATTGTACTGTTATCAACATAACTCTAAGCATCATACACACGTGCAATAGCGGGCCCAACCATGACGCAAGATATGACCACACGGCCATGTAAGACAAGTATTGCTTTAGTGTATGGACGACCATGCCTGATTAAGCGCCTGTTTCGTCCGACCGATTGCCATACATTAAAGATGTTACACTTCGGTAACATGTCAGATGAGAGTGGTACGGTATAGGTGCGTACCTGTATCATGCAGCTACATCATGCTACGATCGTCAGCATACACAATCGAAATGGAACGTGTGGCCTAGCCATAAAAGAACAAATAGACAATTATTTGTACGTATATATCAGGCCAAAAAAACATGATCAATGCATACTGCACCTCTCACGCAAAAGAGCTTTAAGCGATTTTTAAAGGTTCCTAATGCTGAACAGTATGAAAAGCAATATTGTTACTACTATGGAAACTCTGGTCCGCCATACAAACAGGAACTCATCTTACTATATATCTACTGATGTCATTTTCTCACTCGAGCTACCTAGTTTATGTGACAAATAACACTGATACTAAAAATACGGTACTGTAAAGCCTGGTGTGTATTTGACACCTTTGAAAAAAGTGCTTGTTCCATATGTGTTTATATACGTAGGAAATCAGGATTTTTACACAATGCTTTAGCACAGACAGTGGGTGTGAATAATGGATTTTGCCTTTCATTCTTAATTGTCACTGGGGTATTCTTAGAGATCTGTCACCTTTGTTTTTTTTAGTTATATGAATGGCTATGATGGTGTCTGATTTTGTTATGTTCGAGAAAACCCAGCTACTAGCTGATCGGAAACTAAACAGGAAGCAGGCACTGACATCCTGCAGAAGGAAATCTCAAAGTTTTTATTTGGTTTCCCAAAATAGATGATAATCTTAAAGTGCAGAATCTTCATTTTTCAAGGACAATAAAACCTTTTTACCCACCCACTTCCATTTAAAGCACTCAGGTGTGAGCACCTACTGTAAACGGCTAGGTCCTTTTATTTGAGTTTTTCATAAATCACCGAAGGTTTCATTCATCCAGGCCATGGTCTATCTGTGGTATTAAGTACTGTAAATAGACTGGAAGAAGTTTCGCTAGTTATCCGACTGGCTTTCTCAATCAGAATCAAGGGGCTGCAGAATGTGGAATAAATACCCTGGAATGTGTCTCAATCACCATATAACAGCAAGGTGCCAGGGATCTCCTGAATGCAAGGTGTCGGTTGCATCATTGCTAAGAGGTGTTACCAACCTGTCCAGGGACAGACAATGTGCATGAAGCTTGTTTCGGGCGATAATGTGCCGTGTGTGCAATATCAACAGGTAGGATCTGCGCACCTTTGTAAAATTAAAACACTGGGTGCGTAGAGGTAATTGTCACTGAATAGGCAATATGACCAACTATATAACTGCACAGTCCACCGCACACACCAGATTTAAATCACAAAACTGTTTTATTTAATCAACATCAGTGCAACCCCTTTATCAAGACAAAACAGACAATAAAACCAACAAAGCCAACCCATATGACCACACACACCACCTTTGAACAAACCCTTCAAGTGATCATGTGTAAAACAAATATAATAATATATATATATATATATATATATATATATATATATATATATATATACAATAAATAAGTACATTATAAAACACCAAACCACATGCCCAAATCCCACACAATAAGTGCAGTTATACAAAGTGCAGAGAGTGTGTGCACCATATGGATAATATTAAAGGGGATCCAAAAATGACTTTAGGTAAATTGATAGGAATTGCTCTCTGAGAATTTTTGCAATTTATTTTCATTGTTTATTTTGCATAGTTTTGTAGATATTTACTTTTTGTGTGTGATATGGCAGCAGCATCACCAGGTCCCCTGCACTTCTTGCTTCCTGCTCGAAATTATGTGACGTCAATCTGCCCTGTGTCTCTTTCTCCCTTTGCTGCCCCCCTCCTCTTGCAAGCCCCCTTGTCCCCCCCACTTATGGGCCCTATGGCCCCTCCATTTGCAGGCCCCCTTGGCCCCTTTCCTTATATGTGGCCAAGCCCACTCACAGACACATTAACCCTGCCCACACGCGGGGGCTGTGTCCCCACTCATGGGTGCCATGGCTGCACACTTATGGGTGCTGGGTGTCACTAAGACCCCCCCCCTACAGAAAACTGTTAAAACAGCCTTTTCAGGCAGAGTGAGAACTCTTGGGCTGTGGAGCACGTACAGACGTCGTTCATGGCTCGTTTTAAAGGTAGGAAACTGGAAAATTAACTTGTTCACCTTTAAAATCAACTTGTTCCCCTTTAATTAATAGAAAATTTATAACAAGAAACAAAGTTTCAATACGTCATTCATTTAAAAAGCAAGTGAATGACAGATTTGTATTGAGCCATTTAGGATGAAGGGCTTACAGGGTAAAAGTAAGTTTTCTCTTCGGAGAAGCATGGTATCCCTATTGCCCCCCCCTGGTATTGTGTTCAATAACACAGCCCCGAAGCTCACAAACTTTATGCTGCTTATCAATAAAATGCTTTGCCACTGGAGGAAGCTTCTTGTATTGTGTCCGGATTTAAGATCGTCAGTTTTGAGTGCTTCATACACTGTCTTAATGGTACTTCTGTGCTTTTGAAAGCGAACCTTAAAAGAGAACTAAACCCAATTTTTTTATACTCCAGAATCTGAAACAACCCCCTAAATACACCAATAAACTATAAAATGGCACTTTAGTAAACTCTGTTAAAGTAAATCAAGCTGTTAAGAAACTGGCTTCTGGATCTGTGTATGTGCAGTGTCAGACCACACCTCCTGACCTCAGTCACATGCTTCCTGCTTTATCTGTCCTGTAAATATGTTACCATATGTTATTTAGGTAAATTTCCCAGCGCCTGTATCAAAATGAGAGGTAAGACACAGATTACTGGTTTTATATCAAGGTGTTCTGACTTCTGGTTCAGTTTTGTTCTGGGTTTAGTTGCCCTTTAAACTGGACTGTCGTCATACCAACATTGATATATGAGCAGGGGCACTTGAGCATATACAGTATATGGAGTAGTCAGTGAGGCCACTATATGTGTGCCATAGCAAAGGACTGAGCATGTGCAGAACATAATGGTCGTTGACCAAACTGTCTGATACTAGAATGCTGAGAAGTAAAGCACAAACCATATGTTATTTAGGTAAATTTCCCAGCGCTGTATCAAAATGAGAGGTAAGACACAGATTACTGGTTTTATATCAAGGTGTTCTGACTTCTGGTTCAGTTTTGTTCTGTGGCTTTAGTTGCCCTTTAAACTGGACTGTCGTCATACCAACATTGATTATGAGCAGGGGCACTTGAGCATATACAGTATATGGAGTAGTCAGTGAGGCCACTATATGGGTGGCAGAAGTATTCTCCTGCATTAAAGTTGCACACATTAATGAATAACATTGTAACAACCTTTTTCTGGAATAGTCTTATTTGAGATTCCCCAAACTTTTCAATAGGATCAGCTTGTACCAATTACGGTGTTATTCAATAAAGTTCTTAGTTTAATTGCCCCACAAATCAGATGTTAGCTTTCAAATGACATCATTTCTGATGGTGGGGCAAAATTTGCACAATCTTAAACGATAAGAAATTTTATTGAATCTCCCTGATAGTGCGTAATGAATTTCCTCTCTTATACCCACATGAGGTTTATTCCTAGTGTCAGATGATAATGATTCATCAAGTTTAACTAAATCCCAGATTATTGAGGTTTTTCCATATGATATCTGAACCATTGGAAAAATTTTGACAAAGGTACGACCAGTGGTCGCATAGTCAGGGATCTTACTCTCACTAAGTTTAGAATGTATTTCCATAACCATTTGCTGGCTATAGCCCCTATTACAAAATTTCTTACCATTTCCATTGTTTGATCTTCTGTCCTCTGTCTTCTATGTGCATGGTTCTGGCATGCGCATAGAAGACAGAGTTAGTCGGGACCTGTCAGACTCGCTGCCGGAGAGCGAGCGAGAGGGTAAGTTCTTTACCTTCTTTCCTGGCTCCTGATTGTTTCATTGAAGAATGGGCCACGATTTCAAATCATTGAAATCGGCAACGCACCAAAAACGCTCGTTTTGGGTGGGCGATGCGATTGTGATTGCGTTCCAATTTTAAATCGTAATCGTATGCGTTTTCCAATACTTAATGAAAAAAACCGCATGCGCAAATGCAACGAAATCGCATGCAATTCTGTGTGTGATTGCGGATGCGTTGCAGCGTGGCCGTGCCCTAAGACACAGCTCCTTTACCTCCGTTCTTCAATAAAACTGAATTCTAAAAATGTTTTAATACGAGTGGAGATAACTTTTAACCCCACAAATGCAGCAAGGCTTAGTCAGCAGTACTGCGGTTAAAATGCAATTAATTAACAATAAATGCGTCCTGCAGATTACATGTGTTAAGTGGCCTCCAATCAGCAGTAAAACTGGAAACCTTAATTTTATCATGGTTAGCAATATTTCAAAAGCTTATGTTTATTTCAAGGTGTATGATGTGTAATTAGGATGGCCAAAACAGTGAAAAATAAAGGGACAGCTATTAAAACAACACCAGCATGGTTTAACTTGGAAATTGCAACCAGAGAAGCCCTGCTAATTACGTTTATTAGTGTGGTGTCCTTATCTCATCAAATGATCTGGCAACCCAGCGCAGCGTGTCATAAATAATCACAGCTTTACAGCATAACTAGGGTTAAATGTGTGAATACTAATAGATGAGATGGATTCATTCCCACTCCTGAGTACAGATTGGATGAATCAATAAATAAGGCTGTGGCCTAAATGCATTCAAGAATCAGTTCGATAATCTGCTGTGTTCGCTGCAGTAGAGCTGTTTGCTTGCTTACTATGAATTACTAACACCCGGTTAGGAATAATCACAGTTTACATGATATAACTGAGACTGTGTATTTTTTAGGCAGTCTTTAGTTGTACTGTTTGAAAAGCAAAATTATGTTTTAAGGACTGAGGTTTTGCCATTAATATTTACATACTAAAGAGCATTTTACAATTCTTTTACATATGATCCCTTTTTGGGCTACCAATAGAAAACTTTTAGTTTACTCATACTGTTCACTAGAAGGTAGTGCATGATCTCTGGGTGCTAGACACAGTGTTATGATCCCTGAAACTGCGGAAGCTGTAATGTTTTCTGAAGAAATCAGCATTGGCAATGCAAAGTACACCTGCAGAAGAGAGAAAAGACCAGGTAAGAGGAACAATACTATATAGCGTTAACGTCCCTGCTTATAAGATTGAAACTATTGTTGTTTTATTGCAAAGTCTCACAAGCATCTCATTATAAAAACAATGCATGTTCACATTTTATACCACACGCTAATGTTCTGCTTTAGTCCTGCTGCGTTTGAGAACAGGATACATAAATCAAAAACCCTATGTAGGCTTCTATTAGTTCTAGGCCACACTAGCGTGTTCAGTGGTGTAGCTAGATATCATAGGGCCCCATAGCAACATTTTAGATGGGGCTCCATAAAAATTAGCTTTGGTGCAGTTCTAACCCGACCGAATCGCAGCTAGGTGTTTTTTAAAGGCATGTTCCACCCTGCTAAGAAAAAATGACCTCACTTAGTATAGCCACACAAACCCTGTTTTCATTTTACTTAAACCTGTTGGCATCTTTGAAAGTAAACTGAAAATATAGTTTTGTGGAACTAAACTTTGTGAGGTAAAATTTTCTTAGGAGGATGGATATGCCTGCTGGGGACCTGGATGGGGCCCCCTTTGTCTGGGGCCCCATAGCAACTGATATGGCTGCTATAGTGATTCCTACACCCCTGAGCATGTTACTTACACGCTTAGGTCAGGTTTTGTGATTAGTTAGCTTGTGAGAATTGCATGCTAGTATGTAACATATGCTTGTGGCCAATTGTGTGCACTGCATTCTATCAGCACCGTGATGATTGCATGCACTCTAATTAAAGACTATTACCGAAACAAAACAGGCAGTAATGTGCATAAAACATGCTGCATTGTGCACATGCTTTTCACCCACATTACTGCCCGCTAGTGTGGCTGCAGCCTTATAGAGAATACTTACAGCATCCGAAATCGTCTAATGATAGTCCACTTTCTTATTGACTACATTTTAAACAAAAAGTTTGCTACACATGTACAGTTAAAGCCTTTCAATATTATCTTTTAACATTTTCCCTTCTATCAGTGCACTGTTAGAATAACATGGGGAGGAGCTTGGGAGGGTAATGAAGTGAACCCTGATCTTGGCTCTGTGCAATGCCTTTTTCATTTTGGTGTACCTATAAGGGAATGCTTGAGGTATACTAGTTAAAATATCCTTCACTTAAAGTGTTTCATTTGATACCGCCTGTAGGAAGTTTTGGAAGGTGGCTAAATGATTCACAGTGTGTTCAGTAATAAAAAGTGAACTTAATGCTGAAACTGCTTTAGTTTGGGTAATCCCTTGTCTGATCGAAACAACAAAAATGTTTTTAGAGCTTTAAAAAAACTAAAAGGCATCTGTACTGAATGTATTTTTTTTTAATTTTAAATTTAAATCGGGAAGATTAAATAGTGTGCGAATTTCGTTACTTACCTCTGCACGATCCTGCAATACAATACATTGATGTAAACAAGATTACATCTGGGATTGCGTAAGGTTAGATGCACTAGATTAAAGTCCCATACAGAACCCCCATTAAGTTTCGCCTACATTTGTTATTAATGGCGCTGTGCCCTAAAATCTGTGTAAAACCAGGTTAACCTGATATTACTTCAGGTTGCTCTGGTTTTACATGGATTTTGCCCATACTGATCTCGCTGTATAATTCTTTTCAATATCACTACCATTTTTTATCCATATTCCCCTATTTAGATATGCTCTCTATCAATCGATACATCTTACATTTCGCTGGTCAATCAAGTGGCCGTATTTCATAAACTCTTCCTGAGACTCAGAATATGTTCGTTGTTTGCTGTATCGAAATGCGGATCAGCAACTCTAAAGTCGTATGCATTTTTTGGTGAGTTTGTAGCGTTCTGTGATAATTCCCTCTCCCAGTGCGCTTTAAACATTTTTAAGTATAATAGTAAAGGATGAGGACTGAGAAGTGGCACCATTAATCAATGGGATAGGTAGTTAGTTATTTGATGATGGCGATAAAGCAAATGTCTTGTAATATTTTTTTTTCCCCTTTGTATACGCAATAGCAGATCCAAGTACAGATATCATAGAGTATACCGTAGTAGCAATATGGTAAAAAAATATTAAAGTGCACTGTGGTTAACCGAGAATATGGTACAGAAAGAACTAAATAAGGTTAATATTATATAAATCCCTGACCGGATAAATACATCCTCGGTCCTTAGGAGCCAAGTTCATTTATCTAGGCATTGTTTCTATTTTGCAGTTCCCTCATGTTCCGGAGGTGGCTCTGGATTGAAAAAGACTGATGTATTCCAAATTCAAAAGGGTAGTCGTTCACAGCCAGGTAATTATACAGGACCGTGTAAGTTAACTCCAGTGGTGGGAGATAGATACTGGAACTGTTTACAGTGAACATTCTGTTCTTGTGTATGTTTCCTTTTAGGACTGATTTATAATGTATAGCCATACCAGCATGGATTCTAGGAGGAATAGACTCTTTGCCAACACTAAACTGCTTGTGCCTCTTATAAGGAGAGCAACTCAGTAATGTAGCATATTTGACTCTGGAAAGTCACGTTAGCATAGATGTAGTTTACTTGGATTTGCAAAAGTCTTTGTTTACAGTCCCCCATATCGCCTTCTACTAATGTATATAGCTTAAGGTCTGTTGGGTGTGGTGTAGTCCCACATTTGTCCATGGTAAAAATTTGGTTAATGATTAGGATACCGAGGTAGTTGTTAATGGGCGCTTCATCTTATCTATGGACTAAAGTGCTAAGTGGGTACATACAGGTGGTCTGATGTTGGGGCCGATTTATTTAATCGATTATTAATGATTTGGAACGTGTGGTATTTCAACAAGGTCTCTGTGTTTGATGAGACAACAAAATCTTTTGTGGACCATTAAACTTGTCGCATCGCTTGCAGGGGGATCTAGATCAGATTGTCACATTGGGTGCTATAGTGGCAGATGAGATTCCCAAGTTGATTAAATGTAAGGTGATGCGTATTTTGGAACTTAAAATATCTCTTGTGCTGCTATACTATAAATGGTCGTGGTTGTTTAAGTGAATGCCCTGTTGGAAAGGATCTTGGAGTTTAGTGGATAACAACTAAAGAAGCAACATGCCAGGCAGAAAGCCAGAGCCAGATGATATTGTTGGATAAAGAGAGGTATGGACTCAAGGACGGAAAATGTAATTCTCCTCTTTCAAAGCAATGGTAAGGCCTCATTTGGAATTGCAGTGCAATTTTGGAATCCTGTGACAAAAATGACATCTTGAAATTGAAGGGTTCAGAGAACGGCAACTAAATTATAAGGGGATGGGGGAGTGATCTGAAGAGAGGACTGGAAAACTTACAATTATGACACTGGATGAAAGGCGTAGGGATATTGATTACTGTTAAAATACATTAACGGGCCATACAATAAACTATCTGGGTTCATTGTTCACCCAATAGAAACATGTCAGAGGACATGTGGACATCCCTTAAGACTTGAAGAAAAAAGGTTTAGGCTTCAAGTTCGGAAGGGTTTTTCACTGTGAGAACGGTAAAGCTATGGAACTGTCTTCCAGTGGACGGTGTTATGGCATAGGTCATTGGTCAGTTTAATAAAAAAAAAAGCTGGATGAGTTTCTGTAACAAGGAATGTTACAAGTTACTGGTATTGATACCATAAAGTAGAGTTGATCCAGGGAAATTCCGATTTTTCCCCTTCTAAATTTGGGTGGGGGGGGGTTGCCTTCCTCGGTTATCAACAGTTAGGCAGGAATGAGGATGTATTGCTAGAATGGGTTGGACTGGAGGACATATGTCTTTATTCAACCTCATACTATACTAATTTGCTACGGGTAGCGGAAACATCATGGATGATGGACGCTTTTGAAGCTGCCTCTCTTGCCTGAGGGATTGAGTATGGAGAAAGTAGAAGAAAGTAAAATAAACCTAGATTACTATATAGTCTTTGTGCTTGTAAAAGTTCTCATTCATCTAGGTTATGGTATATCTGTTGTAACAAAAGATTACTGAAGGATATGGTTATACAGTTAACATTTTAATGGGTTATTTTATAAAGAGAAAGCATTGTAGAGCTGATTAGTCCCATATATAGATGTAAAAAAATAGAGTCAGTGATACTTTTCTATGACTAACCGCTTTAGTTGACAAGCTTTCAGGGCTATACCCTCTCATCAGATCGAGCAGATACTGAAAGCTGTCAACTAAATAAACTGTGTAGTCCATAAAAAAGTATCACATACCTTATTTTTTTTACATCATATAGACAAACTTTGAAGAGATACACTTCTCTCTCTTAAGCACTACAACAATTTGTATCTATATCTGTTTATTCAGTTACATCAACTGGAATTTCAAGGAGAGCTAACTCACATTTTATAATCCAGAATCTGAAAACATCCCCTAAAAGTCCACAAAAGTCCAAAAAAACTTCAGTGGCATTAAAGTAAATGCCCATAAGAACTGGATAAGATAATGTGTATGCACAGTGCCCTGGCCCCACCTACTGACCACAGTCAGCTGTAACATTGGGTAATCTGCCCTGTAAATGTGGTCACACGATTAGATATTCGGTCCGACGACCGATAGTTCAGGGTATCGGTCGATCGGACCGAAATTATCGAATCCGAATGTGCCCATGTCCGAAAGGACATCGGACAGTGGTGGAAAACCTCGTCCGATCGGCGGTCCTCTATGGACCGCACGATCGGTCGCGAGGTGACTATCGGACGCGGCTGCTTTGCCGCGACCGACAGTCCTTCCTCCTGGCCGACCGTTCGAAAGATCGAACGGTCGTCAGGAGGAAAAATCGCTAGGTGTGTACCTAGCTTTAAAGGATTGGCGAGACTCTAGTTGGACAAAACCATCTGCCAGACACTTATGCGACTGGAATGGTCTTAGGTTTGGCTTTCAAAAATAAAGAATATATATACAGTTTCAACATGTCCTTATTAGATGGGAAATGTATTAGACCTTATTCTCCTTTTAAGAGTTCTACAGATTTCTGGCATTACTAATTTATCAGCATCTTCCTAGTATAAGTCGACACAGAGTATGCCACAGGAAGCCCATCCATTTGGTACTGTGACCCCTCTAGCGGCTATGGGGCTGAGCATGTGCAGTGTGTATCTGTGTCTGTGACCGCACTTTAAAAGCCAGAGAAACTTGCAGAATTAACATGTTGCGAGATACAGCTATTTGTTATCACATTAAAGAGTTCACACTGCGGTCATTCTATTTTAGGTTAGGTCTCCTTAGTCTGTCAGAGGAAACTGAACACGAATACATCATTAAAACATCTAAATTAATGAAAGGAAAGCACCATTCATCATAAAGTCCCACCAAAGATTTCAAATGAAAATGTCATGGATCAAATAGTGAATATTCTACGATAAATACTTCATCATGTGCAAGGTCATGTTGGATTAAGGCTGTGTACACACCACAGATTTTCGGCTGACCGACCGATGGTTGCCATGGATCGGTTGGTGATTGAATGGAATATCTGATGGCGTGGGGCAGGCGGCCTGACCAGCTGGTCACTGATTCGATTCCCTATGGGGCCGCACTATCAGTCGCGCACACTGTTGGCCGGGGCCACTTTTGCCGTGGCCAACAAACCCTCGTCCGGCCGACGCGCTTGCAGAAGAGAATTATAGCTGCCCTACAGATCTGAACACACTGCCACAAACAAACCACAATGGTACTGAATATTATAATGTTTTATTTTTATTTGTCAATAGTTCATACGTAAGTAAATAATAATGGGCCTCAATCGTAACATGTCCTTCTCTGTGCAGTTATAACTCTCACAAACTTGCCAATTAAAAATAATAAAATGTAGTCTCTGATGTTAACATGTATCTAGAGAGCAATCTTGCAATGTGAAAACAGAACATGGTTATTAAGGTCTGATAAATTTTGGAGCCCACAATCTTCAAATGAATCCCAATAAGCTGTTAGTAGACGTCACGCTTGCTTCCTTGCAACTTCTAAACTTCCAAATGCATGGCTCTGAAGTTGTTTTGTTTTATGTAATGCGCTGTCTAGGCCTGTAGAAACCTATAAGTTTTCCTTATATATAGTAAATGTTAATAAGCCCCACTTGGGATTCATCGTTGTTTCACTGCACACAATTGCACATATAGCTCCATGACTTTCCCCTTCTTTGCTTCCTTTGTGCCCTGTTTTCCGCCTCCTCTTCCTTTGTTTGTTTATTCTTCCTTTGGGTGTTTCCCCCTTTGATCTCCTTTTCTTTCCTTGCATTTTTTGCTTGATGTGTCTGGTGTTTTTTTTGTTCTTTTTTCTTGTTACATATTTCATCCGCCCCCCCATACCCCGTCTCTGCTCTTTTCTCCCCTTTTCCCCCTTTTTTCCCCCCCCTCCCCTATGTGCATTGTAACATTCACCCTGTGCTTAACTTTTTATTTATTTATGCAATGCCATCTTTACATGCTTTGTTCCTTTTTTGACTTTCGTACACCCTTACATATCCCTCGCCCCTCCCCCTATAGGACACGAGACAGTCATGTGTACCACTTTTCCAAAATCCATCTCTTTGAGAAATACGATGTGCCTCATTTGTTAGTTTGACGTCTAGGAGATTATTGCTACACTGCACACCTAAGATCTTGTAACATTCCCAGTTATCCACCTGTGTAACTTTCCCTGGTATCCACCAGTGTAACATTCCCAGTTATCCACCAGTGTAACATTCCCAGTTATCCACCTGTGTAACATTCCCAGATATCCACCAGTGTACATTTCCAGTTATCCACCTGTGTAACATTCCCAGTTATCCACCCGTGTAACTTCCGAGTTATCCACCAGTGTAACATTCCCAGATATCCATCCCAGTTAACATTCACCAGATATACACCATGTACATTCCAGATATCCACCCGTGTAACATTTCCAGTTATCACCAGTAACATTCCCAGTTATCCACCTGTGTAACATTCCCAGTTATCCACCCGTGTGTAACATTCCCAGATATCACCAGTGTAACATCCCAGATATCCACCAGTGTAAAATTCCCAGATATCCACCAGTGAACATTTCCAGTTATCCACCTGTGTAACATTCCCAGATATCCACCAGTGTAACATTCCAGATATCACCAGTGTAACATTCCCAGTTATCCACCTGTGTAACATTCCCAGATATCCACCAGTGTAACATTCCCAGTTATCCACCAGTGTAACATTCCAGTTATCCACCTGGTAACTTTCCCAGATATTCCACCAGTGTAACATTATCAGATATCCACCAGTGTTCACCAACATTCACAGATATCCACCAGTGTAACATTCCCAGTTATCCACCAGTGTAACATTCCCAGTTATCCACCTGTGTAACTTTCCCTGTATCACCAGGTAACATTCCCATTATCCACCAGTGTAACATTCCCAGTTATCCACCGTGTAAAATTTCCCAGTTATCCACCAGTGTAACATTCCCAGTTATCCACCTGTGTAACTTTCCCTGGTATCCACTATGTAGCTCTGTCCCCTTTTCCTTCTGCTTTTAAAGGGCAATTATAGTGAGATTTTTTTTTTCATTCATTCGAATATTTTCTAGAAGTCATCACAACCCCTGGGGTATCTTTAATTTCTTTAAATTCTACATAGTCCCAGAGATATAAGCCTTTGAAAATGCTGCAATTAGCATGAGCTGCTACATTTCATCTGCCACTCAGACACCCACCCACACAATCCAAAGCTCCCATGCAGTATATCACACACTCCCTCACCCACACTATATACACCATGTGCCATACTATAACTAAATCATTAAACCAGCAATATGAGCATTACATAGTATACATTACAAAGGGGTTTTTATACAATTTGAAATTACCAAAAGATTAGCCATGCCCATCCTAGGAAACCACTGCCACCTTACTCAAATAACATGGAATTAGTCTTGAATTGGTCATGAACTTTGGTCTCTGTACAAGGACCCTCTATTGAAAAGTGCTCTATCATAGGCTAGTAAATTCTCTATTCCTACTCTGCACTGTCTCTTTGTGTCTCTGACAGTCATGTGTCAATAGGGCCCATCCCCAAAAATTGATGTTTTCTGAAGCTAGTTACAGGCATGATACCAATATCTGTGCTTTTCTCTGTCTATTGACAGGTAAAGGTGCCCATACATTAGTACTTACCCCCCAACCGATCCACGTCATTCAATCAATATTTCCAGAACTGCCATTCCCGTTCTTTTTTGCAACTGGCATATGATCGCAAAATGAATGGGGCAAGGTGGGCCCTCGGGATCGTATGTCAGTTGCAAAATAGAACAGAAAATACTGATTGAATGTCAGTTGGCACGTAAGTATTAATATATGAGCCCCTTTTGGCTGTGTACAAAACCACTACTGATTGGGTGTGTTGGAAAATCATGTCCGATCATGGCTTCCCTACATTTGTCGTGGCTGACTGATTTGTCCTAGCTAACTGCTTGCTAGAGGCGAACGGAAAATTTGATGGTATGTACTCAGCCTTTGGGAGATAAACGTTTGGGGGGGGGTTGTTTTTTTTTTTTTTGTGGCTAGCTTTAAAAACAATAAAGAAGGTTTTGATGGACTAAACATGATTTATCTCACGTGTGTACATAGCTTTACCCATGTGTCTAATTAATAGTGCACACTGTGTTCACACTTTCCCAGCAAGTCAGTTTGTATTATTTAAGTTGATATCAGATATGGAAAGATTTCTCACACCCACCCACCCCAAGAAAACGAGAGACTGTTGTTACCAAAAAAGAGGGGGGTTATAATAATTATCTAATTAAAAGAAAAGTAATTTATTTGTCACAGGTGAAGGAAAATCATGTACCAACAGTTTTGGTAATAGCGAATGGCCTTTTTTTTTTTTTTTAAGAAAAAAATGCTGCATATGTAGCATGGTAATAATACTGAGGCATGGCTGGTGTTTAGTTAATAAAATAGTTATAATAAAATGGTTAAAATAAATAGAAAGTTGCTTGTGAATGTTCTCATTCATCCAGGTCATGGTATATCTGTTGTATTCAGTTAGATGAAAACAGGCATGAGAGCCAAACAGACACTGAAAAAGGCTCAAAAAAGGCTCTTAAACCAACAAGAGCGGCAGACACATTTTACAGTTGATGCTTTAATGCACAACATCAGTCAACTAAAACAGAACCTGGCCTCACAGCTACCTGTGGCCATCTGGGAAAGGGTGATGGAGTTCACCAAACAAGCACAGCTTTCTCAGCACTGTAAGGGCAAGCAAAGGCAATGGAACAAGTGAGGCAGAGCAACCCCACCTTAAGTTATCTGCAGCCTTAGACAGTGGTAAACCTCCTTCATCTAACCTGACCACACAGGAAAGAAGAGCTTTTAAATATCTCAAAAAAGATTCCAGTATCACCATTCTGCCAGCAGATAAGGGAAGATGCACTTTGGTACTCAACACCTCGGACTACCATGCTAAGGTGATCACACTCCTGGCCGATAACAACACATATGAGGCTTTAACGAGGCATCCCACCAACCGCTACAAGAAAAAGGTCATAGACTTACTACAGCAGCTTCAAAATGATAAAGCCATTTAATGAGCAATGTATCATCGTCTCTACCCTGGTGAGGCACATCCATGTATATATGGACTCCCGAAGATACAATAGAAAGGGACCCCAGTAAGACCTATAGTCAGCAGCATCAACTCTAACATACAAGGTGGTGAAATACCTAGCCAACATCTAGAACTCCCAGGATTTCACTAAGAAGATTCAAGATATAGTACTCGGTGACATCTCTCTTCTCCTATATACCCACCAAGGTGGCTGTTGAAATGGTGAGAAAATGGCTAGGCCAATACAGCACCATTACCAGCAGAACAGATCTTAACCCAGAACAGGTGTGTTCCCTACTGGACTTATGCCTGAATGCCACCTATTTCAAATATAGGGATAAGTTCTATAAGCCAAAACATTGATATGCTATGGGATCTCCAGTTTTACCCATTGTGGCAAACCTTTACATGGATGAGTGGCAACACAGGCGCTTAATACTTTTAAAGGCATAGCACCAGGCCACTGGTTCAGATAGGTGGATGACACCTGTGTTAAAATCCACCAGAAGGAAGTACAAGACTCCACAGAACACATCAATGCCTTAGACCAGAACATCAAATTTACAAAGGAAGAGGTACAAAACAACATACTAGCTTTCTTGCCCGCTTGGTCTGGTAGAAGTCAGTGACAGTGGTAAACTGGGAGTAGAGGTTCACAGAAAACAAACCCACACAGACCAGTAATTGATGTTTGACACCCACCTCCCTTTAGATCTCAAGCTGGGTGTCATCACAACCCTGTAACACAGAGCAAAGAACATCCCCACTAGCACAGAGGCAAAGGCTAAAGAGGAGCCCTTAAAACTTGTGGATATCTGGACTGGGTCTTTGTAAGAAGGGGTAGAAGGAAA
Organism: Hymenochirus boettgeri; assembly: GCA_019447015.1. Taxonomy (NCBI): domain Eukaryota; kingdom Metazoa; phylum Chordata; class Amphibia; order Anura; family Pipidae; genus Hymenochirus; species Hymenochirus boettgeri. The sequence continues at coordinate 76,585,311 of CM033471.1, read as the reverse complement.
GAAAAGAACACGAATACCAACAGTGAAGTGGGAAAGCAAGACAGAAGAAAGAACATGGTCATCCCATATGTAGCGGGGATGTCAGAGAAATTAAGAATTTTCAAAAAAATACTGTAACCCTGTCTGCTTTAAACCAAACAACACACTGAGGCAGCAATTGGTACATCCAAAAGATCCAATACCGAAAGACAACAAAGGTGACATCATATACGCAGTGCAGTGAAGAATGCTCTTATTTGTATGTGGGGGAGAACAAACAGCAACTGCATCAATGTATGGCCCAGCACAGAAGAGCCAATTTCTTGGGTCAGGACTCAGCTGTGAACCTGCTTCTTAAGGAAAAATTACATACCTTTGAAGATTGTAATGTCAACATCTTGGCAAAGGAACAGGACTGGTTCAAGAGAGGTGTCAAAGAGGCCATTTATGTGAAAATAAAGAAACCAAAGCCTGAATAGAAGTGTGTGTGTGGGTGTGTCTGTACTGTCTGCCATGTACAATGCTGTTTTGACCCCTGCAAATTGTGACTTCTTAGCCTCAATGAATCACAACACACATCCCGTGGTATGCTTCTTCACCATTTGTTACACTGGCTACCTTCTTTTCCCATTTAAAGGGTATGTCCACCCTGAAAAAAATTGGATATAAGATTCCCCCTGGTCTCCCAGCCCCAACCGCTATATTTATATTTTAAGAAAAGCTCCCAAACTCTTCTTACCTCCCCTCTTTCCTCTCCGCGCTCCGGCCCTCTGCTTGCGAGAAAATGCAAGCAGAGGGGCGGACTGGCAGCCGCGTCTGTGTTGGCTGAGCAGCAGCCAATCACGGACTCGGCTGCCGGCAGCTCACTTCGGCGGAGGAAGAGGAGAGGTAATAAAGTTGGGGAGCTTATAAACATATCAAATAGCGTTGGGGCTGGGAGACCAGGGGAATCTTATATATTAAGGATTTTAAGCTAGGGGGGAGGATCGGGAGAGGGAGGGAGAGGGAGGGGGAGGGAGGGAGAAGGGCTGCAGTACGCATGCCAAACTTCTCCCGGAGGCCAGGTAGGAGGCAGAGTCCTGATGGACTCTGCTATCCACCTGGTGGGCAGTTTTTGGGACTTTGGGGGGGGACTACAGGAGAACCATATGGAGCTGGGATGTGAGGTAAGGATTAAACTACACTACATGGTGGGGCCAGTAGTTGGGGGGAAATATAGTTTTGGGGGTGGACATGCCCTTTAAATAGTGGTTGCAGCAATTAGCCCGAGCAAATGAAAAAAATCAATGACAATAGTAAAACCCATGTAACATGGGATAGTAAGTTCCATATACCGATTTTTATTTTCTCTGTTTACTGATTGTTATACCATGTGACATAAAACAATGATTTGTAATTGGTTAAAATCTCTTTTGTTACAATAAATGAACACACTTTTTGCATCAGTGCTCATTGTACCCAGTTCTTACTTTTGGATTTAATTAGCATGTCACATAATTTCTGCCTAAAAGAGATGTAGCAGCATTTGATAACATCTTATTAAAGTTGAGATCAGCTGTAAACCAAGTAATTAGATTTTAGCAAAAAGGAGATAATGACACTACACTACACTGCTATTTAATGGCCTTATCAAAACCATATGCCTTAAAGGAGATGTATTGATTGAATAAACGGAAAGCATATTTCAGTTTAAATAATTTCTGCTGGGTATTTAAGTTAAGTATTGCGGTGTTGGGGTTTGGGATGAGGGTGGTTAGGGGGGTAAGTATACATTTCTGTTAGGCAAATAAAGTTCTCCAACATAAAGTTTTGTAACACTTAACTATAACTTTTTTGTATTGCTTATGGCACACTAGTATGAAAATATGTGTCTAAGATCACAAAACGTGTTCTGAAGCTTGTGAGAATAGCGCCAGTGTGGCTTAGTCCTAAAGAAGGACGGCAAACACATCTTTTAAGATTTCTGTTCTCCCAGGGGCATAACTGCTTTTTTTTTTAAACAGCTGATTGCACGTATGAATGAAACCTTGTTCTTATGGCGGGAACTACTATTGTCCAGGCCCCCCCCATGATTGTGGGGGTTGTAGTTACGCCAGTGTGTTCTCCAGTTTGCAGGTAAGTACCAAGAGGAGTGTAGTTAATGTTATTGTATTTTTTTCATTTAAAATGTAAACAATAAGGTTAAATCCATAGGGTCACACACAAAACAAGGCTTCTGATTCAGAATGTTTGAATTCATATCCAGAATAGACAGGTAGCGTTAAATCACAGACTCACTTGCATTTTAACTTTAAGGTGTTAAGGTGTATCATTACTGCCAATTATAATGATATTATTTACAGTTTCCTCCATTGCCTCACATCACAGGTGTGGATTATAATAAAAATAATAATGATGGTAATAACTATTTTCTGTGTAATCTTGTCTTTTTGATTCCATAGGAGCCGGGAATGACAAGGGGCATCACAGCAAATTAGCCCTGTCACATTACAGCTGGACTGGAAGGGACAACACAGCACGAGGGAAGAAATCCTAAGTAAAAGAGAAAAATAGGGCACACACGTTAGCATATTGCAATGTGTGTACATAGAAAATCAGTGGACTTTGTTTTACTAAAAATGACAGGGTGAATGTGACGTGCAGGTTTACAGTCACTGTATATGTATCCATGTGTGTTTATGATAGTGTGTGTATAGAATTAGTGTATATGTGTATGTGGTGTCAGTGTGTATGTAGATGTGTGTGTGTATATGTCTGTATATGTGGTGTGTGTGTGTTTACAACCCGGTTGGACTTAGTCAGCAAATCCTGCTCTGTAGAGTTGCAGCCAATGAAGAGGCTCAGTTAGCCTAGCGGCGGGGAGAGAATTGGAGCAGGATCCAGGCAGTAATGTGAGGCTGATGATCTTCCTTACTGAGGCTCCGGAGATTCACTGGGGTTCCCAGCCATGTACAGCCCTGCAGTGAGGATAGGATGTGCCCGCTGTCTATCCACCTCTGACGGCCAGCTCCTTGTGGGATGAGGAGACTGGACGTGTCCCTCTATGTAAAGATGAAATGTTTCTCTCGCTATCTGCCTTACATCTTCAGACCTCCCAACACTATCCTGTCTTCCAGCTGCCACACAGAAGGTACAGACGGTAAAAGGGAGGAGGGGTGGGGGGGACTCCACTTCCAGAACATCCAGCTTCACTTGCCAGATCATACCACCAGCTATTAGGGAGGGGGGACTAAGTGACAGCTATTTGCTTTGGGAAAATGTGTCTCCTTTAAAGACCGGTTGTTGTGTTACCCCTACAGGGCTCATCTATTAGAATTATTCCCACTTTTACTCCAATGTTCCCTGCACTGTGCTTCACTGTTATTAAATCAGATCCTCCTGTCTGGGTGCTGCTCATCCAATCAGTTAAGGGATTATCTGATTTATTTTTGATTGTTATTATTACTGCAGTTTGTGTAGAATTTGAAATTCAGCTAAATATTGTTGTATTTCTCTATTAGTGTGTTATTGCACAGACATTCCACCCTTTACACTTATGTGTGACAATAACTTAAGGAGAACTATGCACTAAAAACACATTTATTCATATTAACATCCCAAAAACTGCTAAGTAAAATGATATTTGTCTTGACTTTCTAAGTTATTCCTAACCAAAGATACATCTATGTGAACTCTAACTACAGCATGCCTAGCCCTACCGCAACATACAACATATCAATTGGACTTTTCCCTTGAATGTATTAAAATAAACATGTACCTGAAAGTACAATGGGACAAGTAAAGAGTTACTATATCACACAGGTTTATTGGATCTTTAATTACAATTTGCCTATACAAGTGATATGTCTCTTTAATACAGCATGTAATTTCTGGGCTATATATGGATTAAATATGACTATTATTCTTTGATCATCTTAACCTAAAGCTGTAAATATGCAGCAACGTGGCATTCAACCACCGCCTAAAATGTGGAAGAGATTTGAGGAGGTGCGCATTGGAGGTGGCTGCGGCCTGGGAGGGGGGGGGGGGGTGGGGGGGGGGGAGTTGATGCCCGCGAAGTGCGTGCTCCATGGGGTTTGATAGTTCTTAATTGAACTGCCATGGAAGCCTAAATGGTTAGGACATTGAATAGTATTGCCATTTTCCAATTGCAAGATGAATGAATGTTGTGTTTCTATTGTTTACCCCAAGCGTAAAGGTCTAAATAACATCTAATAAAGTAGCACTTTGACCTGTGGTTGCACACTTAGCCATGGTGGTACTTGCATAGTTTCCTTCATCGCTCATGTTAGTTTAGTATTTGAGGTTGAATAAAGACATATGTCCATACAGTCCAACCATCTAGCAATATCCTCATTTCCTGCCTAACTGTTGATCCAGAGGAAGGCAAAAAAAAAACACCAAATTTCTGAAGGGGAAAAAAATTCCTTCCTGACTCCAAGTGGCAATCGGAAATTTCCCAGGATCAACTCTACTTTATGTATCAATACCAGTAACTTGCAACAATGTTGCACACAATGCAATGTTAGAAATAAAGTTAAAAGAGAACCAGTATTTAAACTCCCCAACGTATCCTCCTCCCCTAAAACGCTTGGTAATTATCCCTGGTTTGTTGTAGGTAGTTCATACCATTATGTGAAAGCATGGTTCTTAGTGCTGAACTCCCCATGCCTTCCATAGTTCCAAGCAGGGCCACATCTACCATTAGGCAGAGCGAGGCATTTGTCTTAGGCAGCACCCTGGCACTGAAGAAATATGGTAGTGGGAAAACAAGCTGTTTGAGAAAGGGATGTAATATCTGTTTCTAGTTATTTACATTATTGCTAAGTGACTGATTGAGGAACTGTTTAAATACCGATGTGATAGAAACTTAAAAATCATAAAACTTTAGCCACGCCCATCCACAAATCCACACCCATTCTAATATGGCGTCGGCGCACAAAAGGGCGGCAATAAAGTTTGGCTCAGGCAGCAAAAACCCTAGAAGTGTCCCTGGTTCCAAGACTTGTCTATTGGAAAGATGCACTCTGCAAGGAGAGCATCAGCTACTGCAAGGGGGCAAGGCCAGACCAGCACTGTGAGAAAAACTTTGACAGCATTGTATGTACGATTACAGCAAACCCAAGTTTGGTACCATTGGTACTATTAGGGAAGAGAGTTGCAGAATTGGTTTTCTTTGCTTGTTTCCTTTTCCAATGGCAAGAAACAACCAAACAACTTTATTTCAATTTTGCCTTTAAATGGCTGCAAATCCTGCACAATGTCCTGTTTTCCCTGTTTCTGCTTCTTGGTCCTTCCAGTTACCAACTGTCATTTATGGATTTGACAGTTGACATCACAGCCAATGACTGAATGTTAATCCCCTGTCTGCTTCTTCTGAGCATGCCGAGGCTCAGTACAAACTCAGGACAGGTTTCTAAATTGCTCAATTGCATCCAGAAGCATAGCAGGCATACAGTATTGAATTCATAGGACAAAGTATGATATATCAACACATTTTAAAGAGGCCATTCTTTCTAAAAGATGTTCTTATGAGGGTGGAGTTGTCCTTTAAAGGATAACTGTATTGCTTTAAAAAGAGTAACAGTATGCAGCCCACCCCATAAATTTTTTCCTGATTTCAAGCCTCTCTTTGCCTTCAATTAGCCATGCTGTGAAGGGGGGCATTATAATTCTGTCCTCCTCTAACTGTCACTCAAAGCTAGCATGCGAGAAAACACTTCTCCACCCACCCTTGATCAGCTTGATTATATAGGCTGTATTCTAGCAATGGGACATTTCAAGTTTGTTTGACTGGCAGAGGAGGAGGAGAGAGGTTGTAACAGACATTCCCACAAGCGAATGACAAGTGCTATGTTAACCACGGCCCTGGTCCTGGTAGGAGGCGGGCTTTTAGCATTCATCTTTGCTTTGTGATGTTTAAGGGAGGGCAGAACATTTATAAATGTAAGAGATTTAAAGGCTATGTCCACCCAAAAAAAGATTTTTTTACATAAGTTTCCCCAAGGGCTCCCAGCCCCAACCGCTATACTTGTATCTTCAGAAAGCCCCCCAAATTCTACTTACCTCCCCTCTTTCCTCCGCCGCGCTCCCGGCCCTCTGCTTGCGAGCCATGCCAGCAGAGGGGCGGACGGCAGCCGCGTCTGTGATTGGCTAGCGCAGCCAATCACGGACGCGGCTGCCGGCAGCTCACTTCGCGGAGGAAAGAGGAGAGGTAAGTAAAGTTTGGGGACTTTTAAGATACAAATATTGCGGTTGGGCTGGGAGCCGGGGAATCTTATATATTAAAGCATTACGCTAGGGGGAGGGAACGGAAGGGGGGAGGAGAGGGAGGGGAGGGGGGGAAAGGGCTGCAGTACGCATGCCAAACTTCTCCCGGAGGCCAGGTAGGAGGCAGAGTCCTATATGGACTCTGCTACCTCCTGTGTGGCAGTTTTTGGGACTTTGGGGGGGACTACAGGAGAACCTATGGAGCTGGGATGTGAGGTAAGGATTAGACTACACTACATGGTGGGGCCAGTAGTTGGGGGAATTATAGTTTTGGGGGTGGACATGCCCTTTAAGATGCTGGAAGTGTGGATATGTAATGGGGGTGATTTTATTTTTTTTATATTGTTGTCCTTTAACTTCAATGGAACTGAAGGGAGAACAGGTATTTAGTTTTGCCCAAATTAATCAAACTTATCAAAATGATAAAAACATTGACCCGTGTATGGCAGACTTTGTTCAGATTTGATACATTAGTGTTTGAAGATTTAGAACAGTAGGTCAGTGACATTTTCCAACTTTGTTTCAAGGGTAAGTGTGGTCTCCATACAAGTGCCCTTTATTAAAAAGAGCACATTCCTAGCTTTAAAACGACTCCAGGATCATGCTTCTAGCTACAGTCTATCCACATTTACTGCAATATAAAGCGTGGTGTTTCCTGCTAGCACATCACTAGCCCCATTCTCCGACCCCATGCCATAGCACTAGGATGCCCAGTTGTATCCTATTTAGTTATGTTTTTTTCTTGGGGTGGCTTCTTACTCAGCATATCATGTGACTGTCTGAGTCTAAACTTTACAAGCCTATAACTAAACTTAAAGACATCATCATGTGTTTGTTTGAAAGGTTTGAGGCTCTTTCAAATAGAGGGCACAAAGATGGTGACAGTTGCCATTTAACACCTTTATTAATTTTATGCATGGTATGGGACAAAGGAGGACTGCACAAACCCCAAGAGATAAGACCTATGTTTAAAATTTTAATTAGATTCTAGAGTTGCCAGACTCTTCTAATGTCTAAAATACAAATAATGTCACATATAACGCAATATTAAGTAGGCCTTTATTACTTTCAAAATGTATTTGTAGGGGTCAACGTGTCACGTGTGCTGCGATAACACAATGTTGTTAAAATACTCCTAACAATTCTGTGGATTATGCTAAGAGTCTTTGGCTAACATAAAATGATGCTAGTATCCTTTGTCCATCACGTTAGATGCCTTTCATCCTTATATACTGTATGTGAGCTAGGTGGAAGCACATTAAAAAATACAGTTGTGGAATTTTAAAAAAAACAAATATATAGTCATAGCAATTTATGAGAAGTTTCAGAATCAGCAGGAAAAGTATCTTTATATATAGGCTGCAGAACTCAGTGTTGACCTCTTGTAAACTCATACATTTTACTAGGAGGTACCAAACACAAGTTGCTATTTTGGAGATCATAAAAACACATCCCGACTGATGTTTAAACCTAACACTTTCATTGATGTCATCTCATGCTTCTGTTATTTTATCATGTAGGGTATCCTGTACAGTCGGTCATTTCATATTTGCTTTTGTGAAAAGATTACTCACTTCAGCTGGATATACACATGATTTCCGTTCGGTACAGACTTTTTTTAGGCAGTTTTCTGTTTTCTACAGTAACTATATCAGATGTCATAACAAAAATCAATATATATTGGTGTAAACAAATGGATTTGTGTTTAATTTGTTGTAAATTTAGCAGATTTCTTTGTAAGGCCTTTGCTATGCACCATGCTGTAATAAATAGTATTATACACCATATATTTCTGACACAGTATAACTTGACAGCACTAGTTACGGTAAGTGGAATAATTTTAGTGAATGGATGTTCTTAAAGTGTTAATGTAATTTTTTTTATCTGTTCAATAATACTTCTTCACTTCCCAGTTACCTGTGAAAACTAACAAACAACTCCTGGTAGCATTATGTCCATCAATTGCTATTCTTTTTTTAAAAATCTTATATAACATTTGCCACTGTACATCTTATTGTACATATATGTTAAGTTAAGAGATACATGATACTAACCTGAACCTAAAACTTCCCTATAAAACCAATTATATCTTCTACTTCTACCCCCTGTTTACAGCTACTATGTAGGGAAATTGGCTATCAAAATCCTGCATGATCTCAACAGGGAAAATTGTTATATAAACAGCCTTTTGTCATCTCAAACTATCATTTACTGCTGATTTTGCTAGATTGTTGTTCAAAAACATCATTTGGAGTTGTGTTGAATGTATTTCTGAAAAAACAGACCAAAACAGCCGATCGGCCGACGATCGCACAGTCATTTTCCCTTCCGGACCCCCGGTTGTTGTGTCTGTGGCCCACCTTTAGGGTTAATACAGAACAAATATAAACAAAATTTTGTTGATTTTTCTGTTTACCATTTTTAATAACCAGTTTAGGTTTTCCTTGATTTCCTGGGAATAATCTTTAACCTTTAGCTACACTGAACATTGCCATGTTATATTGCTGGTGAGCAGTTTTTTATTTTTTCTGTCTTGTTTGGGTTTTTTTTCCGGTTCTTTCTGCTTTGGTTCCATTTAATGGGAACACACAACATTGCCTGAAACCATTCCATGGGAAGTTTGTCAAAGGGTAAAAAACATGTGACAGCTTCTGGGCTTGCCCTTGATTTTGGTTGTTTTGTTCTGTCCCATAGTGTAATGTGCATCTGCTACAGATTTCAGTTCAGCCAATTTGTTTTGTCACTGCTTGTTAATTAGCAGTGTTTTCTCACAATCAGACTTGACAGTTCTATAAGCATCTAAGGTCAATGCTAGGCTTCCCTGATCCCTTCTTCACTTCACCATTTTCAGAAAATCCACCTGATGCAACCACTGCCCTATAAAGCAGAGATTCTCAAAAAGAGGTGCATCCTGGTGTTTAAGAACTATAATTCCCAGCATTCCTCAAATGCATAGAGATGCCAGGGAATGCTGAGAGTTTTTTCCAAATATCTGGAGGCACACTGTTTGAGAATCCCTGCCATAAAGAAGTAATAGTAGTTGCATACACAACTTATTAACCCAGATTTTGTTATATTACAGTTATCAAAGCTGCTTAAGAAGTGTTACTAAAAAGGACCATTGGATATATTAGAAAATATTAATGATTTTTTTTTTGTTCATGTTTACAAATCTTTAATCAAAGGGCAAGTTTACCTCCTATTTAAAATCTACACAACTAAACAGACCAGCATTAAAAGCTGTACGGGTTTGCACATCTGATGATCTGGAGAAAAAAAAAGTAGTTTAGCAAACAGCAGTCAGTCATTGGCTGTGATGTCATCTGTCACAGCCAGGACTGATTACCTGGAAAAGCCAACAAGCAAATTAGAAGGGACTTATAAATTAAAACACCAAACCAAAGCCACCAGCAGATGAGCTGGTTTGTGGTGTTGGACTACAATTTCCATTCAGAAGGAATGGTAAATGTTATAGTTTAGAAATATCTAGAGGGAAATATTGTACTGTTATCAAACATAACTCTTAAGCATCATACACACGTGCAATAGCGGGCCCAACCCATGACGCAAGATATGTACCACACGGCCATGTAAGACAAGTATTGCTTTAGTGTATGGACCCATGCCTGATTAAGCGCCTGTTTCGTCCGACCGATTGCCCATACATTAAAGATGGTTGGTTGAAACGGACGTTCGGTACACACTATGTCAGCTCCATGAAATGGAACAGTGTGGCCTAGCCATAAAAGAACAAATAGACAATTATTTGTACGTATATATCAGGCCAATAAAAACATGATCAATGCATACTGCACCTCTCACGCAAAAGAGCTTTAAGCGATTTTTAAAGGTTCCTAATGCTGAACAGTATGAAAAGCAATATTGTTACTTACTATGGAAACTCTGGTCCGCCATACAAACAGGAACTCATCTTACTATATATCTACTGATGTCATTTTCTCACTCGAGCTACCTAGTTTATGTGACAAATAACACTGATACTAAAAATACGGTACTGTAAAGCCTGGTGTGTATTTGACACCTTTGAAAAAAGTGCTTGTTCCATATGTGTTTAATACGTAGGAAATCAGGATGTTTTACACAATGCTTTAGCACAGACAGTGGGTGTGAATAATGGATTCTTGCCTTTCATTCTTTAATTGTCACTGGGGTATTCTTAGAGATCTGTCACCTTTGTTTTTTTTAGTTATATGAATGGCTATGATGAGTGTCTGATTTTTGTTATGTTCGAGAAAACCCAGCTACTAGCTGATCGGAAACTAAACAGGAAGCAGGCACTGACATCCTGCAGAAGGAAATCTCAAAGGTTTTATTTTGGTTTCCCAAAATAGATGTATAATCTTAAAAGTGCAGAATCTTCATTTTTCAAGGACAATAAAACCTTTTTACCCAACCCACTTCCATTTAAAGCACTCAGGGTGAGCACCTACTGTAAACGGCTAGGTCCTTTTATTTGAGTTATTTCATAAATCACCGAAGGTTCTCATTCATCCAGGCCATGGTCTATCTGTGGTATTAAGTTACTGTAAATAGACTGGAAGAAGTTTCGCTAGTTATCCGACTGGCTTTCTCAATTCAGAATTCAAGGGTGCAAGAATGTTGGCAATAAATACCCTGGAATGTGTCTCAATCACCATATAACAGCAAGGTGCCAGGGATCTCCTGAATGCAAGGTGTCGGTTGCATCATTGCTAAGAGGTGTTACCAACCTGTCCAGGGACAGACAATGTGCATGAATGCTTGTTTCGGGCGATAATTGTGCCGTGTGTGCAATATCAACAGGTAGGATCTGCGCACCTTTGTAAAATTAAAACACTGGGTGCGTAGAGGTAATTGTCACTGAATAGGCAATATGACCAACTATATAACTGCACAGTCCACCGCACACCAGATTTAAATCACAAAACTGTTTTATTTCATCAACATCAGTGCAACCCCTTTATCAAGACAAAACAGACAATAAAACCAACAAAGCCAACCCATATGACCACACACACCACCTTTGAACAAACCCTTCAAGTGATCATGTGTAAAACATAAATATATATATATATATATATATATATATATATACATAATAATAAGTATACATTATAAAATACACCAAACCACAATGCCCAAATCCCACACAATAAAGTGCAGTTATACAAAGTGCAGAGAGTGTGTGCACCATATGGATAATATTAAAGGGGATCCAAAAATGACTTTAGGTAAATTGATAGGAATTGCTCTCCTGAGAATTTTTGCAATTTATTTTCATTGTTTATTTTGCATAGTTTTGTAGATATTTACTTTTTGTGTGTGATATGGCAGCAGCATCACCAGGTCCCCTGCACTTCTTGCTTCCTGCTCTGAAATTATGTGACAGTCAATCTGCCCTGTGTCTCTTTCTCCCTTTGCTGCCCCCCTCCTCTTGCAAGCCCCCCTTGTCCCCCCCACTTATGGGCCCTATGGCCCCTCCATTTGCAGGCCCCCCTTGGCCCCTTTCCTTATATGTGGCCAAGCCCACTCACAGACACATTAACCCTGCCCACACGCGGGGGCTGTGTCCCCACTCATGGGTGCCATGGCCCTGCACACTTATGGGTGCTGTGGGTCACTAAGACCCCCCCCCTACAGAAAACTGTTAAAACAGCCTTTTCAGGCAGAGTGAGAACTCTTGGGCTGTGGAGCACGTACAGACGTCGTTCATGGCTCGTTTTAAAGGTAGGAAACTGGAAAATTAACTTGTTCACCTTTAAAATCAACTTGTTCCCCTTTAATTAATAGAAAATTTATAACAAGAAACAAAGTTTCAATACGTCATTCATTTAAAAAGCAAGTGAATGACAGATTTGTATTGAGCCATTTAGGATGAAGGGCTTACAGGGTAAAAGGTAAGTTTCTCTTCGGAGAAGCATGGTATCCCTATTGCCCCCCCCTGGTATTGTGTTCAATAACACAGCCCCGAAGCTCACAAACGTTATGCTGCTTATCAATAAAATGCTTTGCCACTGGAGGAAGCTTCTTGTATTGTGTCCGGATCTTAAGATCGTCAGTTTTGAGTGCTTCATACACTGTCTTAATGGTACTTCTGTGCTTTTGAAAGTGAACCTTAAAAGAGAACTAAACCCAATTTTTTATACTCCAGAATCTGAAAACAACCCCCCTAAATACACCAATAAACTATAAAATGGCACTTTAGTAAACTCTGTTAAAGTAAATCAAAGCCTGTTAAGAACTGGCTTCTGGATCTGTGTATGTGCAGTGTCAGACCACACCTCCTGACCTCAGTCACATGCTTCCTTGCTTTATCTGTCCTGTAAATATGTTACCATATGTTATTTAGGTAAATTTCCCAGCGCCTGTATCAAAATGTAATACACAGATTACTGGTTTTATATCAAGGTGTCTGACTTCTGGTTCAGTTTTGTTCTGTGGCTTTAGTTGCCCTTTAAACTGGACTGTCGTCATACCAACATTGATATATGAGCAGGGCACTTGCAGTATATGGAGTAGTCAGTGAGGCCACTATATGTGTGCCATAGCAAAGGACTGAGCATGTGCAGAACATAATGGTCGTTGACCAAACTGTCTGATACTAGAATGCTGAGAAGTAAAGCACAAACCATATGTTATTTAGGTAAATTTCCCAGCGCCTGTATCAAAATGAGAGGTAAGACACAGATTACTGGTTTTATATCAAGGTGTTCTGACTTCTGGTTCAGTTTTGTTCTGTGGCTTTAGTTGCCCTTTAAACTGGACTGTCGTCATACCAACATTGATATATGAGCAGGGGCACTTGAGCATATACAGTATATGGAGTAGTCAGTGAGGCCACTATATGGGTGGCAGAAGTATTCTCCCTGCATTAAAGTTGCACACATTACATGAATAACATTTGTAACAACCTTTTTCTGGAATAGTCTTATTTGAGATTCCCCAAACTTTTCAATAGGATCAGCTTGTACCAATATACGGTGTTATTCAATAAAAGTTCTTATCGTTTAATTTTGCCCCAACCAATCAGATGTTAGCTTTCAAATGTTACATCATTTCTGATTGGTTGGGGCAAAATTTGCACAATCTTAAACGATAAGAAATTTTATTGAATCTCCCTGATAGTGCGTAATGAATTTCCTCTCTTATACACACATTGAGGTTTATTCCTAGTGTCAGATGATAATGATTCATCAAGTTTAACTAAATCCCAGAATTTATTGAGGTTTTTCCATATGATATCTGAACCATTGGAAAAATTTTGTACAAAAGGTACACCAGTGGTCGCATAGTCAGGGATCTTACTCTCACTAAGTTTAGAATGTATTTCCATAACCATTTGCTGGCTATAGCCCCTATTACAAAATTTCTGTACCATTTCCATTGTTTTGATCTTCTTGTCCTCTGTCTTCTATGTGCATGGTTCTGGCATGCGCATAGAAGACAGAGTTAGTCGGGACCTGTCAGACTCGCTGCCGGGAGAGCGAGCGAGAGGGTAAGTTCTTTACCTTCTTTCCTGGCTCCTGATTGTTTCATTGAAGAATGGGCCACGATTTCAAATCATTGAAATCGTGGCAACGCACCAAAAACGCTCGTTTTTGGGTGCGATGCGATTGTGATTTGCGTTCCATATTTTAAATCGTAATCGTATGCGTTTTCCAATACTTAATGAAAAAAACGCATGCGCAAATGCAACGAAATCGCATGCAATTCTGTGTGTGATTGCGGATGCGTTGCAGCGTGGCCGTGCCCTAAGACACAGCTCCTTTACCTCCCGTTCTTCAATAAAACTGAATTCTAAAAATGTTTTAATACGAGTGGAGATAAACTTTAACCCCACACACATGCAGCAAGGCTTAGTCAGCAGTACTGCGGTTAAAATGCAATTAATTAACAATAAATGCAGTCCTGCAGATTACATGTGTTAAGTGGCCTCCAATCAGCAGTAAAACTGGAAACCTTAATTTTATCATGGTTAGCAATATTTCGAAAAGCTTATGTTTATTTCAAGGTGTATGATGTGTAATTAGGATGGCCAAATCAGTGAAAAATAAAGGGACAGCTATTAAAAAACACACAGCATGGTTAACTTGGAAATTGCAACCAGAGAAGCCCTGCTAATTACGTTTATTAGGTGTGTCCTTATCTCATCAAATGATCTGGCAACCCAGCGCAGCGTGTCATAAATAATCACAGCTTTACAGCATAACTAGGGTTAAATGTGTGAATACTAATAGATGAGATGGCATTCATTCCCACTCCTGAGTACAGATTGGATGAATCAATAACTAAGGCTGTGGCCTAAATGCATTCAAGAATCAGTTCGATAATCTGCTGTGTTCTGCAGTAGAGCTGTTTGCTTTGCTTACTATGAATTACTAACAGCCCGTTAGGAATAATCACAGTTTACATGATATAACTGAGACTGTGTATTTTTAGGCAGTCTTTAGTTGTACTGTTGAAAAGCAAAATTATGTTTTAAGGACTGAGGTTTTGCCATTAATATTTACATACTAAAGAGCATTTACAATTCTTTTTACATATGATCCCTTTTTGGGCTACCAATAGACAAACTTTATTGTTACTCATACTGTTCACTAGAAGGTAGTGCATGATCTCTGGGTGCTAGACACAGTGTTATGATCCCTGAACTGCAGGAAGCTGTAATGTTTTCTGAAGAAATCAGCATTGGCAATGCAAAGTACACCTGCAGGAAGAGAAAAAGACCAGGTAAGAGGAACAATACTATATAGCGTTAACGTCCCTGCCTTATAAGATTGAAACTATTGTTGTTTTATTGCAAATGTCTCACAAGCATCTCATTATAAACAATGCATGTTCACATTTTATACCACACGCTAATGTTCTGCTTTAGTCCTGCTGCGTTTGAGAACAGGATACATTAAATACAAAAAACCCTATGTAGGCTTCTATTAGTTCTAGGCCACACTAGCGTGTTCAGTGGTGTAGCTAGATATCATAGGGCCCCATAGCAACATTTTAGATGGGGCTCCATAAAAATTAGCTTTGGTGCAGTTCTAACCCGACCGAATCGCAGCTAGGTGTTTTTAAAGGGCATGTCCACCCTGCTAAGAAAAAATGTACCTCACTTAGTAGCCACACAAACCCTGTTTTCATTTTACTTAAACCTGTTGGCATCTTTGAAAGTAAACTGAAAATATAGTTTGTGGAACTAAACTTTGTGAGGTAAAAATTTTCTTAGGAGGATGGATATGCCTGCTGGGGACCTGGATGGGGCCCCCTTTGTCTCTGGGCCCCATAGCAACTGATATGGCTGCTATAGTGATTCCTACACCCCTGAGCATGTTACTTACACGCTTATGGTCAGGTTTTGTGATTAGTTAGCTTGTGAGAATTGCATGCTAGTATGTAACATGCTTGTGGCCATATTGTGTGCACTGCATTCTATCAGCACCGTGATGATTGCATGCACTCTAATTAAAGACTATTACCGGAAACAAAACAGGCAGTAATGTGCATAAAACATGCTGCATTGTGCACATGCTTTTCACCCACATTACTGCCCGCTATAGTGTGGCTGCAGCCTTATAGAGAATACTTTACAGCATCCAGAAATCGTCTAATGATAGTCCACTTTCTTATTGACTACATTTTAAACAAAAAGTTTGCTACACATGTACAGTTAAAGCCTTTCAATATTTATCTTTTAACATTTTCCCTTCTATCAGGTGCACTGTTAGAAATAACATGGGGAGGAGCTTGGGAGGGTAATGAAGTGAACCCTGATCTTGGCTCTGTGCAATGCCTTTTTCATTTTTGGTGTACCTATATAATGGGAATGCTTGAAGGTATACTAGGTATAAAATATCCTTCACTTAAAGTGTTTCATTTGATACCGCCTGTAGGAAGTTTTGGAAGGTGGCATAAATGATTTCACAGTGTGCTTCAGTAAATAAAAAGTGAACTTAATGCTGAAACTGCTTTAGTTTGGGTAATCCCTTGTCTGATCGAAACAACAAAAATGTTTTTAGAGCTTTAAAAAACTAAAAGGGCAATCTGTACTGAATGTATTTTTTTTTTAATTTTAAATTTAAATCGGGAAGATTAAATATGTGCGAATTTCGTTACTTACCTCTGCACGATCCTGCAATACAATACTTGATGTAAACAAGATTACATCTGGGATTGCGTAAAGGTTAGATGCACTAGATTAAAGTCCCATACAGAACCCCCATTAAGTTTCGCGCTACATTTGTATTAAATGGCGCTGTGCCCTAAAATCTGTGTAAAACACAGGTTAACCTGATATTACTTCAGGTTGCTCTGGGTTTTACATGGATTTTGCCCATACTGAATCTCGCTGTATAATTCTTTTCAAATATCACTACCATTTTTTTATCCATATGTCCCCTATTTAGATATGCTATCTAACGAACCTTACATTTCAGCTGTCAATCAAGTGCCGTATTATCATAAACTCTTCTGATGATCCTCAGCTTTTCTGCTGTAAGCAGTTTTGCTGTATCTGGAATAGGGACAGAACTTTAACAGTTGGTATGCTGTGTGCAGTTCTGATAATTCCCTCTCCCAGTGCTGCTTTAAACATTTTTAAGTATATTAATAGTAAGAGGATGAGGACTGAGAATGTGGCACCATTAATCAATGGGGATAGGTTAGTTATTGATGATGGCGATAAAGCAAATGTCTTGAATATTTTTTTTCCCCTTTGTATACGCAATAGCAGATCCAAGTACAGATATCATAGAGTATACCGTAGTAGCAATAATGGTAAAAAATATTAAAGTGCACTGTGGTTAACCGAGAATATGGTACAGAAAGAACTAAATAAGGTTAATATTAATAAATCTCCTGGACCGGATAAAATACATCCTCGGGTCCTTAGGGAGCCAAGTTCAGTTTTATCTAGGCCATTGTTTCTTATTTTTGCAGATTCCCTCATGTTCCGGAGGTGTGCCTCTGGATTGGAAAAAGACTGATGTTATTCCAATATTCAAAAAGGGTAGTCGTTCACAGCCAGGTAATTACAGGCCTGTAAGTTTAACTCCAGTGGTGGGGAAGATACTGGAAAGTTTAATAAGGGAACATGTTCTAGTGTATGTTTCGAGGACTGACTTTATAAGTAGTAACCAGCATGGATTTAGGAGGAATAGATCTTGCCAAACTAACTTGCTTGGCTTTTATAAGGAAGTAAGTAGAAATTTAGACTCTGGCATAGCAGTAGATGTAGTTTACTTGGATTTTGCAAAGGCTTTTGATACAGTCCCCCATATGCGACTAATGTATAAGCTAAGGTCTGTTGGTCTGGGGAGTCACATTTGTACATGGATAGAAAATTGGTTAATGATTAGGATACCGAGAGTAGTTGTTAATGGGGCTTCATCATTATGGACTAAAGTGCTAAGTTGGGTACCACAGGGTTCTGTGTTGGGGCCGCTTCTATTTAATCTATTTATTAATGATTTGGAAGTGGGTATTGTCAACAAGGTCTCTGTGTTTGCTGATGACACAAAACTTTGTTGACCATTAAACTTGTGCAATCGTTGCAGGGGGATCTAGATAGATTGTCACATTGGGCTTCTAAGTGGCAGATGAGATTCAATGTTGATAAATGTAAGGTGATGCGTTTTGGACTTAAAAATCCTTGTGCTGCTTATACTATAAATGGGTCTGTGTTAAGTGAATCCCTGTTGGAAAGGGATCTTGGAGTTTTAGTGGATAACAAACTAAAAGGAAGCAAGCAGTGCCAGGCAGCAACAGCCAGAGCCAGCATGATATTGTCTTGTATAAAGAGAGGTATGGACTCAAGGGAGGAAAATGTAATTCTCCCTCTTTACAAAGCATTGGTAAGGCCTCATTTGGAATATGCAGTGCAATTTTGGAATCCTGTGTACAAAAATGACATCTTTGAAATTGAAAGGGTTCAGAGAAAGGCAACTAAATTAATAAGGGGATTGGGGGAGCTTGAATATGAAGAGAGACTGGAAAACTTACAATTATGTACACTGGAGAAAAGGCGTAGGGATATGATTACTGTGTATAAATACATTAACGGGCCATACAATAAACTATCTGGGTCATTGTTCACCAATAGAACATGTCAGAGGACATGTGGACATCCCTTAAGACTTGAAGAAAAAAGGTTTAGGCTTCAAGCTCGGAAAGGGTTTTTCACTGTGAGAACGGTAAAGCTATGGAACTGTCTTCCAGTGGACGTTGTTATGGCAGGTTCATTGGTCAGTTTAAAAAAAAAAAGCTGGATGAGTTTCTGCTAACAAGGAATGTTACAAGTTACTGGTATTGATACATAAAGTAGAGTTGATCCAGGGAAATTTCTCTGCCTTCCTCTGTATCAACAGTTAGGCAGGAAATGAGGATATTGCTAGATGGGTTGGACTGGATGGACATATGTCTTTATTCAACCTCATACTATACTAATTCTGCTTACGGGTAGCGGACAACATCATGGATGATGGACGCTTTTGAAGCTGCCTCTCTTGCCTGAGGGATTGAGTATTGGAAGAAAAGTAAAATAAAACCTAGATTACTATATAGTCTTTGTGCTTGTAAAGATTCTCATTCATCTAGGTTATGGTATATCTGTTGTAACTAAAAAGATTACTGAAGGATATGGTTATACAGTTAACATTTTAATTGGGTTATTTTTATAAAGAGAAAAGCATTGTAGAGCTGATTAGTCCAATATATAGATGTAAAAAAATAGAGTACAGTGATACTTTTTCTATGGACTAACCGCTTTAGTTGACAAGCTTTCAAGGGCTATACCCTCTTCATCAGATCAGAGCAGTACTGAAAGCTTGTCAACTAAATAAACTGTTAGTCCATAGAAAAAGTATCACAGTACTCTTATTTTTTTACATCTATATAGACAAACTTTGAAGAGATACACTTCTCTCTTCTTAAGCACTACAACAATTGTATCTATATCTGTTGTATTCAGTTACATCAACTGGAATTTCAAGGAGAGCTAAACTCACATTTTATAATCCAGAATCTGAAAACATCCCCTCAAAAGTCCACAAAAGTCCAAAAAACTTCAGTGGCATTAAAGTAAATGCCCAATAAGAACTGGATAAGATAACTGTGTATGCACAGTGCCTGGCCCCACCTACTGACCACAGTCAGCTGCTACATTGGGTAATCTGCCCTGTAAAGCTGGGTACACACGATTAGATATTTCGGTCCGATCGACCGATAGTTCAGTGTATCGGTCGATCGGACCGAAATTATCGAATCCGAATGTGCCCATGTCCGAAAGGACGATCGGACAGGGTGGAAAACCTCGTCCGATCGTGCGGTCCTCTATGGACCGCACGATCGGTCGCGGTGACTATCGGACGCGGCTGCTTTTGCCGCGACCGACAGTCCTTCCTCCTGGCCGACCGTTCGAAAGTATCGAACGGTCGGTCAGGAGGAAAAATCGCTAGGTGTGTACCTAGCTTTAAAGGATTGGCTAGAGACTCCTAGTGGACAAAACCATCTGCCAGACACTTATGCGACTGGAATGGTCTTAGGTATTGGCTTTCAAAAATAAAGAATATATATACAGTTTCAGAACAGTTCCTTATTAGATGGGAAATGTATTAGACCTTTATTCTCCTTTTAAGAGTTCTACAGATTTCTGGCATCTACTAATTTTATCAGCCATTCTTCCTAGTATAAGTCGACACAGAGATGCCACAGGAAGCCCATCCATTTGGTACTTGACCCCTCTAGCGGCTAATGGGGCTGAGCATGTGCAGCTGTGTATCTGTGTCTGTGACACGCACTTTAAAAGCCAGAAACTTGCAGAATTACATGTTGCAGAGATACAGCTATTTGTTATCAATTAAAGAGTTCACACTGGGTCATTCCTATTTTAGGTTAGTTCTCCTTAGTCTGTCAGGAAACTGAACACGAAATACATTTAAAACATCTAAATTAATGAAAAGGAAAGCACCTATTCTCATAAAGTCCCAACCAAAGATTTCAAATGAAAATGTCATGGATCAAATATTGAATATTCTACAGATAAATACTTCCATCATGTGCAAAGGTCCTGTTGGAATTAAGGCTGTGTACACACCAGCAGATATTTCCGGCTGACCGACCGATGGTGCCATGGATCGGTTGGTTGAATGGAAATATCTGATGGCGTGGGGCAGGCGGCCTTGACCAAGCTTGGTCACTGATTGGATTCCCTATGGGGCCGCACTATCAGTCGCGCACACTGTTGGCCGGGGCCACTTTTGCCGTGGCCAACAAACACTCGTCCCGGCCGAGCGCTTGCAGAAGAGAATTATAGCTGCCCTACAGATCTGAACACACTGCCACAAACAAACCACAATGTGTACTGAATATTTATAATGTTTTATTTTTTATTTGTCAGATAGTTCATACAGTAAATAATAATGGGCTCAATAGTAACATTGTCCTTCTCTGTGCAGTTATAACTCTCACAAACTTGCAATTAAAAATAATAAAATGTAGTCTCTGATGTTAACATGTCATCTAGAGAGCAATCTTGCAATGAAAACAGAACATGGTTATTAAGGTCTGATAAATTTATTGGAGCACACAAGCTTCAAAATGAATCCCATATTAAGCTAAGCGTTTGCTTTTATGAACTTTAGAAAAAATGCATAGGCTCTGAAAGTGTTTTGTTTTATTAATGGCTGTCTAGGCTGTAGAAACAATATAAGTTTTTCCTTATATATAAGTAAATGTTAATAAGCAATTGGAAGTTATGACCATCCAACCGGTCTGGTCTGTTTTCTTCACAGTTACGTATGCTTAAAAGAAATAAGCAAAATAATGTTTGACTCGTACAAAACCAGGAACTGTCTGTAAAGTTTATTCCCCTTTAGGCTACGTTCACACTACACAACACAAATGAATGGAAAAAACACAATAAATCACAGTGCGATTGAAAGTGTTTTATGCGTCTGCTGTATTGCTTCTGTGCGTTTTCATGCGTTTTCTTGTGCAATGTGTTTTAACGCGTTTATGGGTTTATGGTAAAGAAACCTGGAAGTGCGTGTTTATGATAAATACAGGTAGTATCCTGCTAGTGGCACACACACAAAATATAAAAGACAATATCACTAAAATATAAATTTAATACACCATATCTAAAATACAAAAAATATACAAATCTCCTATAGAGAATAATAAGGCTGGCCAGCCACAATAAATACACAAATAATAAACCCCCTAAATGAAATAGTATGCAGGTACCCCACCTACAGGTACAATGAATAAAATATAATATCCACCGTAACCCTATTAGGGAATATCCTATATGGGCTGAGTAACCAATTATAAAAGCCAGAGGAAGTATAGCCCCTAGCAACGAGTGTAGGAGCTACCAAACGTTAAGGTAATGTTCAACATAAAGTCTCGTAAGTGTGCGCACACTATATCAACAGATGTTCAGGACGGATGGAGCTGGTAAAACAAACAGTTATACTGCACCGTCGTTCTAGTTTTAGGTGAGATAATCCTTCCCCACTGGTCCCCCGGAAGTAGCAGGTCCGTGGCTCGCTGAGCAACTTGGAATCCGGTGGTAAGTAATTCAATACGGCAACGTCCCCTCACCTCCGTAACCACCAATTATTGGTGCTAGGAGAACCCTTTTTTTGGTTTTGGGATAATCCTTCGGGAATGCAAGCCCTTCTCCTATCCAGCTCACACCAGGTCCTGGAACAAACACGTCACGTGTTTATGCATTTTCCCCCGTTTTACATAGAGTGCGTTATCGCACTAAACTGCAGCAAAGCAGCATGTTAGAAAAACGCAACATATAAAAAATGCATTGGTGTGAACAGTATTATGGCATTTCTGGATGAAATTGATGTCCTCACAAAACGCGATTTAACGCATCTGGTGTGAACTGCAACCTTTCAGTTGGTGTTGGATTCTTGTAGCAGCCATTCATACAAGGGAAGTGATTAGATTTTGGATTTTTTTCTTATCTGGATTGTATGTTGGTTATCTGTGTGTATGTATTGCCACATTTTGTAGAGTCTGAATGCTGGAGGCTGCAGTTATTGAACTACTTCTTCCTGGCACTTGTTATTCTAGACCACTGTGCCAGAATTGATTCACATTAACATATATATAATTAAAGGACAAATGAAGATGTAAAAACTAAAGATGGGGTAATGATCCTGCACCATGGATTGTATAAAACTTCCCTGAATCTTCTGTATGCCCTTGGACACAAAAAAAAGGATGCACTGTGCACATCCTGATTACTGGTAAAGTTCCACTGTGTTTTCATCAGCTGAGGATTATGGGAGATACCAATATCTGGTGACTATGCATAAGTACATTGTGTTTGTGAAGTATCTGACAGAAAAAGGAGAACAGTTTATTATGGATTGTAATATTCACACAAATGGTTAATTTTCTGTGTTCTATTTACATCACAGAAACCTTTCAATGTCTGATTTATTAACTCCCAGGGGTGTTGTGGTTATGAGGAATAGTGGTCACATACCCTCAGGCCTCAATTGTGGAAAGTTAGCACATTTGCTATCTGATATAAAGGTTCCATAATAGTCCAATCTAATAAGGTTTCACTCTTGAACTCTTGGGAAATGGTCAACACAAACCACATGTTAACTGTGGCGAGTGAAGGTAGATGTAATTGTGTGCTACAAGGGGCAAGCCTTGAATTGTGCAGGTTTTTTTTGGTGGGGGGGGTCCTGTATATATGCTCTCCTGCACAAATCTATGCAAGTTTTAAGCCTCTGTTACTATAACCAGTAAGGCATTCTGTACTAATACTGCAATACATTCCCACTCTTGTACATATTTATTGCGTAGTACTGCATAAGTCCTATTTTTCTATACGAGTTACATGTACAAATATATTCTGCTGTGATTGAATAAAAACTCATATACTATATTATTAGTGTAGGGAATGGTGACATAACTAGTATATTGGTTTAAGAAGGTGCAGGCAGAGATGGCAGCAATTTGTCTCATCTTGGGTAAATAGAGAGGATTTGGGCTTAGCTTAGTGGAGCTTTTTCATGATGTTCCTTAATGGAAAGAGTTACTATGTATTATATATTTATAATCTAAATTCATTGTAAAAGCTGCTGTTTATTTCCCTTTGTAAAGATGAAGCTACCAATGTTCCTGTAGCTTCATTTAGCTGGATGGAAATTGTTAGTTAACAGCATCAAATTATTTTACAGCTTCTAATGAGACAGAGGTCTAATCTTTGACCATTAATTGCATCCACTGTTATCCATTAATTGTCTCCACTGTTATATTGCTAGTCCAACATCTCTTGGCCCACCTTCCGAATGAAAAAAGCCTGGGATTGTGCTATTTGTTGAATTGCAAGGCATTCTCCTTATGGAACTGGTACATGCAGATTCCTTGTAGCTGACTGTATGAATATGCTTAGGGCAGCAGCAATTTTCTCTGCATCTCTTCTACTGGGACCTGACCTATTACACAGTTGGACAATACCCCTAAGATTTTCACTCCTATGCACATATAGCAGCCCAGCCAATAGTGGTATCTCTATGGTTCCCAAGACATGTTTAACACTGCTTTGAGACTTTGGGCAGGGACTTGTAATTAAACATTAGTTGGCCTTTAGTAGCCTAACCTTGACAGTTCTGCATGGAGGTTTAGGCTGTCGGGAATTATAATGAGTTTTACATAGGTTGATGTTTATTCATTTAATTTATTGATCCAATTCTTTCCTTTAAATTGAATTCTTTCAACACCAGTCCATCAGTAGTACAGTATGCATCCCACAACTACTGGTAGTTGTGCTCATGACACTTGTGCCGACCGGTTCTCACAACTTCCATTTTTTTCAGAGAGTAAGCACACACTGTCAATAGGGCTGGATGACGAGAGTTTCCCGGCTTTAGCATTTTCTGAGTTTAAAGGCATGTTCACACTTAAAACAAAAAAAGTCAGTTGGTAGTGCCCTCAACCCAAACATGTATGTTTGGCACTTTATTACCTGCATTACTAACCAGATAATTAAGGATAATTATTGTCCCCATTCTGGCAGAGTAAAACTAGGTACACACACTAGCGATTAAAGCCCTGATACCGTCGTATTTTGGCTTTATCTCTAGTTTGGGAAAAAAATACACACAGTACCAAACTTTGACAGATAACAGAGAATCTGCCAACATTTTCCAAAGGTGAGGCTACACACAGTTCTGAGCATTCTCACTATATAAGATATAGGGAGAATGTTTGGGTCTGACACATTCCTGACACGGATGACTTGCTATACATTAGCACAGGGCACCTAGTGCGGCCCAAGGGACATTTTTGGAAGCTAACAACCTCTGATGCCGTTTTGCATTGAAAATGATCGGCGCACTTTGCCGATAAAGGGCCAATTTTGTCAGATTAAATGGAATTGTCCCTTTATCATTAAAGTGTGTACCCACAATCCGATATAAATGATGGAAGAGTCCTCCAGATTTAAGTGAAAAAGCGTTACATTTATTTACCTCTCTGTACATAGCATGACAAGACCCTACATGCACTTTCATTTTTTTTTTATTGAATGGGTCATGTCTATAGTTTCTGTACATATGCTCCTAAGGTTTCTTGGCAAGGTAGCCGGATTCTTTACAGGGGAGAACATTGCCAATCTGGTCCTGGCATGAAGCATTGAATAGACGGACACTTTTGTTAAAGTCTAGTGATGACAGATCCTCTCTTTCCACATTTGTTTGGAGATAACACATCTGTCCCTGCCATTTAAGTCATTGCCTTTTTAACACAGCATTCAGTTCTGACGCTGCAATGAATTATTTATGATGGAATGAATGCAAGTGTATTTAAACTGATCGTTTATTCTATATGTTAACAGTGCAAAACAAGACTAACCCCTTTATATATTGTCTAATGTTCTTGGGATATAGGACACAAAACAAATACACATGTGTAGTAATATATATTCTCTTTAAAATTGCCTTTCATTTTGTATGTTTTTTCTATGTATGCGTAATGTATTAATAAGGAATATAAATCAATATATTAACAGGCATGAAAAATCATATACAACAGGGTTCTTGTGTATGTCTTTTATAGTCTATAGAACAGCTTGCACCACCCTCTGTATATAGAAAGAGCAGATCTCCATATATACAACAAACTGTTGCTCCACCCTTGCTGTATATAGATAAAGCAAATTTCCATAAATTTAAAACAAACACAAACTGTTGGTAAAATAAAACCTTTTATTTTGGTTATGGAAATGCGGTGTTGGCATTTTGCCATTTTTTTATCAGAGTAAATTATAATGCAAATACAGTTGTCCCCCTAAGAAATACACTGCAAAGATTACTTTTCTTTTATGTATGAAAAGCAAAGGATTAGATCATTGTTACGACTAGGGATAG
Organism: Hymenochirus boettgeri; assembly: GCA_019447015.1. Taxonomy (NCBI): domain Eukaryota; kingdom Metazoa; phylum Chordata; class Amphibia; order Anura; family Pipidae; genus Hymenochirus; species Hymenochirus boettgeri. The sequence goes on along the minus strand of CM033471.1, from coordinate 76,559,665 downwards.
CTGGTTGGTGGATCCGAACCTGGATCCGTGGGGGATATCGGGGGGTCCACGAATTGTGGATCTTTCAAATTTTCCCGAAATCCACTTTCCTAATGTTTGGTAATCCTGGGAAGGCTGAGGTTTTCCAAATGGCCAAAAGTACTGTGGCCGGACATTCAGGGGTCCCGCGGCTCAACCAAGGACCTCTCCCGTGTCCTTAGAAGTCCATTGTGGCCCTTACAAGGGCCCTTTGGGGCTTAAGGGGTCCCTTGGCTTGAACCGGGACCCCCCACTCCAGCATTTAGAAGTGCCCTTGTGGCACTGACAAGTGCCTTCTGGTGGGGATCCTGCAGCTCGAAACCAGGGCCCCCATTGTCTCATAGAAGATTTCTTGGGGGCTCTGCTTCTTTCTTCCCAGCCGGCGCTGGCGACATCATTATTGTTGCCAGCCATCACCAGGCGATGTCACTACGGCCGCCAGTGACACCGCCAATGTTGCCAGCGTCTTCTTTCTTCTGCCATCACTGTGATGACTTCTGAGCTCCGTGGGGTTTGCACCTCTTCATATAGGTTTGCTGAAGGACCAAATACAATTGTGATTGGTTAATATTTCAGTGCTTGCAATCATATGATCACACATTAACCAATCATATTTAAATGTTGTTATTCAAATATGATTGATTAATGTGTGATCATATGATTAAAAGCTTTGAAATATTAACCAATCACAATTGGATTTGGTCCTTCAGCAAACCTAAATAAAGAGGTGCAAACCCGAGCTCAGAAGTCATCACAGTGATGGCAGAAGAGAGAAGACGCCGGCAACACTGGTGAAGTTGATGTCGGTGGTGTCCTTAGCGGCTGCAGTGACATCACCTGGTGTCTGCAAGATCCTGTCTGTCATCTTTCAAAGATCTGCATACACACAGTCCCGAGCGTTCTCCCTATGGACATCATAGGGAGAACGCTCGGGACTGTGTGTTTCCCTCAGCCACGGCAGACTCCTCTATAGGGCGCGCTCGTTCGGAAAACGAAGGTACACACAATACCAATAAAGCCCCAATTCCGTTGGTTCCGATGGTATCGGGGCTTTATCGTTAGTGTGTGTACCCAGCTTTACTGTCAAGGTATGATAGCTTTGCTATCAAGTGGTAGCCCAGAAAACAATTTTGGTGGCTGTTTCAGGCAACTGATTGGTAGAGGACATTTTTTCCCCAAGGGATGAAGGTTAATGAAAACAGGGTGCATGTTTGAGGTACCAAATATTGCAGACAGTACAACATTTTTGGCAATTACTTAACCAACTTTTAACCAAATAACTTTAAAGGGCATGTCCACCCCAAAACTATAATCCCCCCCGCCCCCACTAATGGCCCCACCATGTAGTGTAGTAAAATCCTTACCTCACATCCCAGCTCCATATGGTTCTCCTGTAGTCCCCCTCCAAAGTCCCAAAAACTGCCCACTAGGAGGATAGCAGTCCATATAGGACTCTGCCTCCTGTCTCGCCTCCGGGAGAAGATTGGCATGCGTACTGCAGCCCTTCTCCCCCTCCCACACCCTCCCGTTTTGCGATCCCTCCCCCTACCATAAAACCCCTTGCCCATATCATAGTATATCTTCCCCCAGCCCCAACCACTAAAAAATAATTTTAAGAAAGACCCCCGAACTCTACTTACCTTCCCTCTTACTCCCGGCATTCTGAGAAGCCGGCAGCCGCGTCCGTGATTGGCTGCCTCTCAGCCAATCACAGACGCGGCTGCCGGTCCAGCCCCCTGCTTGCCAGTGTCTTGCAAGCAGAAGGCCGGGCGTTGGAGGGGAGAGGGAAGGTAAGTAAACATCGGGGCACTTTCTTAAACTTATTTTATAGCGGTTGGGGCTGGGGAAAGATATACTATGATATGCGGTAAATTTTTTATAGGGGTGGCCCTTTAAGACAAAAAAGTACATTAGACTAAAGAGTATAGTGGCAGCTTACAAGGAGAAGGATACTGAATGTTAACTGTTCAAAATGTAAAGGGAATTCCTGCATTTAATTATTCATGATCATTCATTTCTTTGGTAAGTGGAGGTGCAGTGTCCATTACTATTTTCTGTGTGGCACATTCTAAGGGCTAGGCCACACTGTTGCGTTTTTTTTGCGATTGCGATTGCGATTGCGCTTGCGATTTTCCAAAATCATTGAAAATGTGGCAACGAAAAAAAACGCACGTTTTTCGATGCGATTGCGTTTTGGGTTCTGCATTTTTAATCGCAATCGCATGCGTTTTCCTATACTTATTGAAGAAATCGCAAACGCAACGAAAATCGCACATGAAATTGCATGCTATTGCGTTTGCGTTGCAGTGTGGCCGTGCCCTTATACTTCTTTTCTTTGCAATACTTCCATTTTGTAATATATATAAATACATTTAGAAATCCTATTGTCGGGAATCGGTCTGCTCATGGTATATAAACTAATAAAGGATAGCCTCTCTTAAAAAGTAAATTCCTCCCGCAGACTTTCTGGCTGTAATTTCATCACCGGATGGAATTGGTGGATCTTTGTTTATACAAAGAACTGTCAGTGGGAGGCCTGGATACACAGACAGCTGCTGTACAACCCCACCCTGCTATGTAATGTTAGCCATACACATGGATGATTTTCAGCATATCCCATTAGATCTATTTGGATTTGGTGGATAACGTAAATATTAATGCAGAGCCAACAAACAGCTATCGGCATTGGGATCATTTGGACTAAACAGAAAATTTGTCAGATCGCTACTTTACTACAATAGTCGGAGCTGATAGACTCTCACTGTGTGCCACCGCGTCGATACACGGAGCAAATTTGTCATTGGGATCTGCCGGGATTTTGTGCCAAAAGATTGTGAGGATCCTAGGAAAATAAATAAAACTTGGTTGGAATTAGAGTTACACTTGGTAATTGTAACACCCGTCTCCTACTCGCCATTACATATTGAGGGGAAACGTTCCTCTAGCGTGAACAAAATAACAATATATTCTGTTTGCTTAAATTTATTTTGAAATTGTTTACTGCAAACTATTCAGATAATGAGTTTTAATGAAGTGCTTTAAGCTGAACCAAAAGAAATGAGGCAAAAAAATCCACCTTTGCTCTCTTATTAAATAAAGCTTCTCTCCCTCTCTCCACCTCTCTCATTATTTGGAAGCTAAAGAACAGTTTTATAAAGATAACCTGATGTCAGCAGCTGTGAATAATTGCCTGCCAGCAATCCAGTTTATTTCCCTTGTTTCCTCATAGCATGTTCAACAGAAGCACAATGATGTATGATCTTGTTCATTCCAGGAAGCTTTATGCTCTTCTGAAATGAGAAAGGAGGCAGACTGGTCCATCAGCCTCACAGATCTACAGTAAAAATGGAAAAGTCCTTCTTAATCCAGCACACATAAACCACTCTTTCTTATTTCCTTTTTCTTATTACGAACACAAAGCCACTGGATTTGGATGATGTTCAGTAATCCCAAATTTTCTGTCAATTTTTTTTGTTAGATCTCCTTGGTTTAAGGCTGTGTACAGATGCTAGTGTCTTAAAAGGTGCCCCCTGCCACCTAAACAGCTCATTACAAGCTGCTTTATTCTCTAAAAGCTCTTTTCTTTGTGCATTTAGTATAGTAGAGATGTTTGAAACCAGCAAGTCTAGTTTCATTATCAAAATCCTTGAACTAAATCGGTTAATGGCCCCGGGGCCTGGGAAATAGTCTGGGAACACGCTCAAAAAAATAAGTTATTAAAATCTTCTTTCACTATTAAACTATTTTCGAGGTCCCTCATTGGGTTTTATACTGCCTGTCATAAATCATGATCTACTATTCTGTTTAACATTCTGCTAAAGCATAACTCTAAAGCTGTGTACACACCATGCAATTATTCGGCCTGATAAGCTGATTGTTCAGTGTATCGGTTAATTGGGCACAAAAATATTGCATGGGATTTCAGCTGCAACCGACCATTCCTATGTCCTAATTGAATGAGCTAACAGACGTCCAAAAACCTAAGCCGATCATACAGTCCTCTACAGACCATGTGCACAGTAGCGATGAACTGTCGGCTGCGGCTACTTTTGCGGTGACCATCCATGATCCTGGCCTACTGGTCGGAAGATCTGAAAGGTCTAAAAGGATTAATTTTTTTTTTTTACGTTTTTACCCAGCTTAAGCACTGCCAGTTTGTACCTTTTACTGAATGCAAGTTTACGCCTGATAAAAGATACAATGTTGCATAAAACAGTGTTTCTCAACCAGGGGTCTCGGAGGTTGCACCGGGGTCTTCAAGAGATTGACAGATACTGAATGGAGCCACCATTTGATGAATACAGATGTTTTTCTATATATTAATATTCTGTATGAATTGTGTTTGGTGTATTGATGTCTGAGAGATAAAGAAAAATAAGCAGTAATGTTTTTATGTAAGGGTTCTCCCTCTGCAGTGAATTTGAGTGCATTTATTTAAATAGAGATATATTTGTAGATCTTTCTTTAATATTTATATATTTTATGTATTGTGATGATTTGATGACCGAGAAAGAAAAATAATATACAATCATTATTTTATGTAGGGGTTCACTAATGGCCCCACCATGTAGTGTAATAAAATCCTTACATCACATCCCAGCTCCATCTGGTTCTCCTGTATTCCCCCGCCCCAAAGTCCCAAAAACTGCCCACCAGGAGGATAGCAGAGTCCATATAGGATTCTGCCTCCAGTCTTGCCTCCGGGAGAAGTTTGGCATGCGTACTGCAGCCCTTCTCCCCCTCCCTCCCCTTTCCTCTCCCTCCCAATTGACCGATACTTCCGTCTATCCACATTTTAAAGGGCATGTCCACCCCCAAAACTATAATCCCCCCCAACTACTGGCCTCATCATGTAGTGTAATCCTTACCTCACATCCCACCTCCATATGGTTCTCCTGTATCACCCCCCCCCCCCCAAAGTCCCAAAAACTGCCCACCAGGAGGATAGCAGAGTCCATATAGGACTCTGCCTCCTACCTGGCCTCCGGGAGAAGTTTGGCATGCGTACTGCAGCCCTTCTCCCCCTCCTCCCTCTCCTTCCCTCTCAGGATTCCCTCCCCCTAGTGTTAAACCCTTTAACTATAAGATTCCCCCTGTCCCCCCAGCCCCAACCGCTATATTTATATTGTTAGAAAGCTCCCCAAACTTTACTTACCTTCCCTCTTTCCCCCGCCGAAATGCACTCCCGGCAGCCGCGTCCATGATTGGCTGCCGCTCAGCCAATCACAGACGCGACTGCCGGTCCGCTCCTCTGCTTGCATTTTCTCGCAAGCAGAGGGCCGGCAGCGCGGCGGAGGAAAGAGGGAAGGTAAGTAGAGTTTGGGGCACTTTCTAAAAATATAAATATAGCGGTTGGGGCTGGGGGGACAGGGGGAATCTTATATTAAAAAAACATTTTTAGGGTGGACATACCCTTTAAATCGCAATCGCATGTGTTTCAATACTTAATGAAAAAACGCATGCGCAAATGCAACGAAATCGCATGCAATTCCGTGTGCGATTGCGTTGCAGTGTGGCCGTGCCCTAAATTTCCTTAATTTGCTATTAAAAAGTACTATGGCCACAAACTTGTTGGGGAGATCTAATATCCTTATAATTGTCAGTAGGGGTGCGTATTGCCTGAAAAATTTTCATTTCAGACTATTTAACATCTGTATGCAACTTTAGTGGCTTAGTTGGTAAAGGCTCATACAAAGAATTCGGCAGATTTAAGGTGTGTTGTGAACAAAAGGGGTATACAAATCTGGTCCAATGTAGAGTGTTTCAGGTTAGAAATGTGTGGTAAAATCCTTATGAATAGTTGACCAATATATCAATGATTCCCGGGCACATTGTATTTATAAATCAAGTGAAGTTTATTTCAACGTTTCAATGACTCACCGGTCGTCTTCATCAGGACTGCAATTGGTCAATTTCGTTTAGTGATGGAACTTCACAACCTGGTGGCACCTGGAAATTTTGAAAAGATTGTAATGAGTGCAGAAGCCATACAATATAGACTTCATTGAAACTATTCATTTCAATGAATAGTTGAAATACAATAATGAACAGTAATGAAGAGTCAGAACCACTGTGCCCAATAGGCAGGCTGAAAATACTGCTTAGGGTGCAGCGACCCCATCTAATAGGTGTCAATTATTGCATGCTACTGATCGATGGAGCGCACCACCATTGACGTCTATTGAAAGAGCCCCCATTTCTCTCCTGCGCCTCCACTCTCCTAGCTATAGCAGCTCTGAGTGCATTGCAAGTTCATCATAACCAGCTAATTAAAATTGATTTGAACGAAACCTAAAGATCTGACATTGGCAGTCCTATGTGTCTGCATTATATCCGAATGCCCCACAAAATGTACTGCATAAGCTGAACAAGCAGCGTACCCTTTTTTCCTCTTTTTATGCTCTCCCTAGTATTTGTCTTCCATATTTTTATGTATATCAAAATAAAGTTTTTTGTCTCACACGTTTAAAATATTGCATTCCCCTAATTATTCTTTTTAATGAAATGAAGAACAATAGCATTTATGACTTTCATTTTAAGTTTACAGATGTTTTATATTTTTAAATAAATATATCTCCTTTTGTTCCCTTAGAATATTTGATTGTGTAGCTTATCGTGTTGGCCTATGCTTTTTAAGGCTTGGCTATTTAGTGGGGTATTTTTTTTTGTAAATTTCTTTTTTAGAAACCTCTTTGTAACGCTTTGTAAAAAAGTTTAGGTTTGTTGGTTCTGATCTGCTGGTTAAGAGATGCATCTCGCTCATTGGAGACAGGGCAAGGCCACAATAGTTCGCTTTTAAAAGTGATCTGATTGAGCTTTAAAAACCACACCATAGTGTGGTCCAATTGTGGTGCGCTGTGCATGCAATATGTTGATAGGAGCTCATGTGATCTGCATTTCTTTGCGCAATCACATTTGCTCTGATTGTGCAATCGCAGTGCCTGGCAAGGTGCATAAGACCATCAGAAATGCTCAGACGCGCTCTAGTGTGGCCTCGGCCTAAATTACCATGTTTAAACAGCATGTCCACCACAAAAAATGTGGTGACTTGTCAATTGTTTGCCCACAACCCCAACTACTATTTTTACCAGTTTATTATATGCATTTGTAACCAGATATTAAACCATATGTGTTTTTTTTCCCATTATGGAAAAGGTGTGTCACCACCCATGGCTCACAGAGCTTTTTTTTAACTTGAGCATGTGCAGAGAAGGCAGCAGGGGAATCGGCAGTCAATCATTAGTTGTAATGTCAGCAGTCAACCTTGATTGACTGCTTGGAGAAAAGAACCAGCTTATTCTCATTAATCCAGGTCATGGAATATCTGTTGTATTCAGTTAACTTTAAGTCCAGTTGCTCTAAGTTCTTGAAGACCTTCTGCTAGTCATGTGACTGGTCATCCGAATGGGTGGACATGGCCTTTGGGTTTGGGGCAGGTAATGGACATACAGCTAGTTTTGTTTCAAAGGTGGACATGCCCTTTAAGGGTGATATATGGAGAGCTGGAATTGTACTCCATTGCCCCCTGCTCTGCAATGTACTGTTTGTGTGTCCTTAAAGGGCATGTCCACACCACCCCCAAATTAAAAATGCTATATCTCAGCCAATCAGTCAGGCCCCTTCTGTTGCTGCCACACATGGAAAAGGCATGAAGCAGCAGCAGAAGACAACTGAGGGAACGAGTGCTAGTAAATCTACATAGAAGACTTGCAAAGAGTTTTAAACCTAGCTAGGTCTAGGATTGGGGGGGTTATTAGGTTAACATTAAATTTTAGTTTGGGAGGTGGACATGCCCTTAAACACCTGCTGGCTTTAAAGGAGAACTATATTGCGTATAAAGTTTTTCTCAAAAACCGGCAAATAGAAAACTACTTGGGGCAGGGAAGTAGGATTGGCACATTTTAACTCCCAGTATCATTTCTCTGAGTAGTGGCAGCACAAAGAAAAGAGCTTCTAAGTACAGGAAGGCTCATGGCACTAACCTGGTAGATAAAAACTGTATGTGCTGTAGCTCTTTAACTTAAAAAAGATTGGGAAGTGGGAATAATCAATCCTATATCCCTGCCCCGGGTATACTCATTAAGGCTTGGTACACACAAATTTGGCCCAAATGACTGATATTTCCAATATCGGTCGGTTTGGCAAAAACAATCTGAGGTGATTTCTGTAACAGCAGTAAACTATGTTGGTCGCCCGTTCACCTGGACCGGATGAACGGGTGTTCTGAACGGGTGTTAGTAAGTAACCGCAGATCGTGCAGTCCATACGAGACACTAGCAGCAGTGCTTGGTCCCTGCTGACTGCTTGATAGCAGTGAACAGTCGATATGAAAAATTTGTCCGTGTGTACCTAATGTTCTTTTTTTTTTTTACGGAGAAATCCACATTTGTTACGTATATTATCATTTGTGTCTTTTAAAGTGAGAGCTGTGACACAGATGGTGGATCTGAGTTTGCTGAATATTGTTGGTATTGGGACCTATTGGGCAAGACAAAAATTTTTTGTTACCGGCTTCCTTTATTACAGTTGAGGGAGCCGTGTATATCAACGATTCCCGGACACACTGTATTTATTAATCAAGTGAAGTTTATTTCAATGTTTCGACGACTCACAGGTTGTCTTCATCAGGACAACAACAATGGTGACATTGAATGGTAGCATGCCTTTGCCATGCCTTTGCTTTAAAGGACAACAAAAGCCTCAGAACAACTCTTTCAGAAGGACAAGCATTTTAATATAAAATCAGTAATCTGTGTCTCGCCTCTCTTTTTGATATGGTTGTTGGAAAATTTACCATTCTAACATGGGGTTTGTGTTTTATTATCTAACATCCCAGTATCACATAGTGTGGTCCCTGACCATTGTGTTCTTGGCACATGCTCAGTCCTAAGATACTGCAGGAAACTTGTTACAGTTGGTTCAATTGGTCATACCCACTAGTAGCCAATCCTTTTACAGGACATGTGAAAGAGCACGTGACTGTGGTCAGGGGTGTGGCCAGTCACTGTATACACACACACACACACACACACACACTTATTGAGGGGGTTACATTTACTTTAATGCTTTTTACTATATTGAGATTTTAAAGGTTTTAGTGTATTTAGAAGGAATAGTTTTAAGATTATGGAGTGTAAAAATTTGGCTTTAGTTCTCTAAACTGAAAAAAAATGACTTGCCTTTATCCTTTTCTATATTTTTATTGCTGTCAGGAACTTGGTCCCTTTTTGCTCTGTGCTCTGTCATTAGATCTCCTCATGTCCTGTTCAGCTCACTCCTAGTTAGTATGCATGTCTCCTCTCTATGTATCCACTCCCTCCCAAAACTGAGGCACAGCTAGAGTGTGGAGCATGTTCAGTGGAGATGATCTGTGCCTCACTACAGCCAATAGCATTCACCCAGTGATTTTGTGTTATAGTGAAAGTAAAACTTCTTTGCTATGGGAAGGTAAGCAGAACTGGGAACTGTTATCACTGCTTGAATCATGTAGACATCCCACCCTGCCTCTTCGTTCTTCCGGGCAGGTTGGGCGAGTGGGCGTAGCTTTCGTCACACAATGGGCGGGCATGCGCGCTAGGGGACGGGGGAGGAGGGGTTAGGCTGTGGTGTGGGCATGGCATGGGTGGTCCAGGGGCATGGCAGGCATAAAGGGGGCATAATGGGGAGGAGATTCAGGACTCCTCTCCATTGTGGGAGATCGGGGTGGTCTTGCGGGAGACCACCCGGATTTGCAGGAGACTCCCAGAATATCTGGGAGGAGTGGGATACCTGAATCATGTAAGATTTTCTTCTAGCTGTAGGAGTTTGTGTGTGTGTGGGGGGGGGGGGTTATAATTGATTTCTTTAGGTACAGTGCTACATTGGGACTACTTTTCCTGATCTTGCTGAATCAATTAGCCATACAGTGACTGAGAAATAAGCTTTACTTTTATAGAATGGATAGTGTCTACATGTAGTGTACCAGGGGGAGCAGCTGGGTGATTGACAGTTCTTTACTGACTAACTGTGCCCTACCCTCTTTAAAAAGTAAAACTTCCAGAGCTAAAAAAAATAAGGGATAGGAAGGTCAGAGAAGGAAACAAAAGCAGATTTAAAGGAACACTAAACAAGTAAAAATAAGTATATGCCATCCGTTTATTCTCGCCTCCCTGTGAATAATAGAATGCCAGGTGGACACAGCTGAACCAGGCGCTCTACTGACAGCCTTCTGCAATAACAGCAGCTTTGCCCCTCTCTCCCGACCACGCATGCGCGCCAATACAAAAGATAGGCGCACGATCGGGAGAGCAGGACAGCGCGGCTGTCAGTTTAGAAGGAACTACGAGTGGAGTGAACGGTAAGGTAAGTTTGGCTGTTTCCCCCTGGCGTTCTATTATTCACAGGGAGGTGAGAATAAGCGTTCTCATCTCCCTGTGAATAATAGAAACGGATGGCATATACTTATTTTTACCTGTTTAGTGTTCCTTTAAGATTGGTGATAATTAATCCTAATTACTGTGTGATTAGTTAAAAAATTATATGCCCCAGTTTACATGTCCTTTTAAAGACTGTTTTTTCGCTCTGAAGCAAACTTGATGACCTCACAGCACCACTACGAGGACAACCGTTTATGTTGTCAGTGGAAACTGGAGCTGCTGGCAGTCCCAACATACTTAGAGGTGCTAAATTTAGTAGCAAACACCATTGCTTTTATATAAAAGCATGAGGTGGTATTCTTATCAAAATCTCTTGCAGTTTTTATAATTTCCACAAGATGGCGATAATTCCTTGTCTACATTGTCAATAGGCTTTTCTGAGCTCAATGATTTTTTATTTTTTTTGCCAGTTTGTTAAACAATCAGGGTTATTCAATAAACATTCTTATCGTTTAAAATTGTACTCCTTTTTCCCTAACCTATCAGATTTTATTTAACATTTGAAAGCTAACATCTGATTGGTTGGGGCAAAGTTAGCACCATTTTAAACAATAAGAATTTTTATTGAATATCCCTGAACATGTACAATAGAACTCTTTCATTACAAGATGTAAAATCGTATATAACCAATAACGTATCAATGATGTACTATTTTGTTTTTATTTTTTTTGCAATCTTAACATTTATACTTAAAGGGCATGTCCACCCCGAAATTTAACTTTTGATATGTGGTAGGGCATGCTCCCCCAGCCCCAACCGCATTAATATAATTGTTAGAAAGTCCCCCGATTCTTACTTACCTGCCCTCTCTCCTCTGCTGCAGTGTTCAGGCCCTCTGCTTGCATGGAATTGAAAGCAGGGGGCGGGACCGGCAGCCACGTCCGTGATTGGCTGAGAGGCAGGGAGGGCTGCACTGAGCATGCCTCAACCTTGATGAGGTTGAGGAAGTCTCAGGCACAGCATGAGTCACACACTGCTCCTACACAGCAGTTTCCTGGACTTTGGAGGGGCACAGCAGGGGAACTATTTTGAGTAGGAATGTAAGGTAAGGATTGTTTTAAACTACTTGATGTGGCCAGTAAGGGGTTAAATTTTAGTTTTGGGGGTGGACATGCCCTTTAAAAACATTGTAGGGGAGGTAGGAACAGGTATTCCAGATGTTATCTCCACTTGTTTTTCCTCTCCAACTTGTTCCTTTAATGTACATGTGGTGCCCATGCACAGAAAGTGGTCAAAGTGACTGTCAAAAGTGATCACAGTTAGCTTAGGCATGACAGGAGGTTGGCATACAAGTACATTGTTTTCAAAAAATGTCTATAGTGTTCCTTAAATGGAAAGTACACCCAATCCAGCAATTTATTTTATTAAGGTGAATTGTTAGCATTGACTAGCAGAAAAGAGTTCGGACAAACTCTAACTCTTCCGAACATCCCGACCTACGAACTAGTTTGGGTTTCCGAACTCACTGACTTATTTTTGAAAATTCTCTAACATTCGAGGATTTCCAAACATTCAAGTATTTTCGACCGTTCCATAATCCTCGAACGTTAGGATTCGTGACTGAAGTTCAAACCCAGCTTTAATAAGTTCAGCCATCTCTATCTGGGAAAAAGGACCATTACAGAGCCTGAAATGTCGGCTCACTAATGTCAACAGCAGGGAATAGCAAGGGTATTAATTCAACTGATTTTTCAAAATGGAATAAAATATGTAGAATAACTAGGTATACATAATATAAACTAAATATCATATTTTCCACTAAACTTTCCCTGTAAACCACTCAAGCTAACTAACAGTGCAAAAATCTGTTGTGCCAGGTTTTCTCAAGAAACCCAACTGATGTTTGACTATGAGACCTCCTGTGGCTTCCATCTTGTTACAATACAGGGCAAGGATGCCTACAGGCAGACATCAACCATTTATTCTTCTGCTCCAGAGACACCAGCAACTAAGGTTTGGGAACTGAAAGAGGAAAAGAAAAGCTGAAAAATATCTGTTTTGTGTGTAACTGGGATTTGATTAATCGCCCATCATTTATTTAGTCCCATTGTCAGCCTTTTTATGGCTTGGGGCAAGAACACTATTAATATTCTAATTATTATTGCCACATACTTTGTCTCAATGATGTTGATACAAGGTCAGACATGAGCATAAATCACGGTGTTAAAAACTGAACATTGTTATCCACTTAAGATTAAAAATCAGACCACAGAAAACATATGTTCTCTCATCTCTTATTTATAAGCTTAAAGGAAAAGCTAAACCAAGTTTCCATACTTTAGTATGTTATATTATATCCATCTTCCATGTGCATGCCAGAGATTATACACCTGGTCCAGATAAAACACAAACAGGCTCATTTACCCAGAATCTCTGGGCAAATGTATGGAGTTAAAGTTGTGGACTTTATGTCCATATTGGCGTTGAATGTGCGGGTTACGCAAAAACCACCCGCACATCCAATGCTTGCGCGTTTGTGCTAGTTTTTAGCTCAGGATTTTAACACCAGCGCCAGCAAATAGCTGGCGTTAAAATCCCACAGTGGGTTAATCCCTTACTCGGATTTACCCATATTCGCAAACGATATTGAATCGCGGAAGGAGCATTTACTCAGAGCAGTAGCAGCTCTGGTTAAATGAGCTTGAATGTCAGTTGTAGTAACAAAGCAGATCTGGGCACCCTGGATTTTTTTTTAAAAAACATTTTTACTTTTATTTTATATTTCAACATTTAATGCGTTGTAGTGAGGCCTCAGCCCGAGTCTAATATAGAGGAGCCTCATTTACTAGGCCAGCTAAAATTGGTAAAGAAAACAAATTTGACTTAATGTACACACCCAGTGAATTTTAGTTCCTAGAGCTCTTCCTCTAAATGCTGCTTCAGCTTTTGTTGGGTGCTACAGTACTCGCCCAAATTAAAATAGCAGATAGCAGTACAAATGGGGAATTTATTTGTTCTGAAGCAGCAGTGCCGCATTTTTCACAAGGCAGGAAGAACTGCTCAGCCACAACAAGAATCTTATCTAAATACATCTAGACATACATATACAGACAGCTGTGCAATGGTGCAAACAATCAAATTAGAGACCTATCTACCTCTTTGAGCCACCATTTAAAGGAAAACTGAGGAATGTTGGGATGGTTAAAAATAATAGACAAAATGCTTTTTATAGTGTACAACACTGAAAAGAGGAAGGATCTGTGCCTAAAGGTAGGTACAGACATTTAAATTTCTCCTCCTGACCGAGACTTTCGACTGGTCAGCCAGGAGGAAGGACTGTCATCGCAGAAAAAGTAGCCGCGCCCGACTGATCATGCGGTCCATCGTTTGGAGCCGCCATGCAAAAATTCAGCCAGACTGACCGAATTACTGAAATGTCGGTCAGTTGGGCCAAATTATTGTATGATGTGTACCTAGCTTAACAAAGGCAGGTCTTAGTGCTCTAACAAGATTGGCTCTCCGTTTGTAGGTGGAAGGACAGGCTCCTTGTTTTGATGTGCTATGCAATAGAGCAGGGGTGCCTAACTTGGTTCAGACTGGGGGCCACGCTAGCAGTGGGGGGTTGGTTTACTTGTCCTGCAAATTCTATCCAGCAGGTTGCATTTGTTTTGTAAATGGGCCATGGGTTGGGAACCTATGCACTAGAGAGCAAGGTCAGAAATATAAAGTGTACACTTAGACACCTTGCAGAACAAATATATGAATTATGGAAGTCAACACCTAGTACACAAAGGTTAATTAACAAACAGACATAGCAGATATTGTGAGAGGGGAAACACAGCTTTATTTGTTAATGTGCTCTCATTGTGACAATGTTCTCTAGCGGCTTTAGTTCTACTCAAAGTAGATCTCATAGTAACAATATTGAATCTTCCAAACCAAATTTACCAAATGGTAGAAATGGAACCTACTTGGCTAAAATTGGCTGCCCACAAAGTCCATAGGTTAGATTAGATGGACATGTGTCTTTATTCAACCTCCATTACTATATATATAAATATATGAGAACTGGCATTATTTACTGACCTGCCCGAATATACTTTTGTGCGAATCAGATGAACGCCCAAAATATTACATAAGCTATTTTGGGGGGACCGCCTGAAATATGGAAATATCTTTCTATTAAGGTACTTGTAGGAATTTGTACAGGTTGGAGGTTGATTTGACAAGGATGGCACCAGATGGAGTCTGGCTCATCCAGCGTTTTCCTGTACATTACTGTTTCCGCAGTGTAAGGTATTTGGGAAAGTTATTTCCAATTTAGAGCTTCCCCGTTCTGCATTGTCCCTGTAATCTGTTGAGGACTCAGTTGTATGCTTTTCAGAATGAGATTCAGCACTTTCTAGTATGAAACCTGATGGCACCATCTGTTTTGTTTCTGTATTTAAATTGCTCCTTTAACTGTCAGAACTTTTGTTTTTTTTAGCTACCCAAACGTTTGATCTTTATCCTCCCTCTCATCCATCTATCTGTCTCTCTATCATCTTTCTAGTCTCTCTGCCTGTCGATTTTTCTTGGTCTCTCTCCTCTTTGTTTATCCATCTATCCTGCTTGTGTGACTGACTGGCTCTATCTATTTTTCTATTATCCATCTATCTTTTATGTAGCTTATGGGTTTGAATAAAACAATTGTTTGTTTTTACATTTTTATTGTATTTCCCATATTAAAGTTTATTCAGTTTCTGTGTTTGTCCCAAGGGAAACGTTGATTTGTTTTTTTTTTTTTTTTTAAGTACTAAAATTGGAATGACAAGGAAAAGCTTTTTGTTGTTGTTTGTAAGTAAATTAATAATTTAGGTTAGAAATCTATTAAAATGTAATGTGTCTGCACATTATAACAAATCCCTATAAACTATTAACTAGATGAACGATATGAGAACTGAGTTTTTTGGCAACACATTTTTGGGGAAATAGATGGTAGGTATTGCGCTTTTATTTTAATTGGAATTTGTGAATTTGCACCTGCAGAATAAATCACTGTAAGGAAAGACTAGGCAGCGCTAAGTGTTTTGCTATTAGAGTAAGTAGCAATGACATGTGAATGGTTTAATACACACAATCATTTGTTTTACAAGGTTATGTGAATATATCTCAAATTTACAAAAGGGCTTTAATGGACAAGAATAGTCTCCATTCCTGGTCTTAAAGGGCATGTCCACCCCCAAAACTAAAATTGAACCCACAACTAGCCCCACTGTGTAGTGTTAAAAAATTATTCTTTGGAGTGCGACCCTCGACATTGTCTTCTCCTGATATACCTATCCACCAAGGGTTGGATGTTGTGAGTAGTAAGCAACCACACTTAGTATGAGTGCAGAGGACTGTATATTTTGTGGTTAAAAAACCCTTACCGTACATCTCTGAATAGGCATTACAGGACAACCATTTCGAGCAAAGTCCCAAAAAGTGAAGAGAAGGAGGTGTCTGAGTCATCCGGTCCCTGCTGGTTCCTTAAACTCCGTAAGGACAGTGACATGAGCCCATCCCCCCCCTTCCCTCCCTCTGGACCCCTCTTTGCTGCCTGGTGCCCTACCTATAAAACCCTTTTCTGTAGTGAAGGGTACCCTATCCCTCCCCCAACCCGTCACGTCCGTTTTTTAAATAAAAAATCAGAACTCTATTTAGTCCTTTATTCCCCTGGCATTCTGCCTCTCAGCCAATCCCAGACGCAGTTGCAAGTCTGGCCCCCTGCTTGCAGTTCCGTCAAGCAGAGGGCCAAGATCAGAGCACCAGGGGAATGAAGGCATGTAAGTACCTTTCTGATGATTTTTTTTTTAACCAACAAACAAGGCATTCCCTGCATATGCTGTGCAGTACATGACAAGGGTGAAGGCAAACAAACCTTCCAAATAAAGAATGAACTAAATGGTGGACACTCCCATCAATCCTAAAAACACAATTTTTATTAAACAACATATAAAAACAAAATAGATGCATTGTTGCACGTGGTGTTTAAAATGGGACCATCTAGCCTCTGGTAATAAAAAGTTCTTTTAGGACCCTTTTACAAAGCAACTATCAGGCCATAGGTACGCATTGGGATAATTTTGCCTCTATAATTGTGATTGACAGAAATATTGTTCGATATATCATTCAGTAGTCTGTTTGCTAAAACTAATTCAGGCCTACTTATAATGTAGCTTATTTAGGACTTAAAGTTCTGACATATCAGATGATCCAGACTTAGAGCAAGGCCACACTACATCCAGTAGTAGCGCACCGGATATCCTGAATGTTTCCGGTGTGCTAGTGTGTGCTGCCATGCAGTTGCGCTGAGACTGCTCATTGGTGATGCAGATCACATGCGCTCTGATTAGCGGATTGCAGTGCAACTCAGGAGAGCCAAAATATTGTCCTTGGTTTATCAAGCCTTATAGATAACTATATAGATCGGAAATATCAGGATGATTTTACCTATATATGTGATAATGCATTACTTACAGTATAATATAAAGATATAACATCACCAAGGAGTTCCATGAACATATTAAAGCACATTGCTGCCTGGCAATGGGAGAGAGTGGAGAAAAAGACAACGATAGAAAGAAAGACAGAGACCTAGGTTTAGACCATACAGTGGCTGAGGGCAAGACCACATAGTGGCAGAGTGCAAGACCACACAGTGGCAAAGGGCTAGATCAGACCATGGCTGAGGGCCATTTTACAGTCGTTGCAGATTTGAAAAACTTCAAAGAGTGTAAATCTGATGGGTAGGAGGAGTTAGGGGGAGAGGGTACTGTTTCTGCTTGCCTGTTTCCTCTGTCACACTTCTGGCTCCATCGTAAGCAGGTAAAAGTTCGGAAAACCATTAATGATAGCAGTAGTGGAACCTTTCTTGTAATTTTAGAGTGCTTTTTATAAGAATATATTCCACTGTTGCTCCCTTTATGAAAAGGGGCACTTATATATTACATAATTATATTTGAACCCAAAGTCATTAAAAGCAACATCTAGAGTGAAAGGAACCACGACTCAGGAACAGAGTCTGCCAAATGTTAGTATTTTTTCATATTTAATAGTTACATTTTCATATAATACAGAATAGTTAGAAGTTGCCTAACACTGTCACAGGGCACTAGAAAACCATGAGGTGCTACACGTAGTGTTACAGTATTACATGTGTCCTGTGACATGACATCATCATGTAGTATACCCGATGTTAAACATTTAAAGGGACACTAAACAAATTTCATGTGAACGCTTATTCCCACCTCCCTTTAAATAATATAACGCCGGGGTAACGCTGCAAGGTGTTAACACTGCAAGTACACTGAACAGACAATGAGCCCTTAGCCTTAGGCCAATCATCTGAATAATCACAAAGTTAAATAGAAATGTAGGTTCCCATTCAGCATCACATAACTGGAGGCTGGTTTCCTCCGCATCCTCGAAGGATTTCCCTAAATTACTCCACCAGCTGGGGATTATGGCCAATATGCCGATACGCTATCCCTCAAATTTGTCAATAACGCTCAAATGTAATGAAAGTCACATTCTAGGGCTACGGAGAGCTAAAGTCAAGGGGAATCGATTCGAAAATTTTTTATATTTCACCAAGTGACAATTATGACAGTTATGATGTTATGACTAGCTATTAGCATAAAGGGGTGGAGCTATGACACATCACTGCACAGTTTGTACTGATAGAACCACATAGCCTAAGGTTCGTACACACCACCAATTTGGCACGACCCCCGACCAAATGAATACACTGCGTGATTCTTGGGCGAAAGGGCCGTTCGTGCCACAAATCCATTATCGTCGTGGCTCGGTACACACATTGAGCGTGTGTACGAACCTTAAGGAGCTATGACATGAATATTATAGTTTGGGGGAGCAGCCTAAAGTTAAAGGTCACTGTCTGCCTTAAAAAGCAGATAAGAGAGATTAAGAATGGAGCATCTGGGGGATGAGCCAATAACAAGCACCCTTAGTAACAAAACAGACATCCCACCCAGCCAAACTCATTTCAGGGAGGATACCCACCCCCTAAAGCCCCACCCCATGATTAACACATAATCCATGCATACAGACACACACACGTATACAGTCACACTCTTGCATACAGACACACACACATGAAAACAGTCAGACACATGCATACAACAAGTCATGTCACTATTAAGTGTTTTTGTCACTTGTTAAAGGGCATGTCCACCCCCAAAACTATAATCCCCCCAACTACTGGCCCCACCATGTAGTGTAGTTTAATCCTTACCTCACATCCCAACTCCATCTGGTTCTCCTGTAGTCCCCCCCCAAGTTCCAAAAACTGCCCACCAGGAGGCTAGCAGGCTCATATAGGACACTGCCTGCTACCTGGCCTCCCGGAGATTCTGCCATGCGTGCGTGCTGCAGCCCTTCTCCTCCCTCCCTCCCTCCTCTCCCTCCCTCTCCCTCCGTTTACTCCTCCCCCTAGCTCAAATCCCCCTTAAATTGTGCTCCCCCGTCCCCAGCCCCAACCGCATGTTTTTTTTTTTTAAAGCTCCCCAAACTCTTACTTACCTCTCCGCTTTCCTCCGCTGCACTGAATGACCGGCATCCGCGTCCGTGATTGGCTGCCGCTCAGCCAATCACAGACGCGACTGCCGGTCCCGCCCCTCGCTTGCATTCTCGCAAGCAGAGGGCCGGCAGTGCGGCGGAGGATCGGGGAGGTAAGTAAGAGTTTGGGGGGCTTTCTGAAAAAAAAAAAAATATGCGGTTGGGGCTGGGGGATTGGGGGAACATCATATTAAAAATGAATTTTCGGGGTGGACATAGCCTTTAATGGCTAAAAGACTGACATCATTGTGCTCCCTCACTCTAATTCAAAACAACACATTTCAGGGAGATTGATATTATTTCGGAGTAGGATCGCCAAAAAAATCAGGGAGACTCCCTGAACTTCAGACACATTACCGTCCTAAGGTAAGATATAATATGTAGTATAATCGTAATAATATATTACAATGGTTGACAGATTCCTGTCCGTACATACAATGAATTATGTTGGTCAAACAGGTAATGATATTATTGGCTCATAAATGCATGGTGTGTGGTGTCCAGCAACAAAAGATTTTATTGGCCCCCAATTGGCTGATAATATTGCTACATGTATGTTGCTCCCAGTTTGGAAGTCTCAAACGATGCAGTACAAAATCCATGTAGGTGTCACTCCCCCTGTCTTCTGATCAGGGGTGCTTCTAGACCATTTGGCACCCGAGTCAAACTTTTTAAAGCTGCCTGCCTGCCTCCTATACCTTCCTGCAGTGTGCAAAGTGTACCATGCAGGGTGTGGTTCGTGGAGGTGGGTTTGGTGGAGGCCTGACCTAACAGTGGCTGCTGTACTGGAGGGCTGACCTAATAGTGGCTGAACTCCTGTTTAGCAGTCACTGTTGGGTCATCCCCCCAGTTCTCCAGCTACTGTTAGGTCAGTTCACCAGTCACGGTTAGTCCAGCCCTCCAGTTCACCAGCCATTCTAAGACCAGCCCTCGTTGACTTTAACACTGGCTAGTGAACTAGTAATATCTTTGCTAGTGTTGACTGGTAAATATACAATGTCCACATAGACTGATAAATACAAGATGGGTTTGCAAATGCAGGAGAAATAGAAAAGCGCAGATGCCGCAGAGTTATGTTTAGGAAAGCTTTGTTTCTTTTAACCGCAGACTCCCGCTTTCCTACTTTTTCACAGGAGCTCCAGATCAACTAAAAAGTACTCCCCTGCTTTGTGTTTCAATTCATAAACTACTTGGAAAGTAACAATTGCCATTTGGTAAGTTTGATCGAATTGGCCAAAAATCAATTCCTCTCAAAGTGAGCATTATCCTGCATTGGTTATCCATATACCCTCACAAACTGGGAAATGTAAGTCGCAGTGCAGTGTTATTGTAGCAACAAGGGGCACTAGCTCCATATTAACAGTAGGTAATGTTAGTGGTGTCGAAAGTCTCACTACAGTGATGCAGATACTCCAATACATTCTGTATGTAGATCCACAAAATGTTTTTTAAAGGGGAAGTTCAGAGCAAATACATATGCTTTTCACAAAAAAGAGCAGTATTTTTTCATTCCAATGGCCTTAAAGGGACACTATACTGAAAAAATTACTTTCCTCATCTTAATCTAAATTGAATACTTGTAAGTAGCACTTACTTTGTTTGATTTGCGTATGTGCTGCATCCAATCCGGCACACATTTTGTTTAGGAGCAGTATCCCCCCTCCCTCTTTTAACCATCCGACCTGACTTTTTTTTTTCCCACAAACCAACTGTCAAGCCTGCACACAGCTTTCCAACTGTCAAAACTCTGTCACCATTCCAGCTACAGTAAAACATGCTCACAGAAGAATAGTTTTTGAGAGCAAGGAACTTGATGACAGCTGATATATTAAGTTTTAGATTGGATATCTAAAGAAATAGGGGGCAGATCAACAAAAAAATGATACAGTGGTGGTTGGAAAGAATTATAGTTTCCAGTTATGGTCAATGTAAAATAACCTATTTTTTGGTATAGATGCCCTTTAATCTGCCCATTCAGCATTGTGTCTGAGTATAAATAAATGCAACCAAAATACTGACTTTCTGTTTGCAGGACCCCTAATAGGGACCGTTATGGTCTTGCCCTTGACCCAGCGCCTGGGTTTATTTAAGTTGCTCAGAAGAGATCTGAGCATCTTTAACCCATCCAACAGCCAATCGATAGAAATTACTGTTAGGAACATTCCAAGGATGTGGTGAAGGACGGTTAGAACCTGAAATGTCAGCTTACTAATTTCAACAGCAGGGAACAGCAAAGGGTATGAAATCAACTGATTTTTCAAAATGGGAGAGAATATGTAGAATAACTAAGAAGGCATTACACAAACTAACAATTTAACAAATATTGATCATTTCCACTGAACTGTCCCTTTAAGCTTCCCTTTTGTTAAAACGCACCCTGGCTCATGGAATATAATAAGTGTTGGAAGTGTTCAGATACTAAGGAGGCTAATACTTTAGTTCAGATCTGCCATCTCATTTTACTTTTTAATTAAAGTATGTTTTGTACTTTGCTGCAAGAGAAATTAGGTCACTTATGGTTCTCATTAGACTTTCAACCAAAAATCATTCATTAAATGAAAAAAAAATCAAAGAGAATACTTTAAGTTGATACCTTTATAACACCAGAAGTAATCTGTGCCTTCAAGTCATATTTCCTTTTCTTTGTGAGAACCAAAAAAGATTTTCTAATTTTCTTGTTGAAAAAATCTTGAAAATCTTTGCATTTTTCAAACCAAAAGGCTTTATTTATGGTTTGTTTTATTGCTGGGGTTTTAGAACATTGTCTGGCCTTCTCTCTGTCTTATACTTTGGTTTGTTACTGGGGTTTTCTGATTCCAGAACCATGGAAACTAATTAAAGGTGATTAGATATATGATGACCCCTGGTATGAAAATAGTTACAATATTTAACATTCCCTGTCAACAGGGTAACAATCAACCAGGCTGCAGGTCTGTAATGTCCTTTAGGACTGTGGTGCGGATGTTCAGTGTTTAGGCAATAATGGAACCTGGTCTTCACTTGTGTCAGCTCATCTGCTGATGCCAGGGGAGATGGACATCACCAGTGATGCTTTGGTGACTTTTTTTTACCAAAGGTCTGAAAGAAATTGTATGCAAAGAACTTGCATAAATATTATGTAGATTAAGTCTGTACATCTTACAGCTGTTCTTACACTTAGAAACCTCTGTGGGCTACTGGGTATAATTTTTTGGGCTCCAGAATGGCTGCAGCATTGGAACTCCAAAAACAAACATAAATGATCTATATAGAGAATACAAAGAAGGATGTTCTTTATTCATCTAAAATATATAAAAAATCTGTTATGATTATATAAAATCTAGGATAATGCACGGCAATACAAATACATCTAATATTTCCTCCCAAGGAGGACTTGGTTAGAGACTTTGATCTACAATTCGCTTTGCACACTTTTTAGACACTTTTTGCACAGCAATGGGGTTGATTTGTATTTATATCATCACATGCATGAATGAATAGATGCATTTGTATTGTCCTGTATTATAGGTTTTACATGCTTCTTTTGGATTTCTTGGTGGAATGTTGTGGCCCACCCGAGATCTATATAGGGACATTTTTTCTTCACAGATATTTATTGAGCATTAGAACTCCAGGTGTAATCAAGAGCTAAAAAAAATGGGGTCCTCAAGCTAAAGATTAATAACAAATATTATGTTTAGCAGGTTATGAAACACCCACGTTCTCACAGTCCATATAATAACCAGCTTCATCAACCCAACGTCACAGGGCTTGTGGAAATGATGAATACAGAGCTGGTTTCCACCCTTCACTGTGTTGAGTTAGATTGCTCTTTGATTCATGTGATTGTCTAACCTCAGGCATATTTTAATCTGGTTAACTGAACACATACATTTTTCTTTTTTTCTGTAAGGCCCATGGACTTGTGATTTCGGTAATTATATACAGGACATTAATAGGATACGATACTGTTTTAATAATTAACACTAATCCTGGATTGTTTGCCTTATTTTAGAATTTAGTTGAAATGCGAAAGTGTGAACATCTGTGGAATGTGGCAAATTAGGTTTATTCAAACTGAAACCCATTCACCTGGGTATGTGCAATGCTACTTTTATATTTATGATAGAAAACACCCAATTATTCAGCTGTGTCCAAGAATCATGTTCTATTCAAATGAACGGGGAGAAGATAGAAGTGTCATGTGACATACACCAGATCGTATGGGTATTTATCAAAGGGAAATACTAAACAATCAATATTGGAAACACTTGCAGGAAGATGCAACAAACAGGTGCAATTGTTTAGGTTAGTGTAAAACCCACACACGTGCAATTCTGGTCTGTAACACTCGGACATTTTACATTACGTGTGTATGGAGCTTTAATGTGTTCCACAATCCAGTGCATTTAGCAAAGTGATTACTGCATCGCGGGACATGTAAGGATTTGGCAATACTGCAGACATCCCACCCTGCCAAAACTCATTTCAAGGAGGATACCCACCCCCTAAAGCCCCACCCCAAGATTAATACAAGTCGCATAATCCATGCATACAGACACACACAAGTATACAGTCAGACACTGTAGCATACAAACACATGCATCTCAACAGACACACTCATGAAAATGGTCAGACACACATGCATACAACAAGTCATGTCACTATTAAGTGTTTTTGTCACTTGTTAACGGCTAAAAGACTCTGACATCATTGTGCTCCCTCACTCTAATTCAAAACAACACATTTCAGGGAGATTGCATATTATTTCAGGGATCTGCCATTAAAATCAGGGAGACTCCCCGAACTTCAGGGAGAGGTGGGATGGCTGAAACTGCATCTCTCTGTTTAGTGTTAAAGGACATGTAAACTGTGCCAAATCATTTTTAACTAATAACACCGTAATTAGGATTAATTACCACCAATCTTAAATCTACTTTTGTTTTCTTCTCTGACCTTCCTATCCCTTATTTTTCTAGCTCTGGGAGTTTAACTTTTTAAAGAGGGTGGGCACAGCTAGTCAGTAAATAACTGCCAATCTCCCAGCCCCTCCCCCTGGCACACAACATGTAGAAACTCTCCATTCTATAAAAGTAAAGCTTATTTCTCTGTCACTGCATGGCTAATTGATTCAACAATAACATCAGTAAAAGGAATAAGCATTATCTGTTTCTCTTTCTGTGCAGATAAACCCAATCCTGCAGTTACCTGCTGTCTGTGTTAGTTAAGTCCCAATGTAGCACTGTACCTAAAGTAATCAATTACAAAGTCGTCCCCCCACACACATACAGCAAAACAAAGAAAACGAACGGACTTCCAACAGCTACAAGTAAAACTTAACCTTTATTGCCGAAGGAGGAATTGTACTCCATGCCCCCTGGCTTGCAATGTACTGTTTGTGTCCTTAAAGGGCATGTCCACACCCCCAAATTAAAAATGCTATATCTCAGCCAATCAGTCAGGCCCCTTCTGTTGCTGCCACCACATGGAAAAGGCATGAAGCAGCAGCAGAAGACAACTGAGGGAACGAGTGCTAGTAAATCTACATAGAGATTGCAAAGAGTTTTAAACCTAGCTAGGTCTAGGATTGGGGGGGTTATTAGGTTACATTAAATTTTAGTTTGGGAGGGGGACTGCCCTTAAACACCTGGCTGGCTTAAAGGAGAACTTATGCGTATAAAGTTTTTCTCAAAAACCGGCAAATAGAAAACTACTTGGGGCAGGGAAGTAGGATTGGCACATTTTAACTCCCAGTATCATTCTCCTGAGTAGTGGCAGCACAAAGAAAAGAGCTTCTAAGTACAGGAAGCTCATGGCACTAACCTGGTAGATAAAACTGTATGTGCTGTAGCTCTTTAACTTAAAAAATATTGGGGAGTGGGAATAATCATCCTATATCCCTGCCCCGGGTATACTATTAAGGCTTGGTACACACAAATTTGGCCCCAAAGACTGATATTTCCAATATCGTGGGTTTGGCAAAAAACTGAGGTGATTTCTGTAACAGCAGTAAACTATGTTGGTCGCCCGTTCACCTGGACCGGATGACGGGTGTTCTGAACGGGGTGTTAGTAAGTAACCGCAGATCGTGCAGGCCATACGAGACACTAGCAAGCAGTGCTTGGTCCCTGCTGACTGCTTGATAGCAGTGAACAGTCGATATGAAAAATTGTTTCCGTGTGTTCCTAATGTTCTTTTTTTTTTGTACGGAGAAATCAACTTGTTACGTATATTATCATTTGTGTCTTTTAAAGTGAGAGCTGTGACACAGATGGTGGATCTGAGTTTGCTGAATATGTTGGTATTGGGACCTATGGGCAAGACAAAAATTTTTTGTTACCGGCTTCCTTATTACAGTTGAGGGAGCCGTGTATATCAACGATTCCCGGACACACTGTATTTTAATCACAGTGAAGTTTATTCAATGTTTCGACGACTCACAGGGTGTCTTCATCAGGACAACAACAATGGTGACATTGAATGGTAGCATGCCTTGCCATGCCTTTGCTTTAAAGGACAACAAAGCCTCAGAACAACTCTTTCAGAAGGACAAGCATTTTAATATAAAATCAGTATCTGTGTCTCGCCTCTCTTTTGATATGGTTGTTGGAAAATTTACCATTCTAACATGGGGTTTGTGTTTTATTATCTAACATCCAGTTCACATAGTGTGGTCCCGACCATGTGTTCTTGGCACATGTCAGTCCTAAGATACTGCAGGAAACTTGTTACAGTTGGTTCAATTTGGTCATACCCCACAGTAGCCAATCCTTTTACAGGACATGTGAAAGAGCACGTGACTGTGGTCAGGGGTGTGGCCAGTCACTGTATACACACACACACACACACACACACACTATTGAGGGGGTTACTTTACTTTAATGCTTTTTATATTGAGATTTTAAAGGTTTTAGTGTATTTAGAAGGAATAGTTTTAAGATTATGGAGTGTAAAAATTTGGCTTTAGTTCTCTAAACTGAAAAAAAATGACTTGCCTTTATCCTTTTCTATATTTTTATTGCTGTCAGGAACTTGGTCCCTTTTTGCTCTGTGCTCTGTCATTAGATTCCTCAGTCCTGTTCAGCTCACTCCTAGTTAGTATGCATGTCTCCTCTCTATGTATCCACTCCCTCCCAAACTGAGGCACAGCTAGAGTGTGGAGCATGTTCAGTGGAGATGATCTGTGCCTCACTACAGCCAATAGCATTCACCCAGTGATTTTGTTGTTATAGTGAAAGTAAAATCTTTGCTATGGGGAGGTAAGCAGAACTGGGAACTGTTATCACTGCTTGAATCATGTAGACATCCCACCCTGCCTCTTCGTTCTTCCGGGCAGTTGGGCGAGTGGGCGTAGCTTTCGTCACACAATGGGCGGGCATGCGCGCTAGGGGACGGGGAGGAGGGGTTAGGCTGTGTGGTGTGGGCATGGCATGGGTGGTCCAGGGGCATGGCAGGCATAAAGGGGGCATAATGGGGAGGAGATTCAGGACTCCTCCCCTTGTGGGAGATCGGTGTGGTCTTGCGGGAGACCACCCGGATTTGCAGGAGACTCCAGAATATCTGGGAGGAGTGGGATACCTGAATCATGTAAGATTTTCTTCTAGCTGTAGGAGTTTTGTGTGTGTGTGGGGGGGGGGGGGGTTATAATTGATTTCTTTAGGTACAGTGTACATTGGGCTACTTTCCTGATTTGCTGAATCAATTAGCCATACAGTGACTGAGAAATAAGCTTTACTTTATAGAATGGATAGTGTCTACATGTAGTGTACCAGGGGGAGCAGCTGGGTGATTGACCTGTCTTTACTGACTAACTGTGCCCTACCCTCTTTAAAAGTAAAACTTCCAGAGCTAAAAAAAATAAGGGATAGGAAGGTCAGAGAAGAAACAAAGCAGATTAAAGGAACACTAAACAAGTAAAATAAGTATATGCCATCCGTTTATTCTCGCCTCCCTGTGAATAATAGAATGCCAGGTGGACACAGCTGAACCAGGCGCTCTACTGACAGCCTTCTGCAATAACAGCAGCTTTGCCCTCTCTCCCGACCACGCATGCGCGCCAATACAAAAGATAGCGCACGATCGGGAGAGCAGGACAGCGCGGCTGTCGTAGTTTAGAAGAAATACGAGTGAGGAGTGACGGTAAGGTAAGTTTGGCTGTTTCCACCTGGCGTTCTATTATCAAAGGAGGTGAGAATAAGCGTTCTCATTCCTGTGAATAATAGAAACGGATGGCATATACTTATTTTACCTGTTTAGTGTTCCTTTAAGATTGGTGATAATTAATCCTAATTACTGTGTGATTAGTTTTAAAAAATTATATGCCCCAGTTTACATGTCTTTTAAAGACTGTTTTTTCGCTCTGAAGCAAACTGATGGACCTCACAGCACCACTACGAGGACAACCGTTTATGTTGTCAGTGGAAACTGGAGCTGCTGGCAGTCCCAACATATTAGAGGTGCTAAATTTAGTAGCAAACACCATTGCTTTTATAAAAGCATGAGGTGGATTCTTATCAAAAAACTCTTGCATTTTTAATTTCCACAAGGGGCGATAATTCCTTGTCTACATTGTCAATAGGCTTTCGAGCTCAATGATTTTTTATTTTTTTTGCCAGTTTGTTAAAACATCAGGGTTATTCAATAAACATTCTTATCGTTTAAAATGTGATCCTTTTTCCCTAACCTACAGATTTTATTTAACATTTGAAAGCTAACATCTGATTGGTTGGGGCAAAGTTAGCACATTTTAAACAATAAGAATTTTATTGAATATCCCTGAAAGTACAATAGACTCTTTCATTACAAGATGTAAAATCGTATATAACCAATAACGTATCAATGATGTACTATTTGTTTTATTTTTTTTGCAATCTTAACATTTATACTTAAAGGGCATGTCCACCCCGAATTAACTTTTGATATGTGGTAGGGCATGCTCCCCAGCCCCAACCGCATTAATATATTGTTAGAAATACCCCGATTCTTACTACCTGCCCTCTCTCCTCTGCTGCAGTGTTCAGCCCCTGCTGCATGGAATGAAAGCACAGGGGCGGGACCGGCAGCCACGTCCGTGATTGGCTGAGAGGCAGGGAGGGGCTGCACTGAGCATGCCTCAACCTTGATGAGGTTGAGGAAGTCTCAGGCACAGCATGAGTCACACACTGTCCACACAGAGTTTTGGACTTTGGAGGGGCACAGCAGGGGGACTATTTTGAGTAGGAATGTAAGGTAAGGATGTTTTAAACTACTTGATGGGCCAGTAAGGGGTTAGATTTTAGTTTTTGGGGGTGGACATGCCCTTTAAAAACAGTGTAGGGGAGGTAGGAAACAGGTATTCCAGATGGTATCTCCACTTGTTTTTCTCTCCAACTTGTTCCTTTAATGTAAATGTGGTGCCCATGCACAGAAAGTGGTCAAAGTGACTGTCAAAAGTGATCACAGTTAGCTTAGGCATGACAGAGGTGGCATACAAGTAAATTGTTTTCAAAAAATGTTATAGTGTTCCTTAAATGGAAAGTAACACCCAATCCAGCAATTATTTTATTAAGGGAATGTTAGCATTGACTAGCAGAAAAGAGTTCGGACAAACTCTAACTCTTCCGAACATCCCGACTAGAACTAGTTGTGGTTTCCGAACTCACTGACTATTTTTGAAAATTCTCTAACATTCGAGGATTTCCAAACATTCAAGTATTTTCGACCGTTCCATAATCCTCGAACGTTAGGATTCGTGACTGAAGTTCAAACCCAGCTTTAATAAGTTCAGCCATCTCATGGGAAAAAGGACCATTACAGAGCTGAAATGTCGGCTCACTAATGTCAACAGCAGGGAATGCAAGGGATTTAATTCAACTGATTTTCAAAATGAATAAAATATGTAGAATAACTAGGTATACATAATATAACTAAATATCATATTTTCCACTAAACTTTCCCTTTAAACCACTCAAGCTAACTAACAGTGCAAAAATCTGTTGTGCCAGGTTTTCTCAAGAAACCCAATGATGTTGACTATGAGACCTCCTGTGGCTTCCATCTTGTTACAATACAGGGCAAGGATGCCTACAGGAGACATCAACCATTTATTCTTCTGCTCCAGAGACACCAGCAACTAAGGTTTGGGAACTGAAAGAGGAAAAGAAAAGATGAAAAATATCTGTTTTGTGTGTAACTGGGATTTGATAATCGCCCATCATTTATTTAGTCCCATGTGCAGCCTTTTTATGGCTTGGGGCAAGAACACTATTAAATTCTAATTATTATTGCCACATACTTTGTCTCAATGATGTTGATACAAGGTCAGACATGAGCATAATCACGGTGTTAAAAAACTGACATTGTTATCCACTTAAGATTAAAAATCAGACCACAGAAAACATATATTTCTCATCTCTTATTTATAAGCTTAAAGGAAAAGCTAAACCAAGTTTCCATACTTTAGTATGTTATATTATATCCATCTTCCATGTGCATGCCAGAGATTATAAACCTGGTCCAGATAAAAAACAAACAGGCTCATTTACCCAGAATCTCTGGGCAAATGTATGGAGTTAAAGTTGTGGACTTTATGTCCATATTGGCGTTGATGTGGGTGTACGCAAAAAACCACGCAAATCCAATGCTTGCGCGTTTGTGCTAGTTTTTAGCTCAGGATTTTAACACCAGCGCCAGCAAATAGATGGCGTTAAAATCCCACAGTGGGTTAATCCCTTACTGGATTTACCCATATTCGCAAACGATATTGAATCGCGGAAGGAGATTTACTAGCAGCAGTAGCAGCTCTGGTTAAATGAGCTTGAATGTCAGTTGTAGTAACAAGCAGTCTGGGCACCCTGGATTTTTTTTTAAAAAACATTTTATTTATTTATATTTCAACATTTAATGCTGTTGTAGTGAGGCTCAGCCCGAGTCTAATATAGAGGAGCCTCATTACTAGGCCAGCTAAAATTGGTAAAGAAAACAAATTTGACTTAATGTACACACCAGTGAATTTTAGTTCTAGAGCTCTTCCTCTAAATGCTGCTTCAGCTTTTGTTGGGTGCTACAGTACTCGCCCAAAATTAAATAGCAGATAGCAGTACAAATGGGGAATTTATTTTTTGAAGCAGCAGTGCCGCATTTTTCACAAGGCAGGATGAACTGCTCAGCCACAACAAGAATCTTATCTAAATACATCTAGACATACATATACAGACAGCTGTGCAATGGTGCAAACAATCAAATTAGGACCTATCTACCTCTTTGAGCCACCATTTAAAGGAAAACTGAGGAATGTTGGGTGGTTAAAAATAATAGACAAAATGCTTTTATAGTGTACAACACTGAAAAGAGGAAGGATTGTGCTAAAGGGTAGGTACAGACATTTAAATTTCTCCTCCTGACCGAGACTTTCGACTGGTCAGCCAGGAGGAAGGACTGTCATCGCAGAAAAAGTAGCCACGCCCCCGACTGATCATGCGGTCCATGTTTGGAGCCGCCATGCAAAAATTCAGCCAGACTGACCGAATTACTGAAATGTCGGTCAGTGGGCCAAATTATTGTATGGTGTACCAGCTTAACAAAGGCAGGTCTTAGTGCTCTACAGATTGGCTCTCCGTTTGTAGGTGGAAGGACAGGCTCCTTGTTTTGATGTGCTATGCAATAGAGCAGGGGTGCCTAACTTGGTCAGACTGGGGGCCACGCTAGAGTGGGGGGTTGGTTTACTTGTCCTGCAAATCTATCCAGCAGGTTGCATTTGTTTTGTAAATGGGCATGGGTTGGGAACCTATGCACTAGAGAGCAAGGTCAGAAATATAAAGTGTACATAGCACCTTGCAGAACAAATATTGAATTATGGAAGTCAACACCTAGTACACAAAGGTTAATTAACAAACAGACATAGCAGATATTGTGAGAGGGGAAACACAGCTTTATTTGTTAATGTGCTCTCATTGTGACAATGTTCTCTAGCGGCTTTAGTTCTACTCAAAGTAGATCTCATAGTAACAATATTGAATCTTCCAAACCAAATTTACCAAATGGTAGAAATGGAACCTACTTGGCTAAAATTGGCTGCCCACAAAGTCCATAGGTTAGATTGATGGACTGTGTCTTTATTCAACCTCCATTACATATATATAAAATATATGAAACTGGCATTATTTATGACCTGCCCGAATATACTTTTGTTCGAATCAGATTGAACGCCCAAAAATATACAATAAGCTATTTTGGGGGGACCGCCTGAAATATGGAAATATCTTTTATTAGGTACTTGTAGGAATTTGTACAGGTTGGAGGTTGATTTGACAAGGATGGCACCAGATGGAGTCGGCTCATCCAGCGTTTTCCTGTACATTACTGTTTCGCAGTGTAAGGTATTGGGAAAGTTATTTCAATTTAGAGCTTCCCCGTTCTGCATGTCCCTGTAATCTGTTGAGGACTCAGTTGTATGCTTTTCAGAATGAGATTCAGCATTTCTAGTATGAAACCTGATGGCACCATCGTTTTGTTTTGTATTTAAATTGTCCTTTAACTGTCAGAACTTTTGTTTTTTTAGCTACCCAAACGTTTGATCTTATCCTCCCTCTATCCATCTATCTGTCTCTCTATCATCTTTCTAGTCTCTCTGCCTGTCGATTTTTCTTGGTCTCTCTCCTCTTTGTTTATCCATCTATCCTGCTTGTGTGACTGACTGGCTCTATCTATTTTCTATATCCATCTATCTTTTATGTAGCTATGGGTTTGAATAAAACATGTTTGTTTTTACATTTTATTGTATTTCCCATATTAAGTTTATTCAGTTTCTGTGTTTGTCCCAAGGGAAACGTTGATTTGTTTTTTTTTTTTTTTAAGTACTAAATTGGAAAGACAAGGAAAAGCTTTTTGTTGTTGTTTGTAAGTAAATTAATAATTTAGGTTAGAAATCTATTAAAATGTTAATGGTCTGCACATTATAACAAATCCCTATAAACTATTAACTAGATGAACGATTGAGAACTGAGTTTTTTGGCAACAACATTTTTGGGGAAATAGATGGTAGGATTGCATTTATTTAATTGGAATGTGAATTTGCACCTGCAGAATAAATCAATGTAAGGAAAGACTAGGCAGCGCTAAGTGTTTGCTATTAGAGTAAGTAGCAATGACATGGGAATGGTTTAATACACACAATCATTTGTTTACAAGGTATGTGAATATATCTCAAATTTACAAAAGGGCGTTAATGGACAAGAATAGTCTCCATTCCTGGTCTTAAAGGGCATGTCCACCCCAAAACTAAAATTGAACCCACAACTAGCCCCACTGTGTAGTGTTAAAAAATTATTCTTTGGAGTGCGACCCTCGACATTGTCTTCTCCTGATATACCTATCCACCAAGGGTTGGATGTTGTGAGTAGTAAGCAACCACACTTAGTATGAGTGCAGAGACTGTATATTTTGTGGTTAAAAAACCCTTACCGTACATCTCTGAATAGGCATACAGGACAACCATTTCGAGCAAAGTCCCAAAAAGTGAAGAGAAGGAGGTGTCGAGTCATCCGGTCCAGCTGGTTCCTTAAACTCGTAAGGACAGTGACATGAGCCCATCCCCCCCCTTCCCTCCCTCTGGACCCCTCTTTGCTGCCTGGTGCCCTACCTATAAAACCCTTTCTGTAGTGAAGGGTACCTATCCCCTCCCCCAAACGTCACGTCCGTTTTTTAAATAAAAAATCAGAACTATATTAGTCCTTTATTCCCCTGGCATTCTGCTCTCAGCCAATCCCAGACGCAGTTGCAAGTCTGGCCCCCTGCTTGCAGTTCCGTCAAGCAGAGGGCCAAGATCAGAGCACCAGGGGAATGAAGGCATGTAAGTACCTTTCTGATGATTTTTTTTTTAACCAACAAAACAAGGCATTCCCTGCATATGCTGTGCAGTACATGACAAGGGTGAAGGCAAACAAACCTTCCAAATAAGAATGAACTAAATGGTGGACACTCCCATCAATCCTAAAAACACAATTTTTATTAAACAACATATAAAAACAAAATAGATGCATTGTTGCACGTGGTTGTTAAAATGGGACCATCTAGCCTCTGGTAATAAAAAGTTCTTTAGGACCCTTTTACAAAGCAACTATCAGGCCATAGGTACGCATTGGGATAATTTTGCCTCTATAATTGTGATGACAGAAATATTGTTCGATATATCATCAGTGTCTGTTTTGCTAAAACTAATTCAGGCCTACTTATAATGTAGCTTATTTAGGACTTAAAGTTCTGACATATCCGATGATCAGACTTAGAGCAAGGCCACACTACATCCAGTAGTAGGCCACCGGATATCCTGAATGTTTCCGGTGTGCTAGTGTGTGCTGCCATGCAGTTGCGCTGAGATGCTCATTGGTGATGCAGATCACATGCGCTCTGATTAGGGATTGCAGTGCAACTCAGGAGAGCCAAATATTGTCCTTGGTTTATCAAGCCTTATAGATAACTATATAGATCGGAAATATCAGGATGATTTTACCTATATATGTGATAATGCATTACTTACAGTATAATATAAAGATATAACATCACCAAGGAGTTCCATGAACATATTAAAGCACATTGCTGCCTGGCAATGGGAGAGAGTGGAGAAAAAGACAACGATAGAAAGAAGACAGAGACCTAGGTTTAGACCAACAGTGGGTGAGGGCAAGACCACATAGTGGCAGAGTGCAAGACCACACAGTGGCAAAGGGCTAGATCCGACCATGGCTGAGGGCCATTTTACAGTCGTTGCAGATTTGAAAAACTTCAAAGAGTGTAAATCTGATGGTAGGAGGAGTTAGGGGAGAGGGTACTGTTTCTGTTGCCTGTTCCTCTGTCACACTTCTGGCTCCATCGTAAGCAGGTAAAAGTTCGGAAAACCATTAATGATGCAGTAGTGGAACCTTTCTTGTAATTTTAGAGTGCTTTTATAAGATATTTCCACTGTTGCTCCCTTTATGAAAAGGGGCACTTATATATTACAAATTATATTTGAACCCAAAGTCATTAAAAGCAACATCTAGAGTGAAAGGAACCACGACTCAGGAACAGAGTCTGCCAAATGTTAGTATTTTTCATATTTAATAGTTACATTTTCATATAATACAGAATAGTTAGAAGTTGCCTAACACTGTCACAGGGCACTAGAAAACCATGAGGTGCTACACGTAGTGTTACAGTATTACATGTGTCCTGTGACATGACATCATCATGTAGTATACCCGATGTTAAACATTTAAAGGGACACTAAACAATTTCATGTGAACGCTTATTCCCACCTCCCTTAAATAATATAACGCCGGGGTAACGCTGCAAGGTGTTAACACTGCAAGTACACTGAACAGACAATGAGCCCTTAGCCTTAGGCCAATCATCTGAATAATCACAAAGTTAAATAGAAATGTAGGTGTCCCATTCAGCATCACATAACTGGAGGCTGGTTTCCTCCGCATCCTGAAGGATTTCCCTAAATTACTCCACCAGCTGGGGTTATGGCCCATATGCCGATACGCTATCCCTCAAAATTTCAATAACGCTCAAATGTAATGAAAGTCACATTCTAGGGCTACGGAGAGCTAAAGTCAAGGGGAATCGATTCGAAAATTTTTTATATTTCACCAAGTGACAATTATGACAGTTATGATGTTATGACTAGCTATTAGCATAAAGGGTGGAGCTATGACACATCACGCACAGTTTGTACTGATAGAACCCACTAGCCTAAGGTTCGTACACACCACCAATTTGGCACGACCCCCGACCAAATGAATACACTGCGTGATTCTTGGGCGAAAGGGCCGTTCGTGCCACAAATCCATTATCGTCGTGGCTCGGTACACACATTGAGCGTGTGTACGAACCTTAAGGAGCTATGACATGAATATATTTAGTTTGGGGGAGCAGCCTAAGTTAAGGTCACTGTCTGCCTAAAAAGCAGATAAGAGAGATTAAGAATGGAGCATCTGGGGGAGAGCCATAACAAGCACCCTTAGTAACAAACACGACATCCCACCCAGCCAAACTCATTCAGGGAGGATACCCACCCCCTAAAGCCCCACCCCATGATTAACACATAATCCATGCATACAGACACCACACACGTATACAGTCACACTCTTGCATACAGACACACACACATGAAAACAGTAGACACATGCATACAACAAGTCATGTCACTATTAAGTGTTTTTGTCACTGTTAAAGGGCATGTCCACCCCCAAAACTATAATCCCCCCAACTACTGGCCCCACCATGTAGTGTAGTTTAATCCTTACCTCACATCCCAATCTTCGGTCCTGAGCCCCCCCAAAGTTCCAAAAACTGCCCACCAGGAGGCTAGCAGGTCCATATAGGACACTGCCTCACCTGGCCTCGGAGATTCCTGCCATGCGTGCTGCAGCCCTTCTCCCCCCTCCTCTCCCTCCCTCTCCCTCCCGTTCTACTATCCCTCCCCTAGCTCAAATCCCCCTTAATATTGTGCTCCCCATGTCCCCAGCCCCAACGCATTTTTTGTTTTTTAAAAGCTCCCCAACTCTTACTTACCTCTCCGCTTTCCTCCGCTGCACTGAATGACCGGCATCCGCGGTCCGTGATTGGCTGCGCTCAGCCAATCACAGACGCGACTGCCGGTCCCGCCCCTCTGCTTGCATTCTCGCAAGCAGAGGGCCGGCAGTGCGGCGGAGGAGATCGAGGGGAGGTAAGTAAGAGTTTGGGGGGCTTTCTGAAAAAAAAAAAAAAATTGCGGTTGGGGCTGGGGGACTTGGGGGAACATCATATTAAAAATGAATTTTCGGGGTGGAATAGCCTTTAATGGTAAAAGACTGACATCATTGTGCTCCCTCACTCTAATTCAAAACAAACCATTTCAGGGAGATTGTATATTATTCAGGATCTGCCAAAAAATCAGGGAGACTCCCTGAACTTCAGACACATTACCGTCCTAAGGTAAGATATAATATGTAGTATAATCGTAATATATATTACAATGGTTGACAGATTCGTCCGTACATACAATGAATTATGTTGGTCAAACAGGTATGATATTATTGGCTCATAAATGCATGGTGTGTGGTGTCCAGCAACAAAAGATTTATTGGCCCCCAATTGGCTGATAATATGCTACATGTAGTTGCTCCCAGTTTGGAAGTCTCAAACGATGCAGTACAAAATCCATGTAGGTGTCACTCCCCTGTCTCTGATCAGGGGTGCTTCTAGACCATTTGGCACCGAGTCAAACTTTTAAAGCTGCCTGCCTGCCTCCTATACCTTTGCAGTGTGCAAAGTGTACCATGCAGGGTGTGGTTCGTGGAGGTGGGTTTGGTGGAGGCCTGACCTAAACGTGGCTGCTGTAATGGAGGGCTGACCTAATAGTGGCTGAACTCCTGTTTAGCAGTCACGTGTGGGTCATCCCCCAGTTCTCCAGCTACTGTTAGGTCAGTTCACCAGTCACGGTTAGTCCAGCCCTCCAGTTCACCAGCCATTCTAGACCAGCCTCGTTGACTTTACACATGGCTAGTGAACTAGTAATATCTTTGCTAGTGTTGACTGGTAAATATACAATGTCCACATAGACTGATAAATACAAGATGGGTTTGCAAATGCAGGAGAAATAGAAGAAAGCGCAGATGCCGCAGAGTTATGTTTAGGAAAGCTTTGTTTCTTAACCGCAGACTCCCGCTTTCCTACTTTTCACAGGAGCTCCAGATCAACTAAAAGTACTCCCCTGCTTTGTGTTTCAATTCATAAACTACTTGGAAAGTAACAATTGCCATTTGGTAAGTTGATCGAATTGGCCAAAAACAATTCCTCTCAAAGTGAGCTTATCCTGCATTGGTTATCCATATACCCCACAAACTGGGAAATGTAAGTCGCAGTGCAGTGTTATGTAGCAACAAGGGGCACTAGCTCCAATTAACAGTAGGTAATGTTAGTGGTGTCGAAAGTCTCACTACAGTGATGCAGATACTCCCCAAAATGTGAGTATCCACAAAATGTTTTTTAAAGGGGAGTCAGCGAGCAAATACATATGCTTTTCACAAAAAAGAGCAGGATTTTTTCATCACATGGCAAGGGACACTATACTGAAAAAATTACTTTCCCTCATCTTAATCTATAATTGAATACTTGTAAGTAGCACTTACTTTGATTGGTATGTTGCTGCATGCCTCAATCCGGCACACATTTTGTTAGGAGCAGTATCCCCCCTCCCTCTTAACCATCCGACCTGACTTTTTTTTTCCCCACAAACCAACTGTCAAGGCTGCACACAGCTTTCCAACTGTCAAAACTCTGCACCATTCCAGCTACAGTAAAACTGCTCACAGAAGAATAGTTTTTGAGAGCAAGGAACTTGATTGACAGCTGAAATATATAAGTTTAGATTGGATATCTAAAGAAATAGGGGCAGATCAACAAAAAAATGATACAGTGGTGGTTGGAAAGAATTATAGTTTCCAGTTATGGTCAATGTAAAATAACCTATTTTTGGTATAGATGCCCTTTAATCTGCCCATCAGCATTGTGTCTGAGTAAATAAATGCAACCAAAATACTGACTTTCTGTTTGCAGGACCCCTAATAGGGACCGTTATGGTCTTGCCCTTGACCCAGCGCCGGGGTTATTTAAGTTGCTCAGAAGAGATCTGAGCATCTTTAACCCATCCAACACGCCAATCGATAGAAATACTGTTAGGAACATTCCAAGGATGTGGTGAAGGACGGTTAGAAATGAAAGTCAGCTTACTAATTTCAACAGCAGGGAACAGCAAAGGGTATGAAATCAACTGATTTTTCAAAATGGGAGAGAATATGTAGATAACATAAGAAGGCATTACACAAACTAACAATTTAACAAAATTGATCATTTCCACTGAACTGTCCCTTTAAGCTTCCCTTTTGTTAAAACGCACCCTGGCTCATGGAATATAAAGTGTTGGAAGTGTTAGATACTAAGGAGGCTAATACTTTAGTTCAGATTGCCATCTCATTTTACTTTTAATTAAAGTATGTTTTGTACTGCTGCAAGAGAAATTAGGTCACCTTATGGTTCTCATTAGACTTTCAACCAAAAAATCATTCATTAAATGAAAAAAAAATCAAAGAGAATACTTTAAGTTGATACCTTTATACACCAAAGAAGTAATCTGTGCCTTCAAGTCATATTTCCTTTTCTTTGTGAGAACCAAAAAAGATTTTCTAATTTTCTTGTTGAAAAAATCTTGAAAATCTTTGCATTTTTCAAACCAAAAGGCTTTATTTAGTTTTGTTTATTGCTGGGGTTTTGAACTTGTCTGGCCTTCTCTGTCTTTTACTTTGGTTTGTTACTGGGGTTTTCTGATTCCAGAACATGGAAACTAATTAAAGGTGATTAGATATATGATGACCCCTGGTATGAAAATAGTTACATATAACATTCCCTGTCAACAGGGTAACAATCAACCAGGCTGCAGGTCTGTAATGTCTTTAGGACTGTGGTGGCGGATGTTCAGTGTTTAGGCAATAATGGAACCTGGTCTTCACTTGTGTCAGCTCATCTGGTGATGCCAGGGAGATGGACATCACCAGTGATGCTTGGTGACTTTTTTTTACCAAAGGTCTGAAAGAAATTGTATGCAAAGAACTTGCATAAATATTAGTAGATTAAGTCTGTACATCTTACAGCTGTTCTTACACTTAGAACCTGTGGGCTACGGGTATAATTTTTTGGCTCCAGAATGGCTGCAGCATTAGAACCCAAAAACAAACATAAAAGATCTATATAGAGAATACAAAGAAGGATGTTCTTTATTCATCTAAAATATAAAAAAATCTGTTATGATTATATAAAATCTAGGATAATGCACGGCAATACAAATACATCTAATATTTCCTCCCAAGGAGGACTTGGTTAGAGACTTAGATTTACAATTCGCTTTGCACACTTTTTAGACACTTTTGCACAGCAATGGGGTTGATTGTTATTTATATCATCACATGCATGAATGAATAGAAGCATTTGTATTGTCCTGTATTATAGGTTTTACATGCTTCTTTGGATTCTTGGTGGAATGTTGTGGCCCACCCGAATCTATATAGGGACATTTTTTTTTCACAGATATTTATTGAGCATTAGAACTCCAGGTGTAATCAAGAGCTAAAAAAAATGGGGTCCTCAAGCTAAAGATTAATAACAATATTATGTTTAGCAGGTTATGAAACACCCACGTTCTCACAGTCCATATAATAACCAGCTTCATCAACACCAACGTCACAGGGCTTGTGGAAATGATGAATACAGAGCTGGTTTCCACCCTTCACTGTGTTGAGATAGATTGCTCTTTGATTCAGTGATTGTCTAACCTCAGGCATATTTTATCTGGTTAACTGAACACATACATTTTTCTTTTTTTCTGTAAGGGCCATGGATTGTGATTCGGTAATTATACAGGAATTAATAGATACGATACTGTTTTAATAATTAACACAATCCGGATTGTTTGCCTTATTTTAGAATTTAGTTGAAATGCGAAAGTGTGAACATCTGTGGAATGTGGCAAATTAGGGTATTTCAAACTGAAACCCATTCACCTGGGTATGTGCAATGCTACTTTTATATTTATGAGAAAAACACCCAATTATTCAGCTGTGTCCAAGAATCTGTTCTATTCAAATGAACGGGGAGAAGATAGAAGTGTCATGTGACATACACCAGATCGTATGGGTATTTATCAAAGGGAAATACTAAACAATCAATATTGGAAACACTTGCAGGAAGATGCAACAAACAGGTGCAATTGTTTAGGTTAGTGTAAAACCCACACACGTGCAATTCTGGTCTGGAACACTCGGACATTTTACATTACGTGTGTATGGAGCTTTAATGTGTTCCACAATCCAGTGCATTTAGCAAAGTGATTACTGCATCGCGGGACATGTAAGGATTTGGCAATACTGCAGACATCCCACCTGCCAAAAATCATTTCAAGGAGGATACCCACCCCTAAAGCCCCACCCCAAGATTAATACAAGTCGCATAATCCATGCATACAGACACACACAAGTATACAGTCAGACACTGTAGCATACAAACACATGCATCTCAACAGACACACACATGAAAATGGTCAGACACACATGCATACAACAAGTCATGTCACTATTAAGTGTTTTGTCACTTGTTAACGGCTAAAAGACTCTGACATCATTGTGCTCCCTCACTCTAATTCAAAACAAAACATTTCAGGGGAGATTGCATATATCAGGGATCTGCCATTAAAATCAGGGAGACTCCCCGAACTTCAGGAGAGGGTGGGATGGGGAAACTGCATCTCTTGTTTAGTGTTAAAGGACATGTAAACTGTGCCAAATCATTTTTTACTAATAAACACGTAATTAGGATTAATTACCACCAATCTTAAATCTACTTTTGTTTTCTCTCTGACCTTCCTATCCCTTATTTTTCTAGCTCTGGGAGTTTAACTTTTTAAAGAGGGTGGGCACAGCTAGTCAGTAAATAACTGCCAATCTCCCAGCCCCTCCCCCTGGCACACAACATGTAGAAACTCTCCATTCTATAAAAGTAAAGCTTATTTCTCTGTCACTGCATGGCTAATTGATTCAACAATAAAATCAGTAAAAGGAATAAGCATTATCTGTTTCTCTTTTTGTGCAGATAAACCCAATCCTGCAGTTACCTGCTGTCTGTGTTAGTTAAGTCCCAATGTAGCACTGTACCTAAAGTAATCAATTACAAAGTCGTTCCCCCACACACATACACATTCCAACTTCTTCAGTTAAAAGAAAATCTTGAAAGATTCAAGCAGTGATTACAGCTCCCATTGCTGCTTACCTTCCCATAGCAAAGCAGTTTTACTTTCACTATAACACAAAATAACTGGGTGAATACTTTTGGTTGTAGGAGGCACAGATCGTCTCCACTGCACATGCTTCACACTCCATTTGTGCCTCCGTTCTGGGAGGGGGTGGATACATAGAGAGGAGACATGCATATTAACTAGGAGTGAGCTGAAAAGGACACGAGGAGATCTAGTGACAGGGAGCACTGAGAGCAAATAGGGATCAAGTTCCCGACAGTGCTAAAAATATAGAAAAGGATAAAGGCAAGTCCATTTTTTTCAGTTGTGTCCCTTTAAATTAATAAACCAATATAATTGCTTGGTAAATCATCATTGTATATTGTTTAGAATATCTTTTCTTACTTTGGTTTTATTTTACTACAAAGAAAAGATAATTATCTTTATCTTGACAAAAGAAAACCCAGATTCACAGATTTCTTTTTACTGCTAGCTGCATGCCAGAAGGATGCAGACCTTCTAAAGGCCCCTACTCAGGCTAGCTTTCATTGAAAGTGGCCAAGAACAACTATTTTGATTGACAATCTATTTTGTGATAATCGTTTAATGATCCATCCTGTTGGATTTCTAAATAATGTTAGGGAGTCGTTTGTTTTTTCCCCCGGCCACAAGGGTCTAACCCCTCTCTATAGAACAGAAAAAGTCTTTTTTATGCCGGTCTCTATGGGAATCGGTAAAGAATTCTCTAAGGTGTGTGCCTGGTTTTAAGATGCCCGTACACATGTGACCCCTGTCACAAACTCTCGTGCAATTCAAATTGTGAGTTTGCTGATGCGGGCACACAAACGATTTTTCCATATATAGTTTAGATGGAACAGTCCTTTGTTTGGGCCATATACGCACATGACCGTTATTAGTGTCCTATACTTTAGAGGGGTGAGGTTAAATATTTCTTTATCCCAGACTCATGCACAATAAAGGATTCATATATATATTTTTCATACTAGAGTGTTGCCATATAGTTACTTCAATTGTATAATATAGAAGCTTCTTTCCATGTATGCA
Source organism: Hymenochirus boettgeri (assembly GCA_019447015.1). Lineage (NCBI taxonomy): Eukaryota > Metazoa > Chordata > Amphibia > Anura > Pipidae > Hymenochirus > Hymenochirus boettgeri. The sequence goes on along the minus strand of CM033471.1, from coordinate 76,517,863 downwards.
CTCTCTACTATTTTGTAAAGGGTGCTGGTAACTATCCAACAAATTTTCTATTCGGCCTAATAGGCCACTGTGCCAATGGTAGCAGCTTGTTGGCAGCTGCAATCTATCCATATGCAATATGCAGTAAATCCCATCCATTTCTGGTCACACGACGTGCTGCAATGTGGTCTCGGCCTGAGGGTAGTTTCACACAAGTGGCATGTTCTCCTTGTGCAGCAGTTCCATAGCGGTGACTGAAGGGTCGCCATTGACAATTCCAGAAAAAGGTTCTTTCGTTATTGTTGAAATCAACTATTTATACTTTAACGGTCATTGCATTCATCAACTAAGTGATACTAGCTTAGCAACATGTGCGCCAAATTTATTTCCACTGTGAACATCTGAGAAGACCTTAGTGCAAGCTTTATGGGAGGTCATTATTTTTCGAAATATGTAAATATTTATTTACTCTGTACATTTAATCTGAAACCTTGTATATTACTAAAGTCTGTTTTAGATGCAGACTTCCATTTTTCAGTCATGTGACTACCAAATAAATGTTCTACTCCATTCAAAAGCTTTCTACATGTATATTACTTAAAGGATAACTATTGCCTCAATGCATTTTTTTGAAAAAAAATTGCTTTAAAAAGAGTAAAGGTATGCAGCCCTCCCCATACATTTTTTCCTGATTTCGAGCCTCTCTCTGCCTTCAATTTGCCTTTAATTAGCCATGCTGTGAATGGGTTGTAAAAATTCTGTCTACCGATAACTCACTCAGAGCTAGCATGCAAAAAAACACTCCTCCATCCACCCTTGATCTACTTCATTATGTAGGGTGTATCCTAGCAACCGAACATTTCAAGTTTGTTAAACCGGTAGAGGAGGAGAGAGGTTGTAACAGACATTCCCACCAGCCAATGAAAAGTGTTTTATTAATCAAGGCCCTGGGCCCTATAGGAGGCAGGGCTTTTAGCGCTCATCTTTTCCGTGTGATATCTAAGGGAGGGCAGCACAGTTGCAAATGTGAGTAAGTGATTTCAGCTGCTGGAAATGTGGACATGTAATGGGGGAGATATTCTTGTCCTTTAAAGATAATTAAGCAGTCTTATAAATTCTAATTATTTCAGTCCAGATCGCAGAGCAATCCATCCAGCTTCATGTCATATTCATTTTTCTGTTTCTCTGTATTTCGTGATTGGAACTTTTACTGTTAAACAACATTACGATTTATAGTAAAATATTGTCGAATTCAGGATAAATTCTACAAATAAAAAATTCCTCCAATGGCCATATTCTACTAAAATGTATATTTATGCATTCAATTTATAATATCTGCCTTAGAGATAGATGAAGAACATTACTCAACTCCTGCTTAAGACATGTAATTTAATGCTTGAAAAAGATCTATAGCAAGCTGGTTTCTGTACACCATGAAATCAAAATTGTGGGGTTTGCTGATGGAAAGAACTGTCCTGCAAATTTTTCTGTAGTTAATTTGAGATATAAATGTATAGGCTTTGTATCTGAATTATATGAGGATTTGTTGATTATGATGTTGATTACAGATGAAGTTCGGGTCTGATACAAACCCAGTTCCGAAGTTCAGAATAGTTCGGAACCTTCGGATCTTGAAACTTTCCATATTTTCAATTACCCTCTAAAATATGAGGCTGCTTTCAAGGGTAACCGGATATACGAGGCTACCTTGAAAGTAGCCTTGTATATTCGGTAACCCTCAAAAGTAGCTTCGGCAACTCCGAAAAGTAGCCTGCGGAACCTCGAAACCGGAACATCTCTAATGATGCATTGCAACAAATGCTTAAATAAATGGTCCCTATCTGGTCCTCTTCCTGGACACTCATTGGTAGCAGCAGCTAAAGTGTAGTCGAACAGCAGCTACAGATTTAAAGGTCTGCTGGTTTCACTGAATTACCATGGCCCTGGGGAATTTCTCAGTCTGCCTGCTCTCTATCTGATCTAGGGACATTCTGCAGGACAAACAGCAGACTGGAACAAAAAGATGACTGACTGTTGGAATCTAGATGCCACTTCCTGTCTCTCCTAAACTAGAAATCTGCTAATGCTGAGCTGCTACGAGAGCCGGTAGTGTGGTCCCCCCCCCCCCCCCCCTCTTACAGTGAACAAATGTAAAATGCACAGTGCCACGGGTCACCAGCTGATTCCAAATGCCACCGTCTGTTGCTTTGTCATTATACTGCATTATACTTCATTTATTCATTATCTTCATGCGTGAAATATCTATTTTTTTTCTTATTACACAGAAGCAGCCAATACTGGAATTCCTGAACAGTTACACTACGTGTGAAGGTTTTCTGGGATTATCCTAAAATGATTATCTTTTTTTGCTGGATTATATCTGTCTTTCTGCATTATACACTGTACCTTTAGGCAAGATGGAATATGTAACAGGTTTGTGTTCAGCCAGCCAGGTGTGTATATTCAAATCATCCCTCCCCCCTACACACACCACCTGCTTGGCTCCACATTACTCCAGATGACAATCTGTTTATCTATAAATCCGATGAAAATAAACCCAGTATTCAGAGACTTTACAATACAAACATGCGTTTCCCATTTCCTTCAGGAACTTACGATATATTGTCTAGCATCTCTGTGCTACACTTGCCCAGTGCCAATGCACTGCACTTTGATCCGTTTTTGGAGAGCATGCAACCCCCAATTTATTTCAGATCCCATGCACTCAGATTCTGGACTATTGTGTAAATTGCAGAGCAAACAGACCGTAAAGCGTGTTAAACACACGCCACCGTCCTGTCAGTCTGAGTCTCAAATAACCGCAGCAATGAAAGTTCTTGTCTGGATATGACCGTGTCATTGGATCATAGGGTCCAGCCCACTAGATCCCTTATGTGTATTTCTGGAATCTAAGCCATATGGTACTGGTAGTTAAAACCAGCAAATCCTATTTACAGTAAGTCTTTAATCTAGTTTAAAATGTGATGCAAGAGATGGGGTATTAACTGGTACATGGGAAAATATTCATTAAGGTGTTTTGAAAAGGTTGTGTGTGGAGTAAATAGAACATGTCAAGAGTGGCGCAAATATGGGAAATACATTCCGGTGTTAATTTTCTGTCAAATCAATGGCTACGGTTTGTGTTTTGTTCAGAAAATGATCTGATATTGCGTCCATTCCAATAGTTATTAACAACTCCACTATTGTAGCAAACCATATAACGAAATGACTGTGGGTATAATAAATCCTCTGCCAAGCTAAATTAATTTGAGGACCGTGTGGAATTCAATCTATGCTGATATGGATTCTAGGAGGATTTAAAAATGTAACCTGGAGGATTGGAGATATAACCGAATTTCATTAGTTTAGGATTATTGTGATAAGATACCACTCTAACGCTTGGCTTGGGGAGTCAACACTGGTAACACGTTTTATTTTGTTGATTTACAGTACATTGGGATTTTTTTGTTGTTGCTACTGTGGCTATAGTTATATATATATATTTGGGAAGAGGGAGGTAGAGATCATCCAGCAAAGCACTTTGAAGTCAGAAAGATTAATGCTTGTTTATTATTAATACATAAATCTGGATGTTACAAAATGTTTTGATCTCTGCTGGGACCGCAGTGATCAGCAATGTATTGATCTGCTGTAAATTCAGTCTGGCTTTTGTGTCAATAAAGGACTTTAAGTCATTGTCAAGGTTTTTTCCTCACTCTTTACTGTGCCTCTTAGTGAGAGAACATAATAGAACACACATTCTGTTAGGCAGAAATGAATGACATAATTCCTCCAAGCAATGTGTTTTGCCAAATTTATTTTTGGGCTAAGGGACCTCAGACATTTGGTACCCAGACTGCATGCCTTCTCTGTATTGCATGAAAACAAATAGAATTTATATATGAAACATTGTTTTGAAGAATGCCTCGGCAATATAAGCAAATTAAAGAACCAAATGAAGTTCCAGATTGGAATGGCTGCATCGTAAATGTATCCCAGTGACAATATATACACTGCATGACGTTTGGAAAAATAACAAGGATACAGATGTTAAGGGACAGTCTTGCCCCCAAAAAGGCATTGGCAGAAATCTTTCATATATAAGCAATAGCTTTTTTAGGAAAATCACATGGAAAAAAAAAGTCTGTTATATTAGTAATATTTGGGGCTGGTACACACGGTATGTTGGCTCAATTGATTGCCATAGCTAATATTTAGGTAGGTCCTACCATAATACTGTGAGTAACTTCCAATACAAGTAATTTGGACTGACAAATTTTGCCTTACAATTGGTTGGTAGCAAACGACCAGGCATGGTGGTAAATTATGGTTTAAGTGGACCCAAAATTCCCATACCCAAAATTGGCTAATGGGTATGGCATTTTTAACGTGCCTCGGATGCTGACTGGTGTAGTTGAGTAACTGATCTGTCACTTGGTTTAGTGTATAAATTGGTAGCGAAACCCTTTTTCTGTTTCTGTATCAAGATATCCAAGAAATGGATCTCCACCTTATCCATATTCAGTTTGGCGTGGAACTGCAAAATGTCTCAACGTCACCCCTCCAGAGGACAAACACCGCATCTATAAATCTCCACCAGTCAAAACAATGGGCCTGGTGGAGACTATCAAGAAAAACGTGCCTGTCCTCAAACAACACCATAAAGGCATTGGCATAGGCGGCAAGACATTGGACCCCATCATGGTCCCATGCAACTGAAGTAAATCATCTTTAAAAGTGAAGTCATTTTCAGTCAAAATTATTGTTAATAATGTCAGAAAAAAAGAAATTTGCATCTCATCATAGGACCCATCACGTATGAGCCAATGTCTTACTGCTGAAATCCCCTTTATATGGGGTATGGAGGTATACAAACTATTGACATCAAAAGTTGCCAATAGTATATCTTCAGTTTTAACTGCATTGAATGTCTGAAGTTTAAGTAGAAAGTGTAGACTATCTTTAATACATTAGAGCATCTTCTGTACAATAGACCACAAAATTTTATCCAAAAAGATCGCTAAGGGACAAAAGACCGAGCCCATATTAGCCACAACAGGGTGTCCTGGTGGTCTCTGAAGATCCTGGGTATTCTGTAAAAATACGGGACCTTGGGAAAAGATACTGTAAGAAATTTGCTAATTTTAGATATCAGCCCTTGTTTTTCAGAATCCTGTAAAATCTGATTAATTTTAATACAAATGGTCTTAGTAGGGTCACCCTTCAATTTCTTATACACATTAGTATCATGCAATTGTTGGTAAATATCATGTTCATAATATGTGGTGTCCATGACTACTACCCCACCCCTCTTATAAGCTGGACGTATTCTTAGGTGGGTACACTTTCTAAGCTGTTGTAGAGCCTCCCTTTCCTCAGTGGAAAGGTTCACTGAAGAAAACCACAAATGTGAAGTATTGTGTCCAATGTCCCTCTGAATTAACTGAATAAAAGTTTCTACTGCTGGATACGTAGATGGTGGTACAAAGTCACTCTTTAGGTAAAGATTGAAGTCTAATGGCTCCAATCTGATTTCCTGTCGTATAGGTTCTATATCCGTTACTTTCTCACTGAAATTAACTTTTAGGCTTAAAGGACGGAATAAACGTTATAAGTCCACATCTAGTTGTAACAGATCAAACGGGGAATTGGGGCAAAAGTCCCTTTGACAATACTGTAAATTATGTATGGGTCAAATCCACAGAGGAGATGTTGACGACTCATGCTGTGGGCACCCTGCCTCTGTCTTTGAGGCAGACCACCAGTGCCTCCCTTCACCTCCTCGCCTGTGTCTGCAATGGCTGGGTCGAGTGCTTAAAAAGCAACGGAGGAAATATGTGAAGTCCCTTGTGAGGGCATTATGTCCTCCCTGTGTGCTTCCAAATCTGGTGCCGAATAAGAGCGTCTTGGACATTGTTTATTAAAGGCTCTCCCCATGTCCCCTTTAAGCCACGGGTATACTCTGCCTAGCTTGTAATAGACATCTTAATCAAATGTATCCCTTTTGTGTGACTCCCCTTAACGGCGGTATTTATTGACTTGTTCCTCCAATTTAGTTTTAAACATATTTAGATCCCCCTCCACTACTCAAAAGGAATATTGGATTTCCATAGCATCAATATCTTTATGTACCAAATCCATTTCTTTGTAAATATATTTTATAGTCAGTGTCATGATATCCATGGAACATTTATTCAATATTTGTGTGAAACGTACCTTGTAGTCATCGGATTGTGAAAATTAACCCGAAGTCTGCATGGTATCAGTTTCTGTTTGAAGTATTCAGTTAACGTTGGTCCATGGAGCTGCATGTCGATCTGGCGTTTTGTATGGCGTCTGTACTTTTGGAGCTTGTGGACTACTCAAGAAGTCTGTGGACTCAGGGATATTTTCCACAATAGTTTGGGCCTCTCCCGATGTGTAGCCAAACCATGCTAGCTCTGCTTCCTCCATTAGGTCTCACATAGAGTAGATATCGGGTGTCAAGCTTCAAAGTTACTATGTATACAAAAGGAAATAGCAGCACTATCTGAATGCAACAATGTATAATAAGGTACAGTTGCCTGCCTGTAAAGGATCCAAACATCCAACACATAATGAAAGTACAAATGTGTAATTCTTTGCAAAACTTTCTTGATGACCATTCACAAATATCGAGCAGTCAGCCGGGGCTAAGCACTGTCAGTCGCAGCAAATGCCTCCTATGGACCACACAATCGTCTATGATTACGTGTCCGATTGCACGTTCATCCGATCAAGGCAATCACTTAAGATTTTTTGGGCCGGACTATACTTGATACATGGAAATATCTGTTAGGAAGGCCAAAAAATGTGCTTGTGTGTACCCAGCTTTAATGAATATACTTTATAACAAAAGTAAATGGGGTGTCTGAATTGGCTAACAGTCATGATAATTATGGCAAGTAGGGAATATAGATAATGTTTTATAATGTGTGTATATATAATAGAATGTATATTGATGTATTTGGTCATAAACTTCCTACTGGGTTTGTTCAGTGGTAACCAGGGCCAGATTTACCATTAGGCAAAGTAGGCATGTGCCTAGAGGTGCCTGAGTTTGGAGGGGCAGCTATAAATCTCCTCCCACCAATCCAACCCCTTTTATAGTCTATTTTCTTCCCCAAAGATGATAAAATGGGTGTGGTTAAGGGGGTGGGGGTCTGTGCTTAGGGGTGGGGCTAAGGGCACCAGGCTCTTTGGGCCTACAGGCTCCTGAGGTGTTAATTCATCCCTGTTGGTACCCAATTCCGTACCCCCCCCCTCCTTGAAAATCCTGCACTTGCCCCTGAGTTCCCCCCAGAAAAACATTGTAGATGAAGCAGGGGGGGCAGCATAGTTTTGCTAGGGGGTGGGGATTTCTAGTTCCTATCAATGGGTTTCTCAATTGGTGGCCTGGCAGTCAGGAATATTGATCTAGTCAGCCCATGGTTAACAGTCCTCAGAACTGACTTTATTTTGACCACTCCTGGATCTCTGGTTTTTAAAAAGGAAAGACATAGGGACTATTTGTACAGTAAAGGTGGCCATACACGTGCTGATATGGTCTTGCAATTTTCGTTCGTATAATATCAGGTGAGAAAATTGGGATTTTTGGACATTCTGGAAAATGTATGCGATACAAGCAGTTGTACCCGGCGTTGCCCATGTACACGTGGGTATAGTATTTGTTACGTGCAGGTGTGTGTTTGGCTTGGATGGAAGAGACGGGGAATAAAAAAGTGCACAGTTGGTAATGTACGTCATGTATTTAATATAATGAGTTTAGGAGGTGACATTGCTTGAGGGACGTATAGCACATATGTTTATAGCAAAACTTTATATTATACAATGTTATTACATTTTCCACTTGGAGCATAATTAAACAAATGTTACTTGGAATTTGCTGTGGGGAAAATATGGTGATTACAACTGAATACCGCAGAACTGTGATGTTGTGGTGTCTAGGAGGCTTGGACATGACATTTGGTGGTCGCAATATTTTGTTGGCATGCTATTTAGGGGCGTGGGTATAATGTTTTTGGGTGTGGGTGTCAAGTTGGGGGGGTGCCTGTGATGTTTGTGGGTGTGATTCTGGGATGTATCTGATGTTTTTGGTGCATGGCTATGATGTATGGGGGCGGACCATAATTTCGGAGGATGACCACAAAATCTGGTGGTGTGCTCTTATTTGAGGGCATGGGTGTGGTGTGGCCGTGACAGCAATCTCTGGGGGTGTGGTCACATTCCAGGAGGCTTTGCTTTAAATTTCTTAGCATGACAATAACTGCAAATGTGATTCATATCACCAATAGTAACATAGTCTTTCCAGGGTTTACATTTGTATATAAATGTGGTTTGTATCACCAATAGTAGCATAGTCTTTCCAGGGTTTATATTTTATATAAATGTTTCATATCACCAATAGTAACATAGTCTTTCCAGGGTTTATATTTGAAAACCTTCCAGGAGCAAATTGTAATGTGTTACAGACCTTAAGGGAAATGTCTGGTTCCCTCTGTTATATAAGCTGTTGTGTGCAGCTCTCTGAGTTGTGTAGCCGTACATTACGCTGCTGTTGTGTCACAAGTGGAGTCTGTGTTGCTGAAGTCGGGCAGCACACAGAGCCCAGGCCCTTTATCTGAGTTCCTGAATTGTGCAATCACACTCTGCAAGAGACGTGCAGGCTTTTTATTGGTCAACCTGGACTTCATGGGCGTCGGCCCTTTCAGAGGGCGTCACCGTTATGTGAATGCATTCAGGGGTGTGGCTATGAGGTGAGCACATGCATGCATGCATACATACATACATACATACAAGATTTCTACTTTATATAGAAGATGAATGTTATTTTTTTTGAGTGTATTGCAGCATCAATACTTCAACTGATTGTAGCTTAAAATACATTCAGGGAGATGTAATAAAAGTTCTTATCGTTAAAAATGGTGGTTATTTTGCCCCAGCCAATCAGATGTTAGCTTTCGAATGTTAAATAAGATCTTATTGGTTGTGGAAAAATTAGCACCAGAGCTTTTATTGAATCTCCCTGATAGTGTGCAATCAGAATTCATAAACTTGATTTGAAAAAAGTTCTGCTGAAGACAGACGATTCATTTTCTAACATTAGTCAAAGTAGCCATTAGTATAAACCGACTAAAACAGAAAACCATTGTGACTGAAAAGTAAAGTAGGAACCGGCCTTTAGTCCATTCATACTGTCTGCTCTCCCTGCAGCACATTTCCTTGACTCCTCCCCACTTACCATCACACAGTAATCTGTATCCCTACCCCCACTGCATCCATCTCTTTCCTTGTAATATGTTTTAGTGGCCCAGAGACAATGTGTACATTCACCACCATGACTACAATATAATGCAGTATTCTCAATGCTGTCAATTTGAAACATTACCTAGTCTGGAACTTTAGATCTTTAGATTAGATTAGTGCACAAATTATATTATTATTGTAATTATATTATGTATTACTTTTACTTTCCTTACACAAGACATTACTATCCATAAGTATGTTTTTATTCTTTGTCATTTCTGTAATATAGAGATCATTATTATGTTGCATATGATGTCCCTGTATGAACCAATAGGAATCCTGATGGCAGAAGTTATCCTTTTATGAAGATATCCTATTGTATTATAACTAAATTATAATTGCTATTTTTGATAGAAGTGAGTAACAACTGGGCAAAGTCTTGAATTCCAGAATTATACACATTGTATAGATTCCTATGATTAATAATGGGAGATACTTTGGGACTAAGAATGTTTCTTTTTGGTTGTATTGAAGAAGGAAGACCGTAGGGCTACAAAATGGCATGCGAGTGATTAGCCTACAAGTATATTCTATTAGAACCTAATCCATTATTAATGCTTTTAGCCAGGATTCACAGTGGATTTTACTCTCTAGTCTGTACCTAATCTCTACATACTATGTTATCTAAACAATTTGAAGATCTGATAAGTGACACCTTGATGAATGTATAGAGGGAAAGCCTGGGGGTTGTAGTCTGTGTATATTAAGCCTACTCATTACTTCTTCTAGTTAAGGCTTTCTGCATATTGCTGAGTCTCTTAATAGCACCATACGTTTTATTCTAGTGAATGTATAGTGTCTATACAGAGATATATCTTCCATACAGTATGTCAGGTCTGTTTTTGGACATGTTTGGACCTTTGGATCAGACAATGCATGCTAATGAGGTGCCAATTTAGACAGATACATCTCAAGTTGTGCTCAACTGATATTAATAAAATTGGTTCCATACAGTCTTTGAATGTATATTTATTAAAGGGCAATTATAGTGAGAAAAATTTTTTTTTAATTTCTTCTAATGTATCCTATAAGTCATCCCATCCACCAGGGACTTTAGTTTCTTTAAATTCTACATAGTCCCCGAGATATAGCCTTTGAATATGCTGTGATTTGTAGGAGCTGCTACACCTCATCTGTCAATCAAAGGCACACACCCCACACAATCCAAAGCTCCCCTGCAGTACTGTCACACACTCTCCCCACCTATATGTACCATGTGCAACATATAGTCAAATGCTGTAGTGCTAAACACATCAATAAACCATTAACCCAGCAATATGAGCATAACACACTATAAAACAGCCCCTCCCCCCCAATATCTTATTATCATACATACAAAACCAGTGACTCAAATGGAACTAATACAGTATATATAGTACAGTAATACAGACTATATAACCAAACAAGACACACAGTGCAATCTATGAAATATATGAGACTAAAGCAACTGAAATGTATCAGGACAACACCAGTGTCACTGTGTTTGTGAAGGTCTCACTACAAGCTGCTGTTTACACTGATCTTGTCTCAGTGATTATGATCTCAGCTAAGCAGGGGGAGAGATATGAACTTTAGGTAAAAAGTAAATAACAATTAGCAAAGTTAGGAAGAAACAGGCAGAGTTCAGTAACTTACTTGTAAAAATCTCAGCACCACTTGTCCTCCTCTCTCCCCCTCTGCCCCCCCTTCAGCATATTGCTACTTTATTTCCACACTTTGACTGCTTGCAGTTCTAACTCTGGAAGTGGGGGTCAACAGGATGTCAGCACTTCATTTAAAGTCCTTTCAACTGACAATCTCGGACCTTTATACAGCCCGTCACTGCTTGAGGGGAGACTAGACAGAGAGGGGAGGGGGACTACACAGCTTGGTACAAACTTCTGCCAGTGTGAAGAAACGAAGCCACACAGAAACATGAAGTAAGGCAGCTTATACTAAGTGATCTATACATTGTATACAGACAAAGTTTTTTTTCACTATAGTTGCCCTTTAAAAGTAGAGAGTTTGACAATGTTACATTTATCCAGTTTTGGTAAGATTTCACAGTAGCAATAAACATTGCATGCAAATATTTAAATTTTTATTTCACCTGAAATACTGCAATTAAAATTGAAACATTATGGTATTGGGTTTTATATAAAGAGATTACACATTTTATAATAATCATGGATTGCCTCTATCCAACTGCATTATATTGGTTTTAGCAATGCTTCTAGATGTCTTTAGAATTGAAATAGTTTCAGACCTATTGCAAGGCTGGTAGTTTCTATTTTAATACCCTTTGCTTCCTGGAAGGCTTTATTAGAAAAATGTATGTGTAGGAAAGGAAAGAGTCTAATCTATACAAAGCGTTTAATGAAGCCCAGATTTCTTTGAAAAAATGCATACACCTATTTAAACATGTATAACAATTGGATTTTCAAACAGGGTACTTCACTGACAAATGTATTAATATTCTAAATCAAGCACATTGGTAAGGCTTTAGGGGATTTAGATCTAGTTTTACTAAGTGCTGCATATAGTGCTAAATTATAGATTAATTCCTTTCGTTCAGTACTTATATGCTGCTAAGGTAGAAGGAAGAGTTTGCCTCCATAAAGAATGGCAATTCATTCAGAACATAATGTTCTATGATTTTTTTTTATTTAAAGGAGAACTAAACCTAATTTTTTATACTCCACAATCTGAAAACAACCCCCCTAAAAACTTTATAAGCTATTAAATACTACTTCAGTAAATTGTATTTAAGGGCATGTCCACCCCCAAAGCTATAATCCCCCCCCCCCCCCCCCCCCCCCGCTCCACTTTGTAGTGCAATAAAAACCTTACCTTACATCCCAGCTCCAAATGGTTCTCCTGTAATCCATCCTCAAAGTCCCAAAAACTGGCCACCAGGAGGATAGCAGAGCCCATATAGGACTCTGCCTCCTGTCTTCCCTGCGGGAGAAGTTTGGCATGCTCACTGCAGGCCTCCCCCCCCTCCCTCTCTCCCCCCTAGTGTTAAACCCCTTTGCCCAATAATAACTTTCCTTTCCCCAGCCCCAACCGCCATAAAAGATTTTACTAGAACTCCCCCGAACTTTACTTACCTTACCTTTTTGCCCAGGCATTCTGTGCAGCCGGCAGCCACGTCCATGATTGGCTGCCTCTCAGCCAATCATGGACACGGCTGCCGGTCCCACCCCCTGCTTGCTGTTCCATGCAAGCAAAGGGCCGGTATAGTAAGCCACAGGAAAGAGGTAAGGTAAGTAAAGATCGGGGGAGTTCCAGTAAAATCTTTTATGGCGGTTGGAGGAGGGAAAGCTACTATTGGGAAAATTTTGGGAAATGGGGTGGACATACCCTTTAAAGTGAATGTAAGCCTGTAAAGAACTGGATGAAGTATCTGTGTGTATGTGCAGTGTCGGACCACACCTCCTGACCTCAGTCACATGCTTTCTTGCTTTATCTGTCCTGTAAAAGAATTGGCTAAAGATTATTAATGGGTGTGACCAACTGTAACAAGTTTCTTCTATAGGTAAGGACTGAGCATGTGCAGAACATAATGGCTGTTGACCAAACTGTGTGATACTAGAATGCTGTAAAGTAAAGCCCAAACCATATGTTATTTAGGTAAATTTCCCAGCGCCCGTATCAAAATGAGAGGTAAGATACAGATTACTGGTTATATATCAAAGAGTTCTGCCTTCTGATTCAGTGTTGTTCTGTGGCTTTAGTTGTCCTTTAAATGTATGCTAGCCAGTTCATTGAATTGAGTCTTTTTTTTAATAAGCAAGCCTTGAACATTTTTTGTGTTAATTTCTTCAGATTGTTTTTGTTTTTTGTTTCCAAACATGCTTTTAGTTTCTCAGATGAAGAAAACGCTGCAATCTTGACCTTTTAGGTCTTAAAGAAGAAAGCCACAGTACAGATATCCGTTTTTCCCCAGACCACATTTTCCAACCATGACATTTTTTTTTAAATAAAATATTCTTTTGCTCTATTATTGTTTGAATGTCGTTAGGTCTGTATTAGAGACCACAAACAAGTAATTTAAATGAAAAAAAGACATCATGGCCTGTCACAAGTAATTCTGAAAATAAAATGAATTTAATATGAAGCTTTAGGTAAGAGATAAAAAGAATACTGGGCATTTTTCATCATTAAGGATTGCCATAAAAATAAATATATTTGAAACTCCTAGTCGCATGCTAGACGGCATTATTGGGCTGTGATTTGTAATGCATTTTTACAGAGGTTATCAAGGTAGATAGCAAGAAAATTACTTCATACAAGTAAGGATTTTGCTTTTCTCCTTTATACAGACCTGTGTTTGAAAAGGGTTTCTTATGAAAGTGGCATTTCTGATAAATGCTTAGGTTTCTCCTGTACAAAGTACACTCTATGGAAACATTCTTCATCAAAGTTATTGGAGCAGGGCTCAAAGCAATCAATCAGGCTGGCTTTAAGTGACATCCCAGAAGATAAACACATTGGGAATTGGCTTGTGTATGGATCATTGTAATCCCTTCATTGGTCTGGAAAACCCTCAAATATCACAAACCTGATAATGCTTTATCTGCTTCTTTAAATGTTTCATAGAAGTGGATATATATTTTGTGTAGTATAGAGTTTGAACAGTGTGTGTGTGTGTGTGTATATATATATATATATGTCCATATAGGTGGGCACTAGCATTCATAGGTTTAGGGCCCGGTGCTACCCGCTGATGAAAACTGTATAAAAAAAGGTGCACTCAATGGGAGTTTTTATTGGGTGTATAACAAAAAAAGTGCAAAGTAATATTTCGGTGTCTTCTAACTATGACATTTTATATATATATATTTTTTTTTTGCGTAGAGCAATACTACAATACTAATAAATTATACAGTGCGAAAGTTCCAGGTATACCTTGTGTGTACCTATCTATAGGCTGCTAAGTGATGTCACTCTTAGCGAACGCTCGGTTGAGACAAAAAGTCCTACCCTGTGTACTCAGCCTAACAGAGTGCAGCATTGTTTGTTTGTGCTAGCTACTAGGAAAGTTTAACACAATCCTTACCAAAGCACTTTTCTATATTTCTTATCCTTGGGGGGCTAAGATTGTTCACAGTATCTTACAGTCTTACTACTGCTTAGTTAAATTGTATCTGAAGGTTAGCTCATTTTCAATGCTTTTTTTTTGTTTTTTAATACAGCACAAGTAATATCATTCACAGTCCAGTTGTGTTGAGTTCTATATCTGCAGTGATATTATATGGTAGGTAAGGCATTTCAGTGATTGGTTTAATATAAAGTGAAACAAGACCACCAACGGATCTAATACATGCTAATAAATGACTCTGTAATGAGAATGACTTTCTGTCACTATTCATTGAATTTCAATTTTATGCACAACAGCTGCGTCCCCCTCTGTATTGGAATCCCATTGGTCATCTGAATGTACTGCTGCTGTGCACTTTGCTTTCCTGTTGACCATGATTTTCTGATCAGTGAGCAGTGCGTACATACTGGGCTACATCTTTGTGATGCACTCGGCCATGCAAATCATTGACGCACGCAGACTGTAACATTTTAACTTTAAAGACTTTTTAAATCTTTAAATAATAAAATAACTTTAATTATTGCTTCACTTCTTTCCAACAAGGGTTCATTCATTACCTACACACAGAGCATAAAGCCAGAAAAGCACTGCGGTACGCTATTAAAACAACCTGGTCTTCTTACTCCAAAGGATCCTGAACACTGTAAGAGCCATCCACAGACCCTGCACAATCCTTTGTTTAGGTGACTAAAATATCTTGACTTACATGTAAGCAATTTGACTGCAAAGCAAGAGGTTCCTGCTTGTTTTTTTAACTCAAAGTATATGATACTTTGTAAGCCCCCCCAGCTTGCAAAATAAACTTTGTTTTGGTCATATTTAGGCCTTGAACATATGTTGGATAATATATTGAGGGTTTGAGTGGGAGGTGTGTCCCATATTGACTATTATATAGTGGATAATGTACCCCCTACTGTAAATTATAAGGATATTGAAGTCACCGAGGAGTTCCGTGACCATATAAAAGCACGAGGCCGCAGGCCGAGTGCTTTATACCGGCACGGAACTCCGAGGTGACTTGTTGATATCCGTATAATTTACAGTAGGGGGTACAATATCCATTATAACCTACCCCTTCACCCTAATACAAAGATGACCTGTGAGCCTATGGCACACCCGCAATGTATAGGAAGAACCCCTCCCTCCCCCACCTCCATGTGCACTAACTATGACAGGGCACTCTCTCTATGGAAAAGCCACCCCCACCCCCATCACCCTCACTAGCCTGTCACGGCACCCTCCCCCTGCTCAGGACTAAATAAAAAAAAACAGCCTCACCCTTAACTCCTGCTCACGGCTGCCCATGGCAAACACTTGAAGAGGAAGCCGCCATCACCTTTGCTATAGATCGGAGTTGAGCTGCACCAGTAACTGTAAGTATCCAACCGATAGCCGCATCTGTCCGGTTTCACTCTTCTCGCGGATAATCTGTGTGAGCGGTCGCGGTCATAGAGGCTGGTGATTAATGCGCGAGAAGAGTGAAACCGGACAGAATGCGGCTATCGGTTGGATACTTACATTTACTGGTGGCAGTCAATCGGTTTATATAGCAAAGGTGATGGCGGCTTCCTCTTCTTATAAAAATGTAAGTGTTAGCATGGGCAGCCGTGAGCGGAGAGTTAAGGGGTGAGGCTGGGTGGTTGTGTTGTACTGCACTTCCTGGTTATAATCGGCACGCTACTACGGAGTAGCGCACCGATTATAAGGATTTATCGGCTACTTGGGCCATAGGGATCCATTAAGGGGTAGGTTTTATAGTTACTTTGCGTCTACCTTGCCTTACTATGTAATGACCCTCTAACTAGACCATTCAATTCACATTCTGATCATTATCGATGACGGCAGAATGGTCAGGACGAAATATTGGTGTGTGCTACTTTAATTTGTCAGGTAGATTGAAAGGTTTCAGCCCAGATAAGAGCTAACAATAATATTCTACCTGTAATATTACTACTTACCTAAAACTAGCAGAAATTTGTAACCATGCTTTTTCTTTCCATGTACAGGATTTTTAATAACATATATATTGCATTTATTCTTCACATAGCCAAGTCAGCCAACTTTCAGTTTTTGTTTTTTTTTATCTTAAAGGGCATGTCCACCCCCAAAACTATAACCCCCCCCACTACTGGCCCCATTGTGTAGTGAGTTTAATCCTTCCTCACATCCAGCTCCATATGGTTCTCCTGTAGTCCCCCCCCCCAAAGTCCCCAAAACTGCCACCAGGAGGATAGCAGAGTCCATATAGGACTCTGCCTCCTACCTGGCCTCCGGGAGAAGTTTGGCATGCGTACTGCAGCCCTTCCCCCCTCCCTCGCTCCCTCTCAGGATTCCCTCCCCCTTGTGTAAATCCTTTAGATATGATTCCCCCTGTCCCCCAGCCCCAACCGCTCTATTTTTATTCTTAGAAAGTGCCCCAAACTTTACTTATCTTCCCTCTTTCCCCGCCGCAATGAACTCCCAGCAGCCGCGTCCTTGATTGGCTGCCGCTCAGCCAATCACAGACGCGACTGCCGGTCCCGCCCCTCTGCTTGATTTCGCAAGCAGAGGGCCGGCGCGCGGCGGAGGAAAGAGGGAGGTAGTAAAGATTGGGGAACTTCTAAGAATAAATAGAGTGGTTGGGGCGGGGGGACAGGGGGAATCATATATCAAAAAATGTTTTTAAGGGTGGACATACCCTTTAACGCCCTGTCAGGAGGGTTATTGTCTACTGTTGGGTAAGGTTGCCCAAGTAAGTGAAACTGCTTTGGAAAAATTCTATGTAAAAAGGAACAAATATATTGTGGGTTGTAAATCACAATATGATACCATATGTGCTATATTATAAAGGTCCATGTATTCCGTAACCTATCAACTCTATGAATATATGGACGTTGAACAAAAGAGACAGTATGCTGCAGTGTATCCCAATGGCAAAACCAAGAATTGGGTGGTTGACAACTAATCTGAATTGTATCTCCGTATGTGTGATACTTATCCACTTCCTCATGGTCTCTGGGCAAGGTTCTAACTTCCAATCTCCAGGTGCACTACTGAGGGGGGGGTATGTGGCTCAGACCGGATCTCGTGCATGTTAGCCCTTTACCAGATCAAAAGTGTGTGGTCTGCAGTTACCCTTTGATTGTGTATCTTGTAATACAAAGCTGGATAGTATCATTTGTAGCAGCCTGTTCTGCTTTAGCTTGTGCAAATTTGCAGCACACTAACTAAGGGGGCGTCCCTATGCGTTTTGGTATAGACCATTTATCAAAGGGTGGCGCCCCTCCTCCCCAATTACTGTTTATAGATGTTACTAAGGCATATTTTGTTATTAAAGGGGAATGTCCTAAGTTCCTATGTCTTATGTTTATGGGGTCCAGTAATTCTCTTAAAGGTGAGTTTCCTTTGAAGCATTTACCTCTCTGTTGGTATATAGGTTTCTACATTTCCCTTGTCAAATTTTTCACATGCCATTAATGTTTGTTTTTTTTCCTTTATTCTGACAACCCTCTTGTTAATATGGTGGGTGAACATTGTCTATCTACCTTAAATCAAAATTTTGATATATAATGATAACTGCTATATTAAATTGTACCTACACAAATTTACATTACTCCACATGTTACATTATGTTATTATTAAAACTATACAGTTTTAAAACATTCTCATTTAAAGAAGGTTTTTTATAAGTTGAAAAATAATTTGCTTGTGGACCATATGACCCCCACTTATTCAAATATATAAAAACTATATATAGAAACTATCTGTCATTGAGTCCTCGCGTAAAATAGTTCCAAATAATAATTACATAAATAATAAAGTTAATTCTAGTCATGGGGGAGGGCGTAATTATGAGAGGTTGTTTCACCCAGGGAACTTTCATTCTTTCCTATCATTGTTTTCCATTACTTCCTGTTTCTCTTACACTTGTGGCCCTGCCTACGTATGAGAATCCACAGGGGAATAAGAGTTCATTCCCCCGGTGTTCAGCAAAGCGGCAGCTGCGTCCGTGATTGGCTGCCTCTCACAGCCAATCACCAACACGGTGCCTGTCCGGCCCCTGCTTGCTGTTCTGGCAAGCAGAGGGCTAGATTGAGCTTCGGGGAACGAAGGCATGCAAGTACAGTTCGGATAGTTTTTTGGCGATCCTAACCTGGCGGTTGGATAGGGAGCCCTACACTACAGCAAAGTTTTTATTTTTAAGGGTGGAGATACCCTTTAACCAAACACTTAAATTAATAAAATATTTAACACACACACACCCCCAACCCACAGACTGCAATAGTACCTTGCGGGTGAATTAATGGGAAACAGATATTCCCCACAATCTTCTCCTCTTGCTGCACAAGTATTTGTTAATTTTGTGTTGGGGTAAACTTTCCCTTTAATGACGGATTAAGAGAGACATATAATTATAGTAATAAAAGATTTGCTTTTGTGGACATCATAAAAGTTGTTTTCTAACTGTAATAAAATAGCAAGAGAGCCTTTCCATGGTACAGTACAGGGGTGCTAAAAATGTAATTGTCACATTGTCAGAGAGCTGGTTGATTGCTGAGTATCTTCAGTTTTGTTATGGATCCCTTGCAGCCTAATTGCTTTGGACAGACAGCCTTAAACCAGATGGTGGATAATTGGACACAATGTGGTGCTAATTTAGCACTGCATTAATAACTTCACAACTTTTATCTTGCAAAACATCCACAGATTATCTGAAAGATGAGTTTCCATCTAATCAAATCGGTCTTCTCATAGGTTTTCTATTTGCATAAATTCTACTTTAGAATGTCTAGAATTTGATGAAATAGCTCTAGAAGTTTTACTTTCACTATAACACAAAATAACTGGGTGAATACTTTTGGCTGTAGGAGGCACAGATCGTCTCCACTGCACATGCTTCACACTCCATTTAAAGAATGGCAATTCATTCAGAACATAATGTTCTATGATTTTTTTTATTTAAAGGAGAACTAAACCTAATTTTTTATACTCCACAATCTGAAAACAACCCCCCTAAAAACTTTATAAGCTATTAAATACTACTTCAGTAAATTGTATTTAAGGGCATGTCCACCCCCAAAGCTATAATCCCCCCCCACTACTGGCCTTAATAAAATTGGTTCCATACAGTCTTTGAATGTATATTTATTAAAGTAGAGAGTTTGACAATGTTACATTTTATCCAGTTTTGGTAAGATTTCTACAGTAGCAATAAACAATTGCATGCAAATATTTAAATTTTTATTTCACCTGAAATACTGCAATTAAAATTGAAACATTATGGTATTGGGTTTTATATAAAGAGATTACACATTTTATAATAATCATGGATTGCCTCTATCCAACTGCATTATATTGGTTTTAGCAATGCTTCTAGATGTCTTTAGAATTGAAATAGTTTCAGACCTATTGCAAGGCTGGTAGTTTCTATTTTAATACCCTTTGCTTCCTGGAAGGCTTTATTAGAAAAATGTATGTGTAGGAAAGGAAAGAGTCTAATCTATACAAAGCGTTTTAATGAAGCCCAGATTTCTTTGAAAAAATGCATACACCTATTTAAACATGTATAACAATTGGATTTTCAAACAGGGTACTTCACTGACAAATGTATTAAATATTCTAAATCAAGCACATTGGTAAGGCTTTAGGGGATTTAGATCTAGTTTTACTAAGTGCTGCATATAGTGCTAAATTATAGATTCATTCCTTTCGTTCAGTACTGCTGCTAAGGTAGAAGGAAGAGTTTGCCTCCATAAAGAATGGCAATTCATTCAGAACATAATGTTCTATGATTTTTTTTCTTTTCAATCTACCTGACAAATAAAGTAGCACACACCAATATTCGTCACCATTTGCCGTCATCGATAATGATCGAATGTGAATTGAAGGTCTAGTTGAGGTGGCTTACAAGTAAGGCAAGGTAGACGCAAAACTAGTAACATTATAACCTACCCCCTTAATGGATCCCTATGGGAACCCAAGTAGCCGATAATATCCTTATAATCGGTGCGCTACTACGTAGTAGCGTGCCGATTATAACCGGAAGTGCAGTACAACACAACCACCCCCAGCCTCACCCTTAATCCTGCTCACGGCTGCCCATGGCTACACATTACATTTTTATAAGAAGGAGGAAGCCGCCATCACCTTTGCTATAAAACCGGAGGTGAGGCACCAGTTAATGTAAGTATCCAACCGATAGCCGCATTCTGTCCGGTTTCACTCTTCTCGCGCATAATCACCAGCTCTATGACCGCGAAGCATCACACAGATTAATCCGCGAGAAGAGTGAAACCGGACAGAATGGGCTATCGGTTGGATACTTACAGTTACTGGTGCAGCTCAACTTCGATTCTATAGCAAAGGTGATGGCGGCTTCCTCTTCAAAGTGTTTGCCATGGGCAGCCGTGAGCCGGAGTTAAGGGTGAGGCGTTTTTTTTAATTTAGTCTGAGCAGGGGGAGGGTGCCGTGACCGGCTAGTGGAGGGTGATGGGGGTGGGGGTGGCTTTTCCATAGAGAGAGTGCCCTGTCATAGTTAGTGCACATGGAGGGGGGGAGGAGGGGGTTCTTCCATTACATTGCGGGTGTGCCATAGGCTCACAGGTCGTCTTTGTATAGGGTGAGGGGTGGTTATAATGGATATTGTACCCCCTACTGTAAATTATACGGATATCAAAGTCACCTCGGAGTTCCGTGCCGGTATAAAAGGCACTCGGCCTGCGGCCTCGTGCTTTTCTATGGTCCGGAACTCCTCGTGGCTTCTTCCTTATATTTACAGTGGGGTCATTTCCCTATTAATAGTCTTGGGACACACCTCCCCTCCCTCAAACTTCCACCTATTTCTACAATTCGCCATATCCATCAGCTGGTCACCTGGGTTCCATGCTACTTATATTGTTGGACCACCCCGCCGGCACCTCTTGTTTTCAAGTCCATTGCTATGTATCGTTTTCGTACCTAAAGGATTGTCTCTTGAGTCTACAGTTGTGGGTTGGGGCTTACAGGTTCAGGATCCTTTGGAGTAAGAAGACCAGGTTGTTTTTTATAGCGTACCGCAGTGCTTTTCTGGGTTATGCTCTGTGTGTGGTAATGAATGAACCCTTGTTGGAAAGAAGTGAAGCAATAATTAAAGTATTTTATTATTTAAAGATTTAAAAAGTCTTTTAAAATTAAAATTTACAGTCTGCGTGCGTTAATGATTTGCATGCGGAGTGCATCACAAAGATGTAGCCCAGTATGTACGCACTGCTCACTATCAGAAAATCATGGTCAACAGGAAAGCCGAGTGCACACAGCAGCAGTACATTCAGATGACCAATGGGATTCCAATACAGAGGGGGACGCAGCTGTTGTGCATAAAATTGAAATTCATGATAGTGACAGAAAGTCATTCTCATTACAGAGTCATTTATTAGCATGTTAGTCGTTGGTGGTCTTGTTTCACTTTTATTAAACCCACTGATGCCTTACCTACCATATTTATCACTGCAGATTGCTCAACACACTGGACTGTGTGTTTACTGTGCTGTTTGCACTGTGGCTCCTTGATCATTTCTGTGGTAGACTGTGACTGTGCATCTGCCCCCCGGCTGTTGCGTGCTTTGGTGGTTGTTGTTCTTTCCTAGGCTGCACCCCCTGCTGCACTCTGTTAGGCTGGTACACGGGTGGACTTTTGTCTCCCCGAGCGTTCGCTGGTGACACTTGGCCTTAGGGTCAGGAAACTGGCTTTGCACGTATAATTATTAGTATGTAGTAATGCTCTACGCAAAAAAAAAAAATAGATATATAAAATGTCATAGTTAGAAGACACCGAAATATTACTTTGCACTTTTTTTGTTATACACCCATAAAAACTCCCATTGAGTGCACCTTTTTTATACAGTTTTCATCAGCGGGTAGCACCGGCCCTAACCTATGAATGCTAGTGCCCACCTATATGAAATATTATATATATTATACACCACACACACACACACTGTTCAAACTCTATACTAACAAAATATATATCCACTTATGAACATTTAAAGAAGCAGATAAAGCATTATCAGGTTGTGATATTTGAGGGTTTTCCAGACCAATGAAGGGATTACAATGATCCATACAAAGCCAATCCCAATGTGTTTATCTTCTGGGTGTCACTTAAAGCCAGCCTGATTGATTGCTTTGAGCCCTGCGTCCAATAACTTTGATGAAGAATGTTTCCATAGAGTGTACTTGTACAGGAGAAACCTAAGCATTTATCAGAAATGCCACTTTCATAAGAAACCCTTTTCAAAACAGGTCTGTATAAAGGAGAAAAGCAAATCCTTACTTGTATGAAGTAATTTTCTTGCTATCTACCTTGATAACCTCTGTAAAATGCATTACATCACAGCCCACTAAATGCCGTCTAGCATGCAAGGAGTTTCAAATATATTTATTTTATGGCAATCCTTAATGATGAAAAATGCCCGTATTCTTTTATCTCTTACCTAAAGCTTCAATTAAATTCATTTTATTTTCAGAATACTTGTGACAGGCCATGATGTCTTTTTTCATTTAAATTACTTGTGTGGTCTCTAATACAGACCTAACGACATTCAAACATAATAGAGCAAAAGAATATTTATTAAATAAAAATGTCATGGTTGGAAATGTGGTCTGGGGAAAAACGGATATCTGTACACTCGTTTAAAAAAAAACTGTGGCTTTCTTCTTAAGACCTAAAAGGTAAGATTGCAGCGTTTTCTTCATCTGAGAAACTAAAAGCATGTTGGAAACAAAAACAAAAAACAATCTGAAGAAATTAACAAAAAATATTCAAGGCTTGCTTATAAAAAAAAGACTCAATTCATGAACTGGCTAGCATACATTTAAAGGACAACTAAAGCCACAGAACAACACTGAATCAGAAGGCAGAACTCTTTGATATATAACCAGTAATCTGATCTTACCTCTCATTTTGATACGGGCGCTGGGAATTTACCTAAATAACATATGGTTTGGGCTTTACTTACAGCATTCTAGTATCACACAGTTGGTCAACAGCCATTATGTTTTGCACATGACATGCTCAGTCCTTACCTATAGAAGAAATGTGTTACAGTTGGTCACACCCATTATAATCTTTAGCCAATTCTTTTACAGGACAGATAAAGCAAGAAAGCATGTGATGATGGTCAGGAGGTGTGGTCTGACACTGCACATAACACAGATACTTCATCCAGTTCTTTACAGGCTACATTCACTTAAAGGGTATGTCCACCCCATTTCCAAAATTTTCCAATAGTAGCTTCCCTCCTCCAACCGCCATAAAGATTTTACTGGAACTCCCCCGATCTTTACTTACCTTACCTCTTTCCTGTGGCTTACTATACCGGCCCTTTGCTTGCATGGAACTGCAAGCAGGGGGTGGGACGGCAGCCATGTCCATGATTGGCTGAGAGGCAGCCAATCATGGACGTGGCTGCCGGCTGCACAGAATGCCTGGGCAAAAAGAGTAAGTAAAGTTCGGGGGAGTTCTAGTAAAATCTTTTATGGCGGTTGGGCTGGGGAAAGAAAGTTATTATTGGGCAAAGGGGTTTAACACTAGGGGGTGGAAGGGAGGGAGGGGGGGGGGGGGAGGCCTGCAGTGAGCATGCCAAACTTCTCCCGCAGGGAAGACAGGAGGCAGACTCCTATATGGGCTCTGCTATCCTCCTGGTGGCCAGTTTTTGGGACTTTGAGGATGGATTAACAGGAGACCATTTGGAGCTGGGATGTAAGGTAAGGATTTTATTGCACTACAAAGTGGGGCCAGTGTGGGGGGGGATTATAGCTTTGGGGGTGGACATGCCCTTAAATACAATTTACTGAAGTAGTATTTAATAGCTTATAAAGTTTTTTAGGGGGGTTGTTTCAGATTGTGGAGTATAAAAATTAGGTTTAGTTTCCTTAAATGAAGGCCTTGAACATATGTTGGATAATATATTGAGGGTTTGAGTGGGAGTTGTGTCCCATATTGACTATTATAATGTTACTTTGCGTCTACCTTGCCTTACTATGTAATGCCACCTCTAACTAGACCATTCAATTCACATTCTGATCATTATCGATGACGGCAGAATGGTCAGGACGAAATATTGGTGTGTGCTACTTTAATTTTGTCAGGTAGATTGAAAGGTTTCAGCCCAGATAAGAGCTAACAATAATATTCTACCTGTAATATTACTACTTACCTAAAACTAGCAGAAATTTGTAACCATGCTTTTTCTTTCCATGTACAGGATTTTTAATAACATATATATTGCATTTTATTCTTCACATTAGCCAAGTCAGCCAACTTTCAGTTTTTGTTTTTTTTTATCTTAAAGGGCATGTCCACCCCCAAAAACTATTAATCACCCCCCCACTACTGGCCCCATTTGTGTAGTGTAGTTTAATCCTTCCTCACATCCCAGTCCATATGGTTCTCCTGTAGTCCCCCCCCCCCAAAGTCCCAAAACTGCCCACCAGGAGGATGCAGAGTCCATATAGGACTCTGCCTCCTACCTGGCCTCGGGAGAAGTTTGGCATGGTATCCAGCCCTTCTCCCCCTCTCCTCAGGATTCCCTCCCCCTGTGTAAAATCCTTTAGATATGATTCCCCCTGTCCCCCCACCGCTCTATTTTTATTCTTAGAAAGTGCCCCAAACTTACTTATTTCCCTCTTTCCCGCCGCAATGAACTCCCAGCAGCCGCGTCTGATTGGCTGCGCTCAGCCAATCACAGACGCGCATGCCGGTCCCGCCCCTCTGCTTGCATTTTCTTGCAAGCAGAGGGCGGCAGCGCGCGGCGGAGGAAAGGGGGAGGTAGTAAAGATTGGGGAACTTTCTAAGAATAAAAATAGAGTGGTTGGGGCTGGGGGGACAGGGGGAATCATATATCAAAAAATGTTTTTAAGGGTGGACATACCCTTTAACGCCCTGTCAGGAGGGTTATCTGTCTACTGTTGGGTAAGGTTGCCCAAGTAAGTGAAACTGCTTTGGAAAGATTCTATGTAAAAAGGAACAAATATATCGTGGGGTGTAAATTCACAATATGAATACCATATGTGCTATATTATAAAGGTCCATGTATTCCGTAACCTATCAACTCTATTGAATATATGGACGTTGAACAAGAGACAGTTAGTATGCTGCAGTGTATCTCAATGTCAAAACCAATGAATTGGGTGGTTGACAACTAATCTGAATTGTATCTCCATATGTGTGATACTTAACCTCTTCCTCATGGTCTCTGGGCAAGGTTCTAACTTCCAATCTCCAGGTGCACTACTGAAGGGGTTGTGTATGTGGCCTCAGACCGGATCTCGTGCATGTTAGCCCTTTACCAGATCAAAAGTGTGTGGTCTGCAGTTACCCTTTTATTGTGTATCTTGTAATACAAAGCTGGATAGTATCATTTGTAGCAGCCTGTTCTGCTTTCAGCTTGTGCAAATTTGCAGCACACTAATCCATTAAGGGGGCGTCCCTATGCGTTTTGGTCATAGACCATTTTATCAAAGGGTGGCGCCCCTCTTCCCCAATTACTGTTTATAGATGTTACTAAGGCCATATTTTGTTATTAAAGGGGAATGTCCTTAAGTTCCTATGTTCCTTTATGTTTATGGGGTCCAGTAATTTCTCTTAAAGGTGAGTTATCCTTTGAAGCATTTACCTCTCTGTTGGTATATAGGTTTCTACATTTCCCTTGTCAGATTTTTCACAATGCCATTAATGTTTGTTTTTTTCCCTTTATTCTGACAACCCTCTGTTAAATATGGTGGTGAACATTGTCTATCTACCTTAATATCAAATTTTGATGTATAGTGATAACTGCTATATTAAATTGTACCTACACAATATTTACATTTACTCCACATTGTATAGTTTAATTATACAACATAATATACAGTTTTAAATACATTTCTCATTTAAAGAAGGTTTTTTCTTTTATAAGCTTGAAAATAATTTGCTTGTGGACCATATGACCCCCACTTATTCAATATATATTAAAACTATTATATAGAAACTATTGTCATTGAGTCCTCCTGGTAAAATAGTTTCCAAATAATAATAATACATAAATAATAAAGTTTTAATTCTAGTCATGGGGGAGGGGCTAATTATGAGAGGTTCTGTTCCACCCAGGGAACTTTCATTCTTTTCCTATCATTGTTTTCAATTACTCTCCTGTTTCTCTTACACTTGTGGCCCTGCCTACGTATAGGAATCCACAGGGGAATAAGAGTTCATTCCCCCGGTGTTCAGCAAAGCCGGCAGCTGCGTCCGTGATTGGCTGCCTCTCACAGCCAATCACCAACACGGCTGCCTGTCCGGCCCCCTTCTTGCTGTTCTGGCAAGCAGAGGGCCTAGATTTGAGCTTCGGGGGAACGAAGGCATGCAAGTACAGTTCGGATAGTTTTTTGGCGATCCTAAACTGGCGGTTGGATAGGGAGCCCTACACTACAGCAAAGTTTTTATTTTTAAGGGTGGAGATACCCTTTAACCAAACACTTAAATTAATAAAATATTTAACACACACACACCCCCAACCCACAGACTGCAATACGTACCTTGCTGGGTGAATTACTGGGAAACAGATATTCCCCACAATCTTCTCCTCTGCTGCACAAGTTATTTGTTAATTTTTGTGTTGGGGTAAACTTTCCCTTTAATGACGGATTAAGAGAGACATATAATTATAGTAACTAAAAGATTTGCTTTTGTGGACATTCCATAAAAGTTGTTTTTCTAACTGTAATAAAATAGCAAGAGAGCCTTTTCCATGGTACAGTACAGGGGTGCTAAAATTGTAATTGTCACATTGTCAGAGAGCTGGTTGATGTGCTGAGTATCTTCAGTTTTGTATGGATCCCTTGCAGCCTAATTGCCTTTGGACAGACAGCCTTAAACCAGATGGTGGATAAATTGGACACAATGTGTGCTAATTTAGCACTGCATTAATAACTTCACAACTTTTATCTTGCAAAACATCCACAGATTATCTGAAAGATGAGTTTCCATCTAATCAAATCGGTTCTTCAATATGGTTTCTATTTGCATAAATTCTACTTTAGAATGTCTAGAATTTGATTTGACAATAGCTCTAGCACTGTTCCTCTTTTTATACAACTGGTATAATCCCTTGGCATTTGTATAGTTAAAGGACTTGTTATTGGAAGCAAAAAAAAGACTTCACTGAAAGATCCCTTTAATGGTCTTAATATTCATATCAACCGTTCAATTGGCAGATAGAAAAATATATAATTTCCAAAGTAGCTTTTTGTTATTTATGGTAGCTGTGAAGCCTGCCAAAAAAGATTTGTTCCTATGGCAACTGCAGAAATTACCCTGTGTAGAAGCAAGCACTCTCACTTGTAAAATTGTCTCTGTACCATATGGCTCTTATGGGAGATTGTAAATCTTTACTTTCTGAAACCAAGCTACCATTTAGATACCTTGCAGAAAGAATTTACTGTTTTGTGGATCTTATAGAACAGATTGGTTTGCGATCTTATTTCTCAAAGCACTATATCCGATCGCTTATATGATTTACAACATATAAGGTAGACTTACACTGGTCGATTTATTGTTCAATTGATTTACATTTTGATCAGTTTTGACCCTTGAGCAAATGGGAATCGATATATGGTCAGTTGGGCATGGATTATTAACAAGTTGATAGAGTAACTGATTAAAAGGTTGTATGATTAACGAAAGCTTTCTCATATAACTTATCAACTTTTTCTTGATTCCACAAAATAAATTGATTCAAAAAAGAAATTTGTATTGATTAGATAGAAACAGAAAATGGACTAATCCATTAAATAAAAAAGTTTGTGTATTCTTTTTTTCTAAATCCTTTTCTATCTAAGGAAAACCAAGTTTCATATTTTGATGCTTAAGGTGAATAGAATTACTTGAGAACTGAAAGCTGAACACGAAACTTTGACAATATGAGGCAACACAGCACTATACATATAAACCATCATTACAGAAGATTTTTGGAGATGACACATGCAGCCACTAGGCCCCTGATGCTGGCCCAAATATTGAATATATCATTCAAAAGATTTTGACACCTCCTTAAAGGGGAACTAAAGTATCCAGACAAAATTGTCCCAATAGACAAAGCACATTCACAGCTGCAGGCTTGCTTCCTAGAAGCTGACAGCCAATAATACAACAGCACAGAAATCCTGATACAGAACAGGGATTTTAGTGCAGTTTTTGTGTAAACATATTTAAATGCCTCTCTCCCTAATAATGTTAGAATCTTTACCTTTTCAGACAAAAATGAAAAATAATCTTTTGCAATTTATTTCTAGCATGGATGTAAGAAACAGGATATTACCATTTCAGTAAAAATTAAAAGTACATCTGGGGAACTGACCCTGCAACCTCATGTACGTGTTTTGCAAAGCTTTATTCTCCTAACCCAACAAAGCTACTGTGTGAAACACTAGTACATGTAGAATCTTAATCTTATGCTAGGAACAAAATGGAAACAATCAAAAAAAAGAGTTGAGGATTTAAACCCATCCCTCATGGACTGTGTATTTCTAAAACAAATGCTTTTGATTGCATAGAATACTGGAATATTTTAAAGCGTTATCTTTTGCTAGGAATAGGGGGGAAAATGCAATTTAAAAATTAGCTAAATATTTTGTATTGCCCCAGGAAGGGTGTGTGCAATTCACGCTGGCTGGTAAATAAACTTCAGGGTAAAAAGTAGCTTTTAAAGTCATATCAGGGAATTATATATTGGTGTGGAGACATCTGTATAAAAAAATACTCCCAGAGAATACTGGGGTTAGGGGGTGTGGCCAATAAATGCACATGCTCACAAGGCACTCAAAAGGACTAGATGGGCTGTTGTATTGGTAACAACATGGAATGCAACATAAATGCAACTTGCTAAAGAAGAATCTTACAATCTCTATAGGTGTTCTGGTATGAAGCATTTTCACATTAGGATCAGCTATTAAATTCCTGTAGTTAAAAATATTATTGAATTCACATCAGGGAATATCTTTTAGTTAGAAATTACATAGAAGGGCAAGTAATAAATCATTTTCTCTTTCTGACCTTTTAAGTTAAGGAAAAACATTTTAGGATCAACTTTATTACTTAATTGAGGAATTATATGAAGTATCTTCCTTGCACCTGGCTACTCTATTTAGTGATCTTATGGAATACAAACTTCCATTAATCCTGTAACAGCAGGCTGCTCCTATCATGAGTAACCATTGTTTTTTTAAATATATAACTTACCTGATGATGCAGTCCCGACTGAGATGTTAATTTCTAAAACAGATCATAAAACAGGTATACGTTAGAAATGTATAAGCTAATTCTACCATCTATTAAACACAAACAAGAAAACACATTGTCTGTTGTTTGGAACATTGTATGGGTAACTCACAAGATGTCTGTTCTAAAAATGTTGCTGTTTAATAGTGTCAATTAATAATTCAAGGAAAACACATTTTTCTTGCTATTAAAGTTTGTTTGCTTTGGTCCTAAAGAAACCCATTGCCTTTGATGCCTATCCTGTACTGTACATGATAATTAGTATAATAAGGGAACTGCCTGGGATCACTGAATGAAAAGCAGGGACGTTGGGGAAATCATTAGATACTGAAAGAAAAGCAGGAAGAGTCTGTGGTTCCAGACCTTGCACACTGATCCAGCAAAGGAATTTGGGCAGGAGAATAGAGAGAATAGGGCTCCAGTTTCTCACAAGATAAGACATGTGGACTGATTGGCTAGAGAGGAAAATAGAACCAAGACAGTTTAGTACATTTTTCATCAGGAAATAAAATACTAAGAGAAAGTTCAGTGGGAAATATTACTTTTTAAAATTCTTATTTTAGATTGTGCATATCTAGTTATTCTACATATTCTTTTCCATTTTGAAAAATCAGTTGAATTTATTCCCTGCTGTTGACATTAGTGAGCTGATATTTCAGGTTCTGTAACGGCCCTTCTTCTTCCCAGTCCCAGAATGCACCATACCTTGGAATGTTCCTAACAGTAATTTCTACTTATTGGCTGTTGGATGGGTCAAAGATGCTCAGATCTCTACCGAGCAACTGAATCAACCCAGGCGCTGGGTCAATGAATGGGCAGGTTAAGGTCATTGGGATGGAAAAATACTGCTCTTTTTCTTAGAAATGTATGTGTTTGCACTGAACTTCCCCTTTAATAATGCCAATGAATAACATGATCTGTGTACTGCCAGAAAAGTGCCAAGAACAAAAAAAGGATTAGTCTCATTATACCGGTTCTGTGGTTAAATCAGGGTGAAACTTTGTGGTACAGCAGCTTTTTGGAAGACCTCACAGCATAGCTAAACCATTCACACATGCACTGTTGTGCAACCTACACACATGCAAGCTGTTTGCTGCCCCTTTCGATGTACCCCCTAAGACAAACCGCAGTGGCGATTTCTGGAAATTTAGTGATTTAGAGTTATCTGTTGTGTTTCTGGTCTGTTATTCTCTTATCTGCTACCATCTCTATTAATGTGTATTTACAGAATGTTAACATGATTCTTACATAAAGGAACATTGTTTATACTTGTGTAAGTAAAATTGTTCCTCCTGGCCATATGTACAGACCGAAGAGGGGTAGGATCCTGCACACCTAAACAAGAGGTAAGTAAGTAGTTTATTGTTCCATGCTGGGTGCTCTGAGCTCTGTAGCCAACAGCCAATATCACACAAGGTAAGACATGCTAGGCACACCAGTCTTAATAATGGAAAGTGCCCTTTTAATCGTGACGTTTCGGAACCTGTGTGGTTCCTTCCTCAGACCAAACAAAACACAACAGTTTGTTTGGTCTGAGGAAGGAACCACACAGGTTCCGAAAGTCACGATTAAAAGGACACTTTCCATTATTAAGACTGGTGTGCCTAGCATGTCTTACCTTGAGTGATCCTGGCCATATGGTCCCCAACCATTTTTATGGAATCAATTGTATTGTACAGAAAATTTCTTGTTCAAGTGATTGCAACTTGGATACACACCATGTGATTTTGTTTGTTCCGACCGACTGACACTTTGACGCGGCCACACGGAAAAAACATCCAATATTTCAGGCTGTTCGGGCAATACTGAAATGTTAGTTGGTCAGCCAGAAATATTGGATGGTGTGTACCCAGCCCTAGCTCTTGATGCCATGACAGGCACACAAATGGCTGATCCCTATGCAGAGATCTATGAAGTACAGAAGTTTGTGCCCAATTGGTTACTGCCAAAAATCCCATGCTTTGTGTTGTGAAATTGCACAACCAGCTTAAACCCATTTGCAAAAACCATGTAAGAGCTGTAATTTTTATATTATTTTTTATAATCTGGGTTTAATGTGAGGTGATGGTGCAGATGGGCACTAGATCCTTACCACTTCCTTTAGGATGATCGTTTACATCCCTCTACATCAGGTACATGCTCACTCAGTAGTTGGGGTATATGGCATTAAAACAAAACACCCAATTTAAGCGGAAATTTTTTATTCTCCATATGTTTGAAATCTACATTTCTGACAGCCTTTATACAGCTAGTTATAAACGGTGTATCTAACTTGAAGTTTTGCAGTTTTTGCAGATTTCAGACTCATTAATCTAAATGCATGTGCAAATGATATGGAAGCCGTTTAGAAAAAATGAATCTTCATTGTTCCGTTCTTAGCATTTGGACTTTGGTAAATAAAGTGATTATATATGTCCTCCCTGCATTAAGAGACAGAGGCGGGATGTAGTTAGAATTTGATTAATTACATTGCTTGCCCAAGTATGAAAATTGGTGGTCCGACAAACTTTTTTTTTTTTTACATTTTACAGTCAGTGGTTTCATTTTTGCAGATTTTTCTTTTCTTTTAAACTTTGTAATTTTTCTCTTTAAAATCCAATCTGTTTTCCTCTGTTCCTGTATTTTGTTTTTTCCTCTTTGCCACAGCTGTGTTGAAAATATACAAGAGTATTACAATATGTGAAATGTTATTTGCTTTTGGCTATTGTGAGAGACTATAAGGTAATAAAAACGCGAATAATTTAGCTGTAACCATCGTTAAAGTACGTGCTTGTATGAATGGGAACGGTAATACTATTGGATGACAAACATTTCTCCTGCCTATGCATGGCTTGGTGATGGGGACTGCAACTTCAGATCAACAGACCTGCAGATGCTGCCAAGAGTAAAGCTGATAATCTATTCAAAATATTTTGCTATCGGACAAACCCTTGAGTTATTGTGTAACCATTGTAATTTACTGAACCTTCCCCAGGGATAGAAATTAGTCTCAGACTAGGACTTTACTAGTAATTGCATTTGTAACCATTTGCGCCCCTATCCATCTCTCTCAAAATTCGCCAATTATGTGTTTTCAGTGTTTTCCAGTCCATTGGGTGGGCTAAAACCTCGTTCTAATTTTCTGCAGACATTTTCTTCATTGCTTTCAGAATTAAGTAAGCTATAGAGAATTCATCGACAGAAACCATTTTGTTCAGTGTATCTCAGGAGAAATGCAAAATCCTTATTGTTTTCTTATAGACTTGAAACTTGATTATTCTGCTGCTGGGCATTACATCATATTGTACCGCAATTAACGAATGTTAACTCTTAAAGTGATTATGCTTTAAAGGGCATGTCCATCCCTTCTGCCAAAATGGAATATTTTAGCGAGAACCCCCCCCCCCAAAACCCCCAGTTCCATTTTTCTCACATTATCCAATAATGATCCTGGACTGAGAAAAAAACCTTACAAATCCAAGATCCAAGATACAGTATAAATAGCTTATTATTTATTTCCAAGGCCATTTACTCTCAGAAACAGTATTGTTCTGATTTACCATCAAGATTCTGTTAGATTTTTATGATCCCATACAGCGTCATATGGGCAGCAATATCGATTTGGAGACTCTTAAGGGTGAACATATTTTTTAGCTGTGTCCAAATACCTACTTTCTCCCTTCTAATCCGGCCCATTTTCCATTATAGGTATACTGTCCAGATACCTACCAGATAGAGGGTGCTCTGAGCTCTGTAGCCAACAGCCAATATCACACAAGGTAAGACATGCTAGGCAACACCAGTCTTAATAATGGAAAGTGTCCTTTTAATCGTGACGTTTCGGAACCTGTGTGGTTCCTTCCTCAGACCAAACAAAACACAACAGTTTTGTTGGTCTGAGGAAGGAACCACACAGGTTCCGAAACGTCACGATTAAAAGGACACTTTCCATTATTAGACTGGTGTGCCTAGCATGTCTTACCTTGTGTGATCCTGCATATGGTCCCCAACCATTTTTATGGAATCAATTGTATTGTACAGAAAATTTCTTGTTCAAGTGACTTGCAACTTGGATACACACCATGTGATTTTGTTTGTTCCGACCGACTGACACTTTGACGCGGCCACACGGAAAAAACATCCAATATTTCAGGCTGTTCGGGCAATACTGAAATGTTGGTTGGTCAGCCAGAAATATTGGATGGTGTGTACCCAGCCCTAGCTCTTGATGCCATGACAGGCACACAAATGGCTGATCCCTATGCAGAGATCTATGAAGTACAGAAGTTTGTGCCCAATTGGTTACTGCCAAAAATCCCATTGCTTTGTGTTGTGAAATTGCACAACCAGCTTAAACCCATTTGCAAAAATTCCATGTAAGAGCTGTAATTTTTATATTTATTTTTTATAATCTGGGTTTAATGTGAGGTGATGGTGCAGATGGGCACATAGATCCTTACCACTTCCTTTAGGATGATCGTTTACATCCCTCTACATCAGGTACATGCTCACTCAGTAGTTGGGGTATATGGCATTAAAACAAAACACCCAATTTAAGCGGAAATTTTTTATTCTCCATATGTTTGAAATCTACATTTCTGAACAGCCCTTTATACAGCTAGTTATAAACGGTGTATCTAACCTTGAAGTTTTGCAGTTTTTGCAGATTTCAGACTCATTAATCTAAATGCATGTGCAAATGATATATGGAAGCCGTTTAGAAAAAATGAATCTTCATTGTTCCGTTCTTAGCATTTGGACTTCTGGTAAATAAAGTGATATATTATGTCATCCCTGCATTAAGAGACAGAGGCGGGATTGGTAGAATTTGATTAATTACACTTGCTTGCCCAAGTATGAAAATTGGTGGTCCGACAAAACTTTTTTTTTTTTTTACATTTTACAGTCAGTGGTTTCATTTTTGCAGATTTTTCTTTTCTTTTAAACTTTGTAAATTTTTCTCTTTAAAATCCAATCTGTTTTCCTCTGTTCCTGTATTTTGTTTTTTCCACTTTGCCACGAGCTGTGTTGAAAATATACAAGAGTATTACAATATGTAAATGTTATTTGCTTTTGGCTATTGTGAGAGACTATAAGGTAATAAAAACGCTGAATAATTTAGCTGTAACCATCGTTAAAGTACGGCGCTTTGTATGAATGGGAACGGTAATACTATTGGATGACAAACATTTCTCCTGCCTATGCATGGCTTGGTGATGGGGACTGCAACTTCAGATCAACAGACCTGCAGATGCTGCCAAGAGTAAAGCTGATAATCTATTCAAAATATTTTGCTATCGGACAAACCCTTGAGTTATTGTGTAACCATTGTAATTTACTGAACCTTCCCAGGGATAGAAATTAGTCTCAGACTAGGACTTTACTAGTAATTGCATTGTAACCATTTGCGCCCCTATCCATCTCTCTCAAAATTCGCCAATTATGTGTTTTCAGTGTTTTCCAGTCCATTGGGTGGGCTAAAACCTCGTTCTAATTTCTGCAGACATTTTCTTCATTGCTTTCGAATTAAGTAAGCTATAGAGAATTCATCGACAGAAACCATTTGTTCAGTGTATCTCAGGAGAAATGCAAAATCCTTATTGTTTTCTTATAGACTTGAAACTTGATTATTCTGCTGCTGGGCATTACATCATATTGTACCGCAATTAACGAATGTAACTCTTAAAGTGATTATGCTTTAAAGGGCATGTCCATCCCTTCTGCCAAAATGGAATTTTAGCGAGAACCCCCCCCCCCCCCCCCAAAACCCCCAGTTCCATTTTTCTCACATTATCCAATAATGATCCTGGACTGAGAAAAAAACCTTACAAATCCAAGATCCAAGATACAGTATAATACTTATTATTTATTTCCAAGGCCATTTACTCTCAGAAACAGTATTGTTCTGATTTACCATCAAGATTCGTTAGATTTTTATGATCCCATACAGCGTCATATGGGCAGCAATATCGATTTGGAGACTCTTAAGGGTGAACCTATTTTTTAGCTGTGTCCAAATACCTACTTTCTCCCTTCTAATCCGGCCCATTTTCCATTATAGGTATACTGTCCAGATACCTACTTTCTCCCTCCTAATCCGGCCCATTTTCCATTATAGGTATACTGTCCAGATACCTACTTTCTCCCTTTTAATCCGGCCCATTTTCCATTATAGGTATACTGTCCAGATACCTACTTTCTCCTTTCTAATCCGGCCCATTTTCCATTATAGGTATACTGTCCAGATACCTACTTTCTCCTTTCTAATCCGGCCCATTTTCCATTATAGGTATACTGTCCAGATACCTACTTTCTAATTGTGTCCCTATTCCATTTAAAAGCTGGAGTTAGCAGCATAATGATGATTGTACTAGAGATGGACGAAACTACATAGTTTCATTCCGTTTTTGGATTCCCAGATCACTGGAAAATCACGATGATCTGAAAATGGAAGAAATTTCAAATTATCGAAATAGCCTTGAACGTTCGAACTTCGAAAATACGACCGGAGACTCGAAAGTGGTTTCCGATTTGTGTTTTTGAGGATTTTCAAACATTCAAGGTTATTTTATAAAATTATCGAAAATTGCTGGAATACAACAAATCCTAAAAACACTTACTTTACGGGAGCACATCCCTGTATATCCCTCGTGGCGCTCACACTCTCCACACTGCTTCGGCTCGCAGGAACAACTTTAATCATGAAGATGAGGGTAGGAGCAGGCAGCACATGGAATGTAAAAACAAATACTTTATTTCTTCATATTAAAAACAGTTGGTGCAAACATAACAAGTGTGGCCATCCACCATGTTGTATGCAGAGAGGGTGGGAGGAGACGTCCATATATTCGAAAATCTTTGAAAATTTGTTCCGAAGTCCCGAAATCCAGATGATCCGTCCAGATTCAGATGGATCTTTTGGATTTCGGAACCGAGGGGTTCCTTGTCGGATCCAGGTTCATGACAAACCCAGATCCCGTCTCTAGATTGTACTTAAGGAAACAAGTGAAGAGAACTAGAAACAACACCTGTACATACTACATTTATACATGAACAATAGTTGATATAGTAGTTACAATAGTTAAATTCATATTATTGTATGTTTTCGTAATGCTGCATGCACATTTCTTCCCATTGTACGTCACAGTCTAACAATCCGACAGCATCGGGGCTTTATCTGTACTGTGTGTACCTTGCTTTCCCAAACGTTCGGGGTGGTCGTTCGGGAAAAAGGGAAAATTTCCCTCGGATGCGGAAGACTCCGTAGTCATCTTTCAAACATCAGTGCAGTGTGTACCCAGCTTTACATTAAAATATGGAATTTGGCAGATAAGTGAGCTGAATAGTAAGGATCATTAGACAATGAAACTGCATTACAAAGATATCTCTAATGTCTTTAGTAATCAATGTGATCAATCTTTTTCATTAGTTTCTTTTCAGTACATCACATGGACCTGTGCACATTGATTTTTTTTATCAGGGTGTGATGCACGGACCCTATAGGGTCTTCCAGATACTATTGATTTAAACCACATAGGGTGCAAGAAGATACAAACATGTGTCTTGTTTGTGCTTTTATACAAAATGTATGGGAATGTTCTGCAAATTCTATCCTTATGCTAAGCTATAGCATTAGCTACAGTTAGTGGTTAGTTTTGGCATCAGGATCCTATAGCTCCCTAAAACTCCTGTACTACAGGTAATAATAATACACTAATACTGAGTTTCGTGATCTGTATATGGCCATGTAGTTTTATATTGCCATGGGGATCATTTTAGTATTCTTATATTGTAAAATAGGGGATATAAATACATAGTAATATGCATAGATCATAGATAGAATGCTTGTGCGTCAATATCTGTTTTGATGTATACACATTGTCACATCTGAATAGAATTTATTACTTTTTATTGACAGCTCTAGCAATTGATCAATTCATGTTGGACACTTGCATCAAAAATTGGAAAAATTCTCCTTTTTAAAGGGCATGTCCACCCCTTTTAAAAAAAATGTATATGTTGTAGGGCTAGTTCCCAGAGCCCCAACCACAATATTATATTTATAAGAGAGTCCCCCATTCATTACTTACCTTCCCTCTCTCCTCCGCCGCAATGCCCGGCCTTCTGCTTGCACAGAAATGTAAGCAGGGGGCCGGACCGGCAGCTGTGTCTGTGATTGGCTGAGAGGCAGCCAATCACAGACGCGGCTGCCGGCAGTTCACAACTCCGGAGGAGAGAGGGAAGGTAAGTAAAGATCGGGGGACTTTCTTATAAATATTTTATTGGGGCTGGGGGAACTATCCCTAATATATGTACATGGGGATTTACACTAGGGGGAGGGAGAGGAAAATAGGTGGGAGAGGGAGGGGGGAGGGAGTGAAGGGCTGCTCTGAGCAAGCCAAAAATCTGAGAGGACAGCTCAGAGGCGGAAACAATTTCACTGGTGGCCAGGCTCCTGGTGGACAGTTTTTATAACTTTGGGGGGACATTACACTGCTTCACTGTAATCCAAGCCATCGAACCTCTTCTAGTTATTTGACAGGAAATTCATTGGAGAGGGATTACAATTACAATTTTTCCCTCACCAACCGTAATTATTGGGCATCTTTTACTAAATACTGTAGCCTTGCTTGAATCCACCTTTCCAGTGAATACTAATTTGTTTTCTTGCTTATTGGCCCTGGAAAGGTAGGTCACAAAGTGGTCATTAAGAGTAAGAACTGAATGAACAGTTCTGGCAATTTTGTATTTTGTCTGAAAAAACAAATGGGACAATAGCAACATCCCTACTTTATGTATTTAACACACCCTCCATTCAACATTGTGGAATTAATTGATGGTGCGGACCATAAAGATCATACATAAAGTGGCATTGCAACACAAGTCAGGACTTGATGTTTGACAGCAGAAAAAAAGACCTACACATAACACACTCCCCACAAGCCTAAAATGCAGTTTTCGGGAAGTATAAATGATTCTTTGCCATTACAAAAACTCTGTCGTTACACACCAGGGTTTAATGGGGTAACTTCCATTAGGACACAGAGATGCTGCCACTGTTAACACTAACAAAGATAATTCCTTTTATTGCTACAATATGATGTCCAACATAGAAGTACATTTCTAAAACAAAATGCAAAAGGACTCCATATTTTCATGGTTTAGGAAGCAACTCTGGCAGTATTACTCTAAAGATTGATATTACCTTCACTTATTTAGCTATGTGTTCTGAGCTGGCCTTGAGGGAATAGCTCCCACCCCCACAACACAAATACATGCAACATTCCCCAGACACCTGGCACACTTCCGCCTGCAGGAGACATGATTGTGGGCAAAGTCCCCCAGCATTTTTTTTACCTGGTAGGGGGAAAATGGGTTGGGTTCTGGTAATATTGACCCACAGGTCACACAGACATTTTTGATTTGTCTGTGGTTCTAAAACCTATAAATCACTAGTAGTATCTTGAAAAATGTACACTATACTATGTTCCTGTCTGTAGAGAGCAAACAAATGTATGTATCGTTTCTCTAATATCCACAGTCCTGGTACAAAAATTGGTAGCATACTGACGGCAAATTTAAGGACTGAATCATGCTTAAAATATATAGATTGGAATACAACAGATGCAGCACTGAGCTTTCTCCCTTGGTTCTAAGGGGGTTATTCAATAAAAGTTCTTATCGTTTAAAATGGTGCTAATTTTGCCCCAACCAATCAGATGTTAGCTTTCAAATGTTTCATAAGATCTGATTGGTTGGGGCAAAATTAGCACCATTTTAAACGATAAGAACTTTTATTGAATCTCCCTGTTTGTGTTTTTAGTTATCGGGCTCAACAAAAGAAAATATCCCTCCATCAATTCAACTGTTCTATACATAGCAAGTATAAAAATTGATAAGGCATTAGTGGTGCCAAAAGTGGACAGCATAGAGAGGCTGTGCAAAATACTTACAGGGAGATGCAATATCCCGCGCTAACGAGAAAATAAGCGCTAAAATCACGTTAACCTATGTACTAACGTGTTAATGAAGGTTTTGCACTGCCTGCACCATGTCGCAATTTTTTTTCTTTGCGCAGCGCAAAGCGATGCAATAAGTGTTGCACTGATTTTTGCGCTGGTTTTTTGCGCTACAATTAATGCCTCTTCAATGGTGTCTTTAAAATATGCGCAAAAGGTCGCAACTTACCGCTAGCGTTTTTGCAATGTATTAATGGTCGCAAAGTGGTTAATATATTGCGGAAACGAGTGCACGTAGGTTGTGATAGCGAAATATATTGCATCTCCCCCTAAGTGTGCCTCTAAAATGTGCTCCATGTTTAGTTCCCCAATACCATTGCAATTTAGCACCAGTTTTTGTATGTAAAAACTTCACAACCACACAGACATATGTCCGATCTCCCCCGATTTAAATTAAATATAGGACTAGTTTGTAAATATTCTTTCCCTGATAGGTCTCATACATGTTGTTCTGTCTGGTTAACCTACCTGGAAGTAGGTCTCTCTTTTGCACAGTGCTTCTGTAACCAGCACAGCAACAAATGGTTAAGATGCATTAATAGTCTATAAATCGGTAAAAGTGTGTGGCAGCTGATTACTGTGGGTTACTGGACTGGGTGAATATTGCCTGTTTGTGGCAAGCTTCCGTTTTATTATAGCATCTTTTCTGAATGTTCTATAGACTGAGCCTATTTTGATAACAAAAATGTTCAGTTCTCTAAGAGGGAACAAGTGTTCTTCTGTAGGGTTGATTCTCGGTTGTGCAACCTCATTCTCTCCATTTATTGTTAGTAGAGTTTACATCTACTTAGACATTACCCTAAGGGAGGGAAATATAAACAGATTGGATCATTCAGACATGGTGTTATTGTGAGTGTAATATGTCTGCACTCCTAGTAGTGTGTGACTGCGCTGTAAGCTGTACAGTTTTGGTTGCTCCAGTGGGAACTATGAATCTTAATAAAGGGGAACAAGACATTTCATGCATGATGTTAAGTCTGTATATGTGTGATCAACATGCATAAATCTTAGTGCATGCAAGTCATAAAGATAACATGTGAACCTAATGTATTGAGTGTGCTTTCGGTACTTTATTTTAATGCTGTGTCAGATCTTTTAAGTTCATTTGACTTTCATG
This sequence comes from Hymenochirus boettgeri, assembly GCA_019447015.1. Lineage (NCBI taxonomy): Eukaryota > Metazoa > Chordata > Amphibia > Anura > Pipidae > Hymenochirus > Hymenochirus boettgeri. The sequence goes on along the minus strand of CM033471.1, from coordinate 76,477,091 downwards.
TTTCTTTAATTAAGTTCAGGTGATTCACAATGTAATAAGGATCATATCTGCTATACATAGTAACATAGTAATATAGTAATTGAGGTTGAATAAAGACATACGTCCATCAAGTTCAACATATTCACCTATTTTTTTTCATTTTTTTTAACCCTACGTAACAGTTGATCCAGAGGAAGGCAAAAAAAAAGGGGGGGGGGGGGGAATTCCTTCCTGACTCCAAACAGCAATCGGAACATATCCCTGGATCAACCATATCTATATGTATTAATACCAGTAATTCTCTATTATATAGTATCCCTGTACCAACCAGATCTACAGTATATGTATTAATACCAGTAATTCTCAATATTTTTTAGTTTTAGAAACTTATCCAGACCATTTTTAAAGCTATTCAATGAACTTGCCATTACCACATCTGCTGGAAGACAGTTCCACAGTTTCACCATTCTCACTGTAAAGAAACCTTTCCTAACCTGGAGATGAAACTTCTTTTCGATGCTATATTTTTAAATGCAATAATTAATTCTCACTATTTTCCTGTTCCCTGTGGTCCTTTACTGTAAGTTCCAAGTCTATAGGGGTTTGCCAAATAAAGATGATTTGTCTCACAGCCACAGCAGAGGAATTTTGGAAGAAAAGGAGGAGCAGCACCCCTGAACATACTGTACACATTTTAGCCAACTGATAGTATTTCTAAGGTTAAAATATAGAAGTTCGTATTCTTCTTACATGGAGAATCGCCTAAGCTTAGTTATTATACTTTCATTCTCCTTTAAAAAACACCTTTTAGAATAAAAAATTTACCTATTCTTGCAGTTTACAAAAAAACAGTAAAAATTATAATGTACCCATTACACCCCTATCAGACGCATCAAATTATAATCAGCCACCCTTTGCTGGTGACAAGTGTTAATCACTCTAATTAGGGGTTTCATTTGTTTTAGGTTATTAAAGGGCAACTGTGGTCTCAAAACAAGTTAGGGTTAAATGAAAATCTGCAGTATTTCCTTTACACTGAGCCAACAATCACATCTCTGGCTGGAGCCTGTGAGAAATTACATTGGGGTGAACTTCCTGCTTCCAGTAGGTTGAGTGACCTCACCTTACCTCTGCCGGCCCTTTTCCCCCTGGGGGAGAAGCATGCTCAGTAAGACTTATTGCTGGGGAAATCAGGAAGTACCTGAGGAAAAAAGTTAAGAAGGGGAGCCTATTAATGCAGGTAGTGTACAGGAAGTGTTCATCCAGGAAGTTACATTGCTGAACCTTTCCAGCAATAACTTCTCACACATTTTATCTAGAGATGTGATTTAGGTTTTATTTTGAAGGTACAATGGAAGGCTTTTTATATAATTCTTACTAGTTTGGAAGAATTTGAGACCACAGTTACCCTTTAATTTGCCTTGAAGAGCAAAATAACTGGTCTTCTTCCTCTTTCTCTGCTTTTTTGGACTGTATCTTCTAAATTTTTTGAGCTAAAAAAACCAAAAGTAATTAATTACAGACATGCAGGACACACAGGAAAAGTATGTTATCTTCTCGCTAAGGAATCCAAGGAAGCGCTATTGGTGAATTTTGGGGCATTTTTTTCCCATTGACTAAAATGGAAAACCTGAACCTTAAACATACACATACAGGGGTTTCAGGGTCATGTGATCAAATCAAATCCCAACCATTACATTAAATGCACCTGGGCATCAATTACATTTCCTAAAATATACAATAAAAGAACAATATTAAATACACAATATATGGTTTATGTATTTAGAATAAGATGTACACCCTGTGGTCCTCCAGATGTCTGCAAACTCCCAGCATTCTTATCTGCTTGGTGAATGCTCAGAGTTGTAGTTTTTAAACCTCTGCATGGCCACAGGAAAGATATCGCTTTTATGATCTGCAATGCAAAAACCCACCCCAAACACCACACAGGGTATATGAAAAGGTTTGTGTACCTGTATCTGATAACCCAACCTACCCTTACATTTCCATGGCAACCCTACCTACACCATTAAAAAGTTTGATGATCGACTACTTTAGATTTTCAATAAAAATCCGTGTTCCCTGAAATCCGGGAGTTCTGAAAGTTTCGTCGGGACTTCAAAACCCTTTGATTCTATTCGAAACCAGGTTCTATTTGAACCCACATTACATCTCTACCAGAAAAAATGCTGCAGGTGGCTAACTTAAGCAAAAATTAAGCAATGCAAGTCAGGCACGCAGCAACTTACAGGCATCACCATTGGTAGTCCAGCAAGCAAATCAGCATGCACACATGATGCAGCCAGGAATTATAGGTACAGTTCAGTGGAAATTATTAATATTTGTTAAATTGTTAGTATGTGTAATTTCTTTAGTTATTCCACATATTCTCTCCCATTTTGAAAAATCAGTTGATTTCATACCCTTTGCTGTTCTCTGCTTAAAGGTAGCAAGCAGTGCCAGGCGGCAACAGCCAGAGTCAGCATGGTATTGTCTTGTATAAAGAGAGGTTTGGATTCAAGGGAGGAAAATGTTGTTCTCCCTCTTTACAAAGCATTGGTAAGGCCTCATTTGGAATATGCAGTGCAATTTTGGAATCCTGTGTACAAAAGACATATTTGAAATGGAAAGGGTTCAGAGAAGGGCAACTAAATTAATAAGGGGATCGGGGGAGCTTGAATATGAAGAGAGACGGGAAAAGTTACAATTATGTACGCTTGAGAAAAGGCGCTTGCGTGGGGATATGATTACTGTGTATAAATACATTAACGGGCCATACAATAAACTATCTGGGGCATTGTTCACCAATAGAACATGTCCAAGGACACGAGGACATCCCTTAAGACTTGAAGAAAAAAGGTTTAGGCTTCAAGCTCGGAAAGGGTTTTTCACTGTGAGAACGGTAAAGCTATGGAACGGTCTTCCAGTGGACGTTGTAATGGCAGGTTCATTGGTCAGTTTAAAAAAAAAAAAAAAAAAAAGCTGGATGAGTTTCTGCAAACAAGAAATGTTGCAAGTTACTGGTATTGTTACATAAAGTAACAATACTTTATGTAACAATACCAGAGTTGATCCAGGGAAATTTCCGATTGCCACTTTGAGTCAGGAAGGAATTTTTTTCGCCTTCATAAATTTGGTGGGGTTTTTTTGCCTTCCTCTGGATCAACAGTTAGGCAGGAAATGAGGATATTGCTAGATGGGTTGGACTGGATGGACTTGTGTCTTTATTCAACCACAAATACTATACTATACTATACTCTGCTTTTGACATTAGTGAGCTGACATTTCAGGTTCTAACGGTCCTTCTTCTTCCCAGGATGCACCACATCCTTGGAATGTTCCTAACCGTTATTTCTACTGATTGGCAGTTGGGATGGGTCAAAAATGCTCAGATCTCTACTGAGCAACTGAATCAACCTAGGCACTGGATCAAGGGCAAGACCATAAAGGTCTCTACTAGGGGGTCCTGCAAACAGGAAGTCATTATTTCGGTTGCATTAATTTATACACAGACACAATGCTGAATTGGTCATTGGGATGAAATTGGTCAATGCTAAAAAGGTCATTGGGATGAAAAAATACTGCTCTTTTTTTTTTTTTAAAGTACATGTATTTGCACTGAAATTCCCTTTTAAGTTTCCCCACAGTGACTGGTACATACAAATCTGGCCACAGAAAGTGTGACTGGTACATACAAGTTTGCCCACAGTTACTGGTACATGTGATCTTACTGTGCAAGGACTCAAGACAGGTACATAGTCTAGAAGTTTAATGGACTTTTTGTGTCACTTGCACCTGTTAGCGTGTTCGCAGTTCTCATGGTTTTTTTTTTTAGAATTGCAGCCCACCTATATGCAGCTGCTTTATTTTTCCCACCTTTAGGTACGGGCCTTGCATGGTTATGAGTTTGAGCATGCTTAAAGGAGGCAGTTAAGGGATAACATTCAGCTGTTGTCTGTGATATCAACAATCACATCCATTATTGAAAGATGATAACTCAAAGAAACGGGAAGCAAAAACAGGCAACAGGCATTGTGCAGCATTTCTGGTTAATCTTCTATATTTCAAGTTTCTAACTATTGCAGTTTTGAGGCTGATTCACCTATAAACAATTTTTCATTTGAGGGCTGGACTTGCCCTTTAACAACTAGTTTCCCATTCCACTAAGGAGAAACATTCGCTACATCAAATAAGGTACCATCTGCCTTTTTTAATGTGTGTTGTCTTTAAATGACTTTCTCTCTAATGCAGACATTTACATTACATAGTACTAGGTATTATTGGCAATCAAAGAGTTAAAATTTTGTGCCTGCAGTGGCCTGTGTCTGTGTGGACTTATTCTTTTCTCTTCTGGTACATTATAGGTTAAGGGGGGTTGGTTTTAAGCAGACACTTTACTGTTGATTGGAAAGTGTCTGTGCCAGTTCTAGAGAGAAAGTGAGGGCTCGGTGCTGTTACATCTCTCAGCCCCCACACTGCAGCAGTCCTAGGAGAGTGGGGGGTAGGACAAGCCATGCTGATGCAGTTGTACTGAGACAAGCTGGAGAGGAGGAGTCTATGCTTAATGCAGCATCTTACTGTATCTAGGCAGCAGCAACAGCTAGAGGCAGCAGGGACAGGATCTGAATGAGGAGTGTGCTGGAGAGCTCAGCAAAGTGATCACTGTCAGAGCCTGCAGGAGATACTAAAGGACAGAGACTTTACAACTGTAGCCACGGTATCTGTCAACCAGACATCTGTGCAATACCTGGAAGGCTCCCTAAAGCCAATGCAACAGTGTCTGCTGCAGATTCTGTAGACCAAGCGGAGAAATTGGAATTAAAACTATACTGGAATTCTGCACAAAGATCACCTGTTTATGGAGTCGGCAGGAGTCAATCTACCTATTGGAGTTCAATACAGCACTGAGATCCTGGAGGAACTGCAAGCACAGAGGCACAAGTAAATTCAGATTTTTTTCAGTCTGACTGAACCATCCCCCAGCAGGATCAGGAAAGGATCTGCAACATTGGCACCGAAACCTACATAGACACCCCCTGCCAGCTCAGCATATTCACATCTCTGATTGATCCCACTGCACAGACCTAATCATTAACCCTGCAATTAATAGAAGCACTGCATTACTGCTGCAAAGCCTCTGCAAGTTTTGCACTTAACCCTACTAAATGCAACTCAATAGCTTTTCTTTATAGCCACTGCAAGATCTGCACTGGTACTGTATGTGACTCCCAAATGTTTGCTCGACTGACTGTCCCTTTCACCCAAATTAACATTAAGAATAGTCCTTGCCAGACCTGTATTCCTGTCCCCTGCTTACTTTAGTCATTCTGCCTTGTCTGTCCCCACAAGGCCTACATTCCCACTTTGCAAAGTCATCGCCAATATCTGCACTCACTTCAGCCCTGCCCACAAGCACCCCCACCCAGTACCCGACTTATTGCTCTCCCCTAGTTTCCATACACTGTATCTGCACCTGGTGCCTACAAAGGAAAAACCTGCATGCATCTTCAAAGTATAAAGACTGTGGTACTAGGCTGAAGTAGTGACCTGTTGGGCCTGGGCAAGACTGGTATGTTCTAGAATTAGAATTCTATCTCTTAGCATCCAGTCATTGATTGACAATCTACATAGCTCGTCAGATCACATTTCTTCATTCTGGAAAACAGTGCCATGGAGTTCTCAAGGCAACTCCCTTACCACCTCTGTTAATGCTTGCCATAGGGATCATGGATACTTGTATATTTTCTTTTACACTTATCAAAAGTAAGCTTTTCATCAATGGAGGAGGATATTGATACCCGTAAAATTAACAACAGTTTCCTGCGTGATCACAGCTATGCAACAGAAGGTGAGTGTGGTGGGGATGTGCATTCCTGTGCACCCGGCAGGCCATGCAGGGGGAGGGGGTATATATCTAGTCTTATTGCCCTGGCAACAGCTAAGCAGTTTCTTTCCAAATGTTTCATTCTAAGCATCCTTCCTCATTAATTGCATCTCTGACCTTTGGCATAGCTATTAGGTAAAAGCACATTTATTAATGACCCCAGTGTGCAGGGCTGTAATCAGAATTTTCTGAGCCCCGTACTAGGAACACTACTGGAACCCTAAAGCAATAAGCATCTGGGCACCAAGTTAGAATTTGATTGTTCTTTTTATCTACTTTAGGCTACAACCTATAGAGAATTTTTTTCAGCTGTTGTTGAATTACAACTCGGTGTATGAAGTCTTATTAAAGCTGCAATTGGACTTTTACGTTTTAGTTTGTTTTAATGGTTTGCTGATGCATTTCCCAGGGAAATGGGTATACCGGTAAGTGGAGTTTACTATGACTCTGAAACTGATGAGAATTGTAGTTCATCAAGTCTGTAGTTAGGACGTCACTAAACAGAGGAACTTGACTGGGCATTGAAGTCAGTACATCTAAGCTATTTGATAGGAATATAAGCCAGGAATCTGGAAAGACTTAAGGTGGCCATACACAGACGATTTCAATCGCAATGTGCCGACAGATCACATTGGTATCTGTCGGCACATTGCGAAGGGAACCTTCACACATGGAACCGTCCAATCCCCAAACGCGGTATGGGGATTGGTCGGCCGCACGGCCATACACCGCACAATCAGTATCGGCTCCCTCTATTAAAGTAAAGGGAGCCGATGCCGACTGACTGAAATTTTCCGTCGTTCCCGATCGAACGGAGTGCCGACTATGGTCGTTCGGCGGCACTTCGATCGGTCGGGAATAACCCCTACACATGAGCGATAATAGGTAAATCCCGTCGTTCCACAACGGGATTTACCTATTATCGTTCGGATGTATGGCCACCTTAAGGCTATAGAGCAAACCATTTTAAATGTACTGGTGTTGTTTTCTGTAAAGTCAGTTAAATCCATGTCATCGATCGATGGTCAACAATAATTGGATCCTGTACTTTATTACAAGCACCATGTAGGAGCGGAACTTGAATGTGTGAATCAACTATACCACCCTTATGGGTAATAAAAAAAAATCAACTGTCATCATAGGATATTTTTTTCCTTGGTAAGTCCTAGTCCTTTAAAATGAATGCATTCATAAATGCATATTAATAACATGCTTCAGTATTTCTTAAGGAGATGCAGTTTTAATAGAGTAACCTCACATCAACGTAACTGCACCTTTTTGGTGGGTATAAATGTGTTTGGAAAGCAGGTTGACTTTCCTCTCCCGATATAGTAGATGACATTGTGCTGATTTAAGGAGGAGGTTGCATAAACTAGGGACTTATCCCCTGGCAAACATATGGCCGCTCTGACGGAGAACTTGTGAGTCAGACAGTTCATTTGATTTTGCCTGGGTCTATAGGAAAGGTTCTTAGCCTCTCATCGTTTTTGCTTTGGTCTGTGATCATCTTAGCTGTTTCAAAGGATCCCCTGAGATTCTGTTTGCATAGAGGCCTACAGGCATACATTTACATACACACAGGGTTAATTAGAATGTTTGCTCTTTTATAATGGAACTTCTTTTTGAGCAGCCTTACTACATTTCCATTGTGTCATTCTATTGGAAGGATTCCACAAAGAGCTGCCAAATAGATAGGATTCCTTTACTGAGTGATCTAATGAGCAAAAGTAAAATACACATGAGATGCTGAATAACTAAACAAAATCAGAAGCAGGCATTAAATATTTGAAGCATATTCTCTTTTCAATGTACATCCTCTATGCTGCAGGAACTAGTTAAATCCCAGGTTAGAATGCAATAATGTGTCTGAGCTTGTAGGCAGCCTGGGCAGTTACAGTGAAATCTGATTATATCCAGGTTAATTTGTTTTTTATTTTCTAATTTGATTTTTCAGTACAAATGTATTGGCAGTTGGTAGAGTGAGGATATTGTGATAGGCTTAAACAGTTCACTGACTCCTTAATTCATTTTAGCACACACTGCAAATTCTCTTTAAAGTCACAGGCACAAAGCCTAAATCCAAATGTTTATTCTAGCACAAACTGTCAACATTTAGCACAAGTGTTGGAATCCAGCTCACAGCAATCCACAGAATATGAATAATATAGCCAAAATCACTGTAAATGTTCACACAAGTGCCTGAATACTCTTCCATCTATTATTGTCAAAGATCTTAATATTATACTTGTATTAAAGATTCATGAATAATGAAATAATACAATAAAATAATCCCTATGAGATGTCATCCGTTATACCTGGCACTTAGCGAAGTTTCCCATGTCACATGACTCACTAAAAATATGATTAAAAAAAGAGATTGTTCCCCAAGGTTCTATGACCTGTATTGAAACATTCAGCCTGTGGTCTTGCGCTTTTACATGGTCTTGGAACAACTGGGTTACATTATTCATAATGATGTCATTGTTTTTAACAGATATTTAGTGATGTCACTTTTTTATAGGACTCCTTAAAATATGTCAAATAAAACATACCCCTAACTTCAAACCATAAGAATATAGATATAATGCAATTCTATAGTCTGTGTAAAACCACTGGGCCACATTGTTTATTATAGTAACAAATCCTTGTGGGACAATAAAAATTGTTCTGGGGTTTAATATATATCTGTGCTAAGTATGCATTGCATCTGTACAGAGTAGCATTCTAAGGAAGGGCAGTATTGTAAAAATACATTTCTTTATATAGGGTGTGGTTGAAAATAAACGGAACCCTTCCCTGTAGTTGAAAATTAAATAAAGCATAAGCTTTGCAGACAAAAGGCTCAGGGCAGTAGAAAGAAGCCCCTCGTCTTTAGTGGGAAAAACCCTAACTAGATCAGGGTGTCCTGCCTTTAGCTCAAATTTAATTTGGTTGACTCAGGACCACCTGAAAATCAGCTGCAGTGGACAAATTGCAATGTGTAAGCAACAATCCAAGATTGAAAGATGGAAGTAAAAAAAAATCTAGCTTATTATTTTTATGAAGGAAATTTTTTGGTGCAAGGAGCGCTCTGTGTCCGAGGAAGTTTGGCTTTCTGCTACCCAAAATGCAACTCTGTTTTTTCTAGCTTTGCTGTGCTACATCTGACCCTCTTGAATTCACATATTTTTAGTGACCACGTGTCTTTTGCATTGAAACTCCACAGTTCCCTAAGGATGCAGACTGACATTTGATTACAATGCATCTCCTCCTACCATCAGCAGCAGAGATTAAAGTCGCAGGACATACAATGTATTAATTTCCTGTCTTATCGGCGATCACAACCTTTACATAACAATCATGAGCAGATGACAGTGGTGCCTGAACTGATTAAATGTAAAATTCGATCAAACTCTGTGCATTATGGGAAAATGCTTCTTTTTTTTTTTTTTTTTTTAAAGAATTAATTTACTGACTCGGATCTCCATGTAGTAGCCTGCTAGAAATAACTGCATTTCTTTTTTTCTCAGTACCTTTAAATATGGGTGTGGCTTGATAAGTTAAAAGAAATATATGGTAGGCAAGCCAATTTTTCTTGTGTAACATACACTGCAGCAATGCTCAGACTGTGAAGAGTATATTTCACTTTCTTGAATATTTTTTCTTCTTTGAGAAGCCAGCAAGACCATAACTATTGCAGCATGTTCAGGCTCCTCGATGTGCGGCACTCTGGCATGGTTTAAAATAATAATAAGTGGCAAATACAGTTTTTGCTTGCGTGATTTTACGGTTTAGACTACCACGTTGTTACTAATGCAGTGAAAGGGGGTGTGATTCCTTTTGTTAGTTTATTGTATTCAGGGTAAGTAATTTCCCAAGGCCCCAGTGATAACTTTTTAATCATTACTAATCAACCATTCCGTGGGACTGAATATTTTTTTATGTTTGCAATTCTCTAAAGGAGGGGTGTTGCAGAACTGCAATTCCCAGCACCCCTCAGAGTGTATTCTCAGTCTGCATTGTTTTGCAAAAGCTGGAATGAGAAAGTAGCCCATCTTCGTAACAGGATTTACCGGACCCCGTGGGGAATTTTGTTAGCATAAGTTACTTAAATTATACCAAAACCACGCCTTTACCAGTATGTGGATTCCATAAACATTAACATCCAAATTACAGTTGATCTATTCACATCAGGCCCAAGAGTACCCTATCATACAAACTCCTATCAAAAACCTAAGCACAGGGAGAACATCCTTGTAGGTGTATCTAGGGTTTTTGTTTTTTTTTTAAAAAACCACAGGATTCATCATTGCTAATCACTGTGCCACCATACTAGCCTAATATGTACAAGAGAGTAAAGTCTGTGGCCTGATTTGACCCTTCTGTTTACTGTGGCAATTAGTAAACCATACTAAATTAACACATGGCTCTACTGCTTGATAGGTGACACAGCTGAGAACTGGTTGTTTCCTGCCTCATATTCTTTTGTTTTTTTCATTTATTATATCCATTCACATATTAGAGCATAATGGCCTTTTCCATATGCTGTGACAGTATTCTCCTGCTTAGCAGCTGATGAAAGATTGCTTTCATATACGTAGAGTGTACTAAAATCATTGGCAATAAATTGAAGATGACTACTAAACATGCTAAAATTGGCAGTGCAATAATGCACTAGTGATAAAGCATATGGTTCTCTTAAAAGACAATCTTAGCTTCATTAAATCAAATGGGATCTAATTTTAATGTTGCCATAAATAAGAGAGAAAAAAACTATTTCACTGGGGATAAGGCTAACAGGAAGATTGACAGGCTTCCTAAGCAAGTATTGGCTTGCTCGTGGTAAGCTTTCAATATTACTTTGGTTAGGGCTTCCTTAGTGCTCTATAGATATTCCAAAGTTAACATGGTTACATTTCAATTGCAATACCATTCCATATTTTTAATGTAAGCTATTTGCTGGTTTTAAGCATGTAAAAATGATGCACCTGTTTAGTACATCTCCTGTATCATGAATAATGTACTTGCACAAAAATGTAAAATTCCACAACTGACACAAATCCTCGTAAAACCATGTTGGCCTTTAGGACAACACCAAAAATGTGTTAGTGTTGCTTTAAGACAGTGATTTGTTTTGCAATTAATGTTGCATAAACGCATCAGCACAGTCTCCCCTATAAGAAGACTCTGCACTACCTGTGTGGTCCACTGGTCAAAAATATGCGCTGGGATTTTTATTGTGGTGTTGTCTGGACTAGCTCTAAGAGGTGGAGGAGCTTGGCTATGAAGATAGGGTCGGCCAGCCCCCTTAAACCACTTCCTTCATAGGTTTTCTCTAGATGCCTCATATCAAGCTGTAAAAGTCCCGACCTCCTGCACAGTTTTAGAACTACTCCAATTGCTAAATGCATGCTTCCATTGGCTAGTCTGGACAAAAGCTCAGATAGGCAGAAATTGCTGGTAGGATAAAAGGAGTAATGTTTTTTTAAACCACGCACCTTATCCACCCACCGTGTCAAGATGTAGGCATTTGTAATGGATTACAGACGGATATGGTAATAGGCGAATTACAAAACAATGGTAGTATTGCACCAGTTTTCATTTACCTTCAAACACCTGTCACAATTTGTCAATAAATCTATGTTATTTGTCCCATTTAGACAAGGTATTAATGGATAACTTCCCTAAGGTATTGAAATGAGCTCTGGCTGTTGTGGAAGTACAAATCCTAGATAACCCTGAGATATATTAGTGGATTTTGTGAATTGCAAATTAGTCAAAGCTTAATAGACTGATGGTTTTGCAGTCTCCCAAATGAGCTTTCTAGGGGATGGGCTCTTCCTTGAAGGAAATCCCCTCTAAACATTAATAACTATTAGGCTAGAGAAAGGCATCTTCAGAAGACCCAGATTTCTTTTTGATAAACTATGTAGAAATCTTGTTTCAACCTTTACTACCATGTACATTGAATTAAATGATTGTCGTTTGATACATGGCTTTTTATGCTTTATCTTAGAAATGTATGATTTTATGGTGAAAAAATGTCTAAGCATGTCATGGTATGTGGTATCCATCTTGATTCCTCAACCATTCTCTCGAGTAGGAAAAGCATGTATTGTAGGTGATAGATATTTTCTTGGTGTAAAATACACAGCCAGTGCCCAATAGCTTAGCTCAATCTGCTTAGAATCCTCTTCTCTCACTTGCCTTCTTAAGGCTCGTACACCCGTACGATTTTGCCAACGATCCCCGATCGATACCTACATTGAACGCCCATTTCGGCCGAGAATCATCCGTGTGTATGCTATTGTTCAGGGGTCATTTGTTGATCTCCCCCGACCAAACGCATTCACACAGACGATTCTCGGCCATTTGTCGCGGGTAGCGCTCGGTGTCGGGGATCGTTGGCAAAATCATACGTGTATGAACCATTATACTATATGTTAATCCCTCTCGTGCCAGTAAAGAGCTGGGCAGGGAAGTTATTCACCAAGTCCAATTAAAGTACAAACAGGCTCTTTCTTGTTCATATGCTAGATGGTAATACAATCTAGAATTATAATGTAAACAGGACTCTGAGTTCATTTAAAGGGAATGTCCACCCCCAAACTAAAATTTGTATATAAGCTAATTAAACAGCCCCCAGCTCTCCTTCCCTCGTCTACCTTCTGCTCCGTGCTTTTTTTATTTGCATGGCAGCAGCAGAAGTGGCCGGACTGGTAGCGGCATTACTGATAGGCTGAAACATTGCATCATAGCTAATCAGTGACACTGCTGCAGGTCCGGCCCCTTCTTGACAACATTGCTGGTCTGAAAAAGGCACGGAGCAGCAGTTGAAGACAGCCAATTAAATGAGGGCTGGTAAGTATACTTACAAGCCTCAGAGAAATATTTAAACCTTGTGATGTCAAGGTTTGTGGGTTGGACATTCCCTTTGATTGCACTGTAACCTTTGTGAAAATGTACGGTTTAGCAACTTTTAAACCTAAAGACTTGTTCATAGACAATTATTATGGAATGAAAATGATGAATTGTAGGTTGTCAGTAGCAGAAGTTTTGTTAATATTTTGTAACTTACTGTCTAAAATGACCTATGGGCTAATCTGCAGATCTGTGATTGATATGATTGTTAATCATTTTCTTATTATTTTCTATAAAAATAATTAAATATTTTACATTGCCCCAACCATCCCAGTTTCCCTGGTCCAGACCCAATATAAAGACCATATCAGGCATGCAATGTAAGGAATTTTCTTTGCCACACAAAGAGGAGTAGTCTGGAAAAGTTTGCAAACCACTGGCCTAAAAAACAATAGGGATACTGATTATTATTTATTTTTAACTGTGACTGCCAAGTTGAAATATCCTGGCCAAATAGTAAGGCATGCAAAACCAAACTAATTCTTCATAGTGCTGGCTCTGCCATATTTGATGCAGCAGTGTGTTATTGGCCAGAACTGCAAACTCCTCCACTTCTGTCTTTTATTGCCCATTATAAACCTTTTATGCATGGCTCACAGATGTCCACCCTTATCCATCCAATCTGTTGCTTTAAATTAAAGTAACTGCTGTTGACCTTAATAATTAGTTAAAATGGAACGTTTGATGCTCTCCCTGTATAGAAAAATATTTATTCTTCTGCCTGATTATTATGTATTATGTAGTAGTCATAATTAGTGAATTATGTTTTTGTAATAAAAGTCTGAGGATGGTGATTGGTGGTTTACCATATTAAAAGAAGCCTAAGATATGTAAATTTGTGCTAGTGCTGAACTCGTTGCTAGTTGTTTGTACTTTTTTTTTTATAATGCCACTAATTGTGTCCATCTTTGTTATATTTAACTTACAGAAGAATTACAGGCAACAAGGTTGATTTGAAATGAATCCCTTTGTTAGCTCCTCTCGTACAGCTCATTGGAAAACACAAACACCTTAATAGAGCAAGACATGATCAGGCAGGGTCAATGTGCTTTATACAAGAGAAAATGGGAATAAAGAGAGAAGCTTTCCATTGATCTACATTGTAAACCCCTATGTAAAAGATAGAGGCAAGAAAGAAAATGCAGGACCTACTATTGTTGAAGCATTGTTTAATTAGATGTTTTGGGGCCCTAAGTCTGAAAGTATCTCCCTATTAGAGATGGGGAAACTGATTAAATCCGTCCTGCCTGCGGATTCGTGAATTTTCAAAAAAAATGTAATAGTTGCAGAAAAACCCATTAAAGTCAATTGGAGAGAAAAAATCTGCACATATCTGACTAAATAGTAGGCAAAATAGCAATAGTAACTTATTGTAAATAGGTCTGGAACCTGGGAAATGGTCTGGGGAACAGCCCCCTGTGGGGGGATGTCAATTTTGCAAATTGAGGATTAGCAAACAGCCGAAAGTCCCACAGCGGGGGACCTTAGAAGGACCTTTGTAGCTCTTAGAAGGGCCTTTTGGGGCTTAAGGGGTCCCACAGCTTGAAACCAGAACCCCCCTCCTTGGCACTAATAAAGTACTGACAAGTGCCTTTTGGGGCTTAATGGGTCCCGCAGCTCAAACTGGGACCCTCATTGGCTCTTAGGAGAGCCCTTGCGGCGTGTCTTCTTTCTTCAAAGCCGGCGACACCAGTGACACTGCCAATGCTAGTGACATAAATGTCTATGGTGTTGCCGACGTCTTCTTTCTTCTCAGCCGGCGACGCCAACTCCACTGATGTCATCGACACCGGGCCACAATTGGATTTGGTCCTTCAGCAAACCTATATAAAGAGGTGGCAACCCCCGCAGAGCTCAGAAGCCATCAAAGATGTCGGCAATACCAGCGATGTTGATGTTGGCGGTGTCATTGGCGGCCGCAGTGACATCGCTTGGTGTCGGCAACATCAGAGGAGTTGGTGTTGCTGGCTTGGGAGGAAAAAGACATGCCAAAAGTGCACTTCTAAGAGCCAATGAGGGTCCTGGTTTTGAGCTGCAGGACCCCCAACAAAGGCACTTGTCAGTGCCACTAGGGCACTTCTAAGTGCCGGGGATGGGGGTCCCAGTACAAGGTGCGGGACCCATTAAGCCCCAAAAGGCACTTGTCATTGCCACAAGGGTACTAAATGCCAGGGAGAAGGGGTCCCAGATTCGAGCTGCGGGGCACCTTAACCTCAAACGTTTGAAGATTTTCGAACGGGTTTGCCATTACTATCCGCTTATCTGAAAATGACAGAACCATTAAGAACTTTAATAAACAGCTGATATTTGTATTAAACATTTTTCTGTGCAACATAGATGATTGAAACAGACCTTTTAACACAGGTAATCATTTTAATGCTAATTTAACAACCATGCAGGGTGGAAGTTATACTTAAATAGATTTCGCATAAACCAATGTCTTAAGTCCTAAAACCTTTATAGGATTCCTTTCTCTTTGGACTTACCAAGACATTCATTGGTGAAGCCATACCCCATTGTGTACTGTCATAATGAAAATGTTGAAAAGTAGTAGCTTTTATGGCTGTAGACGTCTAAACCTTTAGCCTGATTTCCTCTGATTGCATGAAAGAGGTATTAAAATATCGGAAGAATTTACCTTAATATGAGAATTAAACTGGATTTCCTGCACAGAGAATGCATTCTGTAGTGTTATACAGTGTATGTAGTGAGATTTGAGTCACTTTGCTCAGCAGCTGAAACTGTCAGTACATAGCCTTTTAAATACAGAACGGTAATGTTCTTTGTTCTCAGTAGATATTATGAGTGTGTGAGTGCTTCCCTTGCTGTGATCCACACATTGCCAATAGCCAAGCTGGCATTTTTCCTGTCTATTATTTGCTAACTAGGAAGCTGGGAATAAATTGGCTTGACACGGGTAACACAAGAAAAGATGGTGTTATATTGTACAGACCAATCCACCTGGAAGGCTGGGGAGATTTTTGTTTCCACACCTGCAAGCAAATGATGTATTTAAATATGAGTTAAACGATAAAACCAAGGGTATGTAAATAGTCAGGGGCTATCCTGCCACATAGACTGTGTCCTATATTATTTACATGGCAACAGTATATACATTGTTCTGTCCTTTGGTACAGTATACATGTGAGGGCCCCTGTGTATACCTCAAGGTGTTTGTGTGTGTGTGAATGTATGTATATGTTTATATAGAGCCACTAGGGGACGCAGCGCTGTACAATATATAATACAAAAAGTCATACAAGAGGGGCAATAAATAAATACATAAATATATGTATGAGCATCACTAAATATACAAGTGCTTAAAACATGTAACATGAGGAAAGAGGTCCCTGCCCCTTACATAGCTTACAATCTACTTAGGTGTGTAACATACAGATACATAGGAAAGGGTGGAAGTGCTAAAGTAATAACTGGTGCAGTGTCAAGTCCTGTGTTGTGCTGTGCTCAAAGAGAGAGCTTGACAGGTTAGATTTAAACTTGTTTATTGAGGTTTCTTGATTTAGAGAGAGGGGATTAGATTCCAGAGGACGGGAGCCAAAAGTGAAAAAGGTTTAAGGGAGAGCAGGCAGTGTGTGTGGGGGGTCTATATAAGATATGGTTCTGTGATGAGCGGAGGGTAAGGGCAGGGACATATGGGGACATGAGGAGAAATATAAGAAGGAGCAGAAGAGCGAAGGGATTTAAATGTTAGATAAGATAATGCATTGTTTAATGGGGAGCCAGGTAGATGTGCGGCAGAGAGATTTAATATCCTGATTGTTGGAGAGCGAGACAATGCGTGCGGCAGAATTAAGTATGGACTGAAGAGGAGAAAGATTGGAAGCAGGAAGACCAGAAAGCAGAAGGTTACAATAATCCAGACGTGATACGATGAGAGCATGGATAAGCAAAGCAGTAGTTGGAAGAGAAAGGAATCTGCGGATCTTTGTTAAGAAAAAAGCGAAAACATTTAACATAGTTAAAGGGACACTACACTGAAAAAAAGACTTTGCGTCATCTTAATCTATAATTGAATACATGTAAGTAGCACTCACTCTAATTTGTGTGTGTTGCTGCATGCCTTCAATCCAGCACACATTTTGTTTAGGAGCCGTATCCCCCCCCCCCCTTCCTCTTTTAACCACCCCCACTTCCATCCGACCCGACTTTTTTTGAGAGCAAGGAACTTGCTGGCTTGACAGCTGAAATATAAGAAGTTTTAGATTGGATATCTAAAGAAATAGGGGTCAGATCAACAAAAAAATGATACAGTGGGGGTTGGGAAGAATTATAGTTTCCAGTTATGGTCAATTTAAAATAACCTATTTTTCGGTATAGATGCCCTTTAATGTGATTGGAAAAGGAGAGAGAGGAGTCAATAATAACCCCTAAGCAACGTGCCGACTGAATAGGTTAAATGGGGGTGTTGTCCACAGAAATGGAAAAAGGTGGGATAGGACCAGGTTTAGGTGGGAAAATGATTAGTTTGGTTTTAATCAGGTTTAGTTTGAGGCATCAGTACACCATCCATGAGGAGACAGCACGGAGACAGTTGGAGATGCATGATTGGGTGTCCGGACTAAGCGTGGGGGTGGAAAAATATATTTGTGTATCATCGGCATACAGATGGTAGTTAAAACCAAATGATGACTTCTCCCAGGGAAATGGTATAGAGGGAGAACAACAGGGGTCCAAGAACAGAGCCCTTCAGAACCCCAACATTAAGAGTTTTATTAACATCGGAGAGGATGTTTTATTATCATATGACAGAGTAGGTTCTGTTTGAGAGGTAGGAACGTAGCAGGATGCCGTAAACTGTTTAATATTAAGTGTATACCTTTTCTTATGTGGGTGTCTGTGCTGTTCACCTTGTATTTTTAACCACTGGGGGAAATGTTTATTGGCTTTAGTCTTGCAACATTCAATAACTCTTTTGACCCCATATGTTGAAGGATGTTAGTGATGCTATTCCAAATTAATAAATCGGCTGTCCCGCACACTATCCACATCCACTTCAGCGTCTTTGTGCTGGGTGCTACTGACTCACTGTAGCCATGGGCATGAATATACAAGAATATCAAAGTATCATGTTATGTCTGAAGAAGGTGCCATCTTGACACCAAATCATGTCCTGTTATGTCTGAAGAAGGTGCCATCTTGACACCAAAACGTTACATGTGTTAATAAAACACTACTTGTTGCAAAGACACTTGCACTGATACTTTAATATTCAGTGATGCTATTCCAGCTGTTTTGATTGTATGCACAGCTATATCAAGATAGCTTATGGTGGACATAGACACTAAGATTGTCAATACACCATTTGACGAGAACCATTATTGGATCGTGTATGGACAACCCGCAGGCGATTGTCCAGTAATTTCCCCTATCAAGCCTATTCAAAAAACTTTTGCCCGTCTGGCAATCTGATCATACAACCTGCAAATCGTACATACGTCCCCAATATAGAAAGCCTTTTATTCAGCATGGCTTAGCTGGATTATGCTGTTCATGCCCCCGGCACTTAATATTTCGGTAAAGGAAAACTTCAATTACACATTTTGTGTCTTTATATTTACATTTATTGCCAAGGTTGTGGAAGGAAATGGAACTTTATTACCGTAGCTGTGCTAACCCTGGTTTTATACTTAAAATTTTTTTTATTGTTCAGCAAGGAGGCTCCCTGGTGAGAGTAGAATGAGAAATGAAGGAGATTCTTTGAGGGCTAAAACATAAAATTAAGTGAGACTATTGGCTTTATAGTTGTATTTTAATGAATACTACATTTCTTGAATACTAAGGTCCCCTTTTGTGTATCTAATCTGTAGTATTTTGGGGATTAGATATTTTTTATTTATATTAAGATAATTTAAATTTGAGAATATCAGAACACCTATATTGTAGAAAGTGCATGTTAATTGATATCGTCAGGCACAGAAAACACTTGTATTTGATCTAGCCTACTGGTAAATGAAGACTGGTTTTACAAAATGGGCTCCAAGGCTTTGTTACATCCATGTGGGGGGTTTCTTGGTGATATCCATTTAGGTGTAGCTCACCATGTATTCTGATTTGCAGATAACTGTTTGAGGATTATCAGGGTTATTCAATAAAAGTTCTTATCGTTTAAAATGGTGCTAATTTTGCCCCAACCAATCAGATGTAAGCTTACAAATGTTAAATAAGATCTGATTGGTTGGGCCAAAATTAGCACCATTTTAAACGATAAGAACTTTTATTGAATCTCCCTGTATGTGAGTTAGATTTCATATCTGCTGATTGAAACCTCCTATAGGAGAGGGGGCTCACTTAAAACAGAATAAAAAATAGTGAGATTCTGTGTACATAGAAACATATTAATAGACAGTCTGTGTCTTCAAGAATGTAATGAAAGGACTGCTGTTACAGACAGTCCTATTGGTGCCAAGGTATGTTTTAACTATATTCAGAATAATTACTGTAGTAAACATGCAAAATAGTAGCTCACTTTAAAATGAATGCAGTAAACAAAAATATTTAAGTAAAATGTAAATTAATGACACAGATTCTTAAAGTAATTGTCTGTGTGCACCATTTAATTTAGACATTAGTTTGCTGGGTTTTTGTACAATGCGACTCTGGAATTCTGTACTGATAAGATCTGCAATGTCTGAATGCAGCCTTCTCTTTCAATTGGATCTGATCTGCAAAACTGAAAAAGACTTTCCAGTTTATTTTTGCTGACTGGTGTGTTCCATACTTTTCCTGCACTCAGCTGCATAAATATGAATGCGGTTATATTTAGCACAATGTGCCATATTGAAACCTATATAGGGAGAAATTTGCAATGCTCCGTTTTATGAATCTGTCTCCTTGCCTGCAAATTAGTGGTAAATTTCTATTGATTTATTGAGTAAATATTTCTCAATGATTTTAGGGAGCTTGGGGCTGCAATCTAACCGGTATATTTTGCTGTGGACAAGTGGTCTGAAAACTCACACGCCTTGATCTCTGGTTTTATAAATCTCTGAAGTCTTGCTTAGCCCCCTGTCTTGGATGGGACTCCAACGGTCTTTGATAAAAGTGACATATAGTTACATTTAACACAATTTGCTTTGATCTGCAAGTTGGCTATTTGAAATAATTTACAATTTACTTGTGCATAATAGTATGCCAAAAAATTGTGGGAAAACTTGTATATTTTGTTTCCCTTAGTGTGATAAAATAATAAAAAGTATATAAGGGACACAGTGCACATAAACACAAAACCCAAGATACTGGGTATTCTCCCATCAGTAGGAATACGTAGATACAAAGGCTTTTACGCCTACACGGGTGATCTCTGGGATCCAATGCTATCACCACAGCTTGGTTCCTGCTTCACAGGGATCTATAAAATCTGGCAACATTAAATCCAGGGAGACAGAGGTAAATAGTTCAATATATTAAATTTAAAAATAAAAAGGGTTGATTGTTTAATTCTGTATATCTGTATCTTGGACTTCCCCATCCTAGTCCTGAAAGTTCCTCTATAATAGAAGAGCACATTTGAAAGAAGTCTATTTTCTCAGCACTTGTACCCATTTATCATTTGCAAACAGCTGGTAGAAGACAAATAATAACTAAGGGAGATTCAATAAAAGTTCTTATCGTTTAAAATAGTGCTAATTTTGCCCCAACCAATCAGATCTTATTTAACATTTGAAAGCTAACATCTGATTGGTTGGCGCAAAATTAGCACCATTTTAAACGATTCTCAGGGTTATTCAATAAAAGTTCTTATCGTTTAAAATGGTGCTAATTTTGCCCCAACCAATCAGATGTTAGCTTTCAAATGTTAAATAAGATCTGATTGGTTAGGGCAAAATTAGCACCATTTTGAACGCTAAGAACTTTTATTGAATCTCCCTGAAGAACTTTTATTGAATAACCCTATAAGTTTTCAGCACCATGGACAGATACTTAAAATAAATGTCAGCACTTGTAACCTTCATACTGCTAAGAAATAAAGGCCAACCTACCTATAAGAAGTTAATAACTAAAATCAATCTTTTTAATGCATCTGTTTTTTTATGTGTTGTTACCAGGCTTGTTATTAAAAATATAAATAAAATTTGATTATTTAATTAAATGCAATATTTTTCCAGATTATTATCCCCAAGGTGTGAGTGTAAAGTAACATTTATGTACTATATCATATTCTCCCTTTGCTGTTAACCTTTATTGGTAACCTTTACGTATTGCTCTATAGAGAATGTTTCAGTGTTGTTACATGTAGAGGTAAGAGACTTATATCAGTTTGATTATTAAAAAATCATGTTTGTATTGCAATGTTTATCTTGATAATGGGTTTATTTTGAAAGTAAGCAAATTTAAAAACAAATATATCCAGGTACTGATATTAGCATTGGTCTTGCTATGAAACTAAACATAGGGTTGCCATTTCCCTGGACTAGGAGGCATGTCATAGGCAGGGCTTAACACCCCATTCAAATGTGTTTTTAACATTTTTACCACCACATATACTAGTTTTAGAATTATGCAGAAACCCAATGTGCAAAACAAGAAGAGGACAGAATCATTGATTATATCGTATTTAATAGCTTTAGACAATTTTAATTTAAAAATGTATAAGCTGCAAAAGTTTGCCTGAGCTATTAATCTGCAGCAACCAATCAGACATATAATGGCAGTAACCCAGTAAAAAGTGAACATCTGATTTGTTGAATCAACAAACAAATAGCACGGTATAACTTCTACAGACCTTTTTGCATCAGCCCCTTTTAGGTTTTTTTTCTTAAAGGGTAAATGTCGTCTCCTATTCTTCCAAATTACTAATTACTATATAAAAAGTCTTCCATCGAACCTTCAAAATAAAACCTAAATTACATCTCTAGATAAAATTTGTGAGAAATTATTGCTAGAAAGGTTCAGCATTATTACTTCATGCTTGAACACTTCCGTTTTTAGCCATGTGATGATCCTCTGCCTGCATTAATAGGCTCCCCTTCTCAACTGTCATTTTTGTCCTCGGGTACTTCCTGTTTTCCCCACTATTAAGTCTTAACTGAGCATGCTTCTCCCCCCAGAGCCAATATCAGGTGATGTCACTCATCACACACAACCAACTGGAAGCAGGAAATTTGAAGATTCACCCCAATATAATTTCTCACAGGCTGCAGAGATGTGGTTGCTCATTTTAAAGGAAATACTACAGGCTTTCATTTAACCCTGACTTGTATGGAGACCACAGTTGCCCTTTAAGTGTATAACAGATGGATTTCTTTGGAAGCAGGGTGGCCTGTGGCCATTATTGGCTCTCTATACAAAAGTGTATTGACCTATACAAATTGTTTGGTGAGATTTGTGTTTTTTATCCACACATGCAGACAATAATAGGCAGGGCAGGCCTTTAATTGGTAAGTACCCAGCTTTAAGGAAGCTTCTGCAGTTTTGTTTTTGTTGAGAACTTTTTGCCATTAACTGTCTGATTGTTGCACTTTATAATAGCTGTTGGTTCCTAATTCCTATCTTAGGAAACAAGATTATAGAATTATAAGACCTACGGTGGGGTGTGCTCTATAAATATTTTAGTAGCCAGTTACTGTAGGACTAACAAACCTTTGTCTGATTGCTAGCCTAATATATCTCATTCCCAAGCCTAAGGCTAGAAATCTTTGATTCATTCTTTGCAATTTCAGATTTGTGTCGCCTCTCTGCCCTTCATATAAAATACTGTTGGCTGCAGATATTGTTCCACACAAGGCTGAAATGAAAATGAAGTGAAGTCAGACTCTCCCCTTAGGCCACAAAGCAAGTGTTTCTAAAGCTATTTCAAAATACTTAACTGCTGTGCCAATAAATTATAAGGCACGGCTCGCAACTGTTCCCCCATCAAAGTAGAAAAGCAAAATACCTCTCCACCTGCTTGCTCTATTGTTTCATTATATGATGTGCACACTGTGACTCATTATCTGATATTATCTGAATGTGTTTCTTGGTGTTCTAGGTTGCACCTATAGAAGAAACCACATCACAGCATTTTTACATTATTCCCATTGGTTTACATGCTAGGACAGTATTACTTCTCTGCATATATCACACAGATAATCTTCTTCCATATCTTTCTGTTTCTTTCATCTGCCCCACCCATTAAAAATGTTAATGCAACCAAACTATACATGAGAATGTGCCTCAGGCACCAGCAGCCACATTGCTTATGTTTGACTGATCACACAGGTTTGAGGCCCAACAAGGTGGAATCTTAGTGGGTGCTAAGTGTAAAAACCAGCTGCTCGGCTTTCAGGCAGTTCTGTTTAAAGGGCATGTTCACCCTTAAAACAACTTACATGGTGACTCGTCAGTTTATTACATGCATTTGTAACCAGATATTTAATGTTAAAGGCCATGTCCACCCCCAAAACTAAAATTTAACCCCATACTGGCCCCACTGTGTAGTTTAAAAAATAGTTACTTACAGAGCCTTCTTTTCCACAGCGTCTTCAATGACGTCAGTTGCGTCTGTGATTGTCCGCGTCTTAGCCAATCACGCAGCTGCTGGTCCAGCACTTGCTTGCAACTTCCGCAAGCAGGGAGCCAGATCAGAGACATCACGGCAGAGAAGGCTCTGTAAGTAACGATCTGAGCATATTTTAAGAGAAATATTATGGCGGTTGGGAGTGGGCAGCTAGTACTTACCTTATATGAAAAGAGAATTTTCGGAGTGAACATGCCCTTTAAAAGGCATGTCCACCCCCAAATTTATAATTTAACCCACTACTGGCCCCACTGTGTAGTGTAGTAAAATCCTTACCTCACATCCCAGCTCCAAATGGTTTTCCTGTAATGTCCCTCCAAAGTCCCAAAAACTGGCCACCAGGAGCCTCGCAGAGTCCATATAGGACTCTGCCACCTGTCTCCCCTCCAGGAGAATTTTGCCATGCGCACTGCAGCCCTCCCTCTCCTTTCTCTCTCTCTCTCCCTCCCTCCCTACCCGTTTTCCTCTCCCTCCCCCTAGTGCAAATCCCATTTTCTATAGTGTAGGACTCTCAACCCCAACTGCCATAGTTATTTGTGCAGAAACTCCCCCAAAATATACTTACATGACCTCTTTCCCCCTGTGTTCTGTATAGCTGGAAGCCGCGTCCTTGATTGGCTGCCTGTCAGCCAATCACAGGCGCAGCTCCTGGTCCGGCACCCTGCTTGCAGTTTCATGCAAGCAGAGGGCCGGGACTGAAAGTCGGGAGGAGAGAGGTAATGATCGGAGGAGTTTCTGCAAAAATTACTATATCGGTTGGGGATGAGGGAGGGAGCCCTACACTACAGAAAAAGATTTTAAAATAAGGGGTAGACATGCCCTTTAAGTTCTATTCCTTACAGGCAAAGGTACCTACCTCCTCCCTCTACTCAAAGAGCTTTTTATAAGCTTTAGCAGGGCCGTTTTTAGGCATAGGCCACCTAGGCAAAGTGCTAGGGCGCCCTGTCTGCTTTAGAATGCCAGGTAAAAGCTGCTGCAGACTTTATAACAGTGGCCCCTTTGACTAGCAGCCATGAGATCCCTATCCCTGCCTCTTTCTTCCTTCCATCCAACTCTCCAATAAGAACTTAGAGTGGATGAGGAGCGAACGATTCAATGGAGCAGACATGGAAAGCAGGTACATACTGTATATCACGGCAATGCTGGCAACTGAAAGGATTAAAGGTAAAACTCTCCTGGCCCTGAAAATGTTAATGCCTATACCCTGGGAAAGTGCTGGCAATGAAATTATTAATAAGAAAGTCTTCTGGGACTGAAAGGTTAATTTTTAATATTCTGCTTGCACTAAAAAGGGTAATCACAATATTCTGGGGAAGTCTTCTGGCACTGAAGGGTTAATGTAAATACTCTGGGGAAAGTGCTGGCACTGAAGGTGTTAAGTACAATAATCCTCGAAGGGCTAGGTCATACTACTGTGATGTTAAGTGCAATGGCATTGCGATCTGATCACGCTAGGGAACCAAGATGGCTAGAAACGACCCTGAGCTTGAGCATATGCAGATGAGGCAGGAAGTGAAACGGCAGTCAACCATTGGTTGTGATGTCAGCAGGCACAGCATTGATTAACTGAATGGAGGGAGGGGGACCAGCTTACTCTGCCAGAATGGGGGCCGTAGTAAATTATTTAAAAATCTGGTTAGTAGTGCAGGTAATAAAGAGTAAAATATATCAGTTGGGGGTAGGTAACTGACAATTGTCCAGTTTTTTGTTTTAAGTGTGAATATGCTAGAGAAGATGTGGAAATCCTTTGATTTACTGCAACCTGGGAGAATAAAGCCTGGGTGGATCATTTTACAATGCATTTGGCAAAGTCTCGAGCAAACGTTCATGATCCATGGGTTAAAAATGAATTGTTCTATCATCTGGCAAATATCTTGTATCCCATGATATCATGTATTCTCTGTGTTTCCTGAATACCTAATTTATATACAAGACCAGGTTTTGCTATAGGATGTGGAGAGATGTCATTTATGTATGATACACAGAGCTTTAATGTGACACATCACAGGATAACAGAGATATCTGGGCAGAAATAATTTTTACCGGGAGCCCCCTGTCTCCATAGGCCAAGAATAGTAAAAAGCACTTGTTTTTTGTGTAACAACACAGTTTGGATTTATGAATACATCATTGCAGAGAGTAAGTGTGATGAATATAAAAAAGATTGGAATAACAATGTTTTCTTCCCTTTCGTTCATTTCCTCTCGCAATCACATGCTCAATTTGCTAAATGTTAATATGCTGCTACTTACCTTTTACTTCATGGCAGGTTCTTGACAACCAAACTCTGAGGCATACATTCTGTGCTTAAGAATTAAGAAACCAACAGGATACAATAACTAGTCAAATTCATTGATGAATTAATTGATTATTCCTACCTTCAAATATTGGTTCAATGAGAAGCTACAAGCGCATAGTTTTATTCTGCCAGGTTATGGACCTGGGCCTTTCTGTATTAAAGACAGTGCTGAAGCACTCAGAAGATTGGCATAAACAGTTTTCTTTGTGCTGCCGCCTCTTAATAGAAAAAATATTGGGAGGAAGAATGTACCAATTCTATCTCCCTTCCCCATGTACTTTTCGTTTTAACTGTTCTTGAAAGAAAACTTTATACGCACTTTAGTTCTCCTTTAAAAAATCACCTAGAACATTACTGCCCCTGTGTGGCTTGTAGTTGTTAAAGGGACAGTTCAGTGGAAATGCTCAATATTTGTTAAATTGTTAGTTTGTGTAATGCCTTCTTAGTTATTCTACATATTCTCTTCCATTTTGAAAAATCCGTTGATTTCATACCCTTTTCTGTTCCCTGCTGTTTACATTAGTGAGCGGACATTTCAGGTTCTAACGGTCCTTCTTCTTCCCAGGATGCACCACTTCCTTGGAATGTTCCTAACAGTAATTTCTACTGATTGGCTGTTGCATGGGTCAAACATGCTCAGATCTCTACTGATCAACTGAATCAACCCAGGCGCTGGGTCAAGGGCAAGACCATAACGGTCTCGACTAGGGGTCCTGCAAACAGGAAGTCAGTATTTCAGTTACATTTATTTATACACAGACACAGTGCTGAATGGGCAGATTAAGGTCATTGGGATGGAAAAATACTGCTCTTTTTTCTGAAAAGCATATGTATTTGCACTGAACTTCCCCTTTAAGCTGTATGCTCCTTTCCATTCATGGTATTGGGTTTTGCAGTTCCTTCACTAAGCTTCCTTTGGAAGTTACAGAAATCTAGGGTTTGAATCCCTTAAAGGATAAGTACACTCAAAAAACAAAGTTTAAATGTAAGCTTTTTCCCTTTTTTTTAAAATTTTTTTTTTTTAAGGTCCCTTCAGAGCCTACCTGTGCCCCAGTAAAGTTCTGGCCATCTTGGATAATGTCTTCAGTCAGCTAAGCTCTGCCCCCCGAGACTTGCTGGACCTCATTGCTGTCTGTGTCTAAAAATCCAGGGGCAGTTTGCTCCGTGCTTGCGTGCCACCCGCTGCTGTGACATCGCATACTTGTGACATCGCATACTTGTGACAGCGCAGTGCGGCGTGTTGACCTAACATCGTGCGCATCATGACGTCACGCGCGTGCACGCAGAAAGCTGCCCCTGGATTTTTAAACACAGACAGCAATGAGGTCCATCAAGTCTCGGGGGGCGGAGCTTAGCTAACTGAAGACATTATGCAAGATGGCCAGAACTTAACTGGGGCACAGGTAGGCTCTGAAAGGACATAAAAAAACCAAAAAAATTGAAAAGGTTAGTTAAAGATACAGCTTCCATTTCAATTTCCTGGTTGTCAGTTGTGTGAGTGAGCAGGTGGTTGTGCAGTGGTGAATTGGATGAGCAGCTAATCCACGAATTGGCTATTGCCAAGCCATGTTTATTCTTACAGGAGTCAATGCTGTTTTTCCCAAGAGGCACTTTCAAGAAATCAATTCAGACTTGACTTTGTCTAATTAATCCATGAGAGTGGAGATTGCCATTAGGATTATGTCATCTATACAACTGTTTTATTTATTTTTCACTGGGGAACTGTTAAAAAGTTTCCAGCCCTTTGTTGGTAGCATAACATTTATTTTCTCTCATAGATCACTAGATATATAAAGGCAGCCGTGCGAATATAAAATAAAATGCTTTCATTTTGTAATATGTTTGTGCAGGATCAGGGCTGTGTCCTTTAGTACGATTGTTGAACTATAATTTTGCTATACCATCAGTGCAGCTTGATTATTGGAAATCTACAGTATAGCGCTGAAGTAGTTAAAGCAGTGTTTTAATGAATTTGCCAGCAGTTTTAGTTGTCACAATATTCCTGGTTATTCATGTGTTTTACACAGAAAAATCACAATCGCCCTTCCAAATAAGCTAATGTTATTGATGCGTGATTGTATCCTGGCTCATTGGATAATAGCAGATGCGTGCTCTGCAGGAAATGCCCATAGTCATTTTGTTCATTTCTGGACATATTGCTCTGATACAAATCCCCCTTCTCATTGGGGTTGATGAAATTAATGTATTTGGAAAGGTTCCATGAGATTTGTACAACATGAAAATTCATGTGAGATTAAAACGTTTTCCTCCCCCCAAATACATTTACCTATTGCAGGTATCTGAGCAATCTAAAGTTAAAGGGCAACTCCACCCTCATAAGAACATCTTTTAGAAAGAATGGCCTCTTTTTAAAATATGTTGATATAGTTTGTCCTATGAATTCATTACTGTATGCCTGCTATGCTTCTGGATGCCTCATGGAAACTGAGCAATTTAGAAACCTGTACTGAGCCTGGGCATGCTCAGAAGAGACAGACGGGATTAACATTCAGTCATTGGCTGTGATGTCAACTGTCAAATCCATAACTGTCAGTTACTAACTGGAAGAACCAGGAAGCAGAAACAGGGGAAACAGGACAGTGTGCAGGATTTCAGGTTAGACTTATATATTTTAGATTTCAAAGTATTACTGTTTATGGTTTTGGGGGATGATTTACCTGTATGTAAGTTTTCATTTTGGGGCTGGACTTGCCCTTTAAACATGGACATTTCTGTGTGTAAATGTGAAAAATAAATATGGACTAATTACACAATACAGACCCAGAATTTTATATAAACATTTTCATTGTGACTTTCTGCTGTACTATATTAAAAAGTTTGTGTGTGCCTAATGCTCACATAAAATACTTGTTAATGATAAAATCTCAGCATATCCGTGTAACAAAGTTTTCTAAAGTGAGGGCTCATATAAAGTTCAGTATGCAAATCCATTGTAATGCGTATTTGTAAGTGCCTAAATCCGCAGGCAGCTATGTGTTACCATGGCACACTTACAGTGCACTAGTGGGAACAAGACACATTGCTTGTCCCTTAATTATTACACACTCTGTTGTGCCAAAAAGTAAAACTTGCATAGTGCAAATAAGCTCTAGCAGCACATTGACAAAATATTATTTAAATATTCGTGCCATTTCCAACTATTATTTAGCCTTTGAAAGATATACATTGCCAGTGTCTTTTTATCACTAATCCGTATGTGGTAGTAGGCTACGATCACTTACAGGGCACATGTCCATAATCTGCATTTATTACTGTATGCCTGTTATGATTCTGGATGCCTCATGGAAACTGAGCAATTAAGTGACCTGTAGTGAGCCTGAGCATGCTCAGAACAGGCAACTAGGGGATTAGTATAAGTCATTGGCTGTGATGTCAACTGTCAAATCCATAACTGACAGAACCAGGAAGCAGAAACAGGGGCAACAGGATATTGTGTAGGATTTCAGGTTAGACTTATATAGTTCAGATTTCAAACTCTTACATTTAAAGGGTTTTTCTTGGGGGTGGGTGGGTGGGGTTAATTTACCAGTATTTAATCCGTTTTGATTTAAGGGATGGACTTGCCCTTTAAACTTGCATGCAGTCAGAGAAAATAAGACCGCCCCTCTCCTTAATGCCTTCTGGAAGATTCCTATAGAAGGCTAAGGCAAAAATACACATTTATTAGTTCTCCTTAAACACAATAGAACAAACTTACAGCACGGCGGCTCAGGTCATTATCTGTGCAGCTTGGCACATGGCTCTGGATGTGTGCTCGTAGAGCATTCCTCTCCTCAATCAATCCTGCCTTGAATGTTGCACATAGTCTTTTTCCTAGAAACCGTAACTGTATTGAATTTTAGAAGAATAGAAGCGATATTTGGTTTGATCTGGGAGAAATGTAACGTGTTCGTTCACCTGTCCCTTGCTTTAGTTTTTTTTAGCTATTGCAAAGCTTTCTACATTTTAAAGCTTTACCACTCCGTGAAACAATAACATTTTAAGAATGTTCTGTTGTGATAGATGTTCAAAGCCAAATTAGAAACTCTCTGTAAACCTATTCCCAAAATGAAGGAGAAGTAAAATGAAGACACTGTAGCCATTAAATGCTTTTACTATTCCTTGTTCTTCATTGCTACATTTATTGCAGGTTTGGCCTTATGCTTGAGTTATAGATCTACAGATGACACTTTACTGGAAAACACAATCTAGCTGGTAATAGTTTTTTAAGGAAAGCTATTTGAAAAGTCAGAAAAGCGCATACAGTACGTTATCAGGCAGAGGTAACAGTGTTAAATGTCATCTCTTTTTAAAGGACCAATTAACCATCTTTATAGCTTTATAAAATCCCAGTAAACGCTCAAATTCTTCCTGTGGAACCTATTTCAATAGAATTTTTTTTTTTTCAATAATTTAAAATCTTAGCTTGAAACACAATGCAGTTTATCTAAAATTGTCTAGTGGTAGATAAAAATGTTTGTATCTTTGCTCTGAACCTTTCTCCGAATTTTACCCAACCTATTAGAGCCGTACTGTGGAATATGAAGATGTTTAAAACCAAACCTATAAAAAAAAATTTCAAGTCTCCATTAGGCTACGTTCGCTCTAGGCGTTTTTTTTTTTTTTTTTACTCAACGTGATTCCGTGCGATGCTCCGCTTGGTTAACGCACAATGCATTCCATTGTTTTCAATGGCAATGCTGTGCTTTAACACCCCAAACTGCTGCATGCAGTGCATTGCACACAACGCTCTATATCACAGCTCAATAGTCTGAACGGTGCCACTCGTTAATATGTGCACAGAGTTTTGGTGCAATGTTTTTTACCTCACCAAAACGCGCTCTAGTGTGAATGAAGCCTTAGCTCATTCAATAGTGGTACATTTAGTATTCTCTTCCTAAGTTGTCTTTCTAAAGTATCACCAGCCTAGTGTTATTCCTTTTCTTGTAAGACAAAGACTAGTCCTTTTACGACAAATCTAGCCTTGGAACTTGTGATTTTTCTTTCTTTCAAACAGTTTTTATGGTCTTTACTTCATTAACTGGCATTTCGTGTGCAGCCCGAGGCTTTTCAAAATCCATTTGCTATTCTTTCTGCTTCCCTATTTCTGGTATAGCCTCGCTATATTAAAATCAACCGTATCACAGACCTTCCCAGCATATAGTTTATCAGAGTATGAATTATTTATGGCAAAGGAAGCCACCTTTTTCCTCATTGAGGAGATGTTTTTAATTAGTAAGGATGCTGAGGAGGAACTGATAGATGAGGTGTACTTTGGATAAACACCTAATGAGAATTAAGTGATGGAATGTCCTACTGCTAGAATGCTATACAGAAGGGAGAAAAAAAATCTAATTATGTGGAAATTTTACCATACAAATTCATGGCACGCAACTGTGCACTTTTTGTCTCTCGGCATGACTGGTTTATTCCTTCTGACAAAATAAGCATAGCTTTGTCTTGTAACTAGAAGGAATGCTTAATGTTGAATATTTTGCCGATACATAGGGGCTGGTAAGACATCCTATTCTTATTTAATGTTATCTTTGTATAACTGTAGATAATTCTTATCTAATGTATTCTATATCCAATGTTTTTTAAGTTAAAATAATAATGTTATGGGAGAACTATCGAGTGTATAAAGTTTTCTTAAAAGATAAAATGAAATGTACTTGGCACAGGGATATAGGATTGGCCATTTCTACCTCACAATATTGTTTGTGTGAAGAGCACCAGCCCAAAGAATATTGATTCTGCCAGTCTTCCTCCTTACTTCAGCGCTATCTTTAAAGCAGGAATAACCTGGCACCTGGGAGTGTGCGCAGAATTGATATTTCATGTGCAAATAATTCATCATGTAAGAAAACATAACTCTTTAACTCTTTTGGTGTCTTCTTATAGTAACCGTTTTATACCTTTTCAGAAATCGAAAACTGTAACTGTAGTTTCCCATTAAAGATAATTTTTGATGAATTTTCAGCTTAAATCACTTCTTGTCAGGACAGCTTTCTATCTGTAAATAGATCCCATGAATATAGAGTTTGGTCTATAAACTTCTAAACGGCTAAATAACAGTATAAAAAGTGGTTCCTGGGATGCCCAAGGGCCTTAGAACCATTGGTGTTACAAATCGCCTGGTTTAAATGTTTTCAAATAAGTTGCCGCATAATACAGATCCATCTCACAGAAAATGTCTGTTTTGATTACAACATAAAACGCTATGGAGACATGCTATAGATCTCACCCAGGCAACTCTGCCCTAGATAATTTCATTATTAATCAACTATCATTAATTAAGACTTTAAATTGCCATAATTATGTCTTCTGGTAAAGAAAAATTCCATTTGTGGCATATAAATTGTGAGTAAATATGACCTAAGAAGGGAGACTGGGATAATATTCAAAGAGGGGGATACGAACTGCCCCTTGTAATATGTATGTTAAGTCATAGTGTGTGTGTCTTTATTTAAAGATTATCTCCACTCTCAAAAACAACCTTGTCTCAAATAAATTCTATATATGAGTAAGCTGTACTGTATTATTGATTTCTGTGTAGTCTTGTGGAAGATAGTGATGTTCCAATATCACGAGTGATTTGATGGCTGTAGCTCTGCCCATTTTCATGCCGCCCACTTATGCACACGCCGACGTGTGTCCCCCATTCATGCATGAACAAAAACGCAGAGAATGCTTTGGGAAAGCCCAATTTGCCTCTAACTGGGTCATGGGCTTGGTGTGTGTGTGTGTGTGTGTGTGTGTGTGTGTGTGTGTGAGATGGAGTACTATCGAACTAAACAAACAAAAAAAACAATATTTCATGAATGGAGATAACCTTTAACACAAAGGGGGGGGCAGTTTTAAGACTTTAAGTGTTCATTTAAAGTCTAAATGCAATTTATATCACTTTTAGGACATTTGTTACTTTGCAGGTGAAGCATGAAGCCATTTGATCTCTAACTTTATGTACACAGTACAAAGAAGAATGAGGTTAACTTCCTTTTTTTGAAGATTATATCTCCCCAATTTTATTTTTTAGCCCGATTTTAACACGACTATTCATTCTACACAATAGAATTCAAATGTTTTTGCTCCCTGAATGGTGGCATTTTAATTATGTATATTGTAATGAAGTGTGAAATCTCCCAAATTACATCTCTCTATAATATCTTCGATTCCCTGGAGCTTAATGGCACGTTTTCAAGATTTCTGACCCATTGGAAACCTTGCATCCACTGGGTGATTTTTACATGGGATTGAGGTTAATTACTAATTTCCAACCTAACCTCCTGTGTGAACGAGTGTTAAAGTGAATGAGTGTTACAGTAAGCCTTTCTGGCTACTGGGAAAAACACATCTGATAAGGAAATAATTACATGGAGAAAGCCATCTTTAAATACAGGGAGTCCATATAGTTTCCTCCTTAACAGTTTTTATGGAACAACATCAGTAATGTTTTTGGCACTTGCAACAGCTTCTGGTTGACATTCTATAACAGTTTTATTCATTTTGTTTTATACTTGGCTGCTTACACATAGTGCTTGATGTCAGAACAAGTTTTTATTCTAAGACCTCAACATTCCCAAAAGTTAAATGCTTAAAGGAAAACTATAGTGCATATAATGTTTTTTTAAAAAACAGAATGAAAGGTACCTGAAGCAGAGAGGTAGGATTAGTACTTTCTACATAATTTCTATGGGTAGCAGGGGCGTAACTGCAAGGGCACAGGCTCCCCGCTAATTGGAGGCCAGGCCCCTGACCCCCCCCCCCCCCAGAAGGAACCGAACTAAACAGCTGATTGCGTGTATCTCTACTTCATACTCACGAAAACAGCTGATCATGGGTCATTTGGGGATGGGATGACGGGCTCTGCAGGCCGTGGTGTTACGCCACTGATGGGAAGTGGAAACAAAAAGAAAACTGCTTCTGCCAGGCTTTCTGGGTGCTTCAGCACTATCTTTAATACAGAAAGGCTTACTTATATTTAAAAGTAACCAATAAACGCACGTCCCCTATTCCCCTTTAATGTTTTACAGTAGAAATTGATAATTATATTAAATTGCAAAAGTTTCTGATTTCAAACTTCACCATACTTCTAAACTATCATGCATGATGTAAATCACTGCCCATGTATGTAGAATGTATAATTTTGCTCAGAAAACAAATAGATGTTTACACACGCAGTCCTGGCAGCTTGCAAGTAGTTGGCTTGTGTGACCTGGTATTAATTAGATGTAAACCCACTCTTCTCTTGAAGCCAGCTTGTAGTCTTACGGTTTGGCTACAAGTCTTGTGTCAAATCGCCAACTAAATATTCTTTGTGTCATTGTTCTT
Source organism: Hymenochirus boettgeri (assembly GCA_019447015.1). Classification (NCBI taxonomy): domain Eukaryota; kingdom Metazoa; phylum Chordata; class Amphibia; order Anura; family Pipidae; genus Hymenochirus; species Hymenochirus boettgeri. The sequence continues at coordinate 76,443,182 of CM033471.1, read as the reverse complement.
ACAGTACTCTGCATTTTCTCCGGTACAACAAACCTATCCCAGAATTAGTTATCTCTTTCTGAGGATGGTTTCAATGTTGTTAGTCAACAACAGTATGCAATAAGCAAGGTAATAGTTTCACTGTCAAGAGGCTGGCGTGTCTTTTAGCACTGTACATCAGATACCCTATTTTTAAGAATGAGTTTGTGCTTCAGTTGCAGAAGAGAGCAAAATTTAGTTGATTTCAGCTCGTTTTATTTTTTACATACGATTTAAAGAATAAATTCGTGGTGAGGAGACTTGTACTGTACCTTTTAGAATTGTTGCATTATTTGGTTCACTGAACTGTTATGTTATTTTATTGCAAATAAAAATGAAATAGACACAGAGGACTGTCAAGGTGTGCAGGCAATAGTAGAAGAGAATCTTATCATTTCAAACCAGGTATGTTTTTTACGGATTCAAATTTTCATTCAAAAGTTAGCTTCTTGGATGGTGGCTCCAATGTATTTAATCTTTAATTATTGAGTTGAAAAACACACTGATTATCTTGCTTATTTTTTACTTTTTCAGTAAGCATCTGCTATGCTGTAAACTTTATTTATTGCTCTCTACGTAAAAAAAATCATTGCTAGTAATCACACAGAACATAATCTCTAGAGAACGTGTACAGCAAGTAATGCATTGGGAATGAAAAGCAAGGGTCTCCTCTAAGCAGACATTGGTGGGTTGCACCTGTCTGTTGGCAAGTCATAATTATTAGTGCTGATGGCTAGTATTGCTGCTCAGTCATAAATAAAACCAATATGGGTCCTGCTTAAGCTTTGATTAACAGTCTGTTCAGCAGTTACAGCAGACCTTTTATTATCCGTCTAGAAGCCTAACCGTTTTAACAAGGATTTTATAGTGATGGGATTTATCAACAAGGTTTTTTTTTCTTTTAATATAAACCAATAACCAAGTTCCTAAGGCCTCTTTATATAAATATGTGCCACTGGCCCTTGGAATCTCCATCAGTATGAATCTCTAATTTAGCATTGTGACCAAGGGTGAAGTCCACATTATTGGGTTCAGCTTTCTTTGCTGAAGTCCATTCTATTTGTATTTTCTGTGGACACGTTGGGTGGCTTTGACATAGGCAATCTTCTTGCATCAAAGTCTGTAAATACAGAAAGAAAGCTAAACAAATTGCTTGGTTGACCAGAAGCAAAATAAAAATTCATCCCTGGAAAGATGTAATTGAATATTTGTCTGTAATTGCCCTTTAATAGAATCGCCAACAGAGCTGTAAGTTTTACACTATTAAATATGTTTTGCAGACTTCCTTTTTATGGGCTACAAATGAAATTTAAGCACTGTTATCAGTCGCATGCTAATCTAAATGCTGTATCTCTGAACTGATATGAAAGAATGAGCCTTGTGGGAGCTTAGTTGCAATTGAGTTTTATTCCTGTAAAAGAAGAAACTAGAGCTTTTTAATCACATTCAGAGCCCATTCTGTTTAAAGTTAGAATTTGGTTTTACTGTACATGGAGACTGTCAATAACTTTAAGATTTTATTTGTTTAATATTTAGACCAAGAAGAAATGTTGCTAATCTATACTATAGTGTAGAAGTGACTGCTGCCATGTAGAATGCATCTTTCTACTGAGGTCTCTTTTTGATGCAACAAAGCAATAGCCATAATATGCTAATAGAATTGTTTTCTTCTCTGTCAGAGTATTTAATACTGGGTACACACGGTGAAATTATTTGTCCTGACTGAGCGTTTGTACTATCGAGTGCTCGGTTGGGACAAATGACTGTCGGTCGCAGCAACAGTGGCCACGACGGACAGTTCACACGACCAATCGTGTGGTTCCATAAGGAACTGCATGATTGGCTGTGATTTACCAATGGGCCCGATCGCCTGTTCGTCTGATCCGGAGCTCAGTCGCCTCCCTACACACACGGTAAGATATTTTCGGCCAGCTGACCGACTGATGCACAGCACTGTCGGTCGGCCAAAAATGTCTTACCATGTGTACCCAGCCTAAAAGTTTGTCTATCTGGGTGCAACATTATATTGACTGTTTATTTATTTTTGTGACTCATCTAATGTGTTTAGTATTTACAAGGCCCCTAGACAATGGCACTTAAATTATTATTTTATATAATTTATATTTTTTGTGGTTAGTAGTGTTTCCCATATCTTAGCATTTTTGCGGGGTATATAGCAGTGACTCGTTGGATGAATTGTTCATTTTGACCAGAGTGAATGAATAGATTCTGTGTGCAGAAAAACATATTGTAAAAAAATGATTTAATTATTGATTTTATTATTAAATGGGCCTCTAGAGCCCCCAAGTAGACATCTGTTTTTACAATTGCAATTATTTGCCATACATATTGAATATTGAATGGATCAAGGCTGGATATTGTTCCAATCTGCAACAGTTGGCAGAAAGTATGTCAAATGACTTTCCTAGTACCCTTAAATAACAAGAAAGGTGTGAATTTTACCTGCATAGTTTTCAATTCTACAGTACCTTCCAATTTCCTGTCTTAACAGTCGGCATGTAGAAGAGGAATGGAAGTACTGTGTTTTGACAGCTGCTAGTTGGTTCCTCTCCTTTACCTTATGCACATGTGCAAAAATAGGTGGGAAAAGGGACAGACAAATGGTCAGCTTGCAGTACTCGCGTCTCTATTCTTCATGCTGCTGCAGCGCTGAGGCAGAAAATGGGTGGTAGGAATACTCACCTACAAATGTAATACTTTATCTTTTAGACTTACAACATAGTTAACAGGGAAATACAGAATTACCGTATATAGTTAATAATGTGATGTAAATTGTTAGGATATTAGGAGTCACACAGGAGTTTTATGACCGTATAAGTCATGAAGCCAGAAGCCACAGGCCTAGAATAAAGACCATAGAAAAGTCTATGGTGACCTTTAATACTTATAGTATAATGTACAGTAGTGGTACATTAGACATTGTCAGTGTACACGTTTTGTAAAAATCACAGTGGTGGAATGCAAAGCATTCTAACAGTTCGCAAATGCATACCTGCATTTCTTACATATTCAAGTTACATATCATAAGGTCCCTCTATGAACATATGTACAGTCATGTTGTTGCCAAGTAACAATAAGAAGCTAGATCTAAGGATGATCCTCCATAGGTCATTACCATTAAATCTTTTAATCTACAATTCCTAAATAAAATTATGGTAGGCATGTTATATAACAAACTTTGGTTGTCTTTCAGCACAATGGGACATTTATAATTATTAAATATTAGAGCTATGGACATAATCTCCCCCCAAAAGCTTTACCCCACCTTTTTATATTGGTTTCATATGTTTATTGCCTTTAAATCATAAATACAGATCATGCCCATTTGTATTTTTACCACATTAAAAAAGCAAGGAAATAGAAATCTACCAAACTAGTGTACAGTGTACTGCTCTGTTCTGTTCCTCAGACCTGTAAGAGCTAATTGGATGCACAGCGGGTCAGTTGGGACTAGAACAAAGGTGTCACTTTACAGTAGGAAGTCTGCTGAAACAGCATCATCTACAGATCATTGTTTTTAATACTTTGATCCTGTATATATCCTGCACATGTTTAACCACAAAATACTGTCTCTTCTTTGTCAGCTTGTTAAGATTATTTTTCTGCTGGGTTAACATTTAATAACATAAAAATTAAATTCTTAATGATGTTTTGGTCACTGATGCATTTATTCCTATTGCAATAAGATACCCATGATACTCCACTTTGCTAAACTACAGTACCCAGACTGCTCATGTGATAAGTTGTGTTTTGTTGCCCTGTTGGAAGATTTAGGGGGGCTGTTTAATGCATGTTTGGATCTCGTTTATCATGTTATGTACAGGAATGAGAAAAGTATCGTTTTCAGTGGATATGATGAAGTGACCTGACAGCTCACAGGCTAATGATTTAGTATTTGCCCTGATAATAATAAACATACAACGTTCTTTCCAGCTGAGAGTGACTTTACATTTCCTAAAGAACACGACTTGGAATTGAATGTCCACTGACTGTGCTAGTGTTAATAATGGCTTTACTTCAGGCCACAAAACAGATGAAATCTTTCAAACTCTAGAAATGCCCTTGGGAAATCCGTATTTCTTTGGATGTGTGCACTGCTTGTCACTATAAACTGATGTCCTTCCCATCTGCCTAGCAAGGCGTGTAGAAGGGTCACTGCTGGCTGCCAGAATAGTTCTGCATGGATTACAAAAATGCCAATGGTACAGGATATTTCATAGTGGTAAATACTGCATATCAATAATCTTCCATGGGTATTAAATGGTTTACCTTAAACTAATATTTGTGTTACTGGAGAATTTCACTCATTTGTAGTTTTTCATATATGTTAGGATGAGTTCACCACAATCATACCAGAAAAATGAACCAGCAGTGTAAGAATCTATAGATCCGAACCCATAGAACCCTTCACAATGGTAGTCAAGGGACCTACTGTACTGTAAACATATAAGGATGGTTCTGTTGTCTATGTGAATTAGTTTAACACATGTAGAAAGACAAGATGGCGAAGAGCTTACTGAATGTAGGAACTTTATTGGCTTTGTGCCAAGATTTTCATGGAATTAAAGAGCTTGCCCACCCCTAAACTAAAAATCTTAAAGGGACACTAAACTAAAAGAAATTACTTGCCTTTCTATATTTTTAGTGCTGCAAGGAAGTTGATCCATTTCTGCTCCCAGTGCTCCCTGTCACTAGATCTCATGTCCTGTTCAACTCACTACTAGTTAAAATACTCCTCTCTATGTATCCACCTTCTCCCAAAACTGAGGCACAGCTAGAGTGTGGAGCATGTGCAGTGGAGGTACAGTGCTACATTGGGGCTTCAGTAACACAGACAGCAGCTAACTGCAGGATTTGGTGTTATCTGCACAGAAAGTGCACAGAGTAACAGACAATGCTTATTCCTTTTCCTGATCTGAATGCTGAATAAATTAGCCATACAGTAATAGAGAAATAACCTTTACTTTTATAGAATGGATCATTTCTACATGTAGTGTGCCAGGGGGAGGGGCTGGGTAATTGACAGCTCTTTACTGACTAGCTGTGCCCCGCCCCCTTTAAAAAGTAAAACTCCCAGAGCTAAAAAACAAGGGATAGGTTAGAGGGAGAAAAAAAACAGATTTATGATTGGTTCTAATTAATCATTATTAATGTGTGATTAGTTAAAAAATGATTTGCCACGGTTTACATGTCCTTTAAACTAACCACCCCCCAAAACCTAGACCTTGCTAGGTTAAAAAGTTTGCATGAGGCTCTTAAATATATACTTACCTGGGCTTGTTCCCTTACATCTCTGCTGCTCCTTGCCTATTCTGTGCAGCAGCAGAAGGGTCCAGACCAAAAGGGGCATCAATGATTGACGGAGACATTGCTTCTCAGTCAAAGGGCAATATCTTAAAAGTAGCTTCCAAATATGTAACAAGCATTTATTTTATATGTGTTTTGGTTTGCTGCATCTTTTATCTGGACACTTGTCAGTAAAATGACTAAAAAATGCATAGCTGTGCATAAAAGGCGTTCATTAAATGATTGGGACATCAGCAGTGACATCCTGGTGTCTCTATATCTCTTCCTAGTTCATACACTGTTTGACTCTAACCAATAACTATTTATAATATCATTTTCTGCAAACAGAGGGCAACTTTAGCAATCATGGATATTGTAGATGGCTAGATTTATAATTCTGTATTTTCTAGTTTACTCTTATCAGTCAGCCTTGAAAAATAAATGATTTGTTTTTCAAAATGAAAAATGAATCATTGAGTACAGTGTAAAACACCTTAAATTTCAGTCTTGGGGGATTTTAATTGTTCTTTGAAGAGGGTTTATTCTCCTTTTAGTTACCAAGGCTGACGTTGAATCAAATTACAGCTGTGTGATTTTTGTTCTAAGAATAGGCCCTGCACCATTAATCCAGGCTACCTGATCACTGAGATGTGACCTCACATTGAAAGTAAGGATTATCTATTCTGTCCATTCTTCCACTAATATCTCTTAGCTCTGTCTCTGCTCAGGCATCAATTTCTGGTCTCCAGTGAAGCCTTATTATTTAGAGGCAGAACGTTCACTAGATCTATGTATTTTCACGTGAGGCCCAAATTAATGAAATCCCCATGTCTGGGAGTTTTCAGACTAATGAACATCTGCCTCAGCATTTGCTTATTTTCCATGTCCCCAGGATTGCCAACGGTATGATTAAATAAAACAACTGATTCAAAACCACTGAGCAATGTAATGTCTTCTCTGATTAAGGTCCAATGTTGGCATCCGGCTGGAATATTTCTATTAAATATTCAGTGGGATGAGTAGAAAGCATTAAAACATAAGAACACACTATGATAGATATAAACTAAAGGGAGTAAGCATTAACCTTTATAGACTGCAAAATATCTAACAGTGAGACCTTTAATTTAATCTCACACAGCTTTATTGATCACAGACCAAAACATGGGGACTGTTTACACACACAGGTTGCATGTATGTTGGTGATACATAGGGTAAGATTGACCATAGTTCCATGATTTGCCTTGGCAGGAAGAATATTCTGTACATTGTTTCTCCATGAATCCTCATTCAAGCAAATACTGTAAGACGTCCTCTAAACTACCTACTGCCATGTTCATACCTACATATGCCTGAAATGTAGTTTTTCTTTTAAATAACAATTCTACTGTATGGGATAATTCTTAGTGTTTGTTTGTTTTGAGTCTTTCTAATTACAAATAACACTTGTAGGAGGCAGTGCAAGAAGCTGGCAGGCTCTTTGTATTACATCCAATCATCACTTGACATCTTCCCAATTTCAGAGTGCATTGTGAGTAATAGAAAGAAGTGTTCTACAGATAGCAATGGGAAAATGTTCAGAGCCATTATAAAGAACAAGCAATGTAACACGCGTATAAATCTGAAATGAATGAAATAATGTACAGTAAATAAAAGGATCCCCGTGTTGGCCTTATCTGCATAAATGAATGTGACCTGGTTTCAGTCTGTTTTTAGGAATGCAATGTAATCCCATTGGCTAATACAGAGCTTTAAAGCTGCACACAGCTTTGTATTTCATCGAAGCTATATAAGGATGTCTTAATGTTGTGATTGTATTTACATTTTTGGAAAATAAATTTAAAGGGAATAGTAAGCGCTTTTTAAAAAAAAAAATATTCAAACTAACACTTCTGTATCCAAGCTCTTTAAATTCCATTTTTGGGAGCCTCAGTAGTGAAAGTGCTTTGAAATTATTTTCATGAAAAAATAGACTTCTACAGTCAAGCCAAATCATTCATGCTGTCCACAGGACTTCTTTAAGTCTCAAGCCATAAAAAGCAAAAAAATCCTTTGGATAGTAGTCTTTAAAGGCTAATTACTCTAGCATGGCAGAGTAGAGGATGCTCACTTTTGACAGCCCAACATTCAAATGTGATTTGTCTGCAGACTCTCAATCAAAGTAGTAAATGTATACGTGTACTAAAATATACTATAATAACACCGTGATTATAATCATCTTACTTCATAGGAACAATATACAAACTGCACTAAATGTAAAAAAATTTAAAGATCAACACCTTTCATTCATATGATTCTGCTTTTATTTAGCCTGGAAAGTGTTTTTAACATATTTTTTTACATTCTTACACCTTTTTAAAAATGTGTATTTTCAGCACTTTACATTGCATTTCTCAGAATACACATTGGAATTGTAAGATGTTTTAAATTAAGTGAGCACCATCCAAGGTGTGTATTATTCTGTACAGAACGTGGTTTACAATACATCATTTTATATTTTACTGATTTTGTGCTATGAAGAGGACGGTTATTGGAAGAGGATTGCTTATCTTTATAAATGATGGAACAGAACTGGAAAGGAGTAATGGCGTTTAACCATCTACATTACCCCTGAGGTAGCTATAGCTGGTGTTAAATACTTATGTGGTAAGACCCGCGCAGTGTCTGGTAAATCGATTTGAGACGGCTGCATGAGTGCCCCTTCCGGGACTCGCACAGCAGCCGCAAAGTGACACTTAATGTTGTGCTAACTGATCATAAATCGGTTAGCGCGACATTAAGGACAGAAAGGAGCCCTGCGCGGCTGCAGCGCTCCTCGGTGAATTGCCCCACTAGAGATTTAGGTCCTAGCCCTCGGTACAAAAAAAGGCTTGGGGGTGATCAGAGGTGTTTTCCCCTTTACAGAAGAGATTAACTGAAAACATATTAATTGCAAAAGTACCTAAATTGGCTTTAAACCTTCACATTTATCTTGATATTTAATTGACCATGTAGCATCCTCTCTTTTCTTCGGAAAAAATGAGCTCAGATGCAGTACCAATGTTATTACACATTTTGTATTTAATTGAAAACTGTGGATTGGACACAAGGTCACCAGTTCTAAATCAACCACCTTATATAATGGTTTGATATCGCCGAGAAATGGTGTTATGCATCATAAAAGAACATTGGGTTTAATGTAGCCCTGCAGATAATCTCCTAATCCTGTGGAAACTACATGCATTTCATTCCAGATCTGCAAGATTGTGTGTGTGTATTATATATTTATAATGGAGACTGTTGCAGAAATTGCCAGATTCAGGGAATGCTGGTAAATTGTAGTTTGCAAACATCTGAAAGGGCACAGGTTAGACATCCCTTGTCTTAGCTGTGTCTTATTTAGGCAACTTTGGAAAATCCTTTTAGTTTAGAAAAAATGTATACTGAACAATTTATATCTAATCTTTTATTTTTGTTACAGAATAATATATTCTAGATGCTCTTTTATTGTGACAGACCCAATCAATGGCTGGCAAGAATTTGTGTCCGTCATTAATACTAAGGTTTCCATCACAATCCATAATTGGGGGGAAAAACACAGCATTAATGGGAAAATATATATATTTTATATACATACATATTGTGTATATTGTTTAACCATGAGAATTTCTATGATATATGCACCAAATAATCTAAACCCGATCTGCCTGATCTGGCACATTGTTAGGGTTTGTGTACGCGGCTTGACTATAGGTTATAGTTAAGAGTTGCAGGGAACACAGGTGCCATAATTTGAAGGAAGTTCTGAGGTTGGAATCCTAATTAGCAGTTCCATAAAGATGTTAATTATTTGTGGTATGATTATTGGCTTGTAGTGAGATGGGTGCATGCATTTGCCTTTTTACGAACTACTGTCAACTAGAGATGTTCGAAACTGTTGAGTTTCGTTCCGTTTTTTAAATTTTCGGAAATTTAAAAAAATTTCGAAAACGGACCCATAAAAGTCTATCGGGAAAAAAAATTTGACAGTTTCTGTCCATTTTAAAGTAGAAATAGTAATAGTAGGTTACTGTAAATAACACGGAGACCTGGGGAATGGTCTGGGGAACCCGTAAATATAACCAAAACTTATTTTAAAACTATCTTTCCTCACGTTCGGGCTTGTTTTCGAGCTTCCACATTCCATTTTCGAGAGTTACCGAAATCGATCGTTTCTTTCGAGAATTCGATTTTCGATAATTGTGTACTTTCAATTTTCAATAGAAATCGAAAATTTGAAAAATCTGGGTTTCGTCGGGACCTCAGATTTGATTCGAAACTGGATTCTGTTCGAACCCACATTGCATCTCTACTGTTAACTGTAGTTGTTATCATGGGTGAATTATCAAATCCTTTTAATTTCTCATTGCTGGTTTTATATTGCAGCCTATTATTACCCTGTATGTGAAGCTTTCATACACAAAGACCAAAATTTTTTTTTTTTTTTTTTTTAAATCTAACTTTCTGTTAGATTTAAGCTTATGGGGTTTAGTTTTTCTTTAAAGTGGCTTTGCTGTAACACAAGGTAAAAACTGTCTCTACAGTATGTGGTGGTAGCTATTTTACCTAATGCTTTTGAACACACCACTGAATTTATATGACATTTTAAATGATGAAGGGTGATCTGATTAGGCATCCAAGGCAGTCTATAGATTGAGAGGACATAACTCCTTATTAGAGTATGTCTAATGAATTAAATACTGATGGTGGATGTAATCTTTTTTTTCAAGCTGATGGCTGAACGCTTTTATCCATAAATTAACCTAGCAGGTTTCCATAGAAACCATCCATTCCCTGTAGTTACTTTTCCTTTCTTGTTGTTGCGTGTTGTCATGGAGAATGTGCTTCTAGTTTTTTTTCATACAAAGGATGGAAATTATCAAGTACCATTGCTAAGTATTACCTCCCCCATATGGCATGAATTCCCACTGTCAATTCATTAACCAAACAGATCTGTGTATTTTCTTTTGAAGATTGTAATGGAAAAATGGTCCAAAAATCTTTGTAAAAGAAAACTCTATTCTTGATTTATTTAAATATATCTTCAATACAATAGATAGGGTTGCATGCTCATTATGGTTTATAAAATTAGAAGGTAAAAATGCTTCTTATGAGAAGGAATTCTATATCTGTGCAAACCGTTTATATGAGTTGATGCTAGTCGTCACCAATAGAGATGGACTAGAACCGAGTTTGACTGTAACTTAAATAGTTTGGATGACTCGAACTCCTTTAGAACTTCCCAAACTGGGTTTTTCATTAGGTAACACTGGAATGTTCAGTAACCCTTGAATGTAGGGCTTCATTCGGTAATAGAGATGTTCGAAACTGATGAGCTTCATTCCGTTTTCGAATTTTTGAAATTTTCGGAAAGTTCGAATTCTGACCTATTCAAGTCTAAACTAACAATGGTAACTTACTGTAAATGGCTGTGGCACCTGGGAAATGGTCTGGGGAACATGTCACTGTCACCAAAACTTGTTAAAACACTTCATGAAGTCAGGCGGGCAATTGTCTGGTTTTGCGCAAGCTACATTCAAGGATTATCGAACGAACAAATGAACCTTCATGTGTTAGCGAACGGATTATCGAATGAATTAACGATTCTTCCTAGGGTTAGCGAACTGTACGTTCGAGCATTATCGAACGAACGAACCTTCATGTGTTAGCCAATAGATTATCGAACGAATAAACGATCCTTCCTAGGGTTATTTGGTTATTATATGACTAGGTTATTTTATGGTTATTATATGACTAGGTTATTAGGTTATTATATGGTTATTATATGGTTATGATAAGTCATAAAATAACCTAGTCCTATAATAACCATAAAATAATCATATCATAACCTAGTCATATAATAACCATATAATAAACTAGTCCTATAATAACCATAAAATAATCATATCATAACCTAGTCATATAATAACCATATAATAAACTAGTCATATAATAACCATATAATAACCTAGTAATATAATCACCATATAATAACCTAGTAATATAATCACCATATAATAACCTAGTAATATAATCAGGTTATTATATGGTTATTTTATGACTGTTATATGGTTATTATATTACTACTTCATTTTATGGTTATTATATGGTTATTATATTACTAGGTTATTATATGGTTATTATATTACTAGGGTTAGCGAATGGAACATTCGAGGATTAATGAACGAACGATCCTTCCTGGCTTAGTGAATGGTACGTTCGAAGATTATCGAACGAACGATCCTTCCTAGGGTTAGCGAACGGTACATTCGGGGGTTAGCGAAAACGAATGGTACATTTGAAGGTTAGCGAACGGCCTGTAAATTCGATAATTGTCAAACTCGAAAAATTTGGGTTTCGTGAAATCAGAGAGTTCAGAAAGTTTCGTCAGGACTTTGAAACCCTCGGATTCGATTCGAAACTGGGTTCTATTCGAACCCACAGTACATCTCTATTCAGTAACCCTCGAATATATTGTTTGGTAACCCTTGAATTGGCGATAACCCTCGAAAATGCGGAAAACGACCGAGGGGAATGTTACAGGGAGATTCAATAAAAGTTCCTATCTATTAAAATGGTGCTAATTTTGCCCCAACCAATCGGATCTTATTTAACATTTGAAGGCTAACACCTGATTAGTTGGTACATACTTCAAAGATATTTGAAAGATGACAGACAGGACCTTGCAGATCCTGTTTGTCATTTTTCAAAGATCTGCATCTTTCAGATCCCGAGCGTTCTCCCTATAGGAGAACGCATGGGAATGTGTGTTTCTCTCGGCCACGACCGTCTACTGCGGCTGAGGGAAATTTTCCCTCTTTTCCGAACGAGTTCTCAGCCATTGCTATTTTATTTGTAATTAACTTTTCAAACTATTTTCTCCCATTGACTTTAATGGGTTCGTTTCTGAACAATAGAACTTTAGAACTTTAGTTTTATAGTTGAGAAACCAATGGTAAAACTATGACATAATAAACAATAAATTTTGCATTTATTTTATTTTTCAGATTCTGTATTTGACAAGCACAATATTCCTTTGTATCTCTGTTCTGCGGGACCTATTGGAGTTCCGAAAATTCAATTTGAGTATTTAATATAATTTTTAATTTTCAATAGGAATTTTTTTTTTTTTTTTTTATAGGATTTTTCGAGTTTTGACATTTTTGATGAAAAGTTCAGAGATTTGAAAATTTCGAAAAACAGTCTGCGGATCTACAGAAAATAGTGGTCTTATAAAGAGTCAGACTGACTTAACAGGATACTGGCCAAACCATTTATGTGTCCAGGTATCTGTAAGAGCAAGGTCACACTAGCGCATTTCTCACGTACGTACGATTGCGTTTTGTGTGAGAAACTCATTTTGTGCATGCTTTGCATGCACGTTGTGGTCCGGTACAGTGTGGGTGTAGCCCAAGTGCTTGTCATCCTTTAGAGCTAGGCCACATTATCGCAATTTTTGTGCGATTGCGCTCGCGTTTGTGCATGCGATTTGTAAATTATATTAAAATTGCTGCAATGCACCAAAATTGTGCAATTTCGGGTGTATTGTGATTGCGCGTCCGTTTTGCAACCTCAATAGGTAAAATTGCAATCGCGTTCGCATGTAAATCACCTGCGACACAATCTATATAGACCAGTGTTACTCTACATTTTTATCCATAAACCTTAAAACAATCTTCCGTAGGGATTTACAATTACATTCACATTAGGCCCTGCCCCGAAGAGCTTACATTCTAATCACATTTTTGTCCCCATTGTATGAACTTTTGTATTATATTATTGTACATTGCTGTGATCCCAAGAGGCGCTTTATAAATGTGTATATGTCTATACATGCTGATTTAAAATTACAATGACCACCTCCTTCAGCCCCAGGTTAAGGTAGTAATACTGGAATGGAAAAAAAAAGGAACTGCTTGCTGTAGCAAAATATTTTGGGGAATCTGCACTGTTAAATTTCTTTGTGGCAAGGCTCAAGCACTTAAATATTTATATAATGTATATAATTATTTACAGAACTATTTGTATTTATATTTTTGTCCATCTTACATGATTCTTATATTTTGTTATTATACAGCGCTGCGTCCGCAAATGTGGCGCTATATATAAGTTAATATATAACTTACTTTTAATCTGCAGTGTCAGGGCATGAAGTATGAAAGTCAAATAAATGAGGAAATAAAACGTTGAGTAGGTCCCTGGCCTTATATTTATTTTTCTAGACCCAACCCCATGGCAGCCTTAAAGTGGCCATACGCATAGGTAAATTCCATTGTGGAACGACAGGATTTACCTATTATCACTCGTGTTTAGGGGATATTCCCCACCGATCGTAGTGCCGACGAATGACCATAGTCGGCACTCCGAGCGATCGGGAAAGACGGAAAATTTCTGTTGGTTGGCATGGGCTCCCTTTACTTTAATAGAGGGAGCCAATACCGATTGTGCGGTGTATGGCCTCACGGTCGTTTCCATGTGTTCAGGTTCCCTTCGTAATGTGCCAACAGATATCTGATCTGTCGGCACATTGTAATGGAAATTGCATGTGTATGGCCATCTTTACTGCATTAAGCTAGTCTGTTCAGAAAGTAAAGGGATCACTTGCACTCCACTCAGATCCATAGCAATGACAGCACCACAACTTGTCTTTCACAATATTATAATATATTGCATTGTTAATCTGTTCTGAGATTTTCGTGTTGCTTCCATGGAGGCTGTTGCAATGTGATGTTGAGTTGTGCAGTGGTGACTGTTGAGTAATGGATGTTGGATTTTTTTAGTTCCTAGATGGTTGTGAACTTATATGGCTTTTTACCTATTGAATTTATGTATGTTGGATTTGTGTTAAGAAATTAAGATCCATTGAACAGGCTTTATGACCTTCTCAGATATGTTTTAGTCCATCAGTCATCCATGTGCCATATTACCTAGTGAGATAATCTGATACTCCATAAAGCACATGTTAATTTTCCCCCAAAGCAACAAAGATTATATTTAGATGGAATTTCCAGACCTTTCATTTACTGCCACCATTTGCTTGATGTTCAGTGATTTCAGGTAGAAGATCTAATAGCCTTTCAAAGGATTTTTATGGACATATAATCATATGTTGCCATTAATGCAAAGTTAACGAGTTGTACTTTTCATAATTGACAATTTGAGAACTTCATTAATGTTAGCATAGTAATGCTTGGCATAGCTTAGTATCATTGATATAGTAATAGACAAAAATAAAATGCGATTAACAGCTGGTAAAGTATTTACTGGACAAAGGGTTTTCAAATCTGCACTGCAACTTATCTTTTGTATTCTTCCCCTTTTTGAGAGTGTGCGTTGCTATTCCTTTTATGGTGTCTGGAACTGGTCTGTAAACCAGTTCCTGACACCGTAAAAGGAATATTTCCTGTTAAATTTTCTTCACGTTTAGGACAACCATATACAGCTAATTTAAAAGACTGGCATTTGCAGATTACTGTAATTGGCAGATAAGTGCCAGGTATATTTGTACTTTTAACAAATGTTAAAAGCTACAGCTCTGTAGCTGGTTGGGTTGGCAACCAGCTACAGAGTACCAAATTCTCTAGGGGGGGGCATAAATTTAATGGGACAAGCCTATGTACTTTTTGCTATTGCAAGTTAATCTATTGGTTAATAATAACCAAGAATTTGTTGCCAAGCCAGTAAAAAGAACTCCTTTTTAGGCCGATCTTATTTTCATTTATGTCCAACTTTAAATAAAAAAATCTATAGCTATACATGCACAGGCTTTCTTCCAATCAGATTTCCAATAGAGGGCAACGAGGGCCTACCTTTCTTTCTGCAGATTTGAGCTTGAAACCTACAGAGAGATTGGGACAGAATATGGGGTTGGCGGAATAGTTTCTGCCCTGCCCGATGTTTGATCTTCAGCTAAACTGCTTGACATTGTCGAGCGGGGGAAAGGAAAGAACAGGTTTCGACATTTTGGTTGTGATCCAATAGAAATGACGAAATCTCTTGTTTTAACCCTTTGCAGAGAAGGGTTAAATTGTAATTGGACTGAAAATATGGTGATATAGATCTATCTACTGCTCTGTTAACCTTCTAAACCTTTTCAGGAACAAGTATTTGTTTAATGAAGGGATACTTGTATCCCCTACAGACATGTCAATTATTGGAATTTACTGATCAAAATAATGGATATTTACTTTAAGGCTGCTTTCCATTAGACAAAACAGCTGGTTGGCAGGGGAGATATTTTAGTCCTTATAAGTAAGATGTGAAATGATTTGTTAATTAGTGTGTTAATTAGTATACAAAGAAATGATGCTTCTAAAGTACATCTTCAGGCAACAAACAAAAGGGTATAAACCATTAGAATGAACAGTGATACAGGGGCTTATTTAATAGCAAGTGCAACATTTTCCCAGTAATTTTAATCTTGGTGCTTAGCAAGTGAAGTTTAGTTTTTACCTAACTGGTTGCCATTTGTCCAGTATTATTTTTTTTTTTTATAACATTTGTTTTTATTTGTTTTGCAACAATTTATATAAACATTGTACCCATTATAATTTAGTTTTTCACATGAATAAACATTGTGAAGGTTCTCATTCATCCAGGTCATGGTATATCTGTTGTATTCAATTAGATCAACTGGACTTGAAATGTAGTTCTTGAAGACGTTTCGCTAGTCATCCGAACTGGCTTTTCAATTCAGAATGACTTGTACAAGAATCTGTGGCAATTATGTACCCTGGAAAATCCCAATTAGCATATCACAGCCAGGTGTTAAGGGTGTGATTAGATAGTGGCTAAGAGGTGTTATAGGAACGCCAGAGTAAGGTGTTAAAACAGCATTGTACATGGCAGACAGTTGGTGTCGAACCCCCCCACACTCTATTTAGGCTTGGTTTCTTATTTTCACATAAATGGCCTCCTTAACACCCTCTCTTGAACAGTCACGTTCCTTCGCCAGTATAACATTACAATCTTCAAAGGTATGTCCTTTATCCTTAAGATGCAGATACACGGCTGAGTCCTGACCCGAGGAATTGGCTCTTCTGTGCTGGGCCATACGTTGATGCAGTTGCTGTTTGGTCTCCCCCACATACAAATCCGAGCATTCTTCACTGCACTGCACTGCATATATGATGTCGCTTTTCTTGTGTTTTGGTATTGGGTCTTTCGGATGTACCAATTGCTGCCTCGTGTGTGTTCGGTTTAAAGCAGACAGGGATACGATGTTTTTTTTCAAATTAAGAAGAATTTTCAAAAAAAACATCGATCCCTGTCTGCTTTAAACGAACAACACACTGAGGCAGCCATTGGTACATCCGAAAGACCCAATCCAAAATACAAGAAAAGCGACATCATATATGCAGTGCAGTGCAGTGAAGAATGCTCTGATTTGTATGTGGGGGAGACCAAACAGCAACTGCATCAACGTATGGCCCAGCACAGAAGAGCCAATTCCTCGGGTCAGGACTCAGCCGTGTATCTGCATCTTAAGGATAAAGGACATACCTTTGAAGATTGTAATGTTAATATACTGGCGAAGGAACGTGACTGGTTCAAGAGAGGTGTTAAGGAGGCCATTTATGTGAAAATAAAGAAACCAAGCCTAAATAGAGGTGGGGGGGGTTCGACACCAACTGTCTGCCATGTACAATGCTGTTTTAACACCTTACTCTGGGCGTTCCTATAACACCTCTTAGCCACTATCTAATCACACCCTTAACACCTGGCTGTGATATGCTAATTGGGATTTTCCAGGGTACATAATTGCCACAGATTCTTGTACAAGTCATTCTGAATTGAGAAAGCCAGTCGGATGACTAGCGAAACGTCTTCAAGAACTACATTCTAATTGAATACAACAGATATGAATAAACATTGTATATTCATTTAAAAGTGTTATACTTTTACATACAATCTGGAATAAGATTACAAAGATATTTATATACACTCGCATCTAAATGTGCTTTACTTTGTGGAAGATATTTGGTTTTTGCATACCTTAAAGTAAGATATAAAAAAGAGAAAACATACAATTTATCAAAAACCATTATAAAGTTAGTTGTGTTATCTGATATTAACGTTTATGGTTAATTTTCTTGTATTTTAATGACCTGTTGTCTATATAACATGCTTCCCATTTCCTATAAAATACTGTGAATTTCTGTTGGGTTATTGCGTATGCTTTTTCATATGTCATGTAGTAGTTTAGTAATGAAAAGATTTCTTCCATTTTTGGGGTTTTATCAGTTCTCCAGTATTTAACTATCAGACATTTGAGAGTCATAAATGTGTGGTATATGATAGTTGCCATATTTTCTGGGAATTTATTAAGGCCTATATTTAACAGAGCAAGAGTGGGTTGGGCTGGAATTGAAACCCCAAGGAGATTGGTCAAAAAATTACACACTTATCACACTGGTCCAGTATTATTATATGGGCTGCCCAGTGGTGCACCCTGCTACTTTGCTTGGCATGGCACTTATGTGAAAGATTCTCTATGAGCCTATAATAACAACCAACAGAGCTTACGAGACAGTAGTGTTATCATGGAAAAATAAATCAAACCATGTCAAAGGTAAATACAGAAATCGGTTGCATGAATATCTAAAACAGGAAGGAAAATTGAAAGGTGTGAAAAGAGCATTTCGGAATTTTAGCCAAGTTCTGCATCCTATGGCAAAATACATCTGGATCTCTTTTTCATGCCATTCCTTTAATTATGCATCATCCTAAAAAATGTGCTTTTTCATATTTATAGTATAGAGTACCATGCCAAAACCTTCTTGAAAACCAGTGTAGAATGTGATTAGTGCCATCCCCTAAAAGATACCCAGCTCTCAAGATTTTAATAGTGTGCATCTGGTTCACTATTGGAGCTGCTTTGCCCTATCAGGGGAGGCAGTCACTGCATTGCCTGTAGAGCTAGTTGAGGTCAGCTCTCCAGCTTTCTTGAACTTTCAAAATCATCCTTTTAAGAAGTCCTGCAAATAGAAGAATAAAGCAGTGATCAAGTTTCTTATGTTTTTTACAACTATAGTTTAACATTAATGGATAATGAAACCAATTTCAGGTACTGTATGTATGTATAATTTTATTTATGCTCTGAAGAGCTTACATTCTACTTTCAGATACAAGTGGGGGAGGGATACAAAGTACTTGAAACAGACAATAATTTATTGTGCTCAGAAAGGTAGGATACAAAGTACTAATGGATGTCACCTGAGAGTTCGAAAGGTATGAAGCAGCAGGAGAAACTGATTTCAGATGGAGAAAACAGTGTTAGTTGGGAGTTTATTGAGAATATTGCCTTGTGAGGAGCGCAGGGCATGTCCAGGAACATAAGGGACCAAGAGAGAATATAAGTCGGGAGGCGCAGCAGAGTGAAGGGATTTATAGATTAAAAGAAGGCCAGTGAATATGATTCTTTGTTTGATGGGAAGCCACCCTATAGACCGTAATGGGGTTGTGGGTTCTGTTTTGGAGGAAAGTGAAATGATGCAAACTACTGAATTTAAGATAGACTGCAGAGGGGACAGATGACAGGCTGGGAGAACAAGTAGCAGAATGAGTTGTAGTTTACAGTAAGTTTAAAAACAAATCTAAATTTCTCATGTCTCCTATATTTGGAGATTGCAATACTTACCTATTCGCGATCCTGCAGCACTGCCTTCTCTTTCCTCCAGGCTCCTCCCCTCACATCCATGCGCACCTATGCAAATGTTTGGAGACGCATCCTTAACATTGCATCAAAGGAGAGTCGGGAGGCGATACCTATCCATGATCCTTCAGCATTGCCCTGCTAGTATTGCAAGAGAGGGGCAAGCTCTTCTGTCTTCACAAGGATTCTAGATTTGATTACACCAAGGTTATTTTTTGGGGGGTTAAGTGACCCTTATAGATCCTTTAAATTAAGATTTAAATTATAAAAATCTATTTAACTTCTAGTTTAGAGTAGAGATGGCTGAACTTCTGGAAATCTGTCCACTCAAGTATTTGTGGATTTTCCAAAAAATTAGAAAATCTGCGAATCTGCCATTAAAGTCAATGGGGAAAAAAATTGGAAAGTTTTGCCTAAAATAATGGTTTAAATAGCAGTGGCTCTGGGACCTGGTAAATGGTCTGGGGAACACGTCCCTGTGGGAAGAACATTCAACCCTAGCATGCTGATAGTATCGGTGTGATGGGTACGCCTATTCTAAATTGCAGAGGTATTGAGATGTCCTATATGTCACTGGATACCCTCTGTTATACCCAGGGACCCTTTTTTTTTTTTGGTTTACTAGGGTGCTTGTAAGCTTTTCTGGGAAGAGCATGTGAATGGGACAATTATTGCTGTACACGATAATAAATACATAGTAGATTATAAATACATTAGTGTCTTGTGAAGGTTCTCATTCATCCAGGTCATTGTATATCTGATGTATTCAGTTAGATCAACTGGACCTAAAGTTGAGTTCTTTCAGGAACTAAACTAAGTCCAGTTGATCTAACTTAATACAACAGATATAGATCAGTGTCCTTAATATTGTGCCTAACTTCTATACTTGTTCAATATTTGTATGTGTAATTGTCACCTTTCCAAGTGTCATATTGAAATTACAGTATAAGCATTTTAGATTTTCTTACTTTGTATTATTTATTTATTAGCTGAAGCCAAGTTAATCTCATTGATGTCCTACCCACCTTCTTTTAAGGTCATTCAATTTAGACCATGACTTGTGTTGCTTAGCAATAAACCTCCTACCATAGGAGTAGGAAATAGAAGCACATTGAGGTTTAGATTTATTGCCATCTGTGTATATGTTTATATATCAGGACCCCCAAGTCCATCTTCCACTCATTGGGTGCCTGATTTAGTATCTGCTGTGAGGACAGAAGTAATGTACTGTTCATGACGGAACATAAGCATCTCACTGTGCTTAATGCAGCGGAATTGTATTCCACACTATTTCCTTAAATGAGAGAGGGAAATCAATTCCAATCAATAGTGTGTGATTTTGGATTGCCACACAATCTTGGGTTAATCTCTGGAATTCTTACTACCACACAGCATTTTGGGAAAAGTAGCTGACAATCGATTCTTCTTTCCCCCATGTCTATGACTTTAAAATTAAACGTTTCCTGGTACTTTCCAACACAAAGGGGTAGTTAATACTTTTAGCACAATATGTGACACACGGAATTTTATCCCGGGTTACTTTATCATTTATCTATTAAATAACAATATTGCATCAAACTATAAACAAAAAAGAAAACTGGGCAGAGATTCCCTTTTGTCCGTTACTGCTATCTAGATTATATTTGGGTGGTGAAGAAAAATTGATTTTGGAAAAGGAGTCACACTGTATAAAGTTGACTTGCATTGCCATCCTAGCATTGGTATATTGCAGTAAGAATACAGACTCTGCCATATGTTTCTAATGCACACATGAAGGTAGGAATAAGCTTTCCTACCTCCCTGGCATTTAAAGTACTTAAAACCACTACTTTGGTGTCAACTTTGGGCAACCCGTGTATTGGAGCCCCTTCAAACCCTTTCTCCAAATTATTTCTATATCTGCCAGTACTGCTTGTACTATTAGTACTATTAGTGCAATATTGTACTGTGGTAACCCATTGATGTGTCTAATTACTGTAGTGGAGTGGGAAGTGCATTTGTATTCGAATTTTGTCCTTTGTCCAGCCATAATTGAAATGAATTGTCTTAGTTCTGTGCGTTTTAATGGAGCCTTGATTATTGGTGTGACTGAACCCTGGGATTAGTTTGTGCACTCTGCTGTAAGCGGTTTGTATCCTTGTTAATCTGAACACATTTGGCATTATTTGGGATGGGGCTGCAGATCCGCCAGCTAAATTCGATAATCAGAGAACCACAATTTGGAATTTGCATCTGTACTATTTTGTGTTAACCCTAATTTATATGTCAAATCCCTTGTTCAGTAATCATAAACCTAGGTATACATGACAAGTCAAGTCCCCCCATTTTGCTATGGCAGCTTGGGGTCTGGCAGGCTCTTTACCCCTTTAGTTATTTCAATTAACTGGACTAGGTCTGTGTGGTGCTTAGACATAATCCCTTGTGTATTTTTTTTAAAAACAGCCTTCTGATTTATTTTATATCTAAAAATTCTTCTCCTGATTTCCTCTTTCCTTCCTGGGTTGCTTTCTTCTATATTTATCACTGTTAAACTGGATTTGGCATTTAGGTCTCGGGATTAAATGATTCTTAATCCGCCTTCTGTTGGTTAGAGTAATTTCTAATTCTAAACACAATCTCTTTCTGATATGCTGAATAATCTTCATTCTCACTCTGTTTATATATTTTTTTAATTATTTGTCATCTTTGGTTCCCCAGTGTTCCAAATAATGAAATATATAGGTACTAGCTATACTATAGATGGTATTGGAGGAAATCAGAACATTCTTGGTAGAATGGTCATTTTCTGGGGGTCAATGACTTATTTAGTAAATCGCTATTTACTGCCATATTTAAAAGGGGGAAATATAGTTTAGCATTTTAAGAAACACTTAGTTAGGTCAAACAGAATGTACAGTGCATATACTATGGCAAAGCCACTTCACCAGCCCTGATACGTGTTTGATCAGTACAACTGCATAATTGCTTCCCATCACAGTTTGTACTTTGCCAATTTGTGACAACAAAGCACACAAAGCAACTTGTGTCTGTAGATTCCTATATTTTACAGGATCAGGAAATAACTGCCAAACCATTGTTATTCCCATACAAATACCTGTTTTCACAGAAATGTCTACAGATGTGTGATAGAAATAATATGGCTGGTAAGTAAGATTAATGTTTTATTTTCGTGTTTGACTTCTTTATAATTGTCCCTCCTGCCACAGAATCTGTTCACCACCTATACAATTGTTGTGTAAGACGAGGCCCTTATCATACATTATGCATGACTTTAATAGGCTGAACCACTGCACATGACACTGCACTAATTTCCATCCTCTAATCCCACTAGGCCTGGAAATGCCCAGAGCATATAAAAGTGCTTCATTTTAAATTAAAGAAATTATTTTTCTTCTGTTTTTTCTATATTACATTATAACTGCAATGAATGGCAGAGCCGAGT